>OFHU01002178.1:0-600000 GCA_900245905.1 Lacerta viridis | reverse complement strand
AACCACTTTTTAACTTGTGCTTTCTAACTTTTGCAGAAACAAGATAGAGTTAGGGTATGAAGTTTGCAGATGATATTAAATAATTCAGAGTGGTTAAAACAAAAAGGGATTGCAAAGAGCTCCAAAAGGACCTCTCCAAACTGAGCACAACCGGCAAAATGCCCCATTTGGGGGCCTGGGTTTTGCCTCCCCACCCCACCCATGAACATAGCTGTCAACTTTTCCCTTTTCTTGCGAGGAATCCTATTCGGAATAATTGAATTTCCCTTAAAAAGGGGGGGGGGAGTTGACAGCTATGCCCATGAAGCCCAAAGTTATGCTGTGACAGCTTTTGGTTCAGTGCTACATTTGATGTATTGCTCATCAGGCTACTGAACCAGAGGTGCCAAGAAAAACCTTGTTAAAGCTTTAAAGCCAAATAAAGTTTAAGCACTAAAATATACCCGCATTTTCAAGAGCCAAGGCTTCCAAAGGTCTGCTTGCACAGACAGTTTTTCAAGACCTGGAAATCACTCAGGAGCGGAGTGTCCATGGTGAAGGCACTCAATAACTGTGGGAGAGTAATTGAGAATGACTCTCTTTGTTGCCCTTACAATTTGAATGTGATTGGAGCTGTCAGAACCGGCTGTACCATTAAGCAGCAAGCCAAGTGTCTCAGGTGGCAAACGTTAGGGTGTAGCAGCTGTTTCTCCTGACCTATTCCCCTCTCTTAAATGACAGATCTGTGCATGCACACAGCCTTTGCTTAGCCCCCTAAGCTAGCCAGCTACCTGAGGTAAAACAGTGCACCGGTACTAGCACACCAATCACTTATTTGCTAGCTTATAACAAATTATGTTTCTTATCCACTAGATGGTGGTATTTAACGTAGATAGAAACCCTTGAATTCTTTCCTCTCTAATGTGAACACATTTAGTCATCTTCACCATCTCTGCCATTTCCCTTAATTTTAATTAACCATTCCTTTAGGGTAGGGGGATTCAGATTTACCCAATTTTTTTGGCATGGCAGACAGAAAAGTAACAGGTGTAGTCTCTCTCATAACTCCGCCTTCCCTCTAGGTTTACTATCACCTGCTGTGAAACTGCCTGTCCTGGACCTTGCACAGGTGCAGAAGCCTGTATGGAACAAGCAAGCTGGCAAAACCATAGAATCCTAGAATCCTAGAGTTGGAAGAGACCCCAAGGGCCATCCAGTCCAACCCCCTGCCAAGCAGGAAACACCATCAAAGCATTCCTGACAGATGGCTGTCAAGCCTCCGCTTAAAGACCTCCAAAGAAGGAGACTCCACCACACTCCTTGGCAGCAAATTCCACTGCCGAACAGCTCTCACTGTCAGGAAGTTCTTCCTAATGTTTAGGTGGAATCTTCTTTCTTGTAAAGAAGATTCCACCTTCTTGTAGAGGAACAGCTGCTAGTGTTCTGGTCACAATGGGCCTCCTCCATCGTTTTCTGCTTGGAAGGTCTTATCCTCTTCATCTGCTGAGGAACTGCTCGTGAAGAGCAAAGAGACACACACACAGAATGAGTGGATAAATTAGAGATATTATCCAAAGAAAAGTGTAGTTTGCTAAGATGCCATAAGATTGCAAAGCTCAGGGGTAGGGAACCTGTTGCCCCACAGGCCAGACATGGCCTGCTAAGCCTCCCTGTTTGGCCTATCAGGTCATCTTGGGGAAGCCCCCCACCCCCACCTTATGTCATACATGGTGTCACGTGTGGGTCAGGTGAGGGTGGGCTTCAAAGAAACTGCTGTGGGAAGTGAGAGAGGTTGACTTTTCAAAATCAGGTTTCCTTCTCTCGGAAGTGGGGGCAGGAATACTGGCCGCTGTGCAACATGAGAGAAAGAATCCTACATGGGAGGGGTATCTCAAGTTGATGATTGTATTCTGGGTGACTTTATATGCTTGCTACAGCTCTGAGTGACCCTGTAATTCCCATGAGTGAGACCCACCTAACCCCGATTTCATCTTCATATCCCATCTGAGGGACAGCTGCTCTTCCTCATCTTTATTTACAGCTGGGTACACCTCCCACCTCGCTTTCCAATTCGCTGCACCCCCCTCCTCCACATTATATAAGCTGAAGGGCGGCTTCACATGTTACCTAGGCAACGCCTAAGGTGCCAATTCATGCCCCTCCTTTCCAAGTTCTTCAGTTTTCAGAGATGGAGAGGAGTTGTTCTACAATGTTCTTACGTATCTCTAAGTCCTCAACATTTTAGAAGCTCACAGGACCGTTTTGGAGAGGACATTTATTTTAGTTTACAAACCACTGCAGTTTTGCATGCACAAAGAGTCTCCCAAGTATGTAGAAATTAAGAGTTTTTTGATCCTGGACTCATACATGACTCTGAGCCATAGCATGCCCTCTCAGAATGAGAGGCAAGCTTGACAGACACCAAAATTATTCAGCTCAGGTTACTATCTGAGCTAGAGAGTAATTGCCAGATTCCCCTCGCATATTTCTGCCACCTTCCTCCATTCCCCAAACCCATCTCCACCCCTGCTACCCCAAAAGAAACCTACCAAACACAGTCCCCATTACAGGCAGCCCCTGTTTACATGCGTTCAATATGTGCGCAACCATGCACGATTGCGCATAGTGTCAACCCAGAAACGTCATAAATATGTCGCTGAAACATCACTAAAAGGGCAAAATGGAGGTGGGGTGGAACCAGAGGCTGAACGGGGTGCTTGCAAGCTCTTTCAGTGGGTTTCAATTATATGCAATTTGACCAACACACGTGGTGCCTTGGAACGTAAACCCCACCCAGACGGGGGGGGGTGCCTATACTACCTACCGTATTTGATTAGAGAGCAAACGAGGAAACATCTCCATATACAGTGCAGGGGCGTACCCAGGATCAAAACTAGGGGGGGGGCAAGCCATGGTTGTTCAGGTTGTGACATTTCAGCACGGAAAAGGTGAATGAAACCAAAATTTTAAGAAAATTATATATAATTATAGCAGTGCTTTATTACGGTTGTTATTACAATGATTTGCTTGAAAAAAAGAGGCTTCATACATATCCAAACTGCCTTTAGCTACCCCGTGAACCTTGACACGTGCAGGAGAGATGCTGAACCCCCCCCCCCCGAAAAAAACATGGGCCGCGTTTCTGCTCGGTCGGTAGAGTGGACATCTCCTCGTCATTCTGAGGCCCTGCCCACGAGGTTTACATTCGCACCACCACCACCACCACCATCATTTGGGTCTTGCTGTGAACTTACTGCCCAGCGGGAACAGAAATGCACTCTGCACATGCTCAGAGGCGCCCCGGTTTCTCTTCTTGACTCCCAACGGAGAAGCAGCCAACAGACGGGGACCCAGCCAACGTCTAAGAATATCCCCCCACTGCCCTGCCGATCCCAGGTTTTGCTGTGGGGGTTGCTGGCGGTTGGGAGGAAGATGCGCTCTGCACTTGGCTCAGAGGTGCCGGAGCCTCGGTTTCCGTCGCCTCCCGTGGCGCACAGAAGCAGCGCTCTACTTACAGACTTTTCGGGGTGCAAACAGCACCCCGGAATGGATTGCGTCCGTAAGTAGAGGTACCACTGTATTTAAAATATTTATGCACCTGCCCTTACATTCAAAATTCCCAAGACAGTTTATAAGAACTAATACAAATTACTTTAAAAACAGTAATAGGCAGTACTGAAAACGATCTATGTGCAGGGGGTTAGGCAGAGGTTAATAAAGCCTGGGGAGATAAAAAGGTCTTTAGAAGGAAAAGGATGAATGAGTAAAAGCTTATTTATTTGGCACAGAGAGCATTGCCATACTCAACTGTGAAATAAGCAGTGATGCTCCTTCCCTGCCTGCTCCACAGAGCTGTGAGTGCCATGCAGCCTGCCCTGTGCCCACTAGGCCAACCTGTTGCAGCGATGGACTCTGTTTTGTTAGCAGTGAAGTTTCACCTGCCAGTCTGGTGGGCCTCTGTAGTGTGGTCTAGTGGTTAGAGGATCAAGATGAGCAGTGTTCAAAGCCACTCATAGACCCAGTCTCTTAGCCTAACCCAGGGGTCAGCAAACCTTTTCAGCAGCAAACTGTCCCTCAGACCTTGTGGGGGGCCAGACTATATTTTGAAAATAAAAAAAATCAACTAATTCCTATGCCCCACAAATAACCCAGAGATGCATTTTAAATAAAAGCACACATTCTACTCATGTAAAAACACCAGGCAGGCCCCCCAAATAACATAGAGATGCATTTTAAGGACACATTCTACTCATGTAAAAACACGCTGATTCCCGGACCGTCCGTGGGCCAGATTTAGAAGGCGATTGGGCCAGATCCAGCCCCTGGGCCTTAGTTTGCCTACCCATGGCCTAACCTCTTCTATAGGCCTGTTGCACAGATAATGGGGGAAAGAGAAATGTATGGGGAGGGAAAGATGAGATAGAAACCTAACAAATTACTAAATGCATAGGATGGGAAGGGTGAACTCTCATCCTTGGCCTCAGGCAGCAAAATGTCCTTCACTAGCCCTCAGGGGAACAGCTCAGCTGGTAGAGTAGGAGACTTTCAATCTCAGGCTTGTGGGTTTGAGCCCCATGCTGGATAAAAGATTTCTTCGTTGCAGGGGGGTACTTGGACCAACTCTACAATTCCATGAAATGCACAAGCCCCATTGATTGTCACCACCACCCCAGTTTTCACCAAAGAAAGCTTCCTTACTGCTTTCAGAAAGCAGTAGCCAAGGGAAGTGTCATTGACTGGGTCCCCTCTCTGGGTCTCTGCCTGGGGGCCAAGGGGAAGGGAAAAGGGAATGAAGGGGCAGCAGACGACAGGCTGAAGACAATAAAAGGCGAGAAAGCGACGAAGGAATGAGGGGAGGGGAGAAAAGAAAAGAAAAGTTGAGTGAGGAAAATGGCAATGGCACAAGAAAGGAGGTAAAGTATGAAGGGTGGAGTGGAGAAGGCTGAAGGAAATATATCTGGGGCTGGGGTGGAAGAAATGGAAAGGACGCAAAGAGGAGCAGGAAAGGAGGAAGGGAAAGGGACAGAAAGCGAACGAGAATCAGGAGGAGGCTGAAGGAGACCGGCAGCGCAAAAGGAAGGGAATATGAGGAGCGAGGGGAGAGAAAAAGGGCGAGAAGGGGAAGGGGCGAAGGCACGCAGGCGCCCGAGGGAGGGGCAACGGGAGAGAGAGAGAGAGAGAGAGAGACGGCCGGGAGGGGAGGGAGGGAGGCGCGAGAGGGAAGAGCGAAGCCTGAGCAGAGCCATCCCCACTGCAGCCCGCCGCTGTGAGCGCGCGACAGGCGCTCCTCCTTCGCCTCCGGGACAGGAGCTGCCTTGGGCAAGGGGGGGGGCAAAGGGAGGAACTCGGGCAGCGGGGACAGCAGCCTCCTCCTCCTCCACTGCCTCCCCTTCTTCTCCGCTCCTCTCCTCCCGCCCCGCTTCTTCCTCAGCATGACGCCGATCATTTTTGCTGGGGGGGGCAGCTGGCTTCTAGGGGGGGCAGCTGCCCCCTGCTGCCCCCCCTTTTGTACGCCCATGATACAGTGGTACCTTGGTTCTCAAACACCTTGGTAGTCCAACAACTTGGAACCCAAACATTGCAAACCGGTAAGTGTTCCGATTTGCAAACTTTTTTTGGAAGCCGAATGTGCTCCGTTTTGAGTGCCACACTTCCAATTTGAGTGTTACGCTGAGGTCTGTCTGTTTTTGCTATTTATTTTGCTTTTTTTTGTTTTGTTTTATGATTGCGTGGAACCCAGTTCAGCTACTGATTGATTGATTGATTGTGTGACTGCAGTACATTGTTTATTGCTTTCATTTTATGGATCAGTGGTCTCATTAGATAATAAAATTCATGTTAAATTGCTGTTTCCTAAGTTCCCGCTTGGACTACTGCAATGCGCTCTACGTGGGGCTACCTTTGAAGGTGACCCGGAAACTACAACTAATCCAGAATGCGGCAGCTAGACTGGTGACTGGGAGCGGCTGCCAAGACCACATAACACCGGTCTTGAAAGACCTACATTGGCTCCCAGTACGTTTCTGAGCACAATTCAAAGTGTTGGTGCTGACCTTTAAAGCCCTAAACGGCCTCGGCCCAGTATACCTGAAGGAGCGTCTCCACCCCCATCGTTCTGCCTGGACACTGAGGTCCAGCCGAGGGCCTTCTGGCGGTTCCCTCACTGCGAGAAGCGAAGTTACAGGGAACCAGGCAGAGGGCCTTCTCGGTAGTGGCGCCTGCCCTGTGGAACACCCTCCCATCAGATGTCAAAGAGATAAACAACTACCTGACAAAAAAAAATTCCTTCCAGTAGCACCTTGTTGTTGTTGTTCAGTTGTTCAGTCGTGTCCGACTCTTCGTGACCCCATGGACCAGAGCACGCCAGGCACGCCTATCCTTCACTGCCTCTCGCAGTTTGGCCAAACTCATGTTAGTAGCTTCGAGAACACTGTCCAACCATCTCATCCTCTGTCGTCCCCTTCTCCTTGTGCCCTCCATCTTTCCCAACATCAGGGTCTTTTCTAGGGAGTCTTCTCTTCTCATGAGGTGGCCAAAGTACTGGAGCCTCAGCTTCAGGATCTGTCCTTCTAGTGAGCACTCAGGGCTGATTTCTTTGAGAATGGATAGGTTTGATCTTCTTGCAGTCCATGGGACTCTCAAGAGTCTCCTCCAGCACCATAATTCAAAAGCATCAATTCTTCGGCGATCAGCCTTCTTTATGGTCCAGCTCTCACTTCCGTACATTACTACTGGGAAAACCATAGCTTTAACTATACAGACCTTTGTCGGCAAGGTGATGTCACACTTCTTCAGATACACTGAAACAGAAGTCACCAGACCCTTATATATGGTGACTTCTGTTTCAGTGTATCTGAAGAAGTGTGCATGCACATGAAAGCTCATACCAAGAACAAACTTAGTTGGTCTCTAAGGTGCTACTGGAAGGATTTTTATTGTATTTTATTTTATTTTTATTTTATTGTTTTGACTATGCCAGACCCACACAGCTAGCTACCTGTAACTGGAACTACCTGACAATTAGAAAACATCTGAAGGCAGCCCTGTTTAGAGAAGTTTTTAATGTGTGACATTTTAATGTATTTTAATCTTTGTTGGAAGCCACCCAGAGTGGCTGGGGAAACCCACCCAGATTGGCGGGGTTTTTAATTGTCTGGAATGGATTCATCCATTTTGCATTACTTTCTATGGGAAAACGCGCCTTGGTTTTGGAACGCTTTGGTTTTGGAATGGACTTCTGGAACAGATTAAGTTTGAGAACCAAGGTACCATTGTATATAATATTGAATCTTCCTGTATATAGTTATCTCCTTAAATGCCTGCAATAACTTAAACCATATGTATGAACAAATGGGAATGAAACCTTAAACAGTCCATAGACGATGCCGATTCCCTATGTATTACTTTAACAAATACAATTTTTGAAAGAGCTAACAATCAGGGGTGAATGACTGTGCTGGAAAGGTTATAAGGAATAGCAACTTTGCTACAATGATATGAAGACCAGAGGTGCTGGGTACAGATTTGCAGATAAAAGGAAAGAAACATATGATTTGGGGGTGGGGGAGGGAAAGAAACCTCCCCCTGTCCATCTGTGAAGGTGAAACTATGAATCAGATTGTTATATCTCGCTGTGAAAATGGCTTATGCGCCACCAGTACATTTTCAGGTACACAAACTTTTAATGTCTCTTACCTCATTTAAGTACTCTTGAAAACAACTCTGTTAAAAATAGTAGCTTGCAGTGAAATACTCTGACTTGTCAAAGGCCACCCCGTAACACCCACAGCTAAAGACAAAACCCCAGCCTTTTACTGCCTCACCATAATATATTGTTGTCTCAATTTTCTGGAAAAAAATGGGGTGCCTTAGTTGCCCTTGAGAAAGAACCATGCACTGGAGAAAACAGAATTATTCTTTCCGAAGAGTCGTAATTATGCTTCAAGAAGTGAAAAAAAAGTAGCTGTTAATTCTAGTGATATCCCTGAGGGGCTGCAAATAGAGGCATATTCTCCCGTGTTTTCTTTTAATCTGCTGCCAGTATCACTAACTAACACAGCAGGAGTAACAATATTGCTTCATTAACAGCATGACTTCAGACTTCAAGTTTTCTGCATGGAAACCACCCAATGTTTCCTCTCTCTCTTGTTTTTTAAGCCCTTACCTGTAAACATCCATTCCAACTTTTAAAAACATTTATTCCATCTGGGCATTTTTTTTTTACAACCATCTCAAAATCATTATTGATGTCCCGATACAATTGCACAACAGTAGCTGCGCCAGTCCTTATTTGACACTGGGGTTGCACCAGGAGTGCCAATTTGAATAAAATATATATTTTGGGGGTTAAGCCCCCCCCCCCCCCGCTGCTCTCATGCACCTCTTAGGCACAAGTTCTATGTAGTCAGTACTGTTTGACCATAATAATCAAGAGATGTTACCTCTTTTCCAAAATTGGTTTTGAACCACCCCAAATCTTGCATCCTCGTGAGGTTATGACTTTCTCCAGTGAAATGGTTCTTTTTCCCCCCTCCCCCCTTCACTTCTTTTACTGTTTCTAAGCATTAGATTTTAGTTTGCAACTTTTATACTCTGCAAAGCACCAGGCACACGTACAGTTGTATTGAAACAACAGAATGAAAATTTTAACTTCTCTGAGAGATTGTGTCTTGCCTGCAGCTTAATTATAAAATGTCAGTTTCTGGTGCTTTCTGTCGCTTTCTTCCATAAATAACATGTGCCCGGGGCAACATTGTTTCTCGGTCTTTTTAGAATTGGTAACTCCATCCTGGAGGAGGGGAAATGATTACATTTCCCTCCACCCCGCCCCCTGCAAAAGATTTCAAAATACAATTCCCCTATCTTGAACATGAATAAGAATTAAATGATTCCTTCATAATACTGACATACCACCACGTCTCAAACCTATGCAGAGATATGCAGTTTCATGGTCTTAAGAAAAATAGTAGCAGACCAACCCTGTTCTGTCATTTGTTGTCATGCTTATTAGATTGTTGAAATTATTCTTCCAGCAGTTGCCCTACCTAAAAGCCTAAAGCATATTGGGATTCAGGCACTTGCACCTGCCCGTCAGAGCCAATTTCCACCTTCGCTGTTACCTTCCTTCATGCTCCAGTGAGAAAATCCTCCAAGCAGCCACACCCTTCCTGCCTGCACTAATCCATTCATATGAAGTTTGAGATGGAGGAAGAATTTTCCCTAGAAGAAATCCATGGCACAGTCCCTTGATTCAGTTATTCAGTTCAACATGGTTTTTATAAAACGACTGACATTAATTAAATGCTAGTTTCTCATGAAATGAATTTGTGGAGTTTGCAGGGTCAGTCTGAATGATATTCTGGTTCCAGTGTGGTGTAGTGGTTAAGAGTGGTAGACTCGTAATCTGGGGAACCGGGTTCGCGTCTCCACTCCTCCACATGCAGCTGCTGGGTGACCTTGGTCTCTCAGCCCCACTCACCTCACAGAGTGTTTGTTGTGGGGGAGGAAGGGAAAGGAGAATGTGAGCCGCTTTGAGACTCCTTCGGGTAGTGATAAAGCGGGATATCAAATCCAAACTCCTCCTCCTCCTCCTCCTCCTCCTCCTCTCCTCCTCCTCCTCCTTCTTCCTCCAGGCCTGCTAAGAATTTAGAAGAGGCTGCTGAACTGGTAAGAGAGCAGAAAGAGAACTTGCTGGTTGTTAATATTCCTGCATTTCATGCACGTGTCCTGTGTCTGAGTCCTGAAAGCTGAAGGGTTCGTACGTGTGTGTGTGTGTTTCTAATGTACAGTATGTGTCAGGGACTGACCAAAGGAGGAGGAGGGGTAGAGACTGCTACCCCAGGAGGCTTCTGGGCAGGAGGCAGATGAAGATTGCATGGGCCCAGGTTTGTGGTGGTGGCAAACAGGGCACACTGAAGAAGAAGAAGAAGAAGAAGAAGAAGAAGAAGAAGAAGAAGAAGAAGAAGAAGAAGAAGAAGAAAAGAGCTGGGAAATAATGGAGGTTGAGGAACAGGAACAAGCTAGCAGATGCCCTGGTGCTGAACAGAGACGGGAGTCAGAAGTGGTAGAAACAGGACAGCAGACAGTGGACACCATGTCACTTGAAAACCTGTTAGAGCCACCTCCTTCTCTGAGAACCAGCCCCCCCCCCTTTGTGTCTCAGAGCAGAGAGCCAAAGAGAGACAGAAAGCTTCCATTGCCGGCCATCATAGAGAGCAGGAGGGGTCTGGAAGCTAGGAAGGAACTGCCAGGGCCCAGGGGAGGAGCTGCAGGGCACTCTGAGCAACGGGTCAAGATTGAGGGAGAAAATTCCATGGCCTCTGTGTCTTTCTGTTATTTTAAACAAAGGAACTGAAAGAAGCTCTCTGCGTCTGTGATTTCACTAGGCAGTTAGCCCAGTGAGCTGTTGACGGCACCCTCGTGACAGTATGTGTAAACAAAAATGGTTTGTTTTAATCTTCAGCATAGGCACCAACACTAAGGGGCCCTGATCCCTTTGCCACCCCCAACTGACCGTGCCCGACCACCCCAGCTTCCTTTCCCACTGCCACATGACAGCGCAAATAAGACACCCAATTGCCCACCTGCCTCCCTCTCTCCCAGGTTGTCCTCCCGCCTCTTCTCCCCTCTGGAGGCCTCAACCTGGACCCTGTGCCCCATGAGCCCCCTGCCACGGAGTGGCCTTTCTGCTGGTCCTTACCCTGGGCTGTGCCTACTCGGCTGCAGCTTCCATCCATCCACCTGTCCTTCTGGCAACCTTCTGGCAGGGGGAAAGGTGCCCCCCCAATGTTTTATTCAAGTTGGCACCACTGGTCATCAGTGTCCATAACGTAACAACAGATCAACAGAGCCAGACTGATACCCAGAGAGAACTTGCTGCAAGACAGACCCAAAAAAGAAAATAACAGAACACCACTAGTAATCACATACAGCTCCCAAGTTAAAACAGTACAACACATCATCAGAGATCTACAACCTCTCCTAGACAATGACAGTTCTCTTTCTCAAGCTCTGGGAGGAAGACCCTTCATCGCCTACAGACAGCCACCCAATCTTAAACAACTCCTCACCCACAATAATACAACAACAGGACTCAACATGGACACTGGTACCAGAGCCTGCAATAAACCCAGATGCCAACTTTGCTGCCACATAAACCCGGACAACACCATTACTGGCCCCAACAACATCAAACATACCATCTCAGGACTATTTAATTGCTCATCTTCTAACATTGTGTATGCCATCAAATGCCAACAGTGCCCTTCAGCTCTCTATATTGGACAAACAGGCCAAACCCTACGCCAAAGGATAAATGGACATAAATCTGATATCAGGAATCACAAGACAGAGAAACCAGTAGGAGAACACTTCAGTCTCCCAGGACATTCTATACAAGATCTCAAAGTAGCTGTCTTACTACAAAGGAATTTCAGAAATAGACTGGAAAGAGAAGTTGCTGAATTGCAACTCATTACCAAACTTAAAACCATGGAGAGACCTGGTCTGAACAAAGACATTGGATTCTTATCTCATTATACATGACAAAGCTATCTTTAGCCATCTCACCCCTTGCTTTTTCCTGTAAGACCAATTGCAGTCGTTAACAGTCGTCAACAGGTTTTCCACACCTATCAGCCAATCACCCATTCCCACCACCCTTCTGAGTAATACCCCTCCCCACTCTCTCACTATATATAAGGGTCTGGTGACTTCTGTTTCAGTGTATCTGAAGAAGTGTGCATGCACACGAAAGCTCATACCAAGAACAAACTTAGTTGGTCTCTAAGGTGCTACTGGAAGGAATTTTTTATTTTATTTTGTTTTGACTATGGCAGACCAACACGGCTACCTACCTGTAACTCATACCTGTAACAGACAGCAACATGGCAGAGCATGAAGTAATTCATATATATGAATTACACACCTGGGGAGGTTGGAAGCTTTGGAGAAGTGAACCCTTTATTTCATGCAGGGGGAAAAAACCCTCTGAAACACAAAGCAGGAAATGCAGTGGCTTTCAGATTAGGATGCTTACACAGCACACAAGCCAGGCAGAGTCAGTTTTAAAAGAAAGAAGACTGTAGGTCTGATACTGATGCACAAGGGCAAGGTGACTTAGTAGATATGCAACAGCACTGACACACGCCAGCCATTAGGACAAATGGTTGGGGATGGAGGCCACCATGTTGGGTACTTCAAGCAGAGGGTGCTATGGTGTGTGTGTGTGTGTGTGTGTGTGTGTTGGTGTGTGTGTGTTGGCATGGGATAGCATAACACAGGGAGTTCCCTGTCACCATGCATGGATTGGTTCAGTTCATGCATTGCTAATGTGGGGACAAAATGAGCTTTCTACTCTGTGATTGGCATGTGTTGGCAATGTTGCCATAGATGCTGGGAGCGGACTTGAAGTGTGCCTGCTATGTCCCCTGTAGTCTGTAATGCTGTCATTGGAAGCACATAGGATCTTGACTAAGGCTGCAATTTTGGCGCTGTGGTCTAAACCACAGAGCCTAGGGCTTGTCCAATCAGAAGGTCGGCGGTTCGAAATCCCCGCGATGGGGTGAGCTCCCATTGCTCGGTCTCTGCTCCTGCCAACCTAGCAGTTCGAAAGCACGTCAAAGTGCAAGTAGATAAATAGGTACCACTCTGGCGGGAAGGTAAACGGCATTTCCGTGCGCTGCTCTGGTTCGCCAGAAGCGGCTTAGTCATGCTGGCCACATGACCGGAAGCTGTACACCGGCTCCCTTGGCCAATAAAGTGAGATGAGCGCCACAACCCCAGAGTCGTCCGCGACTGGACCTAACAGTCAGGGGTCCCTTTAGCTTTACCTTGCAGTAATGGAACTCCTTTTACAAGGGTCACTCATTAAGGATTTCCCCTGACCCACTTCCGGTTATTGTAGGAGGATGAAATTGCACCTGTATACATCTCTCCATAGAAAACATGGTAATTTGTAGGTCTGAAGTTAACTCCTAACAGTTTCTCTGTTACTGGTGCTAATGTGGAGTTGTTGTTGTTGTTGTTTAGTTGTTTAGTTGTGTCACTCTTCGTGACCCCATGGACCAGAGCACGCCAGGCACGCCTATCCTTCACTGCCTCTCGCAGTTTGGCCAAACCAGTGGAAGCAGTTGAGTAGAGCGGTCATCAGGTTCCTGTACTTGAAAGGGAGCACACCACAGTAGACGGTTCAATGGAGATGAAAGGGGCTTATGGGGAGGATGCCCCATTGTATGACGTAGTCAAGCACTGGCATCATCATTTCAAGTTTGCTCAGACTTCAGTGGAATGGCTCCCATTCCTGGGCCACCACAGTTCGTCATTGATAAAGACACCATCCGGCAAGTGGAGGCTGCCATTTTGGAGGATCACCACATAACCGTTCACCAACTAGCTGCAGATGTCAAGATTAGTGTGTGCTCTGTATAAAAAATCACCCATGACCATTTGCACATGGGAAAGGTGTCCACACAGAAGGTTCCCCAGCTGCTGATGCCTTTCCAGAAGCAGGAAACGAGTCACTTGCTCATGGGTTCTTTTGGCCATGTGTCATGAAAACCATGATGACGTCTTCACCAGACTCAGGAGGAAACATGGGTCCCTCATTATGACCCAGAGACTAAATCTCAAACAATGGATGCACTCTGCCTCACCACCTCCAAAGAAGGCACGTGTCCAACCATCAGTGGGCAAGGTCATGCTCATGGTCTTTTGGGACCAGTGTGGAGTAGTGATGATGGATTTCCTGGCAAAAGGTACCACAACTACAGGGACATACTACGCTTCACTGCTGCAGAAATTGCGGAAGGCCATCAAAATCGAGAGGCGTGGTATACTGACCAAAGCTCCGCCTTCTGCAGGATAATGCCCCGCTTCACAACTCACATGTTGCTCAGACGGAAGCATGGTCCTGTGGCTATGAAATTCTCCCGACCTTGCATCATCGGACTCCACATCTTTCCAACCATGAAGTTATTTTCAAAGGGCAAGCTTTTTTGTTTTTTTATGAAATGCTGATTTCTGAGGTCAAGTCGTGGCTTCGGACGCAACCTGCCAACTTCTGCAGACAGGTCTCCATAGTGATGAGTGAGGAGAAGTTTTGTTTATTTCAGTACACGGGAAGTATGTCAGGGGAAATCTTTAATGAACGCCCCTTGTATTCTGAGTATATGTGCATCATATTACATGCATAATAGTGACATTGCATAAGTATAAGTGGCCACTGGTGTATCTGGGATCAAAGGACTGCTCTGCCTTGACATGATGATTTTTAAAAGTACGGTAAATGTGAAATAGTTCTGCAGTGCCTTCTCGCTTCTCCAGTCCATGGCTTCCCCTCTGTGCTGGTCTCTCGATTCCTGCCCACTGTTGGCAGCCTTAGAAAGCTCAAAATATGTCTGCTCCATGCTGTGGTCACCACAAGAGGAACTTGCACTTGTCAGAGCCCATTTCCACATTGACTGTCACTGCCTCCGTGCCATGAGAGGGTGGCCTTAATCCGGGCCATGGGTCAGCCCTGGAACCCTTTCTCAATGCCAGATGCGCAGCGCAATGTGCTGAAAGAGAGAACCCTCCTGACCTTGCAATGACAGGCTCAGGCTGGCCGAGGGGAGTTTGTACTCTCCTCCCCCCAGACTCAGACCAAGGACAGGATGGGTCAGCGGTGAATGGAGAATGGAAGGCAGAAGGTTTAGTAGACTCTAGGGCACATGTTTGCTATAGCAAGACCTCTTTCCTAGGCTGAATAAGGTAGATCAGAGCATGGTAGGCAATCCCCCCCACCCCAAGAGATAGCCCTGCTAGTCTCTAGCAGCAAAAACAGCTAAGGATCTCATGGCTCCTTAAATAGGTACTAACAAACCTATTATTTCTGCATCATTAAAAAAAAAATCCTAGCAAGCAGGCAGGCAGGCAGCTAAGCTTTCTAGAAGGCATGTGCAGAGTGTTTTCATGAGATGAGTTATTCCAGGCAACTTCTTCTCTTTAGCACCGAGATGGTGCTGTGTTTCAATTTTCTGTAGGGGGGGGGCGGCGGCGGTGCAAGCTGACTTTAATTGGTTGACTTTAATGGGGGATGCCTCCCATTTCCCCCGGTCAGGTGAAAGATGCTTCTGGCTGTGTTGACAGAGAGAAAGAGAGACTGAAGGATTGATGATGATGTCGAACTGAGCCAGTTGGAGCGGAGGCAGTCCGGGTCCAGCCCGCGTTCCTCTCACTCCGAGTCCCGACCCCACACCCCAACCTCGGGTCTTTGGTCCTCCCCCGAGCGCCCCCGCCAGGATTGCGCATGCTCGCCTGTGGACGGGCGGAACCGCACCGCGAACTCCGAAGCAGCGCGACGTGTAGGGAGGGGGCGAGGCGACCGCGGCAACCCCGACCGGCCGAGGAGGAGGCGCCGTCCGGCAGGAGAGCGCGCGGCAGGGGAGAGCCTCGTGGGGCCGCCGGGAGAGTGGGAAGGCAGCTCGTCTCCCAGCCCCGGAGCAGCCCCAGCGCCGCCGACGGCGCCCGGGAAGGGGTTGCCGGCCTCTCTCGACCCCAGCCCAGCCCTCCCGCTCGGCCGTCGGTGCGAAGAGCCTCGGGGCCCGGCGAGGGCGGGCCAAGGGGAGGCTCCGCGAGGGCGTCGGCATGCGAGCGGCAGAGGAGGAGCGCCGGGCACCTGCGAGGGAAGCGGGCAGCGGCAAGCAGGCGCGCCGGCGGAAAGGGGCACGGGCAGGCGGGCGGCGCGCTCGACGGCGCTGACGGACGGGCCGGCCCGGGGGAACCGATGGGGCCGAGCGGAGCGCGCTGGAAGACCCAAGCGGCGCCTTCGCCCGGAGGAGGAGCAGGAGGAGAGCGGCGGCGCCGGCCATGCTGCAGGCGCCCTGGAGCAAGAACGCCACGCTGCGCGGGCAAGCAGGCGCCCCCACGACGCCGCGGACGCGCGGGCTGCTTCCCGCCGCCACGGAGCCCGCTGCGGCCGGAGCTCCTCCCGGCAGTCCCGGCGGCGCGCACATGGTGGCGGCGGGCAGCCTGCTGTCGCTGCTGGTGGTGTGGACCCTCCTGGGGAACGTGCTGGTTTGCGCCGCCATCGTGGGCTCGCGGCACCTGCGCGCCAAGGTCACGCACATCTTCATAGTCTCCTTAGCCGTCTCGGATCTGCTGGTGGCGCTGCTGGTCATGCCCTGGAAGGCAGCGGCCGAGGTGGCGGGCTACTGGCCCTTCGGCGCCTTCTGCAGCGTCTGGGTGGCCTTCGACATCATGTGCTCGACCGCCTCCATCCTCAACCTGTGCGTCATCAGCGTCGACAGGTACTGGGCCATCTCCAGCCCCTTCAGGTACGAGAGGAAGATGACCCCCCGCGTGGCTCTGGCCATGGTCGGCGTGGCCTGGGCGCTCTCCATCCTCATCTCCTTCCTCCCCGTCCAGCTCAACTGGCACAAAGGCCACGACCCGCGCGCCCCTGCCGCCGCCCCCTGGACCGCCAGCCCCGAACTGGAGAGCGTCTCCTCGTGGGCCGAGGGCTTGGGCAGCAGCAACGGCACGGCGGCGCCGTCGGAGCAGTGCGACTCCAGCCTGAACCGGACCTACGCCATCTCCTCCTCGCTGATCAGCTTCTACATTCCCGTGGCCATCATGATCGTCACCTACACGCGGATCTACCGGATTGCCCAGGTGCAGATCCGTCGGATCTCGTCTCTGGAGAGGGCGGCCGAGCACGCCGAGAGCTGCCGCAGCGGCGGCGGCGGGCGCCTGGACTGCGCGCATCCTCTGCACCAGCAGCACCACCATTCGGGCCTCAAGTCGTCGCTGCGCAAGGAGACCAAGGTCCTCAAGACGCTCTCGGTCATCATGGGGGTTTTCGTCTGCTGCTGGCTGCCTTTCTTCGTCCTCAACTGCTTGGTGCCCTTCTGCGACAGGCCCCCCGGCGACCCCGGCGCCGGCCTGCCCTGCGTCAGCGACACCACCTTCGACGTCTTCGTCTGGTTCGGCTGGGCCAACTCCTCCCTCAACCCCATCATCTACGCCTTCAACGCCGACTTCAGGAAGGTCTTCTCCCGCCTCCTGGGCTGCAGCCGGCCGTGCTCGGCCTCCCCGGTGGAGACGGCCAACCTCAGCCACGAGCTCATCTCTTGCAACCAAGACACTTTCTTCTTCCGCAGGGAAGGCGTCGACACCGACGTGAACAGGATCCCCAACGTGGGGGGCGGCGGCAGGGGAGGCCCTTTCGACGGTGCGTCCCAGATCTCTCCCGACCAAGAGGGCGCCACCGAGTCTGGCGACTGCGAGGGGGACATTTCGCTGGGCAGAATTTCCCCCCTCACCCCCACTTGTCTACTTTAGACTTCACCCCACCTGGGAAGAGCCTTTTAAAAATGAATCCTTCAGCTTGGGACAGACACTAGTTGTGGCTGTCGATTATTCCTATTGCCATTATTTAATCCTAACCTGCAGGAAGTTCATAAACCAGCAGTGAACTGGGAACAGAGAGAAGAGGGGGCATTCCAGTCCAGTGGACCATGGGGTGAAAGGCTGGGCTTACAAGGCCTGCCCAGACGTGCCAAGGGAAACTGACATGAGCGCATTAAAACACAGCTGTCCTCTCAGAAGACTGCTGTTTGGCCACAGTTTGGATTTTACTATGACCAAAGTCGGAAGGTGTCTAAAGCTACTGTTTTTCTGTTGTGTTTCTGTTCCTGCAACTCACACTTTGGTGGTTTTCTGTTTTGGGAAATGGATTTTCTTGCTCGCATTATCGTCGCCTGAGAACCAAAAACATCTAAATTATATTGACAACCGGATTTGAAACATGCAGAGTTGAATCATTGATAGTTAATTGTCCAGCTGCTCTACCTTAGATTGAATCAGGGAGGAAAAGGGTTTGACACAATACTGGTCCTGAGAAAGCCCCACTGACATGAAGGAGGTATTGAGCTCAGGAGTACCGGTATTCTGGAGCAGCCTCCATTCATTTCAATGGAGGTGGTGCACTTCATTAAGGCGGCAATCCTATACCTGCTTTCCTGGGAGTAAGGCCCATCAAATTCAATGGGGCTTACTTCTGAGCTTATTAGGACAATCTTATGCACACTTACCTGGGAATAATTCCTGTTGAATGTGACAGGACTTACAAGTAAGTATGCAAGGAACAGGGTACTTAAACATCACCTCCTACACTTCGAGCCCAGGAATGTTCTCCTCTATGTGAACTAGCACACATGTCCAGGAATAAAGTATACAACCTTTTTATATTTTAAAAAAAATGGTCAGTTGTCCATTAAGGAAATAAGAATACTACTGAGGAAAACCTGACCTACTCGTTTTAGTGTTCATACAACGTCAAGTTCCAATATTTATAATAAGAGTAACTTTCAAATGCTATAGCGATTGCACAGTCATTTTTAGATTGGTAGTGTATATTACTGCTGCATTAATATTTCTCTCAGAACTATCTAAAGACATGAAAGTCTATAGCCTTTTTGTTTTGTTTTTAAATGAACAGACTTGATTGGCATTTTCATTTTACATTTAGCCCTTAGGAGAGCTCTTAGATGAACTTCTGGTTTTAGGAGGGGGGGCTTATATTTCATGTTTGAGAAACATTATTTCAGAGGGGTTTTTTAATGTATCCTATTGATGTAAATGTTGGACACATATCAGCCAATACAAAGCACTTCTAAGCCCCACTGAGAGATTTAAGCAGCCGCCCCAAACTCCCTTGAAAGTTGTTCTAAGTAAGTACGTATAGGGGTTTGTGCTGTTGGGCATGTATTTAATTTTCTTATTAAGATATATGGGAATTAGCAGGTATTAACTTTAGCTGTGTCAGACCCATTATAAACAATTCCAGCATTACGTGGAATATAATTGGTCTAAAGACCCTGAATTAAGGCACAGTTTTTTTTCTGTACCTCTGTGGGAGTGATTCCTATTCAACGTCAAGTTTCATGGTGCTGTTTTGTGTATATGAATCGTGTTTTATTGTAAGCCACCCTGGAATTGTTTCTAATGGAGAATGTGTTCAAAATATTTAAAACAAGTGAATGATTAAGTAAACATTCACACGACTGAGCTGCAATCAGATACATGTTTACTCAGAAGTAAGTTTCACTGTTAGGATCACAGTTACAGGTACTCAGAAGTAACTCTAACAGAAATGAAGAGTTGCGTCCTTCTGAGTGAGGTGGCTGTTGGCCTGTAAGTGGTATTCCAAAATAGCATGAATGCTGTATATATATTTTTTAAAAAAAACAAAATAAAAGCACAATGCCCACTGTTCATTTGCCACTGGAAGTTGTGCTGTGTGTTAATGTGTGTTAAGACTGATTATAAATAAGATTAACCAAACAGTGTTAAAATAGGCAGCAATGACAAATAGGTAGAAGCCATATTCTGGAGAATAGTTAAAGGTCACAAACCTTTTGTGTCTGCAGCACAATATTTATAGTTTAGTACCAGATACTAGCAAGTTATTTTGAGACAATTAAGTGGGGGAACCAATTACTGTTGCAGAAATAATAGTCTTGTGAATCTGTCAAGCCTTAAAGTGGCACAAAAAATCTTAAGTCATTAATACTACAGTTGTATATCTGCTTATATGGTAATCAGCTGGACTGAATTCATGGTGACAGTGCAATCCATACTTGTCTACTCAGAAGTAGGTCCTATTGATTTCAATAGAACTTACTCTCAAGTAAAGGTGACTAGGCTCAGGCCTTAGTGTGTAACTATTTATGCAGTACTGTATTTTCAGTTTAACTGTCTTTTAAATTTTCATTCCTTACGTGAGTCAGAAAACAGTCTTTTTTTTTCTTTTTAAAAACTGCATGGTCCCTATTTTTTGCTCCATAAGAGCTGTAAGGGGAAATGTCTGTGCGTCTTATGGAGCGAATGCATGGTCCAGGGACCAAAAGAAGATCCAGCTTTTTCTTTTACAAAGAGAGAAGGGGGTGTTGAAAGGCTGCCACTTTACAGCAAGAGATCGGGGAGAGAGATAAGGTCGATGGCTCCCTTTCTGCAGAGGAGGCTGTTGGTTTCCCCAGCGACATGTGACTGGCTGATTAGATTATCTGTCTGGAAACTGTAGAAAGGGCTTTGAGCTGCTCCTTTTGCAAATGGGGCTTTTCTTCTTCCAAAAGAAGATGCACAACTTTGAACTGATCCTCAAAAAGGGGGGCTTTCCCCCCTCAAAAAACTAGGTGCACCTTATGGAGCGAAAAATACGGTGCGCTTTCTGCCAAAGAAGGAAAATGGAAGATATAAACCTACACAGAACTCTCTGTGAGGCAGAATGGTAGACATGTAGCAAGGGATATTTTGAAACCCACATATAATCTGTATCAACTCTTCCACGGCTACTTTTATCATATTTTATAAGTCAATATTAAGTGTGCAGCTATCTTGAAGGAAACAGGGGCTGTGAGGATCCTGCTGCCTTGAGAAGGTTCAATGCCTTTTTACACCAATGTGAGTAACATCCTTTGAGCCATCCCACCTGTAGCCATCTTTGAACTTGAGTTACCTCAGTCGAAGCTTTTAGGTTCCGCTAACAAGGTATTGTTGGTGCTGGGTATAATGCAGAGGAAAAAACACATCAAAAGACAAGGGGGCCTCAGCTTCCCACCCCCCTCTGTAGGGAGATGGAGCACAAAGAGGTGTCCTGGGCCAAACAAGTGAATGTAGGGCTGTACCTTTTAAAAACAAGGCAGCTACCCCTCTTATGGGCTGGAGTTTCGGCTTGTAAGGAGCAGGGAGAGGAGCAATAGCAATGTGATAATGTGGCTCAGAATGGGCATTGTTAGGAACCAGTTCTATGCTTAATGGGGCAATGACAGCAGTGGGCTGATCCCTCCCCTTTGGTACATTTGGCACCTCCCTTGCTCCCTACATGGCTGGCTTCTCTTGGTCCTGCTAGGAGAGATGGCTTTGTGGGTTGGGAGGGGACTGTGGGGATTCTTGGGGGTCATTGGCTTGTGCTCCACTGCTTCATGTGGGAATGTTTAGGAATGTGGATGAGGATATATTGTTTAAGATATCCTATCTCAGCTTGTGTTAACAAGCTCCAAACTTAGCAGAGTTCCATTCCCTTTCTAAAACACAGCAGAGACGGTTGCATAGGCTTGCTAAAGCCTCTATAAGAAATATATATTCCTGGTATATTCCCCTTCTTCCCTCTTAAAAATATAGACACAACACAGTACTGTTTATGAGATATAAAAGAGTTTACTTACAGTCATCCTGAGTTACAATACAGGCTCAGAAAGGCAGGCTAGCTTGGATAAATGTATTTACATGTAGAAGCTAACTCCATAAGGGAGGAAAGCCTCTTTGTCCTCTCTTGGCTGGAAGCCAAGAGAGCATCTTGTCCTAAGATGTAGCTTGTTCAAAAGACGATCCAAAAGAGAGAGATGGCATCTGGTCCCAAGAGTTTTGTATACAGGTGAGGCCACACCCACTCTAGTTACACAGGAAGCTATCTCAGTCCAGGTAAACTCTAGCAATGGTATGTTTTGACTGCTCTGTGTTTACATCCCACACTTCACAGCATTCAAGGTCCGCATTCTAGCAGCAGCAGAGAACTTGTGTGACAAGCAGACATTCTCCCCTTCCTCCTCTTTCTCTTGCAATGGCCAAGGGTGGGTGGGCTGGCTGGCTGGCTGGCTAGGGGCTGCCTGTTCAGTCTTGATATCCACCCATCCTGGTTCTGATGGGATGCGAGGTGACATGGTTGGTGGAATAGCTCCCTGGGCAGGTCCCTGCATGAGTCTTGGTATAACAGGGCTGGGCTAAGGCTGTAGGAAGAGTCTTGCTGGCCAATGAAGTCCAGCATGTTTACCAGTGGCCAAGCAGATGCCTGCAGGGCACCAGCAAACACAAGCCAAACACGAGAGCATCATGCCTTTCTTGGCACAGATATTCAGAGGTCTGCTGGCTCTGACTGTGGAGGGAGCACGTAGCCATCGTAGCTAGAAGCTTTGCTCACCATCTTTTCTGCTGGATACATCACAGAATCATGGCTCGCTGTGTAACTTGGGGAACATACAGACTGCAGCATTGCTGAAGCTATGCAGGTGTTGTCCAAGTCAGAAGTCTAGATAGTAGCTAATAAACATGCCCTATTCACCAACATATGCTTGTAATACCCAAAATTATCTTACCATTGATCACTGGCTAAGTCCCACTCCCAATTACTCGTTGAAGTTTTCCACCTACCTTCTCCATGCTGTGTTCCCTTTTATAGCTAAAAAGCCAAGAGGGCAAGGGACCTTTCAGTTAAAGGGGTGTTAAAAAAACTAACTATCCTACAATGTGTTCCCAAGTGTTAAAAACATGTCTCAGCAGCTGCATGACATGAAACGGCACGAAGCACGTGCTTTGATATGATGTGCCCACTCTTTGTGGAGGGAGTTGAATCCTATAGATTGATAAATCCAGTCACGCTCTTTTAGAACAGCCAAGACATCCAGCCAAGGCAAGACTTGAGACAAGGAGAGAACCTTACTTGGATAGGGGCAGCTGCTCAAGGGTGGGGCAGTCCCTAATGAACAGTGACAGTTGGAGGATGTGCTATTCCATTCTTCCATTGAGAAAATAATGGTGCTGAGGGCCTTTGAATGGATTTTACATATTTCCATGGGAGAGTTACTTCCCATATGTCCTTCTCGACAGGTGCATGCTGGCAAGTGGTGATGCACGTGTACGCCCAAGGGAGTTAACTGAGAGCCATGGCCTGCCATGGAAAAACTGGATCTTCTGGGAGAAGGCCTTAGCAACGAGACAGAGATGGGAGAAGACACTTTGTTGTCCTCCAGATGCTGTGGAGGCTGGACCCGCAAGACAAATGGTGTGATGGTGTGATTGTGAATGGCTGTTTATATATATAAAAAGCAAAAGCAAAATATTTGGAAGGCCCAATAGATCACCCCTGCCCGGTAGATCACCCACTGACGCTTTCAAAGAACTCCAAAGGCTGGTGAGGGAGCCGTTCCCTTTTTGGGAGTAGGCTGGCTTTTCCCTCCGTGTTGCTTGTTCTGCAATCTGCTTAACAATTTCCCCTTGAAGAGTGATTTCTACTGCATTGCCAGGAACATGGTCTGCCCTTTTCAGGAACTTTGGATTCTGTTGGCTGGTTTCCTGTCTTCCAGGATGAAGGCTGTTTTTGGTGCTGTGGTATCATTTTGCTAGATTATCAACAATTATCACTGGAATTCTTTAAGGGTTCTCAAGTTGGCAGCACCCAGACCTGGTGGCTTGTTAATCTGGACTGTTAATAAGTCCCAGGATCCAGTTTTTTCTCAAGATGGATGAGTCACTTATGGACTGGAAAAAAGTAGAGGCATTTTCAAAAAGAAAAGCAAAAAAGGGAGCAGTCACAGCTCATTTCTGGACCAACTGATGGCTAGACGCTTGCAAACCTCCAGATCCCTTGGTGTCATATGGATAATCATAACTAATTCAATTAACTACAATGAGTTTCTTCAGTCCAAATCCCTTGCCCTCTGCTGATTAATATTCCACTACAGTTTGTTTCTAGAGGCTCAGACATGGACTTTTACTGCAATCGCCTAGGCACCATTAATTACTATGCAGACATTTTTTCTCTTTTCTTACCTTCCAGATCAATCAGTACCTAAGACACTTCATCATTTCCAATGGATTTCTCTCCCCTCTCCTCTCCAGCTTCCTTGCATGTGCACATGTATGGTATATGCAGTGGCGAGCACTTCGTTGTGTGCAAATATTGCTATTTTAGATGTACACACAAACTGTTGTGCGTGTGTGAAACGATGTGTATGGAGGCCTCTTGGGATGGACTTGAGGTGTGTGGCATTTCTTTGAATTGTGACTCACCAATGATCTTTGGGAGGAAAAATAATTTCACTGCTACAATAATTTCACTGCAATGGCATAATCCGATGATAAAACCCGGCTCTTTTAATAAGGGTAGTAACGAGCTTGTTTTAAATACAGATGGCATTAAATGAAAATAGAGCTTTTGCTATGTCCTGTGTTCTCACAGATCACCTACAATACATAGCCAGCCCAGCTATTTTAAGAGCCTTGTGCTTGTTAAGCACATCTCAGAATAACTAAAGGTAGATTATTCCACATGGGTGGAAAATAATATGCAGAAGAATTCTGCTCAATTATTTTTTAATTGAAAGCATTTTGAGGTAAAATGTGCAAATAGAGTTCATACCAAAGCAGCTGCCCTGAGAATTCAAAAATGGGATAAAGTCGTTTTTAAAACACAGCCCTTTAGCTTTGAAAAATAGGCTTTAAGAAAAGCATTTTAAAAAATATACATACAAGGTCTACCCAAGGCCTGCCCATTTCCATACACAGTAGCCGACCGGACCAGCAGCTGAATGTCACTGGCAATGGGATAACACCTTCCTGACGATAGCAACCTAGTCTAGGCGGATCCTCTCCCCTCCTGATATCTGCTCCCCCCTGAGGTAGTTGCCTCACTTTGCTTCCTGGCACTGTTCTGTCTGAAATGTGGAACTGTGGCTTAATGTTGTTTCACTAAGCAGGATCTGAAAGTATGGTTTGAGTCTAGTTTCAGATCCTGGTTATTAAATTGAAACTACACCCCAGCCCACTATTTTTCATGTAACAGGAAACTGGTTTAAAGCGACTGAGATTGCAGTCATATAGTTGTAACCCTAATGGTTGGGGAAGAGAGTGTCTGAGCCTGAACACTCATCCCTAGCTTAATAAATCAGGAATAAACCATGGTTTATTAAGCCAGAATTGTTGCATCCAGATCAGTTCTGTGTCATTCAGAATCCTGCATTCTGGATCTTCAGGACTTCTCCTGGTTTCTTTGTTGAGTGAATTCACATTTCAAAAATAAAAAAATAAAAATTGCTGTACAGGTAGTGTCAGGTGCAGAAGGGTGAATCTGTGTAAATGGAAGCTTCAGAGAAGGAACTGGGACGAAAAAGGAGAAACTGAAATGAGACACAAAGCTGGGAATGCACACTTTAGAGTTTCGTAGACTCAAATTACATGTTAAACAGACTCTTGTGATCAGTGGGGAAAGGGTTGGGCAGCCTTTCTCTACTTGCTCTTTATTTGCTCCGACTTGTAGCCTGCATATGCTTTTTAAAGATTTTTTTATTTTAAAAAAATTGAAGGCGAGGCAGGCCCCCTGCACCACTCAGCAGAGTCCCTGCGCAACTGCTAGCATTCTGCTACTTTGGCTGCCTTTCGACAGCTTCCTACAGAAAACACACAGAAGGTGAAAGGAAAATCTGGCGTGTTGGCAGGCTTCACAAGTCTGGGTGCAAATAACGATCAGCGCTACTTGTCAGAAAGAACAAAGCACCAAGTGTAACAGTTTCCCTAAATCAATAGGCATTGATGAGTGATATCAAAAGCTTCGGAGAAAATGGCTTCTGCCATATTTATTTGTTGACCTTCAGGAAAGCATCTGTGGGAGATAGTGTAACATCAGATAGAACAATTTGAGAAACAGAAAGACCAGCTGCACTGTGTGTATGTATGTTTGTGTGTGTGTGTGGTGTGTATGCAAGAGAGAGAGACTTATTTAGGCTACGTTGATTTATGAAGGCTAAGTATTACTGGTAGGATTACTGGTCACATTTTCAGCAGTTCCCAATTCTGCATTTTATGTATTGCAGTGCTATTCTGCTGTTGCAGGAAGTGAAAAAATAAAATGCTGGTTCAAAGCAAGACTTTCTCTCTTATCTGTTACATAAACATAAGCAGCGTAAAGTTTAAGAATCGTAGTTCTTTTCCAGGGTATAGATTGAACTGCATCATGTTAAACATAGGGTTCACATTAATAACATCATAATTTTTTTTCGGAGTCATCCCCTCAGTAGCACTTTGGGGAAAATGAAAAGGACAATGACAAGAGAAGGTTTGCCTGTCCCTGGTCTATTTATTGCCTGACTTCAGGGTGACGTCTATTCAGGGTGAGGGTGGATTGAGCTGTCTCCCCCTTAGCAGCATCCCTCCCTCTCCCCAGTGACATCCCTCAACTAATTCTTCTGATTAGGAAATTAGCCCCATATTTCAACTTCACAATCATGCCTCTCATCTATAAGGGGAAGTGATTTGTTCCCCCACAACCAAGCATAACCTCCTCCAACCCATGTTTTCCTAAATATCACCTCAGCATATAACAATGGCATCTATACATTCAATACTCTTCTTGTTTCACTACTGAGGCTTATGGTGTGGAAAGAATCAATGAAGTTAGCTTCCATGGTGTCAGTAGCGGGACTGAAAGCATTGCCTGTACAGCAGCTGGTCCAAGATATTTTAGCACCTGATGTGAACAACAAAATGGTGACCCCCCTCTCCACCAGGAACAAAGGGGGAATAAAGATCTACACTGGGATCTGCTGTCCTTATGGTTCCTGCTGCCTAAGGCAGCTGCCTCAACTTGCCTCATGGGTGGGCCGGCCCTGACAGCAGCTTTCTTCAGCTAGGAGCCTTCCAAGAGATAAACAGCTCAGGACCACAATACCTCAAGGACCACCTCTCCTCATATGAACCAGCCTGGACCCTGTGATAATAATCTGAGGTCCTACATTATGTGCCTCTTCCACAAGAGGAGGACAACATGAGAATGGGCCTTTTCTGTGGTGAAATGCTCTCCCCAGAGAGACCCACCTGGCACCTTCGTTACATATCTTTAGGAGCAAGGTAAAAATGTTTCTGTACAACCAGGCCTTTGGCAAACTAAGCCTTGTTCTGCATAATATATAATAAAGCCCTGTGTCCTTTGTTTATTTAACAATATAGTACAAAAAATTAACAAACCAAAGCTTGTCAAACTCATTGACTGTTAATGGAGCCAAAGGCAGGATTTTGGACCTTCTTTCCACCCTGACACTTCCAGGTATAGGACGGTATATAAATAATAATAATAATAATAATAATAATAATAATAATAATCTGAATGGCACCCCTAATTTTAAAGGATCGCCCTCTGGATCCTTTAAGGTTATGCTTGAAAAGTATGAACAATAATTATGCCCCACATTTCTCATACACAGACGCTCATTAGGGAATGAGGATTGGTTCAGACTCTATAGCTCCAAGTGTATGTTCAATGGCAAATTAAGCCCTATGTCCTTTGTTGATTTAAAAATATAATACAAAAACATTAACAAACCAAGGCCTGGTTTAACAAACCAAGGGCAGGCTCTTGGACCTTCTTTCCACCTTAAAATCTGAATGGTACCCCTAAGTTTTGAGTTACCTGAGTTTTATACCACATGTCTAGAGTTGCTCTACTGCCCCATCACTGACTTCTTGCCATCACATAGAGTTTTGTCCTAAGCTTAGTGACTTACCCTTAAACAAATTTCCAAAGCGCATTTTGTAAAATTAATGCCTCACAAAGTGGCAGGTCTGAGAGGTACAGGCCCAGAAAGTAGCAACCTCATATGTTCAAAAGCATGTCAGGTGGGAGGGGAAATGATATTGGCTTATGTTGCTCATTTTTAAAAGGAATACTTTTGCAAAGTGGGCCTTTTGATTTCTGAGAACTACAGGGACTCAGTGTTGTTGCTTCGTGCATTTATAGAACGAGAGAGTTCTGTCGAGTTCAGCATCTTTCCAGGTATTTCTTTCAATCATTTTCTTGGAACAGCGGTGCTGGGAGAGGAGTGTTTAACTCTGGTTTCCCCGCACAGAATGTCCCCAATGAAGTTGTTTCTCCTTCCTCACTGCATTTCTCTCAACAAGGGCAAATCACAGCCAGGGTGGGGCAAAAGAAATACCGGTAATAAGCCTCTCACCTCCCAGCACTGTTCCTGTACTCGAATCCAGAGGAGTTCCCCACAGCTTCATTAAAGTTAGAAACATAGGGAAGTCTACCCACATTTATTGTGGCCCTCAGCTGATTTTGTCATGTTGGTCAATAGATGGGGAATGCTGAGTCAAGAACTTCAGAACAGTTTATAGATATGCGTAGAATACTAGGTGTTTGAAGGAACACAATAAACGTCAAGGAAAGGAGGACAGCAGTTTCCGATGGTTCTTGGATCTGAGGAAAGACCTCCTCTGGTCAGGGATCATGCAGCAGACTGTTTTAAAGCGGGAGGGTCTCATGGGAAGACCTGTTTCTATGCTGGCTGCTTAGAATTACTGCCTTGCCTTAGCTGATTGTGTGGAAGCTTTACAGAGCCGCCCTCCCAAAGGTGTTTTTATTCAGCCTAATTAATGAAAATAATGGCTTTCCAAATGTCATATGTTATAATATCCCCCAAATGCATTAGCAGTCACATCTAGCAAATCCACCAAAGTAATTCCGCAGATCACATCTTTCCCCACTTTTGCAATGCGTTAGTTTGCAGTACAATGCAGCACTCAACGTCCTGAATCATAAACATGGGCAGATACCCTACAGATCAGTGAATTTCTAGCAAAAAAACCCTCTTTTCTTCAAACGAGGGACAAAGTTTACAAATGCTGGAATTCTTCTCTTGTTTGGATTAAAATCTGGCCCAGTGAAGAATTAATGTTTTCCCTGGCTGGCCAATGTTTGGTTCTTCTCGTGGGGAATTTGGGAGTGAAAGATGCAGCTGATGGAGCTGTCAGTATACCTCATCTTTAGCTGCCAGGGTCCCTACAAGCATTTCATGTATCTCAAGTTGCAGAAGGTGCCTCTGCACGATTCCCGGCAATTCTGCATTTCCACTATTGCCTCCAGCCCATAATGTTCAGGAAAGCACCACCCCAAGCCTCCAGAGAGACTTTCGGGGAGCCCAGGGGGCTGAGGAGGTCCTGGAGAAAACTGATTGCATGAGCGACCTTCTGCTCTCACAACTATATGCTATAAGCCAGTGGATGAAAGCTCTTTTCTACTGCCTAAATACATCAGGAATGCCACAGATAGGAATGCAGTCTTTAAATATTGAAGAGGTAATAAAAATTCATGAGAGTAATTCAGTGAAACTCTGTGAGAATATCTGAATTTATTTTATATATGGCAATCTAAAATAAGCATATATAGAATAAGCCAGCAGTTGTTTTTTCCCCTTACAGGCTTTTTATAGAGTCCTAAATGTTTTATGTTGGTAATAGCTATTATTCTACTCTGGACAGTTTGAGGTTTATCTGTTCCTACGTTTATGTAAATAGGTCCTGCATACAGTGCAAATTTTTGCTAGTGGATAGAGACTGATTGCCAGGCCAAATGTTTTGCAAGCTGGAATGAGGCACAGAGTGCCCCAGCAAATAACTGATGGTCAAGGGCCCATCTGCTTTGATCAACAGTATCCCTTGTGAATTCCAAGAAGACAAGCCCTTCTCGAACATCACCTACAATGCCTGCATTCACTTGCCCAGGCCAGCCTAAGACATTTTGTTTCTGGAGTGAAGTAAAGGATGGTTAAGTCCAGTCAAAGGTGACTATGGGATGCGGTGCTCATCTCGCTTCAGGCCAAGGGATCTGGTGTTTGTCCACAGACAGCTTTCCGGGTCATGTGGCCAGCAGGACTAAACCACTTCTGGCACAATGGGAAACTGTGATGGGAACCAAAGCACATGGAAACGCCGTTTAGCTTCCCGCTGCAGTGGTACCTATTTATCTACTACACTAGCATGCCTTTCGAACTGTTAGGGTGGCAGGAGCTGGGACAGAGCAATGGGAGCTTACCTCATTGTGCAAATTCGAACTGCCAACCTTCCGATCAGCAAGCCCAAGAGGCTCAGTGGTTTAGACCACAGCACCACTTGTTCCCTTCTGGAGTGAAGGACAAGATGGTACCCCTCACCTCTTACAAGTATCAAAGCTGACTGGTCTAGCCAGTGCTTCCCCCCCCCTAAAAAATGTTTAGGGGTACGCTCATTTTGACTCAAGAAAATCACGATTTTCAGGAAAATCAGGAAAAATAAATACAGTGGTACCTCTGGTTACGTACTTAATTCGTTCCGGAGGTCCGTTCTTAACCTGAAACTGTTCTTAACCTGAAGCACCACTTTAGCTAATGGGGCCTCCCGCTGCTGCTGCGCCGCCAGAGCACAATTTCTGTTCTTATCCTGAAGCAAAGTTCTTAACCTGAAGCATTATTTCTGGGTTAGCGAAGTATGTAACCTGAAGCGTATGTAACCCGATGTACCACTGTACAGTAAATGGACAATAGTACAAAGAGTCACAAAATGTTTAGGGGTATGCATACCTCTGTGTCCTCCAAGAAAAAAAGCACTGGGTCTAGCATTACTGCTGCCAATGGAAAAATATCCTCTGGTGCAGCTAAGGGCAGCAAACTAGCTTAGGAGAAGCAGGGCAAGTTGTGTGGCAAACAAAACTCCAGCACCGGGCTGCTTTTCCCTGCCTCCTGGCACCGGCTGCCTGAGGGGACTGACTCACATTGCCCAATGGCAGGGCCGACCCTGCTCTTGTCTTAGCAAGCATATTATGAGGTTGTGCCCCACACAGTTCTGTGAACTACTGAGAAAACATTGCCATTTATGGCCCCATCTGCCCTATGCATTTTAAGCAGCATCATATCACTTAGAACAGAATCATGGGTGGGGTGGGGTGGTAGAGTGTGAAGGATGCCAGTTGTTGTTAGGACACCCTCTATTCCCCTCATGCAGCTACAATTCCCAGCCTGAGCCAGCCTCTCTTCCTAGGGAACTCTGGGAAGTTACCCACAGGCCTCATGTAGCATTTAAAAACTCTGATCAGGCAATTTATTCATTCATTCAAAACCCATTCAGAAGGGACCAGGGGCGTACCCAGGATCAAAACTAAGGGGGGGGGCAAGCCATGGTCGCTCAGGTTGTGACATTTCAGCACGGAAAAGGTGAATGAAACCAAAATTTTAAGAAAATTATATATAATTATAGCAGTGCTTTATTACGATAGTTATTACAATGATTTGCTTGGAATTTATTTTTTTAATTCTAGTTACATGTCTTATACTAATATCAATCCAGTCCTGAGGGTAAAATCCCAACTTTACACAGTATAGAAGCATTTAAATTGGTTTATTCCTACAGCCTTGACTGTAAAGCATGCTTAAATTCAAGTGTGCCAATTTACATGGAATATTTCTCCTTTATATAGAATTGCATTCTTCTATTTATACTGATCCAACCCCAGTGGATCAACCCCAAAATCTGATTACAAGTGACTTTAAGCCATGTGAAGGGGGGGGAAGAGATGTAAACAACATTAAGGATAGCATTGTGGCGGGTTGGACTAGATGACCCTTGGGGGTCCCTTTCAACTCTATGATTACATTCCTTCAGTCTCTGCACTTTAAAGCCTATCTGCTACCCTTCTCCTTTCAACTTACTTTAGAAACAGGAGTTGTCTCCTTCAGAGAAATTCTTTACATGCAAAGTGGAGATCTCTCCTCTCTCAAATAGCAAATTTAAAAACTGGAAGGTATGACGACATGGCTGCGATGTGAGCAGCCAGCTGCTCTCAGGACAGCATGAAATAAGAAAAAAAAAGTGTGCGAGGATCAATTATACGAGAGAATCTCCTAAATGGAAAGGTGGCGGCTTGCAGTGTTGGGGGGGGGGAGATTCCTTGCCGGCCTCGCAGTGTTAAGGAAGCGATTTGAAAAATAAAGGCGGGAGAGGAGGGCACTGATTTTGACACCGAAGAGGACTCTTTAAAAATATTTTTAAAAATAGGGAGGGAGGGGACGCAGTTCAACTGGGGTGGGGAAGCCTGTGCCTGTGTCTGCAAAACGGGGAGCCCCATGGCAAGGACTTGGGGGGTGTCGAGGACAAAAAGGCGCCGGGGGAAGGGTCCCCCCCCCGGGTTGCCGTGTGAGAGATCTCAAACTCTCTTAGAAACCAAGGCTGAGGGAGGGAAAGAGGCGGCAGCCGGCATGGCCAGGAAGCCAGCGAGGGGGGGGGCGTCCTTCTTCCCCCAAGGCTGAGGCAGCAGCAGGTCCGCCGCTCTCCACCGACTCTGGTCTGGTGGGGCAGCTTCAGGGACTGCAGGGCTATTTCCTAGCTCGGTTCAGCTGTCGGCTCTACCCTGGAGTCCCGGTCTACTCCAAATGGACGCCGATCATTTTTGCTTCTGGGGGGGGGTAGCTTGCTTCTAGGGGGGGCATCTGCCCCCCCTGCCCCGCCTTGGGTACGCCCATGGAAGGGACGAGGACTTTGGCCATGGTGTGTTAACTCTCTCTCTTCCCCCAACCCCCCCCCCCTCGAAGCTGCTATTTGGTAAAAGAGGGGAGCCGCCAGTGGCGTCAATTACGCAGCTTTGGGATGGTGCGGGAGGAAAACGTTAAGCGACTCCCTCAGCATCATCCCAATACAGAACGCCTCCATCAGCTGACAATTTAAAAGTAAAAAACCCCAGCCACTCACACTATAAGCTTATCTATTAAACTGTTAAAACAGCACTATTTTAAAAGCATTTAATTCCCTATTCCTATCAAGTTAAGCCACTTTCATGTGTTAAGTGGCAGTTAAAGGTTACCTTCTGCATCTGTTATCCTCATAGAGCTCTTGAAAACAATGTTTTCTTGGAAACTGTTGTATTTTAGTCCCCACATATATTTTTATATCTATCTACCTCTAATAATATTTTTATATCTAATTCCAATTGCTTTACACACCAAAGACCATAGTGCAGAATATCTCCATAATTTTCTTTTCCTTATATATGAAACCGATCTTCTCCTCTTTTGGTCAACTCTTATTTTGATCAGCATCTGGTAATGTTGAGAGCCAGATACCAGGCTGGCCAGATATATTTCAGTACTTGCCGTACAGCTTCCTCCGCCCCCCCCCCTTGCGCATACATTAACAGACACAGAGGCATCATCTCCTAACAGAATGTTCTCTTTTGCAACCCTCACAAAACAAATATACTTGAGTTCCATTTTGTTGAACCAGGGCATGAGATTGGGAGGGGGGGGGAGAGAGAGAGAGATTGTATTTAAAAGATTGCAATGACACAAAAGTGTAAGTAGCTTTAATTAAAAAGACTGGCTTGGTCAGCTAGCAGACGGCCAGTTCACACACGATGGCTTTTGGGTTGTGGGTCCCACAAGGGTCCCTTCTGTCTCATGCTATGTCATATGACACCATTGAGAGCTGTGATCTGGGGATCTGGAACACAGTGCTATCAATATTTTGATGACATGCCACTCTGTTCTGTTGGAATCAGGAGAGGCTGGAAGCAGTGATGGACTGGAAGGGGGGAGGCAATAAGCTGAGGCTAAATCCTGATAAGATGGAAGTGTGCTGGGGTGGGTCCCATGTCCAGGAATTAATTGGGTGTGTGGCCTGTTCTGGGAGGGGTTGCACCCCCCCCCCAGAGAACCAGCTTCATAGTCTGGTCCTGGATTCCAACTTGTCGCTGGAGTCTCAAGTGGTTTCTGTGCCTAGGAGTGCTTTTGCCTAGACTGAGACTGCTTGGCCCACTACAGCCATTTCTAGAGTAGGAAAAGTTGGCCTCAGTTGTCCATCCCCGAGAGACCTTCCACTTGCGCTACCTGAAGATGGCCGGGGGGAGGGGGAACTGGTGCAGAATGCAGCCCCTAGGTCAGTCAGCAGGGCCGCCAATGAGACCGTGTCACTGTTCTGGAAAGAACTGTCCTGACTGCCAGTGTGTTACTGGGTCCAATTCAAGGCATTAGTTCAGCAGATAATTTCCTAAATGGCTCGAGACTCAAGTACTGAAAATAACATACCCCCCGATATCAACCATCTTGGACCCTACAATAAGCAGGTGAAGCCTTCCTTGGTGGTGGTGAACATGTTCCATCATTATTAAGTTTCAGGGGGAATTCGAAAACATTCCCTTTTACCCATGGCAACCCTGAGATCACTGGATGGAAGAATGCTGTTAACTGTACCATTTTTTAGATATTTTAACTATTTTAAACTATTTTTAAAATGCTCTCTCTCTCTCTCTCTCTCTCTCTCTGTGTGTGTGTGTGTGTATGTGTGTTTGCCACCCAGGGCTCCTTGGGGAGGAGGAGTGCAATACAAATTTAAACACCATCACCACCAACCAATTCTTTAGATGCACACATTAGGAATGGGGAGCATGATTTCAGCCTTAAAGTCTTGGTTTTATCAAGTCCATGTCTGACTATCACAGTAATTGAATGCAAAAACAAAAAAGTCTTAATAATATAAGAACACAAATAAAATTTATTATGGCACGAGCTTTTGTGGGCCAGAATCTGTTTCATTGGGTGTATGGAGTGCTGTCTGCAGCTGTGTGCATATAAACACAAACACCCACACCCACACACCCACCAGGATGGGACAGTAAGACATGAAGTCAAAGACAAATGAAATGTAGGAAGTACAAACACTGGCAATTCAACTGTAGTCTAGATGCAGGCAAAGAATGCACAATGAGCTTTCACAACTGCAGAGTCTTTTAAAGTGTCACTAAATGCCTTGCTGTTTTTTTCCTCCAAAACAGAATTAACACAGGCTGGAAATAATTTAAAGGTGTGTCAAAGGAAAAACAAAAACAAGAGAAAACATGCACCATATAAGTGAAAATTAGCAGCTATACTTTAATGTTTTCTGGATTACATTAATATAATAACATGAATCATACATGTAATATTGATCAAATAAAAATATTGACCCAATCATTTTTGGGCTCCAGTGCTACGGTTTTAGTTGGCTCCTGAGTAGCCTGGAAGCTAAGGAACAGAGAAAAATAAAAAACCTGAACCGGCAGAATCCCATCTGCTCAAAATGCAAGTCTTACTGAGTGAAATGGTGCTTACTTACATGTAAGCAGAGCTACAGGACTGTAGCCTTTCAGAATTTTGCGAAAGATAACCGAACATAAAAAAACAAACATTCATTGGTTCCACTGTGGACTATTAAGCACACCTGACAAGAATACCCACGTCACATTCGTCCCTTTTTGTTGAAGTTACATCAGCAAAAGAGTAAAACCAAGTAAAGCTGCAGGCTGCCTACTCCACAGGAACAGGATGAGACCTTAGAAGGTTCTTTAAAGATATTGGGTATTTCCAGCATACCCTAAAATTGAACATAGCTGAAATGTGTAGCAAAATGAGTAACGGTGATTATTATTGGAAGCCTGTGAAACTCCCAAACTACAGCCTTCGTCTCCCTCCCCCCCCTTTAATTATCTGGACTGCCGCCTGGTACCTACCTGGTCAACTCTAGGGCAATATATGGGGAGGGAGCATTCACAGGGAAGTACCGAGTATGACAAGGTAGGGCACCTGCTTTAATCTAGCTTCCCCACAACTATGGGGGAAACAAAACAATTAATTTGACCTGGAGGAAAGAATGGTTTTCCACAGACCACCAGCATGCCCAGTACAAGACTGCCAGTCGAGTCTGGTAAGGGAATCATCTAATGCTGGCAACTGATGCTGAAGTTGGCAAGGCATTAAAAGTTGGGCAGCTGCCCGAAGCTTTGGGAAATTGAAGGATCTGCTGCAAGCCCTTATCGGCCAGCTCCATTTCTCTCATAGCGCTTGGGAGAACAGGTCTGTTAGTCTTTAGGGAACTGAAAAGGATGCTGCACACTGATTTCAAGTGAGGCTTATCTATTACCCAGGTAAGTTATTTTTACCATTGAGCTTACCCCTCAATAGCATTGTTGTTGTTGTTCAGACGTTCAGTCGTGTCCGACTCTTCGTGACCCCATGGACCAGAGCATGCCAGGCACCCCTATCCTCCACTGCCTCCCGCAGTTTGGCCAAACTCATGCTAGTCGCTTCGAGAACACTGTCCAACCATTCCATCTGTTGTCCCCTTCTCCTTGTGCCCTCCATCTTTCCCAACATCAGGGTCTTTTCCAGGGAGTCTTCTCTTCTCATGAGGTGGCCAAAGTACTGGAGCCTCAACTTCAGGATCTGTCCTTCCAGTGAGCACTCAGGGCTGATTTCTTTAAGGATGGATAAGTTTGATCTTTTTGCAGTCCATGGGACTCTCAAGAGTCTCCTCCAGCACCATAATTCAAAAGCATCAATTCTTCGGTGATCAGTGGTCCAGCTCTCACTTCCATACATTACTACTGGGAAAACCATAGCTTTAACTATAAGGACTATTACTGTATTACAAAACCTAATTACTCCAGTGGCCTTAAATGGATCCAGGTATCATAATGTATTGGACACACATTTCTAATCAAGGCCCTGACCTAGTCACGCTGGGGCTGTTTTTAACTCTCAAGGCTCAAGGCATACCAGGCCCTAATAAATTAACAAGCCCAGCAGTGACAACACACACACACACACACAAAAACAACCATAGATGGATGGAATGAAGTTCCAGTTCCAATCAGCAGTACTTTTCAAACAGGATGAATCTACTACCATCATCCTGGTTTTATATCAATATGATTCAAAGGAAGACAACAATACAAATTTAATGTAAAAAAAAAAAACCCCCAGAAGTCTTTCTCTCTCTCATATACAAACCACTTCCTTGGCAATGCTATTTAAGGCTAGGGACACATCTATTAACCAGACAAGGCACCTATTGTGGCTGGGCTTCTTAGATCTTGTGTCTGTTATCAAGCTTAAAATATGATCTGAGAAATTCACAAAGCCTAAGTCAAATACACCACAATCACAAACTATTTACATGATTGAACCTGGACTGGCTCAGGCTGAAGATAACTGCACGCACTATACATTGTTGGTTAGATTTCAAAATATATACAGATTCATTCGGGTTTTATTTACAAAACAGCTGCCACTTCATGAAAACTATTCTGATACACTAAAAGTTCTAATCTGGCTTGAATGAAAAAGCAGAGTGGGGCCCTGGTTTCGTTTAAAAGTAGGAAATGACACGGATTAAGCAGGTGGTTAAAAAACCTGAGATTCAAATAATTCCTTAAACATGAACTTGGGTGTAAGAGTCCAAGAAATCCTTAGCATGCACAGGGCACATAAAGTCACGTGTTTAACAGTTCTTCCTTGAACACGGCTACAAGCTCAATCAAGGAGGTGAGCAGCTGTTGATCAGATTGTGCAACATCTGCTGTGCATGTAGTCTTCACTCAGGTCCACAGTTAATTTAGGTGGGAAAACCTGGGCTGTTGTTGTTACAATGTTGACAGCCGGCTGCCTATAAAAGCAGGCCTGCTGAGCTGTTTTGTTCAGTTCAGTTCAGTTCAGTTCCAGCTTACTATAAAGAACTTCTTGGAGAAATATCTGTGTCGTCTGTTATGTCCACCCACTACTTAATAACACAAACATGGGAAATGTCATTTTTCCCTTAATGGAAGCACTGAAGTAACTTTGCATCTACAGGACTTACTTTCAGAGTAGCTGATCTCCCCACAGAACACGCAGTTCCGCACTATAGAGAGGAAGCAGGAAGCTACTGGCTGCAGCTACCACCCCCCAATAGATCATAGATCAAATGAATCCCTATCTAGTGCTGTTGATGCTTCCACTACAGCAGATTCTGCTCCTTCAGATTTTGAAAGGACACTGGAAAAATTACCAGGAAATATTCAAAGGCTTGTTGCCCTAGAAGTGGTAAGTACCGTTAATTGGCTAGGTCCAGGGGACAGTATCAGCCACAAGGAAGCAGAGTAGCGAGTGATTCCTATAAGGGCCCTCTGTGGCAAATTCTGGAGCCTGGAGCAAGAATGATGGACCCAGCCTCCTATCGCTGATAAGCATGGGAGGTCCGAAACTGCAGCCAATTTGAAATGCTGACGGGCCCATGGACCAACTGCTTCCCACTCACCGCCCTCTGCCTCAGAAAACAATTACCCGTTTTGAATTTGCATACAGTGGAACCTCGTGTTATGGATGGGATCTGTCCGTAACACGGAACTGATGCAAGCCAAAGCGCTGCGGCTGCACCTGTGTGATTTAGAGCTTTTGCGCATGCGCGAGCAGCGAAACCCGGAAGTAACCCGTTCCGGTACGCAACACGAAAACACGTAACCCGAAGCAGACACAACATGAGGTATGACTGTACATTTAAATGAATCAATGACCAGTTTCACTTCCTTGAGCAACCCTCCTCTAATTTTGAATTATACTTTGCCATCTTCTGTACCACAGATCAACCCTGGTTATGACCACAGATTTAAAAAATTGTCTAGGCTGGAGGAATGATTGTGGTTATCAATACGTAAGATGCAAAAATATTCCTATTAAACATAATTTTAGACTATCCTGTTTTTGGATTCTCCATTTTCCAGTGTAGAAGACAGGTTGTGTTCTTGTTCTTGCATTGATTTGCTCTTGGCTTCAAACTGGTCCATTTCACGGATTTCTAAAGGTACCTTCTTCCTGGCAAATGACTGGTTGATTTCAGCAAGAGTCTTGTTTTTTGTTTCAGGCAGAACAAAGAAAAGGAAAGTGGCACCAGAGAGACAGACGACAGCAAACACCAGGAAACAGTATGTCTGCAAGCCTTTCTGGAAAAACAAAGCAAAACGGACACCGCACCAGCATTACCAACAGTACAAAAACAACAAACAGAAATCATTTTGAGAACATGTGAGGGGTACAATATAAATAAAAGAGCACTTCCCTTTTTAATTAACCAGGAGCCACCCCTACACCTCAAGTCTGAGATTAGAGCTTCCAGTGCAGAGACCACGAACTCTAGAAAAGTTTCAGCCCCAGCTTCCTCTCATTTTAGCAATGGAGTTCTGTCAAAAGCCATGAGGCTCTTAGCAACAAGACCTATAGAGAACCACCCAGGAGTGAACTAAAAGGTAATTAATGCAACTAGTTTGAAATAGCTGTCGTTATTATCAACCACTGACTGGTACAAGCCATGCTCTTTTAAAACATGAATAATTAAATTATGAAGGAACCAACCAGGCAAGGCTTCAAGCAAGGGCAATCGTAGAATATTCATAGAATATTCTGGGGCACACTAAGGTTTGCCACCGAGTTAACAGCCAACAGGGTGCCACAACAAATCACAGCTGTAGTGAAATGAGATGCACAGCTGTAGTGAAATGTTCCAGTTTTGCCACCCTATTTAACAGTGACAAAAGGGGGAAACTTCAACTATTTTCGGGCTGAAGCAACGTTTGGGATGTGTGTGAAAATTACCAGTGCCCTCCTGATCCTCCATGCTGCCAGCTGACATTTCAAAAATCCCCACAATGCCCTGGAACAATGTGAGGTCATGTCAGCTTTTTATCATCTGAGGTTGTATCCAATGCTGCGTAGTGCCAGGTAGCTCACTGGGGCAAGACGGTTTGAGCATATTACACCGATCCTGGTCCAATTGCATTGACTGCCAATTAGTTTCCAGGCCCAGTTCACAGGGCTGGTTTTCACCTATAAAGCCTTAAACGACTCAGGACCACAATACCTCCAGGACCGCCTCTGCCCCTATGAACCGACCTGGACCCTGTGATCAACATCTGAGGCCCTTCTTTGTGTGCCTCCTCTACAAGAGGTCCAGAGAGTGGCAACCCAAGAACAGGCCTTTTCTGCAGTGGCTCCCTGCTTGAGGGATGCTCACCCCATAGAGGCTCACCAAGTGCCTTCATTGCATATCTTTAGGCACCGGAGAATGCACTCCTCTTCTCCCAGGCCTTTGGCTAATTAAGCAATGGCTTTTTATGTGTGTGGTGGTGAGGTTATTCTTCTTGTTTGTTGTTATGCTACCTATTTCTGTGTTTTTGTACTGTAAACTTAAATTTAATAAATAAATGGTAATAATAATAATAAGTGGGATTAAATACAAAATGAAACTCTCCCTCCCTGTTCTGGAAACCCCCCCAAATATCTGTTCTGGAGGATGCCCCCACCCACTGGAGAAGATTTTGAAGATGCACACAGAGCAGGGGACACTGAGAGAAAGATGTACCATCACATGAGTGAAAGTCTGTACCACTCCAGCAATGGATACAACCCTCTGCTTGCAATTTTATGTTATCGGCTGCCTCAGGGGCCTGATTTTAGGTAGATCTGTGCATGTGTTGAAGTTGCTGCTGTGAGCGTGCATTTTAAGCCTGTCTATAAGGAGCACAAGGGACGTGGGTGGCGCTGTGGTCTAAACCACAGAGCCTAGGGCTTGCTGATCAGAAGGTCGACGGTTCGAATCCCTGCGACGGAGTGAGCTCCCGTTGCTCGGTCCCAGCTCCTGCCCACCTAGCAGTTCAAAAGCACGTCAAAGTGCAAGTAGATAAATAGGTACCGCTCTGGCGGGAAGGTAAACGGCGTTTCCGTGCGCTGCTCTGGTTCCCAGAAGCAGCTTAGTCATGCTGGCCACATGACCCGGAAGCTGCCTGTGGACAAACACCGGCTCCCTCAGCCAGTAAAGCGAGATGAGCGCCGCAACCCTGGAGTTGTCTGTGACTGGACCTAACGGTCAGAGGTCCCTTTACCTTTTTGTAAGTAATAGAAGTGCAGATGTATCAAAAATAATTGGGACATGTAAGCCCAGAGGAAACCAGATAGCTGACACAGAAAGTCAAATAGTTACCCAGTTTATCCCACCACTAATAACCAGCATGTGGTAGACAGCACTACTAAATTTCTGCATCATGCTGACTGTGCAAGATTGAAGGAATAGGACTCCTGGTCCCACCCCTTGAAGGAAAGGGAGTCTTGGTCCATCAATACATTGGGGGAAGTCCTTCCTGAAATTCCCTAGAGAGCATCTGCATCTGGCGCTCTTAGAACCACTGTCCAATTGTGTGGTGATGGTAGGAACTAGGGAGAGGGCAATTTATAAAGCGTTGGCAAGGGAGATGTTCCGTCTCTGTGATCAGATTTGTCATCCTCAAAATGTTCCACACTACAGGCTGACAGAATGTTCTACCCATGCTGAAATACAGCAATGAGCAGGGAACTACATTAATTAAGGCTGCAATCCCTTCAAAAGAGTACGACTTGCTTCTGAAACATGCATAAGACTTTGCGGCAAAACACAATCACACTGGCAGTGCTACTTTTGCAAGTTTATAGAATTACAAACTTAGGACACTGACCAAATGTAGCAAAGATCCTTGGAGGCTCCTTGCATTCTTTTCACAGTTCACCGGGGGGGGGGGAGTGGATAACCTGCTTCCTTTTCGCAAAATGAAAGTAATATTCAAAACAAAATTCATTCACTTTTTAAAATGGCAGATTTCAGCAGTGAGAACCAGGAGGAAATGGTGCCTAATTATCCATGCCTGAACAGTTTCCATTTGCTTTGGACTATTTTTCACAGGCCCAAACCTTGAGAGAACCTAAGTGCTGAAAATATGATGGTGTCCCCATATCAAATTAAACATAAAACAATACTAAACCAGAAAATACAATTATGCAGTAGAGTGTAAGAAAGTCTAAGTTCTGTTTTTTGCCCATGAGGATTACTTTGATGCATTTGTTAAAAATGAAAAATAAAATTATGTCAAAAACAATTTCCTCAGTTTTTTGGTGCCCCTGTTTTGCTGGCGCCCCACGCATGTGCTGTTGTTACTGGGCAATCCAGCCCTGTCTCTATGGCAAAAAGGGGAAGAGAAACACATACTAATGCACTTCTTCACTTTCAGGGAAAGAAAAGATCTCAATCAAGAAATCCTGCGGTGGACGAGAGACGAAAACATGTGCAGAAAATGAGGTGTGAAGCAAGCTGTTAGTGCTTGGAGACAGATCAAGAATAATGCAAAATTGCAAAGCAATGCAAAAACCATGCTGTTTGTTATTTAGCATGTATATCCTGCTCTTCTGCAGTAAGTGCATAGAGCGGCTTATACAAAAAGAATAAGCAGAAATGTTAATGTGTATATTTAATGCATTGTATATTTTTGCATTGCACTTGCTCTTCCTTCACCTTCTGACCAAACTATGCCGTTTCAAAGACTCGCTTCTGAAGGAAGGCAACAACCAAGAGATATCCAGGGTGCCATAGAACAGGTGCCCTCACACACCAGGGTTCCTGCTGCCATCTAATGATGCGGGTCTGAGCCTATAATCGGCCAGGCACAAGAATAGCTTTTTCCCTTGTGCCATTAAATTGTTACATTCGTAGTTGTATAGCTGAAGGGGAGGTAAAATATGGGTGGGGTTTCTTTGCTTCTTTGTATTGTGAGAGGAACAGTGTCTGTATGTTTACATTGCAATGTAGCCGAAACAAATTCCAAGTATGTTGGAAAATGTACTTGGCCAATAATAAATTATTCCTATTCCTATTCCTATTTAACTCCCTGTTGGCATATGGAGACTTAAAAAAAAAACCAATCACATCAGGAACGTAATGATGTGAGCTGCCCCTTTATTTATCTGACCATTAAAACTGTGTTTTGGCAGGTAACCAGTTTGAGGGGCTGAAACTCGCCATGCTGACACATTTTCAGAGGGAGGCTGAAATACATTTGTGACTATGAACTCATGCTAAACTCCGATCCTTTGATTTTCATAGATGCTCAGCCCATCTCTTCACTGCCCACACGCATCAGGATCAAAAGAGCCTTTATGCCTCGGGCAGATACACCTTTAAGCAGGATACCAAAGAAATGTAAATATTCACTAGTTCATGAGACCTGAGAGTCCCTGGAATGTACTGTCAGGATTCATCACATCAGTTTCGATCTCAGCACAAGCTGAGCCTATGTATTGTTAGCAAGAAGCTCCACCGTTAGTGGATCCAAGAAGATACGAAAAACTGACTTATTACATTTCCTCTCTCTTCTGAATAGGAGCTGGGTCAACATGCCAAAATGAATCCTAATTGCATGTAGGTATAAAAATCTTTAATTATTATACTTTTGAAAAACAGGACCAGGGGATGGGTGCTTCTTCTGTCTTGTGTCAAAACTCTGCTCTAAATAATTGGTTTTAATCTCAGCTAATTTAAGATGTGCTACTTGGGTTTATGTCCTTATCTGATAGGGAAGAAAATGTGTATCTGATGCGCAGGACTGGCCCAATACATTTTGGCACCTGAGACAAACCACAAAAGGAGTCTCCCACCAGAAAAGAAGGGGTGAGCAAAGATCTAGATCAGGAATAGAGGGCGGGGGAATAAAATAACCTTACAGGTGAAACTCGAAAAATTAGAATATCGTGGAAAGGTTCGTTTCTTTCAGTAATTCAACTTAAAAGGTGAAACTAATATATGAGATAGACTCATGACATGCAAAGCGAGATATGTCAAGCCTTTATTTGTTATAATTGTGATGATTATGGCGTACAGCTGATGAGAACCCCAAATTAACAATTTCAACTTTGGGGTTTTCATCAGCTGTACGCCATAATCATCACAATTATAACAAGCAAAGGCTTGACATATCTCACTTTGCATGTCATGAGTCTATCTCATATATTAAACTCCAGTAGCTAATGAAAACAATTGCTTACATAAATGGACTTTTCCACGATATTCTAATTTTTCGAGTTTCACCTGTATGTGATGAATCAAAGGTTGTTGCTGTGGGGAAAGGGGCCTTGGAGACCTTGGAAGGCAGCCCCCAACATTTCCTCCCTAGGGGTGGAAAGAGACCAGTAGCACCTCCTACTTCCCGACAGGCCACTGTAGAGGGGGCATTGGGGCAGGGACGAACAAAGGCTAACCGACACCCGGGGCGGGGCAAACCACCAGCTGCGCATGCATTGTGGCGTCCCTATGCACGACGCATGCATGGCGTTGCTATGTACAGTGCATGCGTGCAACACCGCACATGCGTTGTACGTAGCAGTTTGCCACTGGTGCCACCTCAGCCCTGTACAGACAGTGGTGGGATCCTCCACATGCGGCTACAGCGGTGTGATGGCTGCTCACGCTGCTGCGCCCAGGGGTGGCAGGGCGAGCACCCCACAGGGTGCCTTCTTGTCACCCCTCCAGACATGGCACCTGGGGTGAACTGCCCCCTGCCCCCTTGTGATGCCACTGCATTGGGGAGGAGGCTGATCCAGCCTCCAATGCTGGTGATGTATTCTTTGGAAGCCAGATCAGCTGCCCCCATGGATCCTGCCACCTGAGGCAGTCATCTCCCCTTGCCTCATGGGCTTGTTGGCCCTGCTTATCTGATACTGACATGCGTTCCTTCTGTGGGGTGATCACAATCTACCTTTCTCCATCCCAAGAAGCAGCCATGCATGGAGCTGTGGAGCTCAAGGAGCTGATTTGAAGTATATTTAACAGTATTGTCCAACAGATTTGAAGTAATCTATAAGACGCCCTTAAGGAGTGCCAGATCACCTCATTTGTCTCCTGAGAAATCTCTATGTGGGACAAGAAGCTACAGTTAGAACTGGATATGGAACAACTGATTGGTTCAAAATTGGGAAAGGAGTACGACAAGGCTGTATATTGTCTCCCTGCTTATTTAACTTATATGCAGAATTCATCATGTGAAAGGCTGGACTGGATGAATCCCAAACCGGAATTAAGATTGCCGGAAAAAATATCAACAACCTCAGATATGCTGATGATACAACCTTGATGGCAGAAAGTGAGGAGGAATTAAAGAACCTTTTAATGAGGGTGAAAGAGGAGAGCGCAAAATATGGTCTGAAGCTCAACATCAAAAAAACTAAGATCATGGCCACTGGTCCCATCACCTCCTGGCAAATAGAAGGGGAAGAAATGGAGGCAGTGAGAGATTTCACTTTCTTGGGTTCCATGATCACTGCAGATGGTGACAGCAGTCACGAAATTAGAAGACGCCTGCTTCTTGGGAGAAAAGCAATGACAAACCTAGACAGCATCTTAAAAAGCAAAGACATCACCTTGCCGACAAAGGTCCGTATAGTTAAAGCTATGGTTTTCCCAGTAGTAATGTACGGAAGTGAGAGCTGGACCATCAAGAAGGCTGATCGCCGAAGAATTGATGCTTTTGAATTATGGTGCTGGAGGAGACTCTTGAGAGTCCCATGGACTGCAAGATCAAACCTATCCATTCTCAAAGAAATCAGCCCTGAGTGCTCACTAGAAGGACAGATCCTGAAGCTGAGGCTCCAGTACTTTGGCCACCTCATGAGAAGAGAAGACTCCCTAGAAAAGACCCTGATGTTGGGAAAGATGGAGGGCACAAGGAGAAGGGGACGACAGAGGATGAGATGGTTGGACAGTGTTCTCGAAGCGACTGGCATGAGTTTGGCCAAACTGCGGGAGGCAGTGAAGGATAGGTGTGCCTGGCGTGCTCTGGTCCATGGGGTCACAAAGAGTCGGACACGACTGAACGAACAACAACAAGGACATTGGCCTTGGTCCAGTATACCTGAAGGAGCATCTCCAGCCCCATCTTTCTGCCCGGACACTGAGGTCCAGTGCTGAGGGCCTTCTGGTGATTCCCTCCCTGCGAGAAGCCAAGTTACAGGGAACCAGGCAGAGGGCCTTCTCGGTAGTGGCACCCGCCCTGTGGAACACCCTCCCACCAGATGTCAAAGAGAAAAACAACTACCAGACTTTTAGAAGACATCTGAAAGCAGCCCTGTTTAGGGAAGCTTTTAATGTTTAATAGATTATTGTATTTTAACATTCTGTTGGAAGCTGCCCAGAGTGGCTGGGGAAACCCAGCCAGATGGGCGGGGTATAAATAAATTATTATTATTATTTATTATTATTATTATTATTATTATTAACAACAACTCAATGAGTTAATTGTACTTTATTCCCACTGAAACCAGCGGGTCTTATATTTTGTCTAATTTGCCTTACTGATTTCAATTAAACCTATGTTTGGATCCAGCCCTTTGTCACACACATCCAAGTATTCTGGGCAGCCATAAGGACTAGACACTTTAAAAACAGTAGCAATACTCGAACAACAGTGTCCAATATTCGGGAGAGGAATGAAAAAGGCTGGCCACCTGGCAACATACAGAAACTACAAACGTGGTATATTAAAATCATCCTCCCTTGTGGAGGCTGAGCTGAAGCAGTGGTGAATTTGAGTAGCCGTTCTGTTAAGGGCACCTTTGCTTTCCTTTAGACTTTTTAGACCTGCTGCCTTTAAAAGCTGCAGGGCTGGGGCTACAAACAACCGGACAAAAGAAGGGCAGTGCTACCTTGCATGGGTTTGGATTTGGTTTCATTCATTATCCAAATGTCTTTGGGTTTACGGTGAGAATTAAGGCACTTTCCATTTCTGGCAACAGTCCAAACAGCTAAGTTAAACGTTAAGACTGCTCATACCTGAATGTAAGGGAAAAGAAGTCCAACAGCAAAGTTACAGAGCCAATTTGTTATCCCAGCAATCATGAATGCAGCGGGCCTTTGAGACTGAGCAAAGAACTCTCCCGTAAGGACAAATGGGATCCCACCTGCAACACAAAAGACAAGGGTAAGATGATCAGTAAACCTGTTTCTAATCTGTAATCCCCCCCAACAGATTTTCCTGTTTCAGCTCACCATCTCTGACTTTTTTCCACTAAAACACTGTATTTTTCCGTCTATAAGACGCCTCCGTGTATAAGATGACCCCTATTTTGGGGGATTCCGATTTAAGAAAATGGGGGGAGATGGCCCCCGTGTATGACACCTGGACATTATTTTTTAGGGGGAAAACCTAGTCTTATACACGAAAAATATGGTACATTAGCAATAGGCTTGACGTTGGTGAAGAAACATTATCCTTTATATCCCACACGTGTGGTCTGAACAAAGGGCCATCAGAATGGCTAAAGAAACACCTCAAATCATATTAAGACTGTTGCATTGGGGGCTAAAAATACTAGCTAAAAATCTAAAGCAGTAGCATAGTTTTAAAATGACACGATGTGTAAGGAAAACTGAGATCCTTTCCATATTACGCCCCTTTAGCTCTGCTGAGGTCCTGCTCTTCTAGCACCAGCTGAAAACATTAAAACTTTGATTCCACGGTACGTAATTTAAATTTGGGGAAAATGTGTTGAGAATTGCAGCATTCACTCAACAAGGCTTCCCCTTTACATTGCAACATCACACATCAACTGTCAAAATAGGGTAAAATTTGCAAAACAATGCATGGCTGAGCATGATGAAAGTGCCCCCTTAAATTTTTTTTTGCTGCTGTTTGCAGCAGCTGCTTGTCAGAGGGTCATTCTGAGGAGGCTTCTACAGGGAAAATGGAGACTGCAATTTGGGGGGGGGCTCCTCCCCCTGAATGCTTGACAGAACCATGCTATTTCATGATGTAGTTCATTGATTTCAGGAGCATTCAAGTGGCCATTGGGTACACAAAGAGATCTGCTGCCCTTAAACCAGTAGCTAAAGTAAGTTTAAAAAGAGGAACTGTTGCCAAGTGCAAAAGTAAGGAATCGTAAGGAATGCACTGAAATATTTCAACCCCAAATTCAAAGTACCCTCTTTCTCCTCCCCTCTCCCGACTTCAAATTTTGAGCTGAAAGTTCTGCCTGGAGAAGCTTTTGGTTCAGCTTCACTTCTTGCCTAGGCAAATGGAGAATCTTACTACACATCATATATAGGTAAAGGGACCCCTGACCATTAGGTCCAGTCGTGTCCGACTCTGGGGTTGTGGCGCTCATCTCGCTTTACTGGCCGAGGGAGCCGGCGTACAGCTTCCGGGTCATGTGGCCAGCATGACTAAGCCGCTTCTGGCGAACCAGAGCAGCGCACAGAAACGCCGTTTACCTTCCCGCCAGAGCGGTACCTATTTATCTACTTGCACTTTGACGTGCTTTCGAACTGCTAGGTGGGCAGGAGCTGGGACCGAGCAATGGGAGCTCACCCTGTCGTGGGGATTCGAACTGCCGACCTTCTGATCAGCAAGCCTTAGGCTCTGTGGTTTAACCCACAGCGCCACCTGCGTCCCTTTTGCATCATATATAGGAATATGTCAAAATGCTTTTTTTCTATCTAACCTAAGGCTGAGCTTCCTTCTCACATGTGTATGAGTGACCTTCATTAGGTTTTCTCTTCCTTTGTTTCATTCCTACCACCTACTGGCTTGAAACAAGCACGCACACACACACACACACACACACACACACACACACACACACTTTTCAACAATTACATAATGATTACATATTACAAGTTCCAATTGCAATAGCTGCAGTCTCCACAGTGTCGATTATTAGGGTGGGTGATACTGATTCACCATTCTTCTAAATTATGCGGTCTCCCACTCAAAATGAGCCACATATGATCACTAGATCGAGAGGTTTGTGCAGACACATTTTTAAAAGCTAAAACACTTCTTTCTTTCTTTAATTTTTGTTCCAATCATTGGAAAGTACAGCGGAAAGCTCTCTTGTAGGAGTCTTACAGCAAGATGGCTTCAAGATGAGTTCACAAAGTTAATGCAGCAAACATAATTATCAGAGTGATTCACTTCAATCACATTGTCTTTTTCAGTATAAAGTTGAGCACAATGGAAAGAGGAACACAAACCGAGGCTTCAAGGAAAGACAATCACACCAATTAGGCCGCAGCTGTCGTAAAAATACCTGATTTTAATTTTAAGCCTAAAATTCAAAGCATTAAAAAGACAAATGCACACAGAAGATAAAATGTGCACCATTTCATTTGCTGTTAGCTGCTGGGTTAATTTATTTTAAGATAACATGAAGTTGTATATTTAGTCACTGAGCTGGTTTGCACGACACACTGTGGCTCGTGGTTAGAGAGGAGAGAACTTCACTACGAGCCTCAGTTTGGATGTAACACTATGAGTAAAACACCAGGAAGCAGCAAAACAGCTACAAGTTCCTTTTTGGGAGCTCCCAGGTTCACGTGGTCTTGCTAAGCCAAAGTCGAAACAAAATAATAATAAAAAAATCCTTCCAGTAGCACCTTAGAGACCAACTACCGTATTTTTTGCTCCATAGGGCGCACCGGACCATAGGGCACACCTCGTTTTTAGAGGAGGAAACAAGAAAAAAAATATTTTTCTGGTTTTCCTCCTCTAAAAGCCCTGTTTTTTTGAGGATCAGCTCAAATTTGTGCAGCTTTTTTTGCAAAGGGAAAAGCCCTGTTTTTTTGAGGATCAGCTCAAAGTTTTGCAGCTTTTTTTGCAAAGGGAAAAGCCCTGTTTTTTGAGGATCAGCTCAAAGTTTTGCAGCTTTTTTTGCAAAGGGAAAAGCCCTGTTTTTTTGAGGATCAGCTCAAAGTTTTGCAGCTTTTTTGCAAAGGGAAAAGCCCTGTTTTTTTGAGGATCAGCTCAAAGTTTTGCAGCTTTTTTTGCAAAGGGAAAAGCCCTGTTTTTTGAGGATCAGCTCAGATTTGTGCAGCTTTTTTGCAAAGGGGGAAAAGCAAAGAGGAAAAGCCCCGTTTTTATGGGGTTCAACTCACATTTCTACAGCTTCTTAAGGAAAGGGAGCCTTTTCTACAGTTTCCAGACAGATAATCTAATCAGCCAGTCACATGTCGCTGGGGAAACAAACAACCTCCCTCTGCAGCACATTCAACAATGGAGGCCTGGGCAAGGGGGCGGGGCTGAAAGGGAGCCGGGGACTCTTATCTCTCTCCCGATCTCTTGCTGATCAGCTGCTGAGCGGGGTCCTTTCAACACCCCCTTTTCTCTTTGTAAAATAAAAAGCATGATCCTCTTTTGGCCCCTGGGCAATTCAGCTCCAGGGACCACCATTCGCTCCATAAGACGCACAGATATTTCCCCTTACTTTTTAGGAGGAAAAAAGTGTGTCTTATGGAGCGAAAAATACGGCAAGTTTGTTCTTGGTATGAGCTTTCGTGTGCATGCACACTTCTTCAGATACACTGAAGCAGAAGTCACCAGACCCTTATATATAGTGAGAGGGTGGGGAGGGGTATTATTTATTTATCTTTTGTTTCGACTATGGCAGACCAACACGGCTACCTACCTGTTGCTAAGCCAAAGTTTGGTTAGCATGCCATGCAAACCAGGTCACTGCAACAGATTTATAAATATCAGTGTCTGAAACCTGCACATTCATATAGTCAAAGATTGGTTCATACATCATCTGAGGCCCTTCTTTCTGTGCCTCCTCCACGAGAGGCAACACGAGAACCTGCCTTTTCTGTGGTGGCTCCCCGTTTGTGGAATGCTCTCCCCAGGGAGGCTTGCCTGGTGCCTTCATTACATATCTTTAGGCAAGATGAAAACATTCCTCTTCAACCAGGCCTGTCGCTGGTTCTACGTCCTTTCAAATGTGTTTGTGGGAGGGGGGAATTACGGGCTTGCTTTCTGTTCTTGTTTTTATTATGCATTTTGTGTTTTTATTTTGTATTTTTATGCTGTGAACTGCCCTGAGCTCTTCGGATGAATGGGGTTATACAAAATTAACAACAACAACAGATAATAATAATTTCTTTGGGGTGGATTTTTAAAACTCACAAGTTCTTTATAGATCTGCATAATAGTAAGCTCAGAAGTGACATTGAAAATAACCACCATCACTGATGTATCAAAAAAGAACAGAGCAGCTTGTCCCATATATCATAGATGTTGCTATGAACTGCTTCCTAATCACTGCATAAGACCCCTGCTGGATCAGGCCGAAAGCCCATGTTCTCCATATTCTTGTTCCCAGATTGGCCAGCCAGATGCCCCTACAGGAAGCAAGACCCGAGTGTAACAGCACTCTCCTCATTTATAATTTCCAGTAATTAAGTGGCAAATAAATAAATAAATAAATAAAGTCTTTAGCTGTAGAAGTAGAACATTGCCACCATGATTATCAGCGCTTGAAAGCCTTATCGCTGTCTAAATCACTTTTAAAGCCATATAACTATGCATTTTTCCTTAGAGAGATAGCTAGTCGAGCAAGAAAAATAGCAAAGTTTTCACTCTGATATGTCTCTGCTCAGATTGCTTCAACGTGAGTGCAAAACACATTAGGAAGTTATGACTGACAGAGTCGTAATGGGGGAAAAGCTGTGCACAAAAATAGACTACCGTTTGGAACAAAAGAGAGAAAACTGTGTATTTGCTTTTTAAAAACTATGAAAGTTCCAAACTGTAGCTGGCATTAAATGATAACTTTCATTAAGTGTTGGAACAGCACTGTCAAATGTATTTCTGCAGGTTCTATTAGAAAAGAGTAAGCTAACATTAACATGCACACTTTTTGCACCTCAGGCCTAAAGTTGTTAGTGGTCCAATTCCTACCCATATGAACTTCAACTACCTAAATGCATCAAAACATAACTCCCTCAAGGGACCATTTTACACCAAGCTCAGGCAGACTCCAGGCATTGCTTCTTTTACCAGAAAAAAGCTAGTTGCAAAATAATTACTTGGAAGATGTGAAGCTGTCCTATACCAAGTCCATCAGGCTCGGCAATGTCTACAATGACTGGCAGTGGCTCCCCAAAGTTTCAGATATAGGGGGATATTTTGGGGTGAAGCTAGATCAGGGGTCAGCAAACTTTTTTAGCAGGGAGGGGGTCAGTCCACTGTCCCTCAGACTTTGTGGGGGGCCGGCCTATACAGTATATTTTGGGGGGAAATGAATGAATTCCTATGCCCCACAAATAACCCAGATATATATATATATATATATATATATATATATATATATATATATATATATATATATATATGTTCCCATTGCGTGCGCGGGTGTTACCAACTTGCTCCGTAACCGCTGGACCAAACAGCATCAAATTAGGACACAGCATTCCATGACCATCAGGGAATAACATAGGATAATTAAATTTCAAAAAAACCACACCTGACATACCTAAAATAAAGAATAAACGCAAAAAAATTGGCGCGCCTATTAGATGTCACCAGCAACAGCACTGACATCACAACCAGCAACCAATAGAAAGGCGCCACCCAACTCCCGAGGCGACAACTTACAGCCGCCGCCTCAAACGGCTGTCCGCCATTTGCGGCCTAACTTTCAGCCGCCGCCTCAAGGGGCCCGACAACGCATAACAAGCAGGCAGCTGTTCGCAGAGAGGCGGGGGGGGGGGGGGCGATAGAGCTGCTACTACACGACCAAACCTCAAGAGACAGGAGAGAAGCCGGGCTTTGAGGCCAGGCGGCGTTGCGAGGCCAGGTTGCTATGGTAACGCGGGGCAAAAATGGAGGCCACCAACCCCCGAAGAAGCCGTCTGCGTGTGCGTGCGCGCCTTCCCAGGCCACAGCAATCGACAGCCGCTTTCCAGAACGTGAGCTCCATTTGCAATTATACAGCAATAAGCAACAGAGTTCGGGGTGACCAGGGAAGGTGCGGGGGAGGGGAAAGTTGCGGCAGAAATGGGAAATACGGAGAGGAGGCAGGCAGAAATTCAACAGGAGAAGCTGTGGGCATGGGCAGTTTACATTTATATAAATATAGATCTTCCTTTTCCATTTCACAAAAAAAGCCACCGCAACGCGTGGCCAGGCCAGCTAGTTTTAAATAAAAGCACACCTTCTACTCATGTAAAAACATCAGGCAGGCCCCACAAATAACCCAGAGATGCATTTTAAATAAAAGGACACATTCTACTCATGTAAAAACACGCTGATTCCCGGACCATCCGCGGGCCACATTTAGAAGGCGATTGGGCCGCATCCAGCCCCTGGGCCTTAGGTTGCCTACCCATGAGCTAGATGCAAATTGGTGGTTTTGAGGGGACAGAGCCATACTGCTCCCCTTGAGGAACTTGTAGATACATTATCTACACCTGAGGTAAAAGACTCTCTAACACAGTGTTTTTCAACCACTGTTCCGTGGCACACTAGTGTGCCGTGAGATGTTGCCTGGTGTGCCGTGGGAAAATTACTTTATATATAGTCAATATAGGCACAGAGTTAAATTTTTTTAACATTTTCTAATGGTGGTGTGCCTCGTGATTTTTTTCATGAAACAAGTGTGCCTTTGCCCAAAAAAGGTTGAAAAACACTGCTCTAACAGCCTAATTTAGAAACTATTATAGCCATTTAGTTGCTTTTAACATGTGGTAAGCTTCCCTAAAGCATTGTGCTTTATGCTGAAATGGTGGAGTATGACTCCTCCTAAACAAGCAAATTTCCATTGCTAAACTGAGACTCCAAAACCTTTGTCAATCTGGTGCAAATCATCCAGAGATCCACCGGCAGATCTACCTTCTGCCCAGCCCCGATTTACATCAGATTAAAATTCATTATTGATGTCTTGTGGATTACTTCATGAAGTACATGTAAATTACAGGAGGGTACTCCAGTTTGTCTATAAGTAGTCAGAAGAACATTGGGTTTAGGAACATTGGGTTTTATCCAGTGGCGTCGCTAGCCTCTGCGCTGCTGGGGGCGGCGGCAGCGCAGAGGCACCCCCCTGGGGGAGGGGGCACGACGCACGTGTGTGCAGAAAGGGGGGATTTCCCCCTTTCCGAGGCTTTTTTTCGGCGGGGGGTGGTGACCAGCGAGGAGGGGGTGACAAGCGTGACCCCCCCTCGCTGGTCGGCCCCCCCGCCGAAAAAAAGCGGCGGAAAGGGGAAAAAGAAGCAGAGCGGCGCTTAAACGCGCCTGCTCTGCTTCCTTTCCAGGCTTTCCCCCCCCCCGCGGTTTTTTTCGGCGGGGGGTGGTGACCAGCGAGGAGGGGGTGACAAGCGTGACCCCCCCTCGCTGGTCGGGCCCCCCCCGCCGAAAAAAAGCGGCGGAAAGGGGAAAAAGAAGCAGAGCGGCGCTTAAACGCGCCTGCTCTGCTTCCTTTCCAGGCTTTCCCCGCCCCCCCCGCGGTTTTTTCGGCGGGGGGTGGTGACCAGCGAGGAGGGGGTGACAAGCGTGACCCCCCCCTCGCTGGTCGGCCCCCCCCGCCGAAAAAAAGCGGCGGAAAGGGGAAAAAGAAGCAGAGCGGCGCTTAAACGCGCCTGCTCTGCTTCCTTTCGAGGCTTTCCCCGCCCCCCCGCGGTTTTTTTCGGCGGGGGGTGGTGACCAGCGAGGAGGGGGTGACAAGCGTGACCCCCCCCTCGCTGGTCGGGCCCCCCCCGCCGAAAAAAGCGGCGGAAAGGGGAAAAAGAAGCAGAGCGGCGCTTAAACGCGCCTGCTCTGCTTCCTTTCCAGGCTTTCCCCCCCCCCCCCGCGGTTTTTTCGGCGGGGGGTGGTGACCAGCGAGGAGGGGGTGACAAGCGTGACACCCCCCTCGCTGGTCGACCCCCCCCGCCGAAAAAAAGCGGCGGAAGCACCCCATCCGTGTGCTGCTGCTCCCGGGGTGACGGAGGGAGCAGCGGCGCGTGGGAGTGGCGGGAGGGGCCGCCGCTTGTCACCCCCACCCGCCGCTGCTCACCCTGTCACTGGGGGCATACCGCCCCCACCGCCCCTCCCCAGCGACGCCCCTGGTTTTATCCAACACTCTGTGAGCAGAGTTCCGCTCAAGCAACAACAGGATTTCTCCTTCCTCTCCTCTGCCCTTCCTGCCCCCAAAATCTGTTCCAGAAGGTCTCCCAACCCTCCAGAGCACATTTTGATGGTGTGCAGGGGGCTGCAGAGAAGAGGAATTGGATGCAATCCATTGTAAATTTACAGCTAAGAGAAGGCGGAACCCACAGTTAGATCAATGTTGCCTCCCAGTACTAACCCAGGTAGGTGAATGTACTTCATATTGTCATTATAAACATTGAATTCTCCTCGTCTGTTTCACCACTCCCACCCTGATGGACATTCACAGGCTAAAACAATAAATATACTGCCCCTAATACAACAGACTTCACTATGAGTGGCTGATAGTTCACTTAAACGCATTTGGGGGCGGGGGGAATCGTTACCTGGTCCAATACAAAATGATGCAATTATTGCAAGAATGCAGACTATACTGAGGTATCGAAGCCAGACTGCTTCATCCTGAAAAAAATACAGTGGAGAGGTATTACTAATGTGCAAAGTACACAGAAGTACTGGTTATAGTAAGTGCAAACAATCATACATAATAATAATAATAATAATAATAATAATAATTATTTATACCCCGCCCATCTGGCCGGGTCTCCCCAGCCACTCTGGGCGGCCTCCAACAAATACCAAAATACAATACAAAGTCACAGTTTAAAAACTTCCCTAAACAGGGCTGCCTTTAGGTATTTTCTGAATGTCAGGTAGTTGTTTATTCCCTTGACTTCTGATGGGAGGGCGTTCCACAGGGCGGGCGCCACTACCGAGAAGGCCCTCTGCCTGGTTCCCTGTAGTTTTGCTTCTCGCAGTGAGGGAACCGACAGAAGGCCCTCGGCGCTGGATCTCAGTGTCCGGGCTGAATGATGGGGGTGGAGACGCTCCTTCAGGTATACAGGACCGAGGCCGTTTAGGGCTTTAAAGGTCAACACCAACACTTTGAATTGTGCTCGGAAACGTACTGGGAGCCAATGTAGATCTCTCAGGACCGGTGTTATGTGGTCCCGGCGGCCACTCCCAGTCACCAGTCTAGCTGCCGCATTCTGGATTAATTGCAGTTTCCGGGTCACCTTCAAAGGTAGCCCCACGTAGAGCGCATTGCAGTAGTCCAAGCGGGAGATAACCAGAGCATGCACCACTCTGGCAAGACAGTCTGCGGGCAGGTAGGGTCTCAGCCTGCGTACCAGATGGAGCTGGTAGACAGCCGCCCTGGACACAGAATTAACCTGCGCCTCCATGGACAGCTGTGAGTCCAAAATGACTACCTGGTCCTTCAGGGGCACAGTTACCCCATTCAGGACCAGGGAGTCCCCCACACCCACCCGCCTCCTGTCCCCCAAAAACAGTACTTCTGTCTTGTCAGGATTCAACCTCAATCTGTTAGCCGCCATCCATCCTCCAACAGCCTCCAGGCACTCACACAGGACCTTCACCGCCTTCACTGGTTCTGATTTAAAAGAGAGGTAGAGCTGGGTGTCATCTGCATATTGATGAACACCCAGCCCAAACCCCCTGATGATCTCTCCCAGCAGCTTCATATAGATATTAAAAAGCATGGGGGAGAGGACAGAACCCTGAGGCACCCCACAAGTGAGAGCCCAGGGGTCTGAACACTCATCCCCACCACCACTTTCTGAACACGGCCCAGGAGGAAGGAGCGGAACCACTGTATAACAGTGCCCCCAGCTCCCAACCCCTCTAGCCGGTCCAGAAGGATGTTATGGTCGATGGTGTCAAAGGCCGCTGAGAGATCCAGCAGAACTAGGAAACAGCTCTCACCTTTGTCCCTAGCCCGCCGGAGATCATCGACCAGCGCGACCAAGGCAGTTTCAGTCCCATGATGAGGCCTGAATCCCGATTGGAAGGGATCCAAATGGTCCGCATCTTCCAGGCGTGCTTGGAGTTGTTCAGCAACCACCCGCTCAATCACCTTGCCCAAGAATGGTAGATTTGAGACTGGGCGATAGTTGGCCATATTGGCCGGGTCTAGAGATGTTTTTTTAAGAAGCGGTTTGATGACCGCCTCTTTCAGCGGGTCTGGAAAGATTCCCTCGCAGAGGGAAGCATTCACCACCGCGCAGAGCCCATCGCCCAGCCCTTCCCGGCTAGCTTTTATAAGCCAGGATGGGCAAGGATCAAGGAGACAGGTGGTCGGTTTCACTCGTCCAAGCAGCCTGTCCACATCCTCGGAGGTAACAGATTGGAATTGATCCCATGAAACATGACTAGACAGGGCTCTAGCACTCTCCCGCCCCGGCCCTGCTCCCACGGTGGAGTCTACCTCCTTCCGAATCTGAGCGACTTTATCTGCAAAAAACTTTGCAAAAGCATTGCAGGAGATCTTGGGGTCCCTACCAGACCCCGGTGACAAAGGTGGTTCTGCTAGGTTGCGAACCACCTGGAAGAGTCTCCTGCCGCTGTTTTCTGCAGATGCAATAGAAACAGCCATTGCCACTTGGTAGGCTCGAAGTTGAGCTCTAGCCCGTGTCCGGTCTGATTCAGAATGAGTTTTCCGCCACCGGCGCTCTAGTCGTCTCAGCGACTGTTTCATCGCCCTCAGCTCCGGGGAAAACCACGGAGCTGTCCGGGCTCCATGCAATCGGAGAGGACGCTTCGGAGCCAGACAGTCAATAGCCCTGGTTAACTCTGCATTCCAGCGGGCCACCAGGGAATCAACTGAAAGGCCATCAACATGGGATAATACATCCCCTACCACTCTCTGGAAGCCAATTGGATCCATTAAGTAGCGGGGGCGGACCATCTGAATCGGTCCCACCTCCCTGCAGAGGGGAAGGGTCGCAGAGAAGTCCAGTTGCACCAGGAAGTGATCTGACCATGGCACTTCTTTTGTTTCACTTTTACTTAGTGTCAGATCACCAACATCCATAGAGGTAAACACCAGGTCTAAGGCATGTCCGCGGCTATGAGTTGGACCAGATTTATTCAGGCTTTCTGTACTCTTGGATTCTGTAGCCATGCACACAAAAATGCAAGTTCTATAGAAAAAGATTACTAAATATATAGTAATAATATACTGGTATGTTTTAAACAGATTTTATATGTGTGTGTATGTCTCTGTGTACACACACACACACATAGACACACACACACACACAGATATATAATCTATCAATGTTCAATTATATTTTTATTATCGATTTCTCTATGTTTTTAGCAGTTCCTGTTTTTATTTGAGTCCTGTTGGGGGAAAAGGTAGTGGTGTAAGAGCTGTTTGACAGTGGAATTTGCTGCCAAGGAGTGTGGTGGAGTCTCCTTCTTTGGAGGTCTTTAAGCGGAGGCTTGACAGCCATCTGTCAGGAATGCTTTGATGGTGTTTCCTGCTTGGCAGGGGGTTGGACTGGATGGCCCTGGTGGTCTCTTCCAACTCTAGGATTCTATGATTCTAACTCTTTCCTGGAAAATATGTGTTAACCTTTGTGTGAGGAATGGAGATCATGACTTTGCCTGGGGAAATACAATGTACTGAAAGTTCACCCAAAGCCTGCTGTTTTAACCTGTCAGAATTATAGTTTTCATCAGTTTGAGAGATGCCCTCTGGAGCAAAGGAAGCTGTACAATAATCGATGCAACAGGAGAGAAACAAGTCAGGGATTCAAATGACTTCTACTTAGTTCTGTGACCTCCTTCAGAACCTTCTTTTGACCATTTAAAAAATAGCCACTTGGAAAGTAAATGTTAATAATGTCAGGCTCCTGACATTTAGAGCAAACAACAAATATTCACTTTTTTGAATCAAAATATTTAAAACGAAATTGCCAAAAAGCAACAGGATATCTAGGAGTGATATAATATTTCAGATGCACATATTTAAAAAACAGAATTAGGGCTGCTGAAGAATGAATGCTGAACCATGGTTTAGGGACCATGGTTGTGTTGGGAATCATGCATTACCAACATCAATCCTCACAATTCAAAGTGACTTGGAGTTCTGCGATCTCTTCAACCAGGGTTACCAGCAATGCTCACACATCATGCAAGCCAGAGATAAAGGAGGATAGGGAGAATACGTCTGAACCCAGATAGTTTTTACTAATCCTAGTTCAAACAAACCAGAGTTTGGAGAACCAAGGTTAGTTTAAAATTGTATAATATATTATATTACTCTAGTTTCCTTTTATACAAATGATTAAGAGACGTCGTGAGAAAAGGTTATAGCCCCTCGTTTTTCTCTTACACAAATGGGTAGTGAATGAAATACTTTATTGTTAAGCCGCTTTATCCCTAAACTGTCTCATCTTGAAACATGCAAGAACAATTTCAGTTGTGAAGCTTTTGGTTTTCTCTTGGCTAAACATAATTTTAAAAGGACATAAATAACTGACAGCAGCCTAATAGATTCACAGTTAACCCACACACGACTTCAGTGTCAAAGTTGCATATTAAAGATCGCACACTGTGTACAAGAAAGAGCAAGGAAAATGGTCTGATATTTACCGTAAGCTGAGCAGGGCAGGTTTACATACCTGTAAAGTCATACACACAGTGAGTATTACAAAGAAGAGGACCATCAAAGCAAAGCCCCCAATCAGAAGAGGTCTGCGTCCGAGTCGTTCTATCACTAGGCCCTGAGGAAGAAAAATAAACAGTGTCTTATTTTCTAACAAAACCAGAGGCATCCTCGATTTACGTGGTCAGCTCTTGTAACTCCTCACGGATCAATCTAAGGGCAATGGGGATCCATGTCTCTCAGGGAATCCTAAAGACGCCAGGATTAGTCACTTGGATCACAATGCTATACGTTTTACAACACAAACAAAAACTCTAGAAACTGGAACATACGTAACTTTTTTTCATACGCCAAGTGTTCTAACTTTCTATATATAAAAGACAAGATTAGATCTGGTCTGCTGCATAAGCTGCACTGAAGTGGAATAATGGTTTGGGCCCACCATTTACAACCAAGTTAATATACTATTAAGTCACACTAACAACAGTATTACTATTCTAAATGGTGCTCACCACTGTTTGTCAGAGTGAATTATCAGAGGCTCTACACACATGGAGTAACGAGTACCCACTTTGTATTACTTTGGCCATTAGGAACACAGTGTTTTTGTTTAATCTGTGCATAAACTATTTCAAGAATTCTGCATGTTTTATATTAGAAATATTTAATTTAACCATGCATTTAGAGAAGTGTCATGAAAGCATAAGAGAGTATTAGGGAGAGTGTCAGCAATTACGGGCATCTGAGCCTCTTCCAGTGGGTCAATTCGCACATGCCTGCACATCACATACACAGAAAACCACATTAAATTTTTGGCTCCATGGCAAGTTGGTTGCAACTCCACTTTTAGTGGCCCCTGCAGCACACCCCTCTTATTAAACATGTGTTCAAGCATTAATTAATTAAAAGTTGAATTAAACTGTGCAGCTTTTTCATTCCTTCTTGCTCCGATGCTAATGACCTCACATTCCATTTTTAGCTTTGCTGCTATGGGAACTTGCCTTCTGTCAGAACTGTATATAATATCAAAGACAACAGAGCAGCAGAACTTTCTGCAAGGAAAAGACTAAAAAAACTCAACACAATCAATGGCATCGACTTCAGTGTTTGCTTTGCCTAGCTTTGCTCGGCTGCACTGATCTTACAATTTATTGATAGCAATGAATATGAATTATATTTATCAAGGCCGCTCCTAAGCAGGTCTAGTCAAACGAAGTGCAAAAGCAAGCATGCTTAGGACTTGGATAATCACCAAGCAGCTCATTTGAATAAATCCATCAAGTTGAAATACAAACATAGAATATGTCATTCTTGGATCTCCCCCCTCCCCACTTGGAGGCTGCAATCCTATGCAGCCCGACAGGTGAATGAGGCTCACATTTCATTCACTGTAGTTGCATAATCCCCCCCCCTAAAATGAATGAATTAAAAGTACCCAAGATAAGCAAAGAGAGGTGGACCAGGACTGGGTCTGCTTTGCCTTTAGCCTGCCAGCTGTTTGTCTGCTCAAAATTGCTCCTTTGAGCTGTTCCCCAGTGAGGGAACAGGCAGAACATCTTTTCATCCTCAAGAAGGAAGCCAGCTATGAGGCAATTCTGGTTGGGACACATTTGTAAATTAGATGTACACTTTTAAATATACCGTATGACACGATCCAACCAAATTCCATCACTCATGTAGCGTAATCTTAGGCAGGCTTTCTTACAAGCAAGTCCCACTGCTTTCAGGATTGGAACTGTGAATGTCACCGATTTCAGTGTGTGAAAGTTATTCATACGCTTTTTAAATAAGTACCGTAAATGGGTCTGGACTGTGCATCCTTTTAATTGTATAAAGCCCCTACATTTTAAAAGTAACTAGTTATCAATGGCCGTGGTCATTTTCTAACATGAGGGTTTTTGTACCACGTAAAACAATGTCTCTCTCTCTCTCTCTCCTCCCCACTTTCCTCCTTTTTGTGGTAACATAGGCTAAAATAAACATTGGCCTAAATTCAATACCAAGGAAAATACCTAAGAGCAAAGAATCATAGAATCATAGAGTTGGAAGAGACCACAAGGGCCATCCAGTCCAAGAACTAAACTTGGAAAAGTTTAAAAAGACCAAGAACTAAACTTGCAATTCAAACTATAACATATTTGTTCACTGTTTACCACCCCCCCCCGCTCTTCTTCCCTGTACTGGATTTTAGATAGCAAGGTTCACAGTATTCTGTAATATGGGACACATAAGCACACATGGATGCTCTAGTTGAGTATTCCTACATTGCAGGGAGTTAGACGAGATGACACTCAGGACTCATTCCAACTCTACAGTTCTGTGATTCTATGACATACACACATTAATGGTGGTATTTAAAGAAATGAAAAACTAATACAGCAATAAACTAGATTAATCTAATTTATTGAGAACTCATAATGACTGCAGACTTGAAATTTCCTGCATCCCAACCTCTTAAAATATTGAGTAAAGTTGAATAAAGTTTATAAAACATAGCCCTTCTGTCTGCTAGGAGGGAGCTAAAAGGATTCTACAGGGTACAGAAGACACAGTACTTACGGAGAAAATGGCAGCCAAAATCTCAATCCCTCCTGTGCTTAAAGTAACATATGGGATTATTTCTGGACTTAGTCCAGCTCCCTTGAAAATGTCATTTGTGTAGAACCAAATCTGTAACAAGAAATCATATTTTTTTTCAGTTATTTGATTTCAAAAAGGTTTTTAGAATCCAATTAAAATGCAAGACTACATACATTTAATGCATGATGGACTGGCCAAAGGATGCAAATTACTGTGTTGAGCATCTTGCCCAGTGACATCCAATTGGACGTTAACAGCACAACCCTATGCTCCAATTGTGCTGGAGCACTTTAATAAACCAAATTAGAAACACACATCTGATATAATATGTAGAGATTTTGTTGAACGTTGTGGTGTTATATAAATACAATGGGCTGGGTGTACCATTGCACCAATGTAAAACACAATGGCAGCCTTTCACTCCACAAAAAAGAAAAGTGCTTTATTGAGGAAAGAAATCTGAATTTAACACAACGTAGGAGCAGCAACAGTGGCTCTCTAAAGTGATCGTCTGGAAAGTCCCTTGACTATAAACTTAAAGAAGAAACAATATGTTGATATATTATTTTTCAGTTTACCCTAGCTGGAAGCTCAGGACATTAGCAAATGACTAAATCTGGAAAGAGATATATGCAAAGAACAGGAAATTGTTATTGTTAGTGCTGCTTAATAATCTCAAAGCTCATCCCTAACCCTAAACCTATGATTTATCACGCTCTTCCAACCTAGCCCACAAATTTTCAAAAAACTTCGTTGTTTAGTCGTTTAGTCATGTCTGACTCTTCATGACCCCATGGACCAGAGCACGCCAGGCACTCCTGTCTTCCACTGCCTCCCGCAGTTTGGTCAGACTCATGTTGGTAGCTTCGAGAACACTGTCCAACCATCTCGTCCTCTGTCATCCCCTTCTCCTTGTGCCCTCCATCTTTCCCAACATCAGGGTCTTTTCCAGGGAGTCTTCTCTTCTCATGAGGTGGCCAAAGTATTGGAGCCTCAGCTTCAGGATCTGTCCTTCCAGTGAGCACTCAGGGCTGATTTCTTTAAGGATGGATAAGTTTGATCTTCTTGCAGTCCATGGGACTCTCAAGAGTCTCCTCCAGCACCATAATTCAAAAGCATCAATTCTTCGGCGATCAGCCTTCTTTATGGTCCAGCTCTCACTTCCGTACATCACTAGTTCAAAAAACTAACCTCTCCCAATTACCTAACCATTTATGTTCACTTCTTTTTGCAACTCTTCACCCTCAAAGAGATGCTCCCTCACAGATTTTTAAAGAGTGCAGAACCCCACATGGAATGCACCATTTCTACTGAGTCTTTAAACCTACGCTGAGTAATTCTTAGAGGGAATCAATACCACTTCATTTCTAGATTCCCCCCTTCTCCAAGAAGGCATCTACTACATCATCTTGCCATAATCCCAGATGTTCCCTTTCTATTTCCAGTACTTCAAGTGCAGGACGGGGGGGGGGGGCTGCCTTGGTTATTTCACTGCACATGGCACTTTTCTATTTCTTGTAAGTATAATTATAAGAAGAGCTGTAAACCGAATAGATGACAAGATAATTCCATATCTTTTCTCAGTAAAGTATCCACAACAGGGAACAGAACAAGCCTGTCATTAGTACTGAAATCCTGCAGTTAGTAGAAAGCTATTCTTTTTTGTGGGGTGTCTTTTGTAGGTTTATTGAAGGTATGATGAAGTGTGATTTTCATCTTATTCACAGCAGACAGCGAAGAATTTCTCAGTAACATCTAATTAACTCTTAGAAAGATACCGCAAAAAATCATTACAAATTGCTTTGGAAGGTGCAAAAGGTTTTTCTTTAAAAAAAAGATATGACACCCATCATCTGACACAGAGTAATTTTCAAGTTATCCCTTAATTAGATGCGGTCATGCCATCATCTCAGGTAGCTTATTTAGAGAGCAACAGAATTCATTTGGTGTGTTAGATTTCCTCCACAGATGTCAGTCTCTGTGGAAGAATGTTTCCCATGTATTTCAAAGTGAAGCATGATGACCCCATTTCATCTGAGCAACATGGACTGGGCAAATGCAATATATTTGGGCTGCCTTGCCTTGGTAGTTATGATGAAAAGAAGGCATCTACTGCATCTAAGAACATAGTAAGAACCTCCTGGATCAGGCCACTGGACCATTGCTGCAGCTTCCTGTTCTCACAGTGGCTGAAAGGAGGGAGATTGGACAGCCAACAGCTATTCTGGAACTGCTGGCAGAAAAAGACTGAAATCAGGTTGTTAACTTGGTGATCTGACTTGGACTTGAATTTGCCCTTCAGGAAGGTTTAATGGGTCAGGGAGTAAGGCATAACCAGTGAGAAAGAACAAAGATTCAATATTGTAAAAGGAAAAATGAGTTAATGCATCTCTCTCACACTCACTCACACAAAACAAAACAAAACAAAACAAAACAAAACAAAACAAAACAAAACAAAATACCCCTACTTACCTACAAACATTATTAGTGAGCTGAAGACAAAATCATTGGCTCAATAACTATGAGATCTATCCCCCCAATACTAGGAAACTTAGGAATGTGTTTTGAAGAATCAATGCATCACATTTTGCCTTATGTTGCTGCATCTTTCTTCAAAGTTCATAGTATGAAGATAAGGGGCTATATCCAATGGTGGCACCCCACTTGGGAAACAGATATCTGCTTTGGCAAATGGGACTTATCCTTCCACCCCTCTCCCTGCAGCCTCAAAGATCAGCTAGAAGGATAAGAGGAATTATCCAGAGGATTGGGAGCTATAGGAGAAAAGGAGTGAGTAAAAAATCCCATCACGCCCACTGGTGTAAAGTTGCCCAGTGCTACTAGCTGAATTAAACATTGTGTCTCAATAAAAACGCTGATTATTTTCGGTAATAGCGCTAAGTAGCAATGCTTCACTAACAAAACTAATACATGCAATGGTGTTTATCACCGGTTTTGCTCTACCCTCTGATCCATGGGGGGCTGGCAGGGGAATGACGGTGCTGGATTAAAGGACCTCCCAGGCTGAGCCCAGGCTTTCAGGGGAAGGGGGCTTTGGTCTGAAAGAGGCATTGCAGGGGGTTGGACCAGATGACCCTTGGGGTCCCTTCCAACTCTACACTTCTATGATCCCATGATAGGACAAACCCTTCATTTTACTTTTCTAAAAGCCCTTCCATTCAGAGATTTGAGGCCGTCACCAAAACATTCTAGAAATATTCTAGACAGATCTTGAAACATTGGAGCAAAGCATAGAAATGTATCTTTTACACATCATTTGCCGCCATCTCACTTACAGCATTAAGACCACAGAGCTGGTAGCAGGCCATGGTTACAATTACGGTGAGGATCTGCCATCGCTTGCTGCTGTCACACAAAAGCTGAAAGATAGATGCTATCTGCGTGTTTCTCTGCACTCGACTCTCTTCCAAAACGTCTTCCACTTCATACGACACATCAGATTTGCCAAGAAAGGTCTGAAATGCTGTAAACCCACAAATCATTTGCTTAGAATTCAAATTGTGGTTGCGTTCAGACCAAGCAGACACAATGGATCAAAGAGTTAATTTGCATCAAACATTTCCTTTTTTCTAGCAAAAATAAAAATAAAAAAATGGTTGCACAGATCTGCCTCCATGTAAATTATACCAGGAACTTCATATGAATTTGGTTCATCTCATAGACTTTGTGTACACTTGAGGTCCATGGGAACACAGATGTAGTGCTGAATATGGTATTGATTCAGCTTCTGGATACAAATAAGTTAAAAAAACAACAATAACACACCTACAAATACCGTATTTTTTGCTCCATAAGAAGCACTTTTTTCCTCCTAAAAAGTAAGGGGAAATGTCTGTGTACCTTATGGAGCGAATGTGTGGTCCCTGGAGCTGAATCGCTAGAGTGTACGGGCACTGTTGCCCCGCCCTGCTGGGTTGCCTGCAGCCTCCCTTTCCCCCTGAAGCCCAGGGAAGGTTTATGAGCAGTGGGAAGGCTGTGTGCCGTTGCTGCGCGCTCCTGGGCTGCTCTTTTGGGGTGGGGGGACGGAGCCAGCAGCCTCCTCTGTCCCCTGAAGCCCAGGGGATGTTTGGGAGCGGCGAGCAGGCTGTCGCGACATTGCCTTGCGCTCCCTGGGCTGCTCTCTTTGGGAGAGGCCTTGCCAATGGCCTCCCGTTTCCCCTGATGGCTTCCGGGATGTTGGCCAGAGGATGGTGAGAAGAGGCAGCTGCCAAGAGAGGGGAGGAAGAGGAGGGGGACCGAGAAGGGAGAGGGGGTAGAGGGCAAAGGAGAGGCAGCAGCGAAGGGGAGAAATTGCAGACATCGCCTGAGGAGTTTGGGCAAAAGGGATGGAGAGGAGGAGGTTGGAAAAGGGACCTGTGCTGCTTGGGGAAGGGGAGAAAAAATGTGGGGAGAAGGAAAGCCTCCCAAGCCTCTGTGGGAGGAGAGTGATCCCTGCAGAGGCTTAGAATGGAAGCTGCGTCCTGCCAACTATATGGCTGGTGGGCGCGCAGCTTCCCTCCCAAGCCTCTGTGGGGATTGCTCTCCTCCCGAGGAGGCTGTGATTCAGAATATTTTTTTCTTTTGTTTTCCTGCTCTAAAAACAAGGTGTGTGTTATGGTCCGGTGCGTGTTATGGTCCGAAAAATACGTGGGTGCTAGGATTATTACCTTGGAGAATGCAAACCTGCAGGCATAGCCATTGCCTATTTAGGTACTAATGTCACAATAGAAAACAGTATTTTGAAACATAAAGCAATCCTCAATTTAAACTCCATCATAAAAATTAAACCAACCCAGCAGAGCTAACCGTAAGTTGAAGAAGACCTTTTTGAGCAGTCCTGTCAACTGGTCACCTGAAAACATCCTAGGGATCAGGGCTGGCACACCACACTTAGCAAGGCATTCCATATGGCGGGTGCCACCACCAAGAAAGCCCTAGTTGTAGGAGACAGATACTCTGCATGAAACAAAAGCAGATTGCGACTGCCTCGAGTGTTTTGATATTACGCAATTTTTGTAGGACTCCTGGAGTTAAAGAAAGGAGACTGCAAAACGAAGGGATATTTGCACTTCCAGGGGAATTCCCGTCTTTCGAGGCAAACAGACAAATGATGAAAAATAATAGCACCGTACCTTTTTCTGCTGCTTTTGTGTCGTGTCTTTCAAGCAGCAAAAAGCGAGGACTTTCCGGAAGAAAAGGCAAGACTGCCATTTGGATGAGTGATGGGACAATTATCATCCCAAATAAATAGGGCCACATGGATTCCTGCAAGAGACAAAAACAAAACAAAATGGAAAGGTAATGCTGGAAGGAAATATTGATCCAAATGTAATGAAGAAATAAACAGAAACATAGGGAGCATTCATAATCCAGTAGCAGACGCTCCTAAATTCAACCCCTGCATCTCTCTTTCTCTCCTTGGCTAAGAATATCTGCTTGATGATTTGGAAAGCCCCTGGCAGTCAGAATGCATCACACAGAGACCAACTGCCTATCTTGCAACAAGGCAGTTATTTATAAGGCCAGACTCTGGTGGTGTTTCCTCCGAGAGAGAATTCCAAAGAAGTGACACCACAACTAAAAGAGCTGCTCTGGATGTGACCACTGATGTGACCCCAACCAGTAGGGTTGCCACCTTTGGTCGGGCAAAATACGGGACAGGTTGAGGGGCGAATCAGGGAGATAAAAATCACATTACCTGCTGCAGGTATGACTTCAAAGCAATCCATTACAAAACCACTCGGGGTTTATTCAATGAATAAAAACAACAAAAGCACTGTGATTTACAACTGTAAGAAACCCCCACCACCACCACTGAATGGACAGACCAGGCCTATGAACCACCCCCCATCTCTGTCTCTGACCCACTCCTTCCCGTGTGCCTGTACAAAAATTCTCTTTCCTGCTCGCTGACCCCCTGCCCACATAAAACTTGAGCTTCCACCATAGCAGGCCAGTGCACAGCAACCCCCCCCTTCACGTTCTGTGACCCTCCCTCTCCCCACGCAAAAACTCTCTCTCAAAATCCTCCTCCCACCCTCTGCCCGCACCCCATGATAACTCTCAATTTCAGCGCTCCTCCTCTGCCCCCACAAACTCCCATTCAGGCTCTCGCTCTCCTCCTCTCACAGGATCCACTCTCTGGATGTGCAGTTTGGAGGAGGAGGAGGAGCTTGAATACGTGAAAACATGTGTCATGTTTGAAGTCCGAACAGGACAGGGGAAACTTTTCTCCCCCCAAAAAGGAGACAATTATATTTTTCTAGGGGCGGGTGGCAACCCTACTCACAAGTCCTAAAAGTATACAGGCATGGAAAGCTACTTTTCCAAAGATAGGAGTGTCTGCATACACAGGAAACTGTCTTACACCAAGTCAGACCATGGCATCCATTTTGCTCAATACTATCTACATCAGGCATGGCCAAAGTCCATTTTGGGGGCCTAATCTGACCCACCAGTCAGTTTAATCCAGCCCCTGTGGCAGTTTATTTCCTGAGGTAGAATCCCCCCCAAACCTCAACAATTTCAATCCTAAAAAAAGCTCAACAAGTCTGGTTGGCCCTTTGGTCAGCCCCCACGGCCCTTCACTTCATCAAATCTGGCCCTCTTTGAAAAAAGTTTGGACACCACTGGTCTACGTTGACTGGCAGAGGGTCTCTGGGGTATCAGACAGGGGTCTCCCCCATTCCTGTCTGGAAATGCCAGGGATTAAACTTTTGGATGCAAGGCTGATGCTCTGCCACGGAGCCCCTAGAACTGCGACTGGAAGCAAATGGATAAGAATAAAATTGGGAGAGGCGCTCTTTGCTGGAGGTGAGCACTAGAACTTTGCACCGATCCAGCCTTGCTCATGGTTACTAGCCCAGCAGCCCACCCCCATCTGCTTTAACACTTTGCAACACAGCAATAGCCACAGCACCCTTTCCGTTTACATAACTTTCTGTGTCTGAATGCCTGGAGGTTTATCTTAGCGAACAAAGCCTACGTGAAGGGCTATTTATATACCTGCCCGACTGCAGCTTCCACACACTTTCCAAGGGCAGCTGCGCAGAGAGTACATTGCAATATCTGAACCAAGGATGTCAACAGGATTTCCTGGGCCCAGGACACAGATGTGGATTGGGTCTTCCTCCCTTCTCTCGAAAGAGCATACAAATTTGCGTAAAACTTTGAGCAGCATGCATTTCGTCACGGGCAAATGTTTCCTCTATAGCAGGTGGGGTGGAGGGCCCCAAAAGAAATGATGGGCCACATGCAAGCAATACACTACCCAACAAGCAAAACAGCCCAGTTCACACATCACACGAAATCATAGTTAAAAACAAACTGTGGTTTCATGTGCAGTGGTGCATGCTGCTCAAACGTTCTGACTCTACCCCTCTCTGTTCCTGCTACGCTGCCAGAAAGCAAGCCAGTCCATCTTTTATTGTCAAAACCTGGGCTCATGGATTGTTTTAGCCAGATAAACCGTGAGCTACTTCCTGGTGGCATGGGAAGCAGCAGGATCTCTGAACTCCAAGAAGTGTTGCTGCTGGTGTACTAGAGCTAACCAACAGAACTGTGTGTCCATGCATGGATACCTCCCAAACAGGGCTTCAACTGTCAGGTCACTCCGATTATCAGTGGCTTTTCAGATTGCATTTTACACCCCCACATTTTAAAAAGATCGGAGTTGGAGAAAATATATAAAAAGGTCACCAACATTGGTCAAGGGCTGGAGCAGAAGGAAAGGAAAAATTGTTTGGGATTTGCTTTACGGGGAGTGGGGCAATAAAGTGGATATTAATTATATAAATTAAGAGTGGACTAGAGGGAGCAGGGATATATTCTTTTTTCTCCCACTTTTACAATAGTAGAACCAATCAAACCTGGTGGCAGGAAGGTTCAGGGAAAGATTCCCTTCAAACAACTTACTGGGTCAACTGCCAATGCTGCTCTAGACAGTTTTAAGAAAGCAAAATGAACCTCTGTGTTGCAACTCAACCGAGAACCAACAAACATAGAACCATAGAATCATAGAGTTGGAAGAGACCACAAGGGCCATCCAGTCCAACCCCCTGCCAAGCAGGAAACACCATCAAAGCATTCCTGACAGATGGCTGTCAAGCCTCCGCTTAAAGACCTCCAAAGAAGGAGACTCCACCACACTCCTTGGCAGCAAATTCCACTGTCCAACAGCTCTTACTGTCAGGAAGTTCTTCCTAATGTTTAGGTGGAATCTTCTTTCTTGTAGTTTGAATCCATTGCCGTGTCCGCTTCTCTGGAGCAGCAGAAAACAACCTTTCTCCCTCCTCTATATGACATCCTTTTATATATTTGAACATGGCTATCATATCACCCCTTAACCTTCTCTTCTCCAGGCTAAACATACCCAGCTCCCTAAGCCGTTCCTCATAAGGCATCGTTTCCAGGCCTTGACCATTTTGGTTGCCCTCCTCTGGACACGTTCCAGCTTGTCAGTATCCTTCTTGAACTGTGGTGCCCAGAACTGGACACAGTATTCCAGGTGAGGTCTGACCAGAGCGGAATACAGTGGTACTATTACTTCCCTTGATCTAGATGCTATACTCCTATTGATGCAGCCCAGAATTGCATTGGCTTTTTTAGCTGCTGCATCACACTGTTGACTCATGTCAAGTTTGTGGTCTACCAAGACTCCTAGATCCTTTTCACATGTACTGCTCTCAAGCCAGGTGTCACCCATCCTGTATTTGTGCCTTTCATTTTTTTTTGCCCAAGTGTAGTACTTTACATTTCTCCCTGTTAAAATTCATCTTGTTTGCTTTGGCCCAGTTCTCTAATCTGTTAAGGTCATTTTGAAGTGTGATCCTGTCCTCTGGGGTATTAGCCACCCCTCCCAAGGCAACACGAGACCCAGAGCGAAAGCAACATATCAGTTCTAGAAAAATTATACCCATGTTATACAATTGCAACAAATACAATCAAGCAAAATGACAAAGTATGAAAAAATATCTGTAGCATAAAATACAACCAAGCAGAATAGCAAAGTCTGAAAAAGTCTCTATAGCATGGATGGAACAGTAGGTCATGTAATGTTCCAATAAGGCTGAAGTAGATGGAGACTGGACAGTGATTCTGGATAAGGTGCACTGTTTCGATGTTACTTCTAGCTATGAGCATTGTTCCTCGAAATATCTTCCACCATATGAGAAGGGTCTAAAATTTCAGTTACCTATGATTTTGCTGAAGAAGTAACATCGACTTTACTTTTTCAAACTTTGCTATTCTGCTCGGTTGTATTTGATGCTACAGAGATTTTTTCATACTTTGTCATTTTGCTTGATTGTATTTGTTGCTATATCATGGGTATAATAGAGTTTTTCTAGAACTGATACGTTGCTTTCGCTCTAGACGGTTTTAAAACAGATTAGGCAAATTGATAGAGGTTTGCTCTGTCAACAGCCACAATGTTCTCTTAGTAACCGTGTTAGTAAATTCATATATCTGACTTCAAGGACTGGTATATTTGCCCACACTTCTCTGTCCAATAAATGTTAATAGAACTTACATATAAATGAGTGAAATCACAGCTGGTTTGAATATTGAGCATGCATTTCTTTTCTTTCAACCCAATGATTTTTAAAAATATGGTATAGACGTCTCTTTCTAATCAAGTGCACAAGGGCCTATTTTCTTGAAAACAAAACAATCCTGTGAATTTGATAGTATTACATTAATAAATAAAGTATAGCTTATTTTGATAGTTTATTTTGATTTTGTAGCAGTAGTTTTACTTACTGTTAAAATGAAATAGGAACTGTCCTTCTCCCTTTCTTTTATTTGTATTTTCCCCTTCTGACAGGTATTTTAGATCATTTTTTAAAAAAAATACTCAAATACTTCTACCAGTTTAATACATCTGAGACACGAATCAGAAATATGCTATAATTTCAGCATTCTTTTATTTCCTTATCTAAGCAGTATTACTCATGTGTGACAGATTCAACAATCGGACAAATTCATGCTATTCCATCAGCATAATTTCATCCTTTGCAAAGGCATAAAGTGGCAGCTGAATGTAAAACACTAAAAACGATGATGCGCCAGTGTCTGAAATAAAATACTTTCTCATTTGAAATCAAGACCCACTATTCATTTTCTTAGCAAAATATTCAAAATTGTGTATGTTGGGGGGAAAAAACAGCAACTTGGAAAGACTTAGATGACACTGATCATCCTAACTCAAGTGTTGAAATTTGTGTCTCCAAAGTTCATACTTAATAGTATCCCAATTATGCAGTACTAAAAGGAAAGGAAAGGAAAGGTCAAGGTTCAAGGTCTGCCATGACAGACATACAGCGTATGACAACCTTCCCTAACCTGGCAGTCCACAACATTCAGAGAGCAAAAAAACCAATCATCTCTAACCATTGGCCATGCTGATGGCAGCTGTGGTACAATATGGAGGATAGCAGGTTGGAAAGGTTGATGCAGGACAAGGAATCTACCTGTGTGGACCGTATATATGTTGGTTCTCCCCATTCTGTCATATGCATGAAGAAGAAGAAGAAGAAGAAGAAGAAGAAGAAGAGTTTGGATTTCATATCCCGCTTTATCACTACCCGAAGGAGTCTCAAAGCGGCTAACATTCTCCTTTCCCTTCCTCCCCACAACAAACACTCTGTGAGGTGAGTGGGGCTGAGAGACTTCAGAGAAGTGTGACTAGCCCAAGGTCACCCAGCAGCTGCATGTGGAGGAGCGGGGACGCGAACCTGGTTCACCAGATTACGAGTCTGCTGCTCTTAACCACTACACCATGCTGGTGTGTATTGCATGTACAATACACATAAAAAACAGGACTGAGGGTGGGCTGATCACATGAATGGGTCTATAGACAATGGCTGGGACCACAAGGAGCAGATTTCTCCCCCATCTCCATGGTGTCTCCAGGTTAAACCTCTTTAGTTTCTCCTATATGATTGTCATATAGCCCGGACACTGAGATCCAGTGCCAAGGGCCTTCTGGCGGTTCCCTCATTGCGAGAAGTGAGGTTACAGGGAACTAGACAGAGGGCCTTCTTGGTAGTGGCGCCCACCCTGTGCAATGCACTCCCATCAGATGTGAAGGAAATAGGCAGCTATACTATTTTTTAAAAGACATCTGAAGGCAGCCCTGTTTAGGGAAGTTTTTAATATTTAATGCTGTATTGTTTTTAACACTCGATTGGGAGCTGCCCAGAGTGGCTGGGGAAACTCAGCCAGATGGGCGGGGTATAAATAATATATTAATAATATTAATAATAATAATAATAATCACTTATACTTGGAGGTGGGAATAAGCAAATGCGCATTGGCATCGGTTGCCCTCCAAGAGCCCGCAAAATGTTTATTTTAGTGACCTATTTCAAAATGAAGGCATTCACATAATGATCTCTCACAAAGCATTGCGAGCTTTTGCATGTGTGTGTGTGTGTGTCTCACAACATTTTTATTTTTTTTAAAAAAACCTTTAAAAGCAATGCAGACCTTTCCTTAAATTGACTGGCTCCGTGTCAAAAGAGCCGTTCCTTTCCTCATTCTTCGCAGGCTAAAGAACCATGTCATCTCAGGCTCTCTTTCAGGTGCACTGACCTTCTTTCAGTAAATATTGCCCTACAGCTTTCCCCCCTCTGGCTTAGAATCGGCAAAAAAACTGCTGATACTTCCCTCCGTGCTTATGTGCAGCGGGGGGGGGGGGGGGGAGCTGATGTTGAGGCTGGGAGGTCAGCCCTCTGCCCAACTAAGGTCCCTCAACTAAGATTCAGTGATTTTTGTGGGGCTCAGGAGCAATGTTGCAGGCTACACTGATGGGCCAGTGGCATTGGGTCTCCCTTGTCGCTCCCACAGCCTATGCAAACCTGAGAAGAATGGGATGGAAACATGTCATCTTCTTTTGATACCTGAAAATCAAGATAGCAAGTTAGGACGGCACTAAATTACTAGAAAATTGGGAGCAGGGGAGAAATATTTGTTGAGCTTTTCATTTTTCTGATCATATTTATTAATTGGGTGAATGCAGAAGATCATTTGACCTGTTGCATGAGAACGTAAGGACTCTGAGGTCAAGCCAGAGGCCCATTTAATCCTGTATCCTGTTCTCACAGTGACCAGCCAGTGGGAAGCCAGCAGGAAGGACCTTTGTGCCACAGCAACACTCTCCCCAACTGTGATTCCCACTGAATGTTGCCTCTGACAATGGCTAGTAGGAACAGATCTTCCACAAATTTGTCCTGTTTAAAAGCCACTCAAATTGGCAGTGGCCAGTCGCTACCAGGGCAGGTCTGAACCCTGCATGAAATTTTCATTACCACTTCTCAATATAATGCAAGAAGAAAGAAAGTCCAATGGTTCTTGGCACCTCATACACTTAGTACAAGTCTTTTAAGGTTCCACAGGCTTATCTGTTGTTGTTGGGTTATTTTGACACAACAGGCTAACATGGTTAATCTTCTGGAGCCATTCAGTTCGTTCATCCTTTTTGCACCCTCATTCTTATGCATCTGGTAAAGATGCAATGTTGCCAATTAAAGGTGAAGGGACCCCTGACCATTAGGTCCAGTCGTGTCCGACTCTGGGGTTGCGGCGCTCATCTCGCTTTACTGGCCGAGGGAGCCGGCGTACAGCTTCCGGGTCATGTGGCCAGCATGACTAAGCCGCTTCTGGCGAACCAGAGCAGCGCACGGAAACGCTGTTTACCTTCCCGCCGGAGCGGTACCTATTTATCTACTTGCACTTTGACATGCTTTCGAACTGCTAGGTGGGCAGGAGCAGGGACCGAGCAACAGGGAGCTCACCCCGTCGCAGGGATTCGAACCGCCAACTTTCTGATCAGCAAGCCCTAGGCTCTGTGGTTTAACCCACAGCGCCACCCGCCAATTACTTAACCGCAATTAACCCCACCCTTCTGGAGTGCCAACTCCCACCAGCACTCTCAATTGAATGTGATTTTGATAGAGACATTAACCTTGGTTAAGGATAACTAGGGAGTCCTGTTTAACCAAGGCTCTGAAATCAGAAATGGAAGCCATTTCGTGGAGGTTTTTTCTCCTGCGCCTCCTTTGAAGATGCAGCTTTAATTCTATAAACATGCCCTTAAGCATTAATAGGCTTCCTGCTCCATTATGCTGCACTATGCTACAAACGACTTTTGCTGGTGCCCCATTGCTTAACCGATTTCTGTACTGGGTATGTGTGAGTCAAGTTTTCCTCCAAGGCAGTAACCCTGAGATTCTGCACCTCGTTCTACGACCTTCTTGAGTTATTGGCATAATCATGAAAAATGTCTGCTCTCTGCTTGTGGGTCAAATTCAGGCAGGCTAGAGCAGGGGTCAGCAACCTTTTTCAGCAGGGGGTCAGTCCACTGTCCCTCAGACCCTGGGGGGGCGGACTATATTTTTTTTGGGGGGGTGAACAAATTCCTATGCCCCACAAATAACCCAGAGATGCATTTTAAATAAAAGGACACATTCTACTCATGTAAAAACACACTGATTCCCGGACCGTCCGTGGGCCGGATTGAGAAGGCGATTGGGCCGCATCCGGCCCCCGGGCCTTAGGTTGCCTACCCATGGGCTAGAGGGTCAAAGTCACCACACAGTAGACTGGGGGAGCAGGAAGGACTACCTATAATATCCATTGAAGAGGCAGCTAATAGTAGGAGCAAGAGTTTGTAGGGCTGGGCGATATCTGGTTTTCAGCATCATGAAATATCACCAGCTAAACATTGTGATATACCAATATATCACAATGTCTGAAATAAGGATGGAGCTACAGAGGCATGGGCTGGCTTCACAGTTTTTCCTGTATCGTGATTTTTGAATAGCACACACACACACATAAAGATTCACAATGTATTGCCAGGTCAAAAATTAGGAAGCCAGTATCACGATATGGACTTCAGACTGGCATTGGATAATATATTGCTGTGTCACCCAGCCCCAGCACTTAGCTCTCAATGCTATATTATTCACCATTTACCTCCACTAGTCTTTCTTTCTACATCTTGCCTGTGTGTTTCCCTTTGGGATTTTCTTGCCAATTGCCTACCCTCATGCAACTACGATAGCGCTACAGTTACTCTTTCCAACTGGTTCAACAGCACCTACATCCCGTACCAGGTCCTGAGCTCCACTTAAGATGACGTCAAAATCAGTTTCTTCGCCAGCTTTTAAAACTCCCTACGTGTGTTAGTAATGCAGCTATACGACTAGAATTGAAGATTCCTTCACTAGAGACTCTCTTATGGAAACGAATATTCACCTACTGGTTAACTCTTTGGCATAGATTACCCAGCCATTATCTCGTCCAATGTCTTTGGCGTGACGAATTTGCAAACCCTTGGACTGGGAAAATCCACGCCAAACTTCTGTCTTTTGGAATCTCTCCTTCAGATTCGCTTAATTTAGACCCTGCTTCGGCAAAAAGATTAATCAAACAAAGACTGGACGATTTGGAGCTGCAGCGTAATCATATGCTGGGTGGGGGTGTCTGCTCGCCTCGGAATTTTGGAGTTACTCCAATACATCATGTCCCTCTATACCTATCCTCCCTCTCCACTGCTGGGCACCGATTCGCTTTCACCAAAGCGAGGTTTAATGTTTTTCCTTCTAATGTCCTGAGACATAGATTTTCCAAGGGCCTAGTTTCCGCCTTTTGTGATTGTGATAAAAAGTCGACGGAATCTCTCCATCATATAATCTTTATCTGTTCCCTGCATAGTGAGGCTCGGGCAAAATTACTAAGACCAATAACTCAGAAACTTACAGGTGCACCAGCTGAGTCACACCTTGCCTTACTCCTGCAAGACAATGACTCCTATACAACCTTGCAGGTGGCAAGGTTTCTAAACTCGAAATTGACTTCAGGCAGGTATGTTTGCTGTACTCTCCTCAGCACCGGCTAAAACCTTTTTTGTTTAGACACGTGAAGATGACATGTATTTTCATCTCTAATTTTAGTTCATAATGTATACGTTAGCTTTTGATTTTGTACATAATTGTATTTTTAAAAAACAAACAAACAAACTTATTTCTACCCTTGACCAAAAAAGCAGTGCAGTTTTGAAATTAAAATCAATGAAGTTTTGAAAGAGTGGGTCCTCCATCTCCACGCAAAATGGCACCCAACTGCATACCAACATAGACAGAAACCTGCCCTTCCATCTCTGGAACCATAATGCAAAATTTGGTTATGATATCTTAAGAGGGGTCCTCTTAAACACACAGTGAACAAACAGCTTTCCAGAATATATGGGTTTGTATTCAGAATAGACTCACTCACATTTGTGTTATTCATATTTATTAAACTCAATGAGGACTCTTAGTAGGACTAGCACTGAATACCACCCATTGCTAATTTTTGCTAACCTGCTTAGAGGCTTTGTTTACAATTACCGGTAAGCGGTATACAAATCCTGTTCAATACATAATGTGGATGACCTCCAAAATCTTCCCACATTCCAGAACGGTTACCCCGCTGCTCCCAGCCAACAAATTACACCAGCCTGGGCATCTGCGCCGCTGTCACTGCCACCAATTCTCCTTGGTTGCAAATTGCAACTTCTACACTTTTTGCCTGGCTAAGGAATGAGTTGAACTAGCCGCAGAGGTCTGCGAGTGAGTCCCCTTGTCCTTCACAGGGCAGAGCTTGCTAGCTGTGAAGATGAAGAATCTGAGTGAAGGATGAAAAGGATGCTGTGGCTGCCGAGGGGTCCGCAAAGCCTCCTCTTTGGGGGGGACTGTCTTGCCTTGAAGCAAGAAGCTGCATTTAACAGTTTTTGATCCCTTTCAACTCCACATCCTGTTTCAAATGTCTGCCTGGGGCGCCACTTAATCTCAAGCTGCCTCACGATTTTTACCCTTTCCAATTCCATGCATCTGCTATATATGGACACAGAAGATCAATAACGGAATAAATGAGTAAAGAATAAACATACTGAGATTTTTTTTTTAAACGCTCAAAGTATCTGATGCATTTACTCAGAGCAATATCGCCATCATGTGGTCATAATGCCTGTTATCGGTTGCAGTCTGAAGTTAGGCTTGCTATATCCAAGACCTGTGGGCTCTTCCAGAAGGGCAACTCCTAACCTGTTTCAGACGTTTGTTGCACTTCAACGGCTTCCCACACTTATCATTTGTTGTTTGCTCCAAAGGTTTTAAGGGTGAATTTGCAACTGATGGCCTGGCACCTTCGGTCACATGCCACTGTTACTGGGGATTCCCTTTCCATGCTAATGGCAGGTTGCACCCAAACTGAGAAAAGTTATGCGGCCACCGTCACACCCCTTATGCGCCCTCATGTTCCTCTAGTCAGTAAATATTGAACTTATGAGCACATGCGTGGGGATAGCTCTTTTGCAGCTTTCTTATTTACTGTTTGCCTAGATTGCGGAATTCTATCCTTGCGGGAGTTTGGAAATTGGAATCTGAAGAAGTGTGCATGCACACGAAAGCTCATACCAAGAACAAACTCAGTTGGTCTCTAAGGTGCTACTGGAAAGAATTTTCGATTTTGTTTTGGAAATTGGAAGAGGAACTATGTGTTTGTCTGAGCTGTCTGTCTGGTTATTGGGATAAATTTTTGTCTGCAGCTAAGGACTATTGTCATGGACAATACTTTGTCTTGAGTGCCATCTGCTGTATGTATCTCTCCCCTGAGCTGAGCGTGCCCTGGGATTCCTGCATTGCAAAGGGGTTGGGACCAGATAACTCTCGGCTGCCCTTCCAAATGTACAATTCTAGGATTCTCAGTCAGCTTCATTTCAACAGTAAAAGTGCAATTCAGAATATTACAGACCTTCCCAAATATCTCAGGTAGTCCTAAAACTTGCCCACTGAAGACACCGACGCAGATGAGGATTGCTGTGATTTGTCCTAACGAACCACGGATCTGTTTGGGTGAAATTTCACTCAAATACATAGGGAGGGCACTCAGAGATACGCCTGTGAAAGGGGACAGAGATAAAAGATAGCTTTTCTGTAAAAGAAGTTTAAAATATAAAATATTATCAAACATTGTTAAAGCTACTATCTTCATATAGGTAAGCAGGAAGATATGAAGCACATATATTTTTAGCAGTATTTAATATGATTTTTTCACTATTTTTTATTCACATACAGAAGCATTTATCAGCAAAGTAACCCATGTGTTCCTAAATAACTATATAAGCAAAATTAGAAAACTTTCCGATATTTTTAGAAAGCGTAAGAAGCCACTATGCAAATTTAGTCATGGAGGCCCACTTTGTATACTCTGCTGTAACCGGGCTATAATTTGCAGAACACTTTTTCTCGGTTCTCCTGGAAGTGCTCATTCATCAGAGCACTTTAGGTCTTTGCAAAATGTTCACAAAATGATTGCAACACACGGGGTATAATATTATGAGGTCCTTCTTGAGATCAGGAAATCCCCTTTCCCACGCAAGGGATAAGCCGAGGAAATCAGCTACCCTACTCTGTTTCGAGAAAGATTACAACGTTCTGGTGATTGATATATCCTCTGCCAAGAAAACACATTCCACAGCCTGGTTGTTGCCGATACATTATATTTTTAAGCATTTGGGGAATCAGGCACTGGGGTAACAGGGATTGTTCAGAATATACTTGGCATGCAAATGCAACAAATATAAAATCATACCTCCATCAATGCCCATTATGAACCGGCCCAGAATAATCATTTCGAGGACTCCTGCCAGTTGAGAGAATGCCATCAACAAGGCAGCCACAATGGCAAACACATTATTTAGCAGCAGTGTACGCTTCCTAGGAGAAAACAACATTACATGTTTGCAGCATCAGATAAACAAAAGCTTTTCACGGACATGGTCAACTACATTTGTGATTAAAATACTTCAGTAGCAATTGCAAACAAGACAGAAGTCTTCATGCAATATACCAAAGATGCACTAAACAGGCATTCTTCACTGAATCAATGGGCAACAGCATAGCAAGGGTGAAACTACCGGTACATGCTGCAAGAAACACCGGTCACTTGGCAAAATGGTATCCTTATGCCAGGTCCTTTCCTTGCCCTCTGGAACATCTACTGCACCTAGAATGTATTTTAATATTTGTTGGAAGCTGCCCAGAGTGGCTGGGGAGACCCAGCCAGATGGGCGGGGTACAAATAAAATTATTATTATTATTATTATTAGAACAAGTATTGATGACATCAATCTGTATATTTTTCCACACTGCCATCATTGGCTTCTGCTGACATGGGAGGGGAAAACACATGGCACAAGGATATCTGGATGAGGCAATGGTGTACTCAAGAGATCGTGGGCGAGCTCAACACAGGACGGCCATTTTCTGTAGTGCATCGTTGTGCCTTTAAAGACACAGCTGATTCTTAAATGCAAGGCAGCTGTACCTACGACCTCCGGAACTATCTGAACACAGGCACTGAAACAGCTGGAAAAAACCATGCACTTCAAAGATACCATTATGTGACTAACAAAGTACATAGCATGAAGTACGGTTTGGCCTTTTGTGAACATACTCCAGGGTGCATGTTTACAGGGGCGTAGCAAAGGGGGGCAGGGGAGGGGCCGCCCCGGGTTCCATAATGGAGGGGGTGACAAATTATGAAGGAATTTTTTTTTGGAAAAAAAATATTTTTTTTTTTTAAAATTTTCTTTTTGAAAATGCCTGCTCCGAAAGGTCTTATCTTACTATACTAGGGATTATATAGCTATATATGAAATTTCATGCATATCGGTTAATATCTTGACCCTCCTCCACCAAAATAGCTGTTCACTTGGCTGTTTTCCTATGTCATGAAGGCTGAAATTTCAGTTCAGAGAACACTTACTGTTCCCAACCCTAACCCTGTGGAAAGCCATCTAATTAGACTTTAATTTGATTTTGAGATGTTTTTAGGAGGTAATTTAATTATTGTTTGATTTTATACCAATGTTATGTATCTGATGTTAGCCACCCTGAGCCCGACTTCGGCCGGGGAGGGTGGGATATAAATAAAAGTTTTTTATTATTATTACTTGTTATTATTCCTTTGTAAGAAAATATGAAATAATGTAAAACCATTTTTGCGGGGGGGGGGGGTTGACAAGAAATTTTCTGCACCAGGTACCACCTGACCTTCCCATGCCTGGGGGGGGGGACAAATTTTTTTTTGCCCCCGGGTACCAATTTACCTTGCTACGCCCCTGCATGTTTATTAACTTAGAAGATGGCAAGGTGTAGCAAGCCATCAGTCACAGACAGCTCAATTGGGGGTCAGAAATCCTTGCTAATCTACTTCAAAATCACCTGTAGATTCCGGTGTACCTTCTGCCCACGACTGACTACAAAGATATGAGTACTTCAGTACCAGATTGAGGGCGTAGGATGTATGGTTTTAGATCTAGACAGTTTCTTGGAAACAACTCTTATTCATTTATCACTATGTGCACAATTTGTCACCGTGCTGCCCGACGGGTTCGCCACTATGTTAGATATCGGACTGGAAATGCTGTCATGAAAAGACCTGAATAGAAAATCTCTCACTACGACTCATCTAGGCATTTGGAAACCCCAATGTTATGTCGGTGTAACCATCAGAGAAACAGTACTGGCTGTTGTTCCCTGTTGATTTAAGGGGCAAATCCAAGTTGGTGAAATGGGCTCACTCGCTATCTGAACAGGGGATGCAGATCACATGCTTTGCATTCAAAAGGTGTAATCCTGGCAACTCCAGACAAGTCGGACACAGATAAACTTTGTTAAACTAGATCAAGTCTCTTTGATTCAGTTGAAGGCAGCTTCATATATTCGGACGGCACATTTTTAAAGGTGATTTTCTGATGTTCCAATAGGGAAGTGGTCAACTGAGCATCTTCTCACAGACATATACAATATTCAGTGCAGTATGAAAGCTACAGCACAAAACATTCAGCTTCCCACTTTTTGCATTATTAGTAAAATTTAAACGATAAAAATTATCTCGTTAATAAGGCCAAATATCAAAGAAGCAGCATGACCATATAGAAGGGGGAACCCTTCTATTTTGATTTTTTTAAAACCCCATTCATTTCTTCATATAAGTTATTATTTGATGTCAATGTAACCATAATTGTTTGATCTTGGGAAGTACCTAGATCACATTTTTAAAGGCAAGAGTCTTGCATATAGAGTTCTCAGGTTAAAAAAAGAAAGTAGAGAAAAGCATGCTGCTTGTTTTTCTTGCTTTTAATTAATCATATAACAAAAGAAAATAAAAGGAAGTCACAAGACACATTTATATGCTTACCGGCCAAAATACTTGACAGCTGGAGTAACAATTAAAGCCCCCACAAGCCCACCAATGGCAAAAATAGAAACAGATATAGTCCAGAGCAGGGTAATTGTTTCTTCTGGCATTACCGGCCAAAATACTTGACAAGTTTCATTGTAAAACTTCTTTACAAACTACAAACAACAACATTTAAAGTGATTAGAACTATGATGTCCAGTACAGATTAATATCATTTGAAATCTACCTTTTAAATTTTTTATTTGGCAAAAATAAACTTTTCAAACAGATTCATAGTCCAGAAAACAACCTAAAACCTGCAGTAACTTGGGTTAATTGTTTTATATACTTCTGGCATGGATTGGTTGTTATATGGTTGTCCTTCCTTCCCAAGTTTCAGTTGTAAAACCGTTCTTTACAGAACTACACGAACAACAACATTTAAAGTGATTGAGAACTCCTGTGTCCAGTACCCTATCCCATTTCACCCCTATCGGCACCCTTTTAAATGAGTGTCTGAACAGTACCTTTTCTAAAGTTGCAGCCAATTTGGCCCTTAACTCATCATGCTGGTTAAAAAGTCTAATTGCTGGCTCTTTCTTTTCAAGAACATCTCACTGTGGTCCAACTGTGAATTAAACCAAAGTCCTGCATCCTCAGTGTCAATCTGCCACGAAAGGGGCACTGTCCTGGTCCTTCAGAGCCTAGCAGTTGCCTTCAAAATGGCGTAATAATCCCCACTGACATCTGGCCATTTTTTGTTGCCCAACAGTGTCGCAGGTGGACAGGACTCCAGTTGTCAAGGGTCCTCCGCCAAGGGCTCTGTTTCACCAGCATCGTTGTACTGATGGCTGTCCCGGTTTGTTGTCATCCGAAGCTGGCCCAAAGCAGGACACTTTACCCTTCCTCCACTGCCTCCCGCAGTTTGGCCTCAAACTCATGAGTAAGCTTCGAGAACACTGTCCAACCAAAGGTCATCCTCTGTCGTCCCCTTCTCCTTGTGCCCTCCATCCTTTCCCAACATCAGGGTCTTTTCCAGGGAGTCTTCTCTTCTCATGAAGCCAAAGTACTTTACCTTTGGCCACCTCATGAGAAGAGGTGGCCAAAGGTAAAGAGGGTCCCTTTACCTTTACCTAATATATTGGTGCTCACAATCAATGAGCACAGGGTATAGATGGAGGGCTTTTTCCACACGACCAAGAATCGTGCCAAATGAAAAGTCTGGAGACACTAATGAACACGGGCACTATGTGTGTTCTGATGACTGACATTTTGCCAGCTCTTATTAACTGTATTGAGATTGTGCTTTTTTCAACAACGTTTAATGGAAGCAGTTTCCAAAGGCTGATCCTTGAGCAATAACGTGCCAGAGCTCTTTGTGAAGCTGCCAGTTATCTTGTGTTTAACGTTAACAAGATAGTCCAATATTATAGTAAATCATTTATACTAATGAATGATCCTGGCAATGCACCCAGGGTGGCAAACCAAACAGCCATTTACAATGGCACGGTGCTATATGCCGTGTACCATTTTGTGGTATTGGCAAACGGAAACAGCCATTTACAATGGCACGGTGCTATATGCCGTGTACCATTTTGTGGTATTTCACGGAACTCACAAGCTCCATGCTGAAAATTAACAAATCACGACTTTTATGAGCTGGCAGTGTTTGAAACTTCTGTCCCCTAAGAGCGATGCTGATTGTATCATTTTCACTGCTTGAAGGTTATATTTTAAAAATTGTTCCAAAATAGCACCTGGAATGTGCTGATAGGGGTTATGTAATTGCCTGGAACTGCCTGGGGCTGACAGGAGTTATTGGGGGGGGGGAACCAGGTTGGCAAAGGCTGCCCTTGGGAGTGGCTTGAACAAATACTTTTGGGTGCCCCCATTTCACTTCCAGACAGAAAAGCACTCATCCCCTCAGGTTGCTACAGGAGGGAATTGTGCTGCTGTTGGTAGCATGATAAAAGTACCTGTTTCTTACAGCCACCTAACCGGCCATGATTCTACAGAAGAGACGCCGAAGATATTTACCAGCTGAATGTTTTACTGCCAATGTTTACTGGATAAACTGTTGAAGCATGTAATGGATTTCACCAGCAAGCAAAGTGCAAGTAATGGGGTCAAAGGTGGGAGATAAACACAACTGCACCATGACTAATTCCAGCATTCCAGCTGAATGATAGCAAACTATACTATGTGCGGGACGCGGGTGGCGCTGTGGGTTAAACCACAGAGCCCGGGGCTTGTTGATCAGAAGGTCGGTGGTTCGAATCCCCGCGACGGGGTGAGCTCCTGTTGCTCGGTCCCTGCTCCTGCCCACCTAGCAGTTTGAAAGCACGTCAAAGTGCAAGTAGATAAATAGGTACCGCTCCAGCGGGAAGGTAAACGGCGTTTCTGTGCGCTGCTCTGGTTTCGCCAGAAGCGGCTTAGTCATGCTGGTCACATGAGATGAGCAGCGCAACCCCAGAGTCGTCCGCGACTCGGTCAGGGGTCCCTTTACCTTTATATTATGTGCTTCTATCAGAAACAGCTGGGCATGCTTCTGCAAGGCATGTGCTAAGCTTTAACTGCTGTGATGCAATGCTAGACGGACTGATTTCCATCTGAAAACCCATATGCTCTCAATTTGTTTCCAAACAGCAGGCTACATTTCCGAGGGAAGGTTCCTCCCAAACCAGATGGTCGCCAGCTTCTGTCTGCATTCCCTCAGGGGTGAGTTTAAAAGTTGCCCTGCAACCTTTTTCTGATGTTCAGAGCCAGCAACTGAGAATGGAGCCAGACTGCTGGTACTTATGGAAAAGGTTGCAGAGCAGCTGTGAAAGTGACCTCTGAGAGAAAGCCAACCAGCTTGGGAACATCCCAGGGTCTGAGGGTGAAAGTGTTTTAATTGCTTAAATGCGGGTGGAGAAAAAATTAACCACAGGTATACAGCAGAACATAACAGCCAGAAGCCCAAGCCACAGAGGAAAAGGCATATGTCACGAGACATTGGGAGAGGGACCCCACTTCCAGGGGTTTCTATGCGAACGCTAGAAGCCTAGGAGTCACTGCCGTTTCAACGATGGCCTCCCATTTTATTGTTGAATTTTACAAGGTGATGTATTTTATGGAAGTGGAAGCCACCCGATGGTTTTGGTAGGCAAAGGGCAGGATAAAAATGAGTAAGTAAATAATGAAGCATATAAGCATCTGAGCCATGATGGGAGAGCTGAATAATTGTTTTTAAAGGAGAACATAGATAGAGTAGGACTGCAGAGAGCCAATGGGTATGAAATCCATAGGAAGGGCAGAAAAGGACACACAGGCAGTGGTGTCACTCCATACATCCAATAATAGAGCATCATTGACGTTAACTAGAAATCCCCAAAGCGACAGACTCTGCCACAGGAGCAATGAGGGTGAGAATATGAGGCCCAAAGCAGAGCGAACTCTGGTATCAATTCTCCATTTGCTTCCTGGGTAACCGTGGAACTACGGAGGCTTCCAGAACAAGCGCATTTTGCAGCAATAAGATCTGGTAAATCAGCTTCCGTAGCTGCAAGTCTGAGAACAAATCTATTAGGCGCCTGTTAGAAGGATATGTCAAAGGACATTTTTCGCCCACTAAGTTTTTGGGGGAGGGGGGTGTCTCCCAGGCATAGAAGCAATCCTGGAGCTCCTGGATGTGCCAGTAACTATGGGATAATCCACCTCACAAATTGCCTTGTAGGTCATTTGTGTCTTCACTTTTCCCATGGAAACATTCACATTTCTACTGACTGGGCGACAAGTCAGCTTATGCGAAACTAAAATGTGCTTTTCCACTAAACAACAGTAACACAAAAAGGGTATTTAAATCCATTACACGCCCTTGTACTGTTGTATTTGCAATGTATCATGGGTTCTGGGTTACCCCATTCTCCCCTGTCTTAACTCCTCTTCTGTGCCCATGCCCCCCTCCACCCAAACTCAGCCCTCCCCTCCTCATTTATTTTTCACGGTTGCTGTTCTTCATTCCGGGGTACAACTTTCTCTCCTTTCTCCGTGGATTGACCTGGAAGCCTCTTTGTACTCAGGAGTGCCCGAGACCGAGTTGTTAGTTGTGTTAGTCAGTAAAGGCTGCAAGCTGGCTTTTCTTTTATTGATGGGGGGGAGAGTCTGTTCTGAGGCAATGACAGTCCCACCCTCTGCCAAAAGCACATGATGTACTATTCTGCCACAATCTGCCCCACCAAAAGCAACTCACGGCAGATCCACTGGTGCCTGCTTCTGTAACTGCAGAGAAACACCAACACCAAACCTAGAAGTTTATCTTCTTCTCCTTTAAAGGAAGAAATTATGCAGTTGAATCTCCCATTTTGGGGGAAATTGTAGGGGTCAGCATACCTGCAAGTGCAATGGATGAGCCTCACCCTAGGAAAACCACCTTTTTACAATGGTAATGTACTCACAGCAAACCACTTGCGTGGCTGATAGTGCTGATAGCAGGGCAAGATAAGTGAGGCTGATTGCTGAAACCCATTTTTAGCTAGACATGGAAAATGAGTTTCATCAGAGCATAGTAGCAATCGAATGGTGCCATGAAAATATGTGGGGAAAAGAGAAGGAAGCAGAGGGCATACGCTTTCCTTATTTCCACCAGAAACATGCACACGAAAGCTCATACCAAGAACAAACTTAGTTGGTCTCTAAGGTGCTACTGGAAGGAATTTTTTTTATTTTATTTTGTTTCCGCCAGAAACAGTGATAGAAGAGAAGGTCAGGGGGTTTTATGAGTCCTGGGGCTTACAAAGGGTCCATGGGTGGTTTTTTTTTTTTCAATGAGCCACATGACTCTACAGGTGAAACTCGAAAAATTAGAATATCGTGGAAAGGTTCATTTCTTTCAGTAATTCAACTTAAAAGGTGAAACTAATATATGAGATAGACTCATGACATGCAAAGCGAGATATGTCAAGCCTTTATTTGTTATAATTGTGATGATTATGGCGTACAGCTGATGAGAACCCCAAATTAACAATCTTCAACTTTGGGGTTTTCATCAGCTGTACGCCATAATCATCACAATTATAACAAACAAAGGCTTGACATATCTCGCTTTGCATGTCATGAGTCTATCTCATATATTAAACTCCAGTAGCTAATGAAAACAATTGCTTACATAAATGGACTTTTCCACGATATTCTAATTTTTCGAGTTTCACCTGTAGATCCAAAATCCAAACAGGCAAAATGTGTGGTCCTAATACAACAGAATGCGAGAACAACAACCCACCTACGCAGGTATGGAACCACGGAGGGCTACAATGCAGAAAATGGATTTGGAAAATGTGGGTTTTCAGCTGTGGTACAACCGAGTCCTATCTCAATGCTTTTTGATTTTCAGAGCTGCCACTTAGCACAGGGACTGTAATGTGAATGCTCACAAGCACCTTGCTTCCACTGTGGTACACCAGGGAGCAAGCCTGCCCTGTGCTGCAACTCTCAATAACTTTCGCAGAAGCAGGTAAAAATAGCCGCTGCTGCCAGTACACTGTGCTGCAGCCTTGAGACCTTTTGGTACCATGCATAATCTGACATCATTAGTCAGGTGATCATGTGGCCCAGTAGCTGGCAGGCCATTTACATCACTACATCAGCATAATTTGATAATTATCTCCCGGCCCAGAAGTGGAGGAAAAAAGGGCACCACATGAGAGACAGCTGTGAATGTGCCCAACCACTCAGAACACCAAAGCCTCATGACCCTGACAGATGCATGACTGATCTCTGATCCACTGTGACACAGCTGAAGTCACCATCTTCTTTCTGCTGTAGATGGTAGGATTGCGCACACAGACAGCATGCAGATTCCACATCATCTGACAGAGAAAGGAGGTAATTTTTTTTATCCTTTTCTCCATCTGAGTGAATGTGGGAGGTCCTGCTTACACCTGCCAATCCCTCAAGACTCATTCAGCTGGGCAATCGTACAGCCAACACCCAGAGAGAAGGGCTTCGTTTGAAGACTGAATGAGCCTGGGGAGTGGAAGAAGTTGTGGCCACCGTAAGACACAGGCGGATGCTTTGTGGAAGGGGATTTTCCAGGGCATCTTGCTCAGCTACCCTCAATAGCCTGGCGCTGGCTGTCGTACAAGATCAGCCTTGTCCAGATAGCAGAATTACACACACACACACACACACACAGCACAGTCATGTGGGATAGCATCACGGAGGAACACTTCCCATGTAGTTTAATACATCTGTAAAGGGGATAGAGAAGAAAATATTCCAGAAATTTTGGAGCATTGGGGAAAGGGGTTTATAAGCTGGTTCACAATCAGGGCACCACAGTTTAAGGAGGATACTGACAAGCTGGAACGTGTCCAGAGGAGGGCAACCAAAATGGTCAAAGGCCTGGAAACAATGCCTTATGAGGAACGGCTTAGGGAGCTGGGTATGTTTAGCCTGGAGAAGAGAAGGTTAAGGGGTGATATGATATGCCAGCAAGTTTGGAAAACGCAGCAGTGGCCAGAGGACTGGAGAAGATCAGTCTACATCCCAATCCCAAAGAAGGGCAGTGCCAAAGAATGCTCCAACTACCGCACAATTGCGCTCATTTCACACGCTAGCAAGGTTATGCTTAAAATTCTACAAGGCAGGCTTAAGCAGTATGTGGACCGAGAACTCCCAGAAGTGCAAGCTGGATTTCGAAGGGGCAGAGGAACCAGAGACCAAATTGCAAACATGCGCTGGATTATGGAGAAAGCTAGAGAGTTCCAGAAAAACATCTACTTCTGCTTCATTGACTACGCAAAAGCATTTGACTGTGTTGACCACAGCAAACTATGGCAAGTTCTTAAAGAAATGGGAGTGCCGGATCACCTCATTTGTCTCCTGAGAAATCTCTATGTGGGACAAGAAGCTACAGTTAGAACTGGATATGGAACAACTGATTGGTTCAAAATTGGGAAAGGAGTACGACAAGGCTGTATATTGTCTCCCTGCTTATTTAACTTATATGCAGAATTCATCATGCGAAAGGCTGGACTGGATGAATCCCAAGCCGGAATTAAGATTGCCGGAAGAAATATCAACAACCTCAGATATGCTGATGACACAACCTTGATGGCAGAAAGTGAGGAGGAATTAAAGAACCTTTTAATGAGGGTGAAAGAGGAGAGCGCAAAATATGGTCTGAAGCTCAACATCAAAAAAACTAAGATCATGGCCACTGGTCCCATCACCTCCTGGCAAATAGAAGGGGAAGAAATGGAGGCAGTGAGAGATTTTACTTTCTTGGGTTCCATGATCACTGCAGATGGTGACAGCAGTCACGAAATTAAAAGACGCCTGCTTCTTGGGAGAAAAGCAATGACAAACCTAGACAGCATCTTAAAAAGCAAAGACATCACCTTGCCGACAAAGGTCCGTATAGTTAAAGCTATGGTTTTCCCAGTAGTAATGTACGGAAGTGAGAGCTGGACCATAAAGAAGGCTGATCGCCGAAGAATTGATGCTTTTGAATTATGGTGCTGGAGGAGACTCTTGAGAGTCCCATGGACTGCAAGAAGATCAAACTTATCCATCCTTAAAGAAATCAGCCCTGAGTGCTCACTGGAAGGGCAGATCCTGAAGTTGAGGCTCCAGTACTTTGGCCACCTCATGAGAAGAGAAGACTCCCTGGAAAAGACCCTGATGTTGGGAAAGATGGAGGGCACAAGGAGAAGGGGACGACAGAGGATGAGATGGTTGGACAGTGTTCTCGAAGCTACTAACATGAGTCTGACCAAACTGCAGGAGGCAGTGGAAGACAGGAGTGCCTGGCGTGCTCTGGTCCATGGGGTCACGAAGAGTCGGACACGACTGAACGACTGAACAACAACAACAACAACATGTGTTAAATTATATATAAGTGAACAAATAGTGAGATATTGAGATTTATGTTAATAGCAGCATGATAAAGGAAAGAAGAAATAAGTTTAGATTTTTTAAGAATATTTTTTAAGATTTATGATAAACTAAGAAGATAAAGATGATTGTTTTATTTTTAACTAAAGTGAATTTTTAGAGAAAAGGTGTTATAAAAAAGAAGATTGATTTAAATCCGAAGGTGTATAGGCAGGGGAAGTCATGTGTCAAGATTTGAAACAAGAATTTTTTTTTTTATGGATATAAGTAAGAAGAAAAATCCTGGCTTTGTTTGTATTTGTGTTATATATGTTGGTGTGGGAGGGGTTTATGTTGTATTATGAAAAAGGCCAATAAATTCTTATTAAAAAAAAAAACAAATATATAAAAGGATGTCATATAGAGGAGGGAGAAGGTGGATTCAAACTACAAGAAAGAAGATTCCACCTAAACATTAGGAAGAACTTCCTGACAGTAAGAGCTGTTCGACAGTGGAATTTGCTGCCAAGGAGTGTGGTGGAGTCTCCTTCTTTGGAGGTCTTTAAGCGGAGGCTTGACAGCCATCTGTCAGGAATGCTTTGATGGTGTTTCCTGCTTGGCAGGGGGTTGGACTGGATGGCCCTTGGGGTCTCTTCCAACTCTATTATTCTATGATTCTATGATGTCCAGTACATCTGCAAGGATTCACATTACAACTATCCTGAAGCACTTGCACTGATTGCCTATTTGTTTCTGCGTCTATTTCAGATAAAGCTCTAAACAGCTCAGCCTCCAAATATCTGATGGAGCTTCTCCTCCTACTACAGGCTCACTATAGGGCTTTCTCCATGGTGGCTCAAAACCTGCAGAACTCCCTCTCTAGACACCAACTGCTTATGACTCAACTATTTACCCTCTGGTTATCTCCCGCTTGGACTGATGCAATGTGCTCTATGTGAAGCTACCTTTGAAGTTGACTTGGCAACTACATATTTTTTTTATTAAAGATTTTATTGGTTTACAAAAGTATGAGCAATGTCTCTCTTTTTTCCCAAGTAACATTTTTACAGATCAGTTTCATTTGTTGAGACATTAGTGTTACATTAGGAAGAAAAGGGGGAAAGAGGTGGAGGGGGCCATGGTGAGTGGGGGTGGGGTCAGGTGGCGATGTTTCTATTTTACTTAATATATGTGTGGGGTTTTATGTCTGTTTTTCTCTCTTTATTATTTAAAAACACACAAAAACACACAAAATAAACCTATACATCACATATATCAACTTCTTCAAATTTAAATATTTACATACATCCACCTTTACACACACACCTTCTCGTACCTCCAATTATCCTCATTGTATTTTGTAGAGTTGTATTTGTATAGCGTACAGTTATAATTTCTTTTTATATTTCATTTTTTCCATCTTTAAATTTCTAATTACTTATTTGAGGGTTCAGTCTACATCTGCCACTAGGATTCCATTTATGCCATTATTCCTTAAATATTCTTTAAATATCCTCCATTCTTTCCATACTTCTTGGGTCATTTGTCTTCTTATTTTACCCGTTGTTTTGGCTAGTTGCAAGTATTCTAACATTAGGTTAGAAACGTTCCTGTTAAGTATTTTACCAGAGGAGATCAAAAAAACAGAAAGAGTATTGTGTATGTATGGTTTAACAGCAGCGAGAATGCTAGTGGCAAGAAATTGGAAAAATAAAGTTGCACCAACCATAGTAGATTGGCAAAACCTAATGTGTGGGGTTTTGTGTCAGCGTCTCTTGTGCAGGTTCTCTGCTATTCGATTGTGTTCCTTTGGTGGTGAGAGAAGTTGGGTTTGGCCTAGGGTGTGGCTGTTCATTTGTGATTGGCTGTGGTGAGCTTTATTTCCCTGTGTGAGTGGGGTGGGTGGGTGTTTTGGATCAGGTTGGCCATATTGATTCATATGCTTTTGGTGGATTTTTGTCGTTGTCTTGTTGACCTGTGTATGTGATAAAGGGGAGCCATACTGGGGTGAAGGCATCTTCTTCTATTTGTCCCTGTGTCAGTTTCAGTTTATTGGTTAATTTTTCTAGTAAGGCTGTTTCCCATACTATTTGGTACCATTGGTCCATGCTTACTCCTGACAGGTCTCTCCAGTGTCTGGTTATGATGTTTCTGGCTGCTGAAAGTAGGTGGGTTATGAGTTCTTTGTGGTGTAAGTGGGCATTATTGTCTTGGAAGATGTTTAGTAGGCCAATTCTGGGGTGATTTCTAATACTTGCTTGGTTATTTTACATATTTCTCGTATGGTTGTTGTCCAGAATAGTTGGATTTTGGGGCACTCCCACCACATGTGGAGGTATGTGCCTGTGGAGGTGCACCCTCTCCAGCATTTAGGTGAGGTTCCTGGGTGTATTAGTGGTAGTTTTCTTGGTGTTAGGTGAGTTTCAGAGTGATTTAAAGGGCAGTTTAGACCATATTCTGGTCCATTGGGCGGGGTTAATCTCAAAGCCTATGTCGTCCTCCCATTGTTTTTTTAATTGCATCTAGGGGGTTTGTGAGGTTTTGGAGTAGTATTTTGTATATTGCTGATACCATCCCTTTGTCGTGTCCCTTTGTTAGCAACTACAATTAATCCCAGTAGTAATGTACGGAAGTGAGAGCTGGACCATCAAGAAGGCTGATCGCCGAAGAATTGATGCTTTTGAATTATGGTGCTGGAGGAGACTCTTGAGAGTCCCATGGACTGCAAGAAGATCAAACCTATCCATTCTTAAAGAAATCAGCCCTGAGTGCTCACTGGAAGGACAGATCCTGAAGTTGAGGCTCCAGTACTTTGGCCACCTCATGAGAAGAGAAGACTCCCTAGAAAAGACCCTGATGTTGGGAAAGATGGAGGGCACAAGGAGAAGGGGACGACAGAGGATGAGATGGTTGGACAGTGTTCTCGAAGCTACTAACATGAGTTTGGCCAAACTGCGGGAGGCAGTGAAGGATAGGCATGCCTGGCGTGCTCTGGTCCATGGGGTCACGAAGAGTCGGACACGACTGAACGACTGAACAACAACAACAATTAATCCAGAATGTGGCAGCTACAACTGCTGACTGGCAGTGGTCGCTGGGACCATATAGCAACAGACCTAAAGTGTCTACATTGGCTCAAAATATGTTTCTGAGCACAACTGAAAACGTTTGTGCTGACCCTTAATGCCCTAAATGGCCTCAGCCCTGTTTAAACCCAGATCACTTAGTCCAGATACTGAGATCCATACAGTGGAACCTAGGTTGTTGAACGCTTCAATGCTTCTGCTTTAGAACGCCGACAACCCGGAAGTGAATGCTTCCGTTTTCGAACTCGCCTCGGAAGTTGAATGGCTTCTGAGGCACGTTTATCCATTTTTTCCAATGGATTCTGCCAACTGTCCATTGAGTCTTGGTTGTTGAACGTTTCGGAAGTTGAATGGTCTCCTGCAATGAATTATGTTTGACAACTGAGGTTCTACTGTACTACAATGTTTTTAATCATGTGAAATGTTGTGGTTATATTGCCCTCTACTGGACTTAGGGCATGGTTCCTTTTAAACAGTAAAGGTAAAGGGACCCCTCACCGTTGGGACGCGGGTGGCGCTGTGGGTTAAACCAGTGTTTTTCAACCTTTTTTGGGCAAAGGCACACTTGTTTCATGAAAAAAATCACGAGGCACACCACCATTAGAAAATGTTAAAAAATTTAACTCTGTGCCTATATTGACTATATATAAAGTAATTTTTCAATTTCAATTTTTCCCACGGCACACCAGGCAACATTTCAACAGTGGTTGAAAAACACTGGGTTAAACCACTGAGCCTGGGACTTGCTGATCAGAAAGTTGGTGGTTTGAATCCTGTGACGGGGTGAGCTCCCATTGCTCGGTCCCAGCGCCTGCCCACCTAGCAGTTCGAAAGCACGTCAAAGTGCAAGTAGATAAATAGGTACCGCTCCGGGAAGGTAAACAGTGTTTCCGTGCGCTGCTCTGGTTCACCAGAAGTGGCTTAGTCATGCTGGCCACATGACCTGGAAGCTGTACGCTGGCTCCCTCGGCCAGTAAAGCAAGATGAAGCAAGATGAGCACAGCAATCCAAGAGCCGTCCGCGACTGGACCTCACGGTCAGGGGTCCCTTTACCTTTACATGGCACATAAGACTCAAATTTGTATAATGGTTAACTCTGTAACTTTCTAAGTTTGATGTGCTATGTATATAATTTGCAGTGGCTGGCGGCTGATAAAGTAAGATTCTGTTTCTCCAAAACTAACAACCCCATATGTAACAAGAGAGATTGCACCAAACTGAGCCAACCTTGACTTAGATGCTTGAGAACTTTTATTCACTCACCACAGTTGGAGCATTCACTACCGAAAGGTTGTAGCCGTACAGGAAGGAGGATCCAAAGGCGCCGGCCAGAGAAGCAACAATGAGACTAGCAGACCAGTCCTAACATGGAAAAAGAAAAAAGGAAACGGTTGAAATATTGTAAATCAACAACAACAACAATTTATTTGTATGTTGCCCCATCTGATTGAGTTGCCCCATTCACCCTTTTCAAAGGAAGAAGAGGAAAACAGGTGAGGCCAAATCACACATGGCTTTTCATAAAAATATGGTTTACAGTTTTTACCACAAAGGATGCTTTAAAACCCAGCTTTTGGAACAAGTACCATATCTTTTGAGCACTGTTTGTAGAAATAAAGATGGGGGGGGAATACCCTGCCAAATTCTATATGAACTATAACTAGTACAATAAGAAATCATAATTTTAGAATAAGCATCTGTATTTAAAACATTATTATATCTTATTTCATAATCAAAAGACATCTTAAACATAAATTCTTCCAGTTAACTGAAATATTCTGGCATAGCAGGTACTGAAAATGTCTTCTTAAAAATGTTTGCACAAGCATATTATGTTGCTCATTGATCAGCCTTTAAACTGAGAAATCAACCAACCAACCAATCAATCAAACAAACAAACCAACAAACAAACCAACAAACAAGTAAATGCATTTAAATAAATTTGCATTCATTTCCACTTCCTGTCACAGTAATATAGCTGACCCAAATCAGCTGCAAACACATGTCCTAAACTAGCCATTTCACCCATTAGTTGGTCTCCCACACATTAATAAGCAAGGCCCAACTCATGTCCTGATCCAAGCTTACGACTTCTGGGTACGTATTATTTTAAGGAACACATTAGTAACTTCAGCAACTTTTGATCAATGTGCTCTTGGGAATTTCTTCCAAACTTGCAAATCCCAACCTGGCCCTGCCATTTCCCACAAGAGTATTGGCAAAATGCCCTCGGAACTTTTCCGCAGTCCCACAAGCTGCAGTGGTTGGTCAAAGGAAGCTTTTTATTAAACTATTAAAGAAACGCAACCACTTTTGAAGTAAGGTTGTGTCATAAAGCACCATGGGAACCAGTTGGCTGAAGGGCAGGATAAAAAACGTGTTAAATGCTATTTAAAAATGTGTAACTTTCTCTTAATGAGTAGCTAGACAGCCTAGAAACATGCCCACACCAATTTGTTTGCACTAACCCACTGTCAAGCATTAGAGCAGGCTCCCTGAGAGTTTCAGATTAGAAATGAGATTTTGACTGTGCTTCATCCTCTCATACAGATTTTCTTAGAAGTGTTTTTCAAGGGTTTAAGAAAAGCAAAGCAGGCATTTCCAGCCAGCGGCTAAAACTGTGACGGTTCCTTCTCTCATCTTCGCTTGGGCTACGTAACAGCTCAGCTTTCACCAGTTTCCTGGCACCTGTCCATTGCAGATCAGTTGGGCCAACCTATTGTCATGGTGATGGATTTGACTAAAGTGACAACAGAGCAGAGTTCTGAAAAGTCCATAGGTAACGTAGCCGATTGCTGGTAACCATGAACTCAGCATACTGTGTTTCACCAAGCCTAAAGTCCAGATTTTGTGCTAATAATAGCCTGTCATCGTTTGTTAGCAAAGCACCAACAATGGGTGTCCGAATGCATGATATACAGGTACATGCAAATAAATAAATAAATAGAAGGCAGATGGAGGATGAGATTGATACCTTAAGACGAGCCAGTATTTCCATGGCACAGACAAAATTTAACAAACCTTGAAGGATCGTTGTAAGGCTAAACTCACTGCTCCAGATTCCTCAAAAGATGTAGAGGTTCCAATTAAACAGTACTTGCGATTGACAATATCTTTTATTTTAATTGGAAAAGAACTCTGCCGCTTAAACAGGGCACAAAACTTGGTTCTGATCAGCATGCTGCCATTTTTTATGTTCTGTTCTGACAACACATGTGACCGAGACATGTGCCACCATGGCTGGGCCAGACCTCTCAATTGTTGTAAGAATATTAAGGCCATATATATATATACACACACACACACATATATATGCTTGTTATAACTGTACCAAGCACACACGTATACACATGTGTGGGGCACCACAGGAGAAACAGCCTGAGAGCCAAACTGACAAACTGCTTCTCTGCAAGGAAGGAGGGGTTGGGGGAACCTTCCCATTATCTCAGGAATTAAAGTGAAAATCCTTGGCATCCTGATACCAGTGCCAGACAAAAGGGTGTGATTAACTTGGCTGGGAAGCAGGGAAATGTAAATATCTCCTTTGTTTCACTTGATGGGTTTTGTGGAGGGCAAGAGGAGGCAGGGGGCAGGGTCCAGGATGCTCAGATTACTGCCACCAGACCTCCCCCTTCATGATGTGTCCATGATGTTTCTGGGGGTGGTCTTGAAGGCAGCGGGGGAATTTTAAATTGTCTATATAAGGTCAGGCAGACCTTTCTTCTGGGTTCCTCCTCCATCCAGCATGTGGTGAGTGAGGACACTGTTGCAACAGTATTTGTTAATAAAGATCAGGCTTACTATCTGCCTTGCTTTCCATTAGAACTCTGGTCTGGTCTCTGTCTTTTCTGCGCAGGCAGGAGTTTCAAAATAACGTCCTGCCGAGGTTCAGGATTCCACCCGGAATTGAACCCTTTATCTAGATAACCTGTATAAAATTCTTACAACATCAAGGAACAGGAATAGTTGGTGCACCACCTGAAGTTGGTCAGCCACTTTGAACAGGACATAGTTCCTGGGGAGGTCCTCTTCGCCACTCAGATAACTCTGAATTTTCGGAGTTATCACATTATGGAAAGGAGCGATCTGCATGCCACCCACATATTGATAACAATGCACTCTAAAATTGCTGTTCAATCTCTCCCAGCACATTCACATCGACGGGAGATAAAAATGATCTCTGTGGGACATCAAAATTCAAGGCGTTGAGTGGAAAATCCCTTTCTGTCACCAACAATCTAGGAAGCACAAGAAGAACCATAAAACACGAGTACCCAGCAAGGCTGTCAAGCAGGAGGATATCATGGCTCATGGTACCAAATGAACCCTGAGAGGTCAGTCCACTTGCAGAGTTTCTGGTAGGGTAGCCAAAATGGTCTCCAGTCCAAATCCAAGCCAGAAATTAGATCGAAATGGGTCGAGAGATAATATGTAGAAAAATATACAACACTCTGGAATATCCAAAGCATTTGAAATACACAATGTTAATAATCCTTACAAGCAAAACCTTGCTAGGCAAGTCAATCCCTAGGTATGGGTCAGGCCCATAACCAAAGGGGGCGGGGGAGACTCAGAGAAAAGGCTCAAGAATGTGGAACAGGAGCAGATGCTACGGTGTGATGCCAGCTCTTACTTGACCTTATCCTGGATGAGAGGGGGACAGGGTCAGGATCAGGGCGGTGGGAGGTGCACTGTGGTGACCTCCCCCCCGCCCCTTCTACCTTCTGGTAAGCACCAGAAAGATGACTGACCAAAGGTCAAGTGGACACGGCCAGCCCACCATGCCGGCCACTTCTGCTTGGAAGAACCAAAACAGAAGAACCAAGGCTTAAAGTGTTCTAATTAAATACTGTTAAATTAACATGCTGTTTTCTCAAATTTAAAAATAAGGGCCCAGTGTTTACCAGTTACTGCAGTTTCTTTGCCCCTGTTGCCCAGGCACTGCATGTTCCTTCACAGTACAATCTGCCCATACAGAAGGGCTTTTATTTTTAAAAAAATAAACTGAAAAATTGGGGAAGATACTTGGAATCTCCCTGAGACCTCCCCCCAGCTGTGGCCCTGCATGTAAAACAGGGAGTGCGGCTCAGAGAATGGTTGTGTACACAAGGCAGCTAGAGAGTTTAAGGCTCATCATGATTTGAAGGGAGAACTTCCTGGCTTATTCCTTTAACCGCTGATGATATATATATGTTCTGGATTTAAAGAATACCCCCCCACACACACAAAATTCTGGGAACTGTAGTTTGCTAAACTACAGCTCTGGAACTGCAGCTCTGTGGGGGACAAACAATAGTTCCCAGGATTCTTGGGTGGGAGAATGTGCTCTAAACATATGGTGTGTGCACATGTTACACCAGTAATAGTCAAAATTATGCAGGGGTAGATGTATGGTTCTGTTCCTATTTATGCATACTATGTTGATAAAGACATAAAGACCAGTGATAACGTTATCTCAAAGGCACACTTTAAAGCAAGACAAGCAAAATACAAATTCCTGCCCTCCCCCAATGTTTACAATATTCAGCGTTGGCCCAAGTCTGGGGAAGCCAACTGGGGCTGCAAAATGTCTCTGGCTGGCACTGGGAGAAGCAAGCATGAACCTGGAGGGATGTGCTTAACTGCAGCTCATTCACAAGTTCTGAAGCTTCTTTTCAGCCGGGAATGACAGCTAAAGGGTTAAGTCAAGGGCTTAGTGGAGCACACAGGTAGAGATTAAAACTGGTGGGAGGGAAGAACAGAGCAGAGAACTTTCTCTGCCTGCTCTGTTTACACTTCCTCTCTCTCTGCCCCTTCTGAGAGGGCTAATAATAACCACCCAGCTCATTTCGATACAGTTCTTCTCCTTGAGCGATAGTATCCTGTGCCGGGCAGTATTTTTAGCTCTGCTATCCAACAGCTGTTGCGCCAAAGCTCTCTGGAAAGGGAAGAAGTCCGAGGTCTGCAGGGCTCTGCTACAAGTCCCGCTGCCCCCTCTGAACGTTGCAGAAAAGACCAAGAATACCTGGGCGCTTGGAGCCCTGCGCCAGCCCCGCTTCCCCCAAAGCGAATGGGAACCGGCCAAGAGCCGGGCTGGCGCAGGAGGATTCCTTACGGGATCGCGCCTGCTTTTTGCCTGTGCAAGAACCTCCCCATTGAAACGCGCGCGGGCAGCCTTGAAAGACAGGTTGTGATGCTGGCCTCTGAGCGCGTGCAAAGCGCACTTTCCGCAGTACCCAGAGATGGTGCTGGCCTCTGAGCGCGTGCAAAGCGCACTTTCCGCAGTACCCAGAGAGGTATCCAGTATCCAGAAGAACAGAGAGAGGGCAGCCGCGCTCTCCCCACCTGCCACCCATCGGAAGAGCGTCTCTTCCGCGCCCCATTTCGCGTTCCCGCCCGGGGAAATGCAAGCGCCAGGCGACCTCCGCGCGCGCCCCTGGCGAAAACCGCGTTGCGCGCGGGTTGGAGCCGCGGAAAAGCCACGTGGAGCGCAGCTCTGCGCGCCGGGCTCCGCAGCCCGGACCAGCCCAGCCCGGGGCCGCGTGGCAGGGGTCCTTACGTTTGTCCTTCCTCTCTGGCTGCCAGTTCGGAGCAGCGGGTCGAGGTTGGTCATGCTGCGGACGGCGCGGGGCCTTCTCCTCCGGCGCGCCCGGTGCACATGAACAGTGGCGGCGGCGGCGGCGCCCCGGTACCTGCTTGGCTGTGCCAGGCGGGCGGGGCGTTGCAAAGGTGGAGCGAGGCGAGGCGCCTCCGGGCCCCGCGGCTGAGCAGCCCGGGGAAGGCGCCGGGGGAGGGAGAGGCCCTGCACCGCCTTCTCCGCGAGATCCGGCCAACGCAAATTCGGAGCGACGCCGGAGTCCAGCCGCACAGCCACCGGGGCGCAGTCGGCGGCAGCCCGGGCTTCTCAGGCACAGCTGCTCGCTCCCCGCGGCAGGCATGGTTGGAGGGGGGGGGCGCGATGCTTTTGGAAAGGTATAGCGGGCGGCGAAAAGGGGGGTCTTCCCCCTGCCGTGTGCCGCTCAAAATAGCTTTGACTAGTTGCTGCGGAGCTACGGAGAGGGGTAGCTAGATCACCCCTAAATGTCGTCGCAGTTATTAGAAACATTCCAGGGTGGCTTGGGGGGGGTGGGGGGGTGGATGCAAGGAAATCCCCGTCCACGAGACCGGGTGCGTCGGAGGCACTTTGCTTATTGCCTGCCGCTTCCCTTCTGTGAAAGAATCCGATTGTTCTGGAGCACATGGCTGAACTCCGCTTCTCAGCATGTTATGCAACCGCTGCGCTGCGTCATGTTACGTCCGATTAAGGAAGGGGGGGGGGAACCCACACTTTTGCTTTGTGCATTGTGTAATGTTCTCAAGTAATGTCTGAAGGGGCAATATCACGGCACCATCACTCTTGCAGGTTACCTCCAGCCTGTTTTGCAGGAGGGATTCAAGCGCATACCAAAACTTTAGGCTTGCACATGCATGCCCAGTTGCCCTAGCGCCACAAATCAACTTTAGAACATGATCTCTTTGCAGTTTGGAAAGCGATGGGGAAAGGCGCTGGGGAAAAGGTGGGGCAAACAAACGGTTAACAGGAAGACGTGCAAACCTCCTAAAGTAAGCAAAGCCACATGAATGGTGGATGAATGCTCATGGCCATGAGCTGCCCCCACATAGTAAGCACCCCTTCGCACCCAGTGGCCTGCCAGAGGAGATTGGATGTGAACTGGGACTTTTTCACTTGTAAGCTTCAAATCGGTTTATGCCACAAATCAATCTATAAAACTGATTTGAAAATGTTGAAACAAAATAAATATTTCTTTCCAGTAGCACCTTAGAGACCAACTAAGTTTGTTCTTGGTATGAGCTTTCGTGTGCATGCACACTTCTTCAGATACCAAAGAAGTGTGCATGCACACGGAAGCTCTGAAGAAGTGTGCATGCACATGAAAAGAAGTGTGCATGCACATGTATCTGAAGAAGTGTGCATGCACACGAAAGCTCATACCAAGAACAAACTTAGTTGGTCTCTAAGGTGCTACTGGAAAGAAATTTTTATTTTGTTTTGACTATGGCAGACCAACACGGCTACCCACCTGTAATTGAAAATGTTGGTTAAAATATACGTAGACACAGTTTCTCTTCTTCCTTCTTGTTCTCATTAACAGTGTTTACATATAGCACAAATACAACAGTCCAGCTACAATAGGGGAGCTTTTAGTTTAGGAAATGTATACTTTTTGTGCTTTCTGCAATTTCAATTTTTACACTGTGGGGCCAGATTTGAATATTATTTTGAAACTATATCTGGTCCAAAATTCAACAGTGACCATGGAATCATAGAGTGGTAGAGTTGGAAGGAATCCCAAAGGTAAGGTTACCAGATTCCCCCCCCCCAATGAATCCAGGGATGCTTTTCAACTTCAGTAGGAATGATAGGATTTTGTCAGGGGACTGCTTTGTAAACCTGGGGACTGTCCCCGGGAAACGAGGACATCTGGTAACCTTAAGGGTCATCTAGTACAACCCCTTGCAGAAATGTCATAGTGGATCTGCAACAGCACAACCAGACAACTTCCTCTGCCCCAGCTGCAGCAAAACATGTCTCTCTTGTATCGGTCTCTGCATCTACAGCAGTAGCTGTAACTCTCCAATGGTTTGACTTCACTCCCAAAGATGTACTCCTCCATTGTCTCCCAAGACAGATGCCAGCAATAGCAACATTACTGAGTCCTGGCCAGAAGAGGCAAGAGAATCCAGTTCTTTGTGTGTGAAACACACAGACACACACACACCATCCTGCCACATCCAGCTATAAATGCCTGTCAGGCTGCCAAGAAAGGCAACTAAAGGACACCAATCTATCCTCAAGCTTTTTTTTTAAAAAAAAGACTACAGCCATACCTCAGCTCCTGAACACCTTGGGAGTCAAACGTTCTGGCTCCCGAATGATCGAAAACCATAGAATCATAGAGTTGGAAGAGACCCCAAGGGCCATCCAGTCCAATCCCCTGCCAAGCAGGAAACACCATCAAAGCATTCCTGACAGATGGCTGTCAAGCCTCTGCTTCAAGACCTCCAAAGAAGGAGACTCCACCACACTCCTTGGCAGCAAATTCCACTGTTGAACAGCTCTTACTGTGAGTGTTCTGGTTTTCGAACTTTTTTGGAAGCTGATCATCTGGCGCGGCTTCCACTATTGTTTCCCGCACACCTGCGCAATCGGGAACCAATCGGGAGCCACACCTTGGTTTCTGAACTTTTCAGAAGTTGAACGGACTTCCGGAACGGATTCCATTCGACTTCTGAGGTACGTCTGTACTTTGGTGTGAGGGGGACTTCACATTACAAGCATGTTTTCAGCCCAGAAAACTAACAGAGAGGTGCCAAAAGGAAAGGGGTCTTGCCAATCCCTGGATTGGATTGTTTGACATTTTGCAGTCATTTCTAGAGTTAAGGCAGAGTAGAATGAGTGCATGCCTGATTCTTTCAAAGTTTTAGAATGATTTCTGGCAAAAATAATAGAGATGAAAATTTTCAAACAGCGTAGCATGAATTTTACACTTGACAGTTAACATTGCAGAAGGAACCATACTAAAATGCTTTAATGTCCCCTGAGGGCAAATCTGTTTGACACACCCTAGACAAGTTGTGTAATGGATGGTGTTGAGACATGTGATGCTCAAAGGGATTCTTCCTCTTTTAAGTTTCACATTCTAAATTAACAGATTATGAAATGTGAAGAGTTTACATAAGAAATCGCTGTGATACGCAACTTCATTTTATAGCCACTTTCACTCAAAATCGTTAATTGTTTCCGTTTCTAATTCCATCTTACTCAAAACATATTTAGCAGTAACAATTATAGTGGTTGTGTATACGAATCTGATGCAAAAGCTTCTTTTTGCATATACCGATTCTAGAATAATATAAAAAAGCCAGCATTATTTCTACACCTTTCTCCCCCTCGTATCTTGCACAGAACACAGAATTCCCTCCCCAGGCCTCTCCAGAGTCAGACATCGCGATTTGTTCTTGTCCTGCCACTGGGCTGGGTATATTACATTCATGTTTTCAACACCATTTGTGCCCACGAAAGTGGCAGCCATATTACTTTGTTTACAGTAGGTGAATGACCCATAGTTTCCTACTAAAATCGTAACCAAAAAAAATTCCTTACAGTAAGTTTGTTATTGGTATGAGCTTTCGTGTGCATGCACACTTCTTCAGATACCTGGTCTCTAAGGTGCTACTGGAAGGAATTTTTTTATTCTTTATTTTGTTTCGACTACGGCAGACCAACATGGCTACCTACCTGTTACTAAAATCATGTAACTTTTCATACAACAATTATTCTGGGTGGGGGAGGTGTCCCATTTTTGTTGCACCATAGCACAAGAGTGCCCCTCCAGGTAGCAAAACCACAATAACTTTGGAGAAGGATTGCAGAACAACTAATAAAGCACAGTGATGTGTGGATGGTCCAGTATAAATCCACCACTGATGCACTATTGCTATTTTCTTTCTAGCAAAGTGGAAAGAATAGATCAGTGTTTTTCAACCTTTTTTGGGCAAAGGCACACTTGTTTCATGAAAAAAATCACGAGGCACACCACCATTAGAAAATGTTAAAAAAATTAACTCTGTGCCTATATTGACTATATATAAAGTAATTTTCCCACGGCACACCAGGCAACATCTCGCGGCACACTAGTGTGCCGTGGAATAGTGGTTGAAAAACACTGGAATAGATGAAGCAGTCCTTCCTGGTCAGTCTTGCACAGACCTACTTTGCTGCCTGGATTCTGTTTTGAACAGCGCAAGGAAACTTCAACAGACTCATTGATAGAGAGAAGCAATTGCGAGAAGAGTGGAGAATATTTGCAGAAGGGTCCCTACCCTCAAGAATTCAAAATTGTCTTGTAATTGTACGTCTGCAGTGTTCAGCTTTGTGTTGAAAGCGAGCAACACAAATCATTGAGGATCATATTCTGAGCCCCCCCAAAAAAGGATAACCCTCAGTACCATTACTGGTTTTGAAGCCAAACCACAAATTATCCATGGTGTTTCGGAATCAGCCCTTTTCCTTCCTCCGCAATACCTTCTGGTTGTAACGATTTATTTCTGTTTGCGTTATTTATGTCAGGGGTGGGGTTTTTTTTCCCTTAGGAGAGTTTGCACAGCAAATATCCAGAGGTCCACAATTCTGCTCAACATAGTGTGTGCCCAAATGACCTTTAGCATGTATGACAAGCCTCCATCTGCGGATCATTGCCCCAGCCCAGCCTCCCTCACCTGGTGTTCTGTTTTGGAAGTCCCTGCAATTAGAAAATAATTTAGAATTCTTGAGGGTAGGGACCCTTCTGCAAATATTCTCCACTCTTCAGCACAAATCAGGGATAACACAGAGAGAGAGAGAGAGAGAAAGAGAGAGAGAGAAAAATAATTTTAGAGTTGGAAGGTACCACAAGGGTCATCTAGTCCAACCCCCTGCAACGCAGGAATCGTCCGATGTGGGACTCAAACCCACAACCCTGAGATTAAAAACCTCATGCTCTGTCAACTGAGCTATGTCGTATTTCATCACCCAAGTTTAAGATTCCATCAAAGAACTCTGGCTGTGCAGCCAATGCAAAGAAGATCAAGGACACAATCCAGTTCCTCCTCTCCTAGTGCGCAAGGTAAGTAGACAAGCTAGAAGCTGTTGGACTACTCCAATCAATCACAGCTGCCTTGGCAGTTGTACCGTGTCCCCGTGGTCCATGAGGTCACTGGTAGCCCAGCTCCCGTGTCTGCCGGCTCTCAGCTGCCCTTGCTGGCAGCCGAAGGGGGAAGCTGCATCGGTACAGTTGCAGATGAGACTCTGAATTTGCAAGTGTGCGTGAATTCACATCCACACCGATGCATTTAAATCAGCAGTCGTGTGTTACTCCCAAAGAATCCCGAGAGCTTTGTCAGGGGTGCTGGGAATTGCAGCTCTGTGAGGGGTCTCCTCATAACACTCAGCCCCCTTAATAAACTATAGTTTCCAGGACTGTGGGCGTGGGGAAGCCATGACTGTTAAATTGGTACAAGGGTGCTTTAGTGCAGATAAAACCAAAATCTAAGCGACACTAGGAAAAAGCTGAGAGCTTGGCAAAAGGAGGGCGAAACCCTGAAAAATCATAATCTAACCCATCCATTGTATAATATTTGAACTTAAAGAAATTGGCCATTATCAAGAACTGCATCTCTTTGCTTCTAAACTGAGTGAACCATTAACACATTTAAGTACTGTATTTCAAAGTGTGAAAATATATGACTTACCACTTTCTTCTTCACTTCAGGATTATCTTTAGTCTCACCATTACTTCTCTCTTTAATCTTCACTCCATCAATCTCCATTATGTTTTCTGTTGAAGACATGAAAAAGTTTTCGCAATTAATTCTCTTGAAATCAGCTGGCAGATATACCGCCACATGAGGAGATCTGCAAGTCGCATCAATTGCTGGAGGTTATTTAAAAAGGTAAAAATTCAGAATGGAAGGGCTTGGTTTTGTAGAGCTAAAACCCCACACAAGTAGCACCATCATTATAAACAACATCAAGGAACGGCATCTTTCAGGACCCTGTGGGTCTGGACTTTCACTTCAGGGGGAAAGGGGAGATTTATCTACATTTATAGATGGAAAAAAATAGTGCTATTTGACCTTGCCTGATATCAGAACATTGGACCACGCAGACACAGAAAGGACCACACTTCCTGCAGTTGCTGAGCAGAAGGAGGAAATTCAGCAGCTGGAGCTTGTCAAGTCCCTTTCCTATTAAAGATGCAGGAATCAGCTGTTCTTGAAGGGCTAAGGAAACTGAATGCCACATTGATTTTAATTAACCAAATCTTCTATCGGTGTTTCACTATGAGTCTCTAGTTTTTATGTAAGACTGGTGTGAGGAATCTTTGGCCTTCCAGATGTTGCTGAATTACAGCTCCCATCATCCTTACCATATAGCACGGGTGTCAAACACAAGGCCCGTGGGCCGAATCCGGCCCGCCAGACCTCATCATGTGGCCCGTGTAGCCGCCGCCGGCCGCAGGGGCGGAGGGAGGCTCCGCGCCGCCTGGGGCGGCAGCGCGGAGGAGGCACCCCCCTGGGGGCGGGGCATCGTGACGTTGCAACGTGATGTCACGACGCAACGTCAGGACTGAGTGCGCGCATGCAAAATGTCACGCGTGCGCACTCCGTTGCTGGGCTCCCGCTGCTGCTGCCGCTTCCGCAGCGACTTTGCGAGCCCTCTGAGTGAAAAAGCGGCTTGGGGGGGCTGCCGTGCGCGATCGGCAGCTGCCCCCAAGCCGCCTTTTCATCCGGCGGGCTCGCAAAGTCACTGTGGAAGCGGCAGCAGCAGCGGGAGCCCAGCAACGGAGTGCGCACGCACGAGATGTCACGCATGCGCACTCCGTCGCTGGGCTCCCGCTGCTGCTGTCGCTCTGCTGCCGCTATCAGCAGCGATGCTGCAAGCCCACCGGATGAAAATGCGGCTTGGGGGCAGCTGCCGATCGCAAGCGGCAGCAGCAGCAGGAGCCCAGTGACGGAGTGCGCACACGCGACATTATTACAAAAAACAGTCATAATTGAATGCAGTGACAATAATTTATGATAATAAAGAGTGGACACATAGTCCTACAGATACAACCGGCCCTTTGAGGGTGACCAAACTGCTGATGCGGCCCCCGATGAATTTGAATTCAACACAGTAAACAGCGACAATTTGTTGTTGAAAAAGGACAGCTGGACATATAAAGGGCCCCATTACCTTCAGTAGCTGAGGGCCTCAGCAAACCTAAATCCGGCCCTGTATCCCTTGCCCTTTAAACAAGAGGTAGAGGTATTTTATTCTCTCCCACTGACATTAACAGGGCTTACTATGTCTGCCTGGATCTGCCCCCCCCCCGCCCTTCCCACTGCTCCTTCCCTGCCTCTGTCCTTGTACAATTGTGGATTTCAAATCCCACAGAGACCCAAGGCTGTACCAAGACTTCTTCGCTAGGTGGAGCTGCCACATTCTGTGTGGAGCTTCAAAGAAAGAAACAGAAAACCAGCAACGGATATTTCAGTGTCTATGCATTGTTAGCATATTCTAGACCAATGTTTTTCAACCTTTTTTGGGCAAAGGCACACTTGTTTCATGAAAAAAATCACAAGGCACACCACCATTAGAAAATGTTAAAAAATTTAACTCTGTGCCTATATTGACTATATATAAAGTAATTCTCTTGAATTTTTCAATTTTTCCCACGGCACACCAGGCAACATCTCGCGGCACACTAGTGTGCCGCGGAACAGTGGTTGAAAAACACTGTTCTAGACCAGGCATAGGCAAACTCGGCCCTCCAGATGTTTTGGGACTACAATTCCCATCATCCCAGACCACTGGCCCTGTTAGCTAGGGATCATAGGAGTTTTAGTCCAAAAACATCTGGAGGGCCGAGTTTTCCTATGCCTGTTCTAGAAAAAGTACTTTAAGCGCCAACATCTTTAGAACAGCCCTTTGAAGGCAGCCCTATTTAGGGAAGATTTTAATATTTGATTTTTTTATTATCAATCAATCAATTTATTGCATTAGCCATATGGCCATAGCACATAGTAAAAGACCAGGCAGTAGCCTGACACGATTATGCAAAGAATACAACAGATACAGTTAAAACAATTGGAAGTAAAATCGTACTGGATAAAACAAATAAAATAAAAAGCACTAGCGGGCGTGACGACAGTGTCCATGTTGGGAATATACATAAGACTAAGGCTAAGGGAAGTTGGCCAAAAAGGTGGTCCTGAGTTTCAGGGCCTGTAATATGTAGATGGCCACTCCACGTGAAACCAAGGGGTTGGCATCCGCCAGAAGATATTTCATGCGGTCATCATTGCGGTCAAACCCCTAAGTTGAAATTGTTAATTTGGGGTTCTCATCAGCTTGTACGCCATAATCATCACAATTATAACAAATAAAGGCTTGACATATCTCGCTTTGCATGTCATGAGTCTATCTCATATATTAGTTTCACCTTTTAAGTTGAATGACTGAAAGAAATGAACCTTTCCACGATATTCTAATTTTTCGAGTTTCACCTGTATAACACATATTGTGATTGCAATGAAAGGATGGGATAAAAATTCCCTTATATTATAAAAAGTTGCTTGCTATAGTCTTAAATTTGATATTACATAAATTTATTCACAACACAATACAGCCAGAGTGAAACACTTCAATATTCTCTGTTTCATTAGTAGATAGCTACATAAGCACAGCACAGGGTCTAAATTGCTAAGCAATTGATTTAATAGACCTTCGAAATCTCCCCTGCTACCGATGACTGGCTGGCAGAACTACTAGAAATTCTATTCTAGGATTATTTGACACTTATATGAAGGAATACCCTACATCCATTTAATAGCATGGGATGTGGGATATCTCTCTGTACTAAAGCTGTACATTTCGCCAAAGCAAGTCATTGTGACCCAATAGCTCATTTCCTGCTTGCCAGATGACAACCAACCATTTCTCTTTCCCTCCTTTTTTCTTTTTCCATTTATCTTTTCATGCATTTTATTTACACAGATAAAGACTGGACTCTCAGCAAGTTCACGGAGATCAAGAAGATAACAACGAGGACATAACTTAATTATAAGGTGTTTCTTTTGTTCCAGATAATTTCATATCTAGAAAGAGATACTGGGTGATACCCAAAGAGTCATACAGATTGAAATCAATGGGCTTAAGTTCATTGACATAAACAGGTTGACTCTGAATATGACTTAGTTGGATATCACCTTATGTGTTTGGATTTCTGAATTTCAAGTTTTGTTTTAATCTTAACATTATTTTAAAAAAAACACCAAAAGAAGCATGGAGCAGATTATTTTTAATAACATACTAAAAAACAAACTACTATTTTAAAAAAATCTCCTGTGATTGAAATTAACTGAACTTCAACATTGTTATCCTTAAGTAGGTTCTTTCTTAATTTTACAATTTCTGCAGGAATAGCGCAAACATAAATAAATAAGAATCATAGAATCAAAGAGGTGGAAGGGACCCTAAAGGTCATTATTCCAGCTCTCTGCACTGCAGAAATCCCCACTAAAGCATCCATGACAGATGGAGAGAGAGAAAAAGTTTTAAAAGACAGTATTCAAACTTACAGAATGTAGTGCAGTATTTATTTACTTTTTAAATGGGGAGGTTCATTTAAAACAAACAAACAAACAAACAAACCACCTCATACACATCTACTCAGAAGTAAGACCTACTGAGATCTCCCAGGTTGCAGAGTTAAAAGCCAGTTGGCATTAGGCAAGCCTCTCTGGGAAAGGAATTCCATAATGGGGCACTGATACCAAAAAAGGGCTCTCAGATCTCTACCCAGCTACCTTAGATTGACAGGGGCCTCCGAAGACTTCAGTTCACAAACAAGTTGACATGGGAGTAAATATCATTTCAGATACCTGGGCCTCAAGTCATGCAGGGCTTTAAAGGTAAGCACCAGAACTTTTGATTGTGCTCAGAAAACAGCACATATTTTGGCAGCCCAGCTCATAACATTGTGACTCGTTTTTCTTTAACACTTTGAAAAGTGACACTGCTTGAAAAGGCAAAGTGGAAAGGCACACATCCCTGCAGTTTGTGCTGCTTCTTGTGTGGCATTTAACACACACACACACACACACACACACACACACCCCAATGTTGCATTTTGTGTGTTTTGGTTAATCTTTAATTGTCAGAATAATGCGCTCAGTCCATCATGATTGGAGGTTTTGCCTATAAGTACCTAATAAACCGGAATTAAGATTGCCGGAAAAAAATATCAACAACCTCAGATATGCTGATGACACAACCTTGATGGCAGAAAGTGAGGAGGAATTAAAGAACCTTTTAATGAGGGTGAAAGAGGAGAGCGCAAAATATGGTCTGAAGCTCAACATCAAAAAAACTAAGATCATGGCCACTGGTCCCATCACCTCCTGGCAAATAGAAGGGGAAGAAATGGAGGCAGTGAGAGATTTCACTTTCTTGGGTTCCATGATCACTGCAGATGGTGACAGCAGTCACGAAATTAGAAGACGCCTGCTTCTTGGGAGAAAAGCAATGACAAACCTAGACAGCATCTTAAAAAGCAAAGACATCACCTTGCCGACAAAGGTCCGTATAGTTAAAGCTATGGTTTTCCCAGTAGTAATGTACGGAAGTGAGAGCTGGACCATAAAGAAGGCTGATCGCCGAAGAATTGATGCTTTTGAATTATGGTGCTGGAGGAGACTCTTGAGAGTCCCATGGACTGCAAAAGATCAAACCTATCCATTCTTAAAGAAATCAGCCCTGAGTGCTCACTGGAAGGACAGATCCTGAAGCTGAGGCTCCAGTACTTTGGCCACCTCATGAGAAGAGAAGACTCCCTGGAAAAGACCCTGATGTTGGGAAAGATGGAGGGCACAAGGAGAAGGGGACGACAGAGGATGAGATGGTTGGACAGTGTTCTCGAAGCTACTAACATGAGTTTGGCCAAACTGCGAGAGGCAGTGAAGGATAGGCGTGCCTGGCGTGCTCTGGTCCATGGGGTCACGAAGAGTCGGACACAACTGAACGACCGAACAACAACAACCTAATAAAGCATGGGTTGTTCTTTGATCACCTGCTGGGATTACAGTTTGGCTAAAAGTTATAAATGGGAGCCATCTAAAAGTTCCATCTTGTGCATCTTGTTGACTTTTCCCCTCAAAAACCAACAAGCATTTACTTTTAAAGAAGTTAGGATTATCATGTTCTGTAAGAGAGTTGTAGCCAAAGTCAACGGGAATCTTTTTGTTTCAGTCTTCCCTGTACAGAAAGGAATCTTCAAAATATCACTACCTACTTGACTGCTCAATTGCATATTTTTGGAAAGGAAATGCATAGTTATTCCTGATCATCCACGCCAGTAAATATTTCCCTTTCATTGCAGTTTATTTGAACTGTGCAATTAAATTCGAACCACAAGGTTTTAAAAATCCGACGAATTAAATAATATTTCTCTAGCCTTTTCTATGCTTAGAGTCTTTGGGCATAATTAAGGAAAAGTTGAAAGTTGGTTTCAATGCAACAATTAAACTTGTATTTAAATCTCTCCTTTAAAATGTTTTGATTTTCGCCTTTTGCTACATTTGTGCTTTTCCATTGTTGAATCGTCTTCATCAGGAAGCTGAAATCTTTGAATAGGTGTAGACCTACCTATATTATTACCAGATGCAAATACCAAATGCAATCTGCAAATACCAAATGCAGGTACCAAATACCAAACCCTACGGGAACTCCCATTTATCTGAATGGAGGAATTAGGGTGAAGCAATATTTTAAGTGGGTGGATGTTTTTAAAATGGTTCTGATCCTTCCTGGATTGTCACTTACATGAGGTAGAGCTGGAAGATTTCGGACTGACATATCACCTGTGCTGTCCCACAAGGTTCCAGTTTGTTTCCTCACATTTCACATTTACATGAAACCACGGGGGGAGATTGTCTGGAGATATGGAGAGCCATGTCATCAGCATGGCACACAGCTCTGATTCTGGCAAGGCTGTTGTTATCCTGAACTTCAAAAGGTGACTGCAATTTGAAACTAATGAAATACAATTCATCAAGAGGTTTGATGCTATCTCCTGTGGAATAAATGACAAAATTGATTTCTTAAAAATGATACTACATGTGTTAATTGGTTTACCAACGCCAGGATGTCTGGGTTATCCACACAACAGTTATTAAGTTTGGCGTCCTTCTGTTTTGGCTTCCAGTGCCAGGTAAAGACAATTTTGTTCAGGTGTTGTTGTGTTTTTTAAATTGTTTGTGGTATTTTAAGCTGGGTGATGTTTTAAATTATCTCACAAGCTGTGTGCGCTTTTAATGGTTTAAATTTTGATTATTTTTTTTTCTTTGATTGTTAGCTGCCTTCTGCTTTGGGGAATGATCACATTGGATATAAATTATTGAAATAAACAAACAAGTATGGTGAATTAGCTGCATGCATTAAATACACAGCTTCCAAAAGTGAGTTTCTTTTGGAACAGTTAACAAAAGCAGTGCACTTCTTTCCAGTTGTAGCATACAAGTTTTATAATGATAGGTGCTTACAATAGACAAAAAGGTGACCATTCGCAATTTATTAACAAACTGAGTTTGCTTCATTGATTTTGGTACAAGAGTGAAAACTAATTATGGGTATAAGTAATTAAAAACGTTTCAACAAAAACCGTACCATTAGCAACCAATAAATAGGACAATTCCTACTCTCATGTTTTAGATTTTTAAAAAATATATAGAAAGGAATACCTTTACATACATACGTGTGTTGTCTACTAAAACCTTTAAGTGATTTTGATGAAATGTTTCTTCACAAGAAAAAAAGATTCTGCATAGTATGCTTATTAGCAAAACATCTTTAAGTGTTTCGAAGTTTTACACATTATTGACAAAATTAATTTTCATCAATGTATATCTATAAGTTAACCCGAAATAAGCAAGAACACAAATCGGGGGTGGGTGGGGTGGGGGGGAGAAATGGGGAGAAATTTGAAGATAATACTTACCGTATGCTGGATAATACTTTCTTTACCGTGCTCGAAAGGTGTTCCTGCCTTTAGTCACTGCTTGGCATTTAGTCGCAGTCTAAAGAAGCACTCATATAACAACAACCCCAGAGACGGCTTTAAGGGAAAAACACTAATCAACCCCTAAGTGGCATTTAGTCGCAGTCTAAAGAGCACTCATATAAGTCGCAGAGACGGAAGGGAAAAACAACAACCCCTGATATGCTTTATAAAATGACTAATCAATCATTAAACCCACCTATTCCCACCTGCCACTTTCTCTTTTGTTGGCTTTTGTGAATGGTGAATCATTAACCTCAGCTGTATCTCCTAATAAGATCAACCAATATTTTTTGTAAATCAGCATCACAAACATATGAGGAAATGTTTCCTATTGTTCAGTCCATAAATCTCGCAGAGGGGCCATTTAGAAATAGAATTGTTTGCTCTGGCCCTGCTCTTTACTAATAGCTTCCTCTCAAGAGACTCTTTCCTGCCAGCTGTGTGATCATCTCAAATTTGGCATTAAATTGGTCACCAACGTTGGCTATTGGATGGAAACAAGACTTTCCAAAGGAATGGGAAATGGCCTTGTAATGGGACAAGGTGTATGGTAACTGGCATTGTTAAATAAAAGGCGTAATAGAAACAGAGCAAAATAATACCATATATTATTGTCAAGTTCTTGGTCTTAGCATATGGTCAAGGATATCCTGGATTTTAGTATTATTTCCTTGGGGTGAAGTTATATTAACCCTTGGGGTCATAAGGAGTTGTAGCTTTCAAGGAATATTTTTTTAAAATGAAAATTATCAAGTGGAGGTTGGGTCCAAAAGCAAGAAAAAAGGGGGGGCATAACCTTTCCCTCTGGGTCTTCCTGATCAAAATTGCCTCTGTTCAAGCTCCTGTTCTCCCTTGAAGGGAACAGATACAGGGAACGACCTCTTTTCCCCCCCTCCTTCATGGAGAAAGCAGCATGTGGAAGGATAAAACAGGGGTAACCACCACGTATGCAACCCAGAGACTCTTGCAGAAACTGGGGGTGGGGGCACATACAAATGCAACACACCGTAGTCCCAGGACTAATTACCCCTATCAAAAATCGCACACAATTTTCCACCCCAATAAAATCATTTTAACTTTTCAAAAGTACTTCAATGAAAGAAGCACTGAGCCTCTTTATTTTTTTGGGGGGGGGGCAAAGCTTTGGAACTCTTTTTAGCTATACAGGACCATTCTGCTGTCCTCCCTGTCGTCTATTCCATCACTCAAGGCATTTAGAAACAAAAACAGCACTTGCCTCCACTTAGCATTCAAGTTATTCTGAACTTAAACCAGGGAAGGGCCTCTCTCCTGAAAATACTCTCTGGAACAGCATGCAGCTCAGATCCCCGCACCTTGCTGCTACAGCTTTTGAAGAGCGAATACAGGGAAATGGTTAATGCAGAGTTTTGTTGCAACACATGCACAGGCCATCGATTTTTCTTAGCAATCCTTATGCTCGCAAAAAATAAATGCAAAGTGATAAAGTAAAGCCTAGGAAAAGGTAAAGGGACCCCTGACCATTAGGTCCAGTCGTGTCCAACTCTGGGGTTGCGGCGCTCATCTCGCTTTACTGGCCGAGGGAGCCGGTGTACAGCTTCCGGGTCATGTGGCCAGCATGACAAAGCCGCTTCTGGCGAACCAGAGCAGTGCACGGAAACGCCGTTTACCTTCCCGCCAGAGCGGTACCTATTTATCTACTTGACATGCTTTCAAACTGCTAGGTTGGCAGGAGCAGGGACCGAGCAATGGGGATTCGAACCGCCGACCTTCTGATCGGCAAGCCCTAGGCTCTGTGGTTTAGACCACAGTGCCACCCGCATCCCTAGCTAATTTTTTATTACAGAAAGAGACTCACACTGTGTCTGTGCTTGTGCACCTTCTCTTTCTTACAAGCTCACAAAAGAAATACTAAGCAAAGGAGAGCAAAACGGCTCCAAGTAGCAAACACTCACTGGCTATGAGAACGTGCTAAGGGCTGCAAGGAGGCAAAGTCTTCAAGAAAACAGCTCTGAGCAGTGGCACAGCGTGGGTTGCCAGTGCCCGGGGCTGCACAGAGGGGGCAGGTACGGAGTGTGCATTTGCATTCAACTGCCTAGATCACAGAGATAAGAAGATCACAGAGATAAGAAGAGTCGTTCCATTATCACTTTCTGGTTCGCATGGAGAATCCGTTTTCAACTGAGCCCAGTGACAGAAGCACATAGCTACATTGAAGCAGCACTGGGTGTTGAAATTTTGCATTGCCTAACAAACAATGTGTCTGGGACAACCGCCCCACTGGCTCTGAGCAGTGCCACAACCAACCATAACTTTGCCCGGTACAAATCATATATTGTGTGCCCCACCCCCATATTGCAATCCTTGTCTATTTACCGGTAAGTTAGAAGCATGAGAGTAATAATAATAATATAATAATAATAATAATAATAATAATAATTTATTATTTGTACCCCGCCCATCTGGCTGGGTTTCCCCAGCCACTCTGGGCGGCTTCCAACAAAGATTAAAAATACATTAAGAAGTCACACCTTAAAAACTTCCCTAAACAGGGCTGCCTTCAGAGAGTAGATAAAAATAAGTTATAACCAGAGGCAACTGAGAACATTTTAACTTGGCAAGGTTAAAAAATGCAGCCCTGCACTTTATCACAATAGGGTTTGTACAGCACTCATGAAGGAAAGTGTGCCATAACAGACGTCCAGAGTCCTATTGCACATCTATGGATTCAGGAATAGGCTCCATGTTAAAGGGCTGAAGTTTGATTTTCACACAAGATTGACCTGTTGTTTAGAAAGTGTTTGGAAAGTAAGCCATACCATATAACCTAAGTTTTTGGACCCATTTATTTATTAGTACCTACCACTTTTATTAAAAAAAAAAAAAAACTAAGCTAACATACTTTAAAAATACGAGGAACACTTGCTTCCAGGTGCATGCAGTTTTCCTCCACAAGAAAATCTATTTAACTTTTAATTATCCAAAGTACTTCCCCCTCAAAATTAGAAGAAGAAAATATTCCAACCAGGAGACCAAAATGAGTGTTTCATTTGAACCAGAATGCAGCAGAGCACAGCAGAACAAATTGACAATGGGTGACTCGGTTCTGAAGATGTGAAATAACCTCTGCTCATGTGCAGAGTATATTACACCAGAACAAACATAATCATTTTCTTTCAGGTTTGAAGAAGGATGTGGAGTGTGATACCTAGGCAGGCACAGATCCAAAAACTTTTATTTTATAAATTGGTCCTCTTTTTTTGCCCCATGCAGCAAATTATATGTCATTTTTGCACCGTTCATCACACTTACCTTTAAACATCTTCGTTATATTACGAATTATGTTCAATCAGCTCCTAAATTAATCCTTATCGCTTAAGAACAGGGGTATTGCAAATAGAGATAGATTGTGGCACCCAGTGCTTTTTTTCTTAAAAAACGTTTAGGGGTACTCTCATTTTCCTACTCATATTGAAATACTGCCCCTCAATGAGGCCAAACTTAGATTCACAAAATGTTTAGGGGTATGCATACCCCTGCGTCCCCCCCAGAAAAAAAGCACTGGTTGCACCACTTTCTTTATTAAGTAGGTGGGTGTGCAAATTCCTTTCACTGGGAAAATGGGCCTTTGCATTTTTAAAGAGTTTGCTAAGTATAGGTGACAAGTTGCCATACTGGCTCCAGTATATAAATTCAACAAATAAAAATAAATAGCTAAAAGTCAGAGATGCCACTTGGAAGCAGTATCATCAGTATAACATACACTGCATTGTTACGATATGAATAAAAATCCAGCCCCGAACCACTCATTGTTTTTCTATAAAAACAGACAAAACATTTAAGATGGGAGAGGTAGTTCCAGTGCAGATTTGGAGTGCTGGAACATCCCACATTTGTGCACGAATACAGATTCGGAGAATTTCTTTGATATTCTGGCATATAACTTAGTTTGTCTGTTAACTGATTCTTAATCAGAGCCCTTCAGTAAGATGCCTTTGAAGTAAGACGCTATCAATAAATGAGGCAGTGGTTAAATTTAAGCATGGACCATCGCCAATTACATGCATGCTGGCATCTGCCCAAAATCTCTGAATGGAAAAATAAAAATGTGCTGATTGCATCAAACCTAAACACATCTTCTCTGCATTAAAATACAAATCACTCAAGACCAAAATGATTGCTATGCTATGCCAAGCTACAGCTGCTGAATTGTTTTCTTAGAACTACACAACTATCATAGGGGCAGTAGCTCTGTCTTCTTTTCCACCTGGCCACTCTGTTTGCAGGAGATTCCCTGTACACAAACATACAAACATACAACACACACTTGCTGCAAGCAAATTTGAAGCTACCTGGAGCTACGTTGTTGTTGTTGTTGTTTTAAAAAAACTTAAACAATTTAGTCCTGATTGAATGAAGGAAAGTCTGGATAGTAAACTATTGAATAGCTAAACTTACACCACAATCTTTTTCCAATCTTATTCCAAGGGTCCAACAAAAAAATAGGTTTTGGTGTCCACCACTAGGGTTTGGATTCCAAGATACATTAACCCAAGAAAGTTCACAGAATACAATTCCCCAATGCGGTCCACTCCCGAAGAAAAGTCTCTGCAGAGGGTTGGGTCCCCCAAACCATGTGGAAATCTGGGAAGGTTGGAGAGAGGAGAACGGGACAAGAACCACCTTTCTGTTAACATCCTTAAGCGAGCTGATCATAGGATCCAAGCCAAAGTCTGTCTTTTTACCAGCTACGTCACTGCTCTGCACCTTTTTATTACTTTATTAGCCCGCTAAGTTCATACATTTTGTGCTGGACTTTTGAGAAGGAGAGATGGATACAAACCATTAGTGGCTTTACTGAAGAAGAATGCAATACAGTACAGATGGGAATTTCCGGAAGGGGTCTCCTTTTATTATAAAGAAAATAGATTCAAGTTTACGGACACTTTGGAAGTAAGGAAATTTACCAGAAGATATGAGAATCAATTGGGAAAGATTAGCTCAAGTCTCGTAGCACCCACTGGCGAACTGGACCGGAACTGGAGGGGAAGGAGAAGGAGGAGGAGGAGGAAGAGAACAAAGAGGAATACTAAATGAGTTAATACATAAGGATCAAGCAGGCTTTCTTCCTGGTCAGCAATTGAAAGAAAATGTAAGACATATTGTGGAAATAATAGAATATTTGGAGATCAGGAATGATAAGCCAGGAATGTTTATAGATGCGGAAAAAGCTTTTGACAATATTTCTTGGCAATTTATGAAGAGGAGTTTGGAAATGATGGGTGTGGGGGAATCTTTTCTGAAAGGAATCAAAGCAATATATTCTGAACAAAAAGCTAAATTGATTGTGAATAATGTGTTGTCTGAAAGCTTTGATATAACAAAGGGTACCAGGCAAGGTTGCCCTCTGTCACCTTTACTATTCATCATAGTTCTGGAGGTCCTAACGAACAGATTGAGAAAATGTCTGGAAGTAAAAGGTATTAAAGTAGGGGCAAAATAATTTAAATTAAAAGCCTTTGCAGATGATTTGGTTTTGACGCTGGAGGACCCCCAATCCAGCATCCCAAAAGCATTGGAAGAAATCAAAAAATTTGGAAAGTTGGCTGGATTTAAACTGAATAAAATTAAGACGAAAATGTTGGTGAAAGAGATTAAGAAGGACTTGGAAATATGGAACAGACTAAAATTGTCGTTTTTTGGTAGAATTTCAGCAATTAAGATGAATGTGTTACTGAAGATATTGTTTTTATTCCAAATGTTCCCAATAATCAAGGGGATGGGTCAATTCAAAGAATGGCAGAAAACATTATCAAGATTTATTTGGCAGGGGAAGAAACCAAGGATAAAATTTTGATTGTTAATAGACAAGAAGGCAAGAGGTGGATTCTCCGTGCCAGATTTGAAACTTTACTATGAGGCTTTGTTGGCTGAAGGAATGGATAAGACTGGAAAACACAGACTTGTTATATTTGGAAGGTTATGACAATAGATTTGGATGGCATTCTTATGTTTAGTATGATAAAGTTAAGGTGCATAGAGGATTCTTGAACCATGTGATAAGGAGAGCCATATATGAAGTGTGGGATAGGAATAAAAGTCTGTTGGAGAGGAAAACACCATGGTGGATCTCTCCTATAGAGGTACTGACGGTAAAGAAGGTGAATATGGAAGGGAGGCGGGCCACCTACAATGCTATATTGCTGAACACAGATAGAGACTGGATATTAAAGCCATATAACCAGATTGAAGATGCTTTTACAGGATGGTTGCAATATCACCAAGTAAATGATTTGTTTATATGTGATAGGAAAGTTGGTTTTGAAGATAAAAAATCTAGATTTCAAACTGAATTGCTGGAAGGTAGAAGCAAATTGTTAACAAAAATGTATAACTTTTTGTTGGAGGGGTATACTAAAGATGAACAAACGAAAGAAGTCATGATAAAATGGGCAATGGATTTTGGGTACAATATTGATTATGATGCGTGGTTGAAATTATGGAATGAAAATTTGAAATTTACTGCATGTGTCACCTTGAAAGAAAATGTATTAAAAATGATGTATAGATGGTATTTAACACTGGTTAGGTTAGCCAAAATGTATAGGATGGGTGATAAACTATGTTGGAAATGCAGAAAGAAGGATGGTGATTTTTATCGTATGTGGTGCACATGCGAGTGAACAAAATCGTTTTGGGAATTGATTTATAATGAGTTGAAAAAGAAGTTTAAGTATGCTGTTGTTTAGTTGTTTACTTGTGTCCGACTCTTCATGACCCCATGGACCAGAGCAAGGCCGGGCACTCCTGTCTTGCACTGCCTCCCGCAGTTTGGTCAGACTCACGTCGGTAGCTTCAAGAACACTGTCCAACCATCTCATCTTCTGTTGTCCCCTTCTCCTTGTGCCCTCAGTCTTTCCCAACATCAGGGTCTTTTCCAGGGAGTCTTCTCTTCTCATGAGGTGGCCAAAGTATTGGAGCCTCAGCTTCAGGATCTGTCCTTCCAGTGAGCACTCAGGGCTGATTTCCTTCAGAATGGATAGGTTTGATCTTCTTGCAGTCCATGGGACTCTCAAGAGTCTCCTCCAGCACCATAATTCAAAAGCATCAATTCTTCGGCGATCAGTCTTCTTTATGGTCCAGCTCTCACTTCCATACATCACTACTGGGAAAACCATAGCTTTAACTATACGGACCTTTGTCGGCAAGGTGATGTCTCTGCTTTTTAAGATGCTGTCTAGGTTTGTCATTGCTTTTCTCCCAAGAAGCAGGTGTCTTTTAATTTCGTGACTGCTGTCACCATCTGCAGTGATCATGGAACCCAAGAAAGTAAAATCTCTCACTGCCTCCATTTCTTCCCCTTCTATTTGCCAGGAGGTGATGGGACCAGTGGCCATGATCTTAGTTTTTTTGATGTTGAGCTTCAGACCATATGTTTAAGTATACCTTCCCAAAAAAGCCAGAAGCCTTTTTGCTAGGCTTAATGGGAGAAGAAATTTCAAAAAAGGACCAAAGATTGTTTATGTATGCAACAACCGCGGCGAGGACACTTTTAACCCCAAAGTGGAAATTACAGGAATTTCCAACGGTTGAGGAGTGGCAGACGAAGATGATAGACTATGCTGAACTTGTGAAACTGACCTGCAGGATCCAAAACCAGGATGAATCAAAATTCCAAAGAGGTTGGAGTAGATTTGTTGATTATGTAAGGTCTAACCGTGGAAGTTTGAAGATACTAGCGGGATTGGAATAACCCTATGACATAGATTGAAGGACTAAAGTAAGAAACTGTGTGATCAGATTGGACTAGAAAACCTGCTGCTGTGATGGAGGGAAGTCGTAGCTCGGCGGAGCGAGGTGGTGTGTGGATTTGTATGTATGTGTTTGTTTAATTTGTTTAATTTGGAAAAATTAATAAAAATTAATTTAAAAAAAAGTTCATACTTTTTGCAGATTTTATACAACGAGAAGGGCAACTAACTTTACACACAAGAGATAATATGTCATAAATCAAGGTAAGGGTTGAAACAAAAAGCAATGTCAAAGACTGCTTCACACACATATTGCTAAAAAACACACACATTTAAACAGCAAACTGTTGACACCTAAAGGGCTGCCAGAATAAGGCAACTCAGCCATAGGGAAATCTTTTGTTTTTCCTGAAATTCTCCATGTGAACCTATTAATTGTACTCCATCCTACCTTATGTAAGTCGTTTCGCTAGAGAGGAGAGTTCCTCATGTGTTGTGCAGAAATACGCTGGTTTATTTCATTGAGATTTACTGTCCTTTTTCTTAAAATCATTCCCAAGAGTCATGTCTAGCTCATATTTGCCCAGTACACAGTGGGCAAATTTATTGCTAATTTATTTCATTTCCCCTTTCAACTAAAGTGCAAAATAGTTGTAGTTGGAATATGTATCATGCTGTGCTTTTCAAAGCAGAATAAGGCCCTTAGAAATGCATAACTCATACACTTCCATCAACCTTATAAACCTAAATTTATTCTTGAATACCAGAGAATAGAATAAAGAACTTCATTCTTTTCTTCCAAAACAACTTCCTTTCTCCCTCACTGCTGATCTAATCTTATACTGCCTAATTGAGGCCATGACCCTGCATTCTATTGCATTGCAGAATGTGAGTTTCCCCTATAAAAAATGTCTGACATAATGCTTGATCAGCTCTAATAAAATGCATGTACACATCAATGAGTGTTCCCTTCCCTTTGTTTAAGAGTGTGTAGGAGGAAGCAAGCAAGCTGAAATCCAGCTTCAGCTATGCTAGGTAAAACAAAACAACCCTCCTTTCTCTCCCAAAACCAAAGTACCCCACAGAAATAATAATAGGGACCTATCCTTGGGATACAGTTTTTTGGATTCTAAAATTATGTAACTGAATTCCACCGTGACCTGGCAATTCTCAAGGAGCAAGCACAGTTATGTCTTGAGAGATCATGTGCTAGTTTACACCTGCGTGTAGATCTCTTAATTTCTCAGCACTTGATAAGTGCCATTTGGAGGTGTGAACTGACCTAACAAGAAAACATTCAGTTTCATGTATTATGAGCATGTCATCCAAGTCGTTGTATGTGCCATGGCTCTCTTGCATATGCAAGCCATATCACTTGACATTGCAGGCAGCAGGAAAGCAGATTCAGATGTAACCAATAATTTTTGTAAAAAACAGTAACATAGAAGCGATTTGTGGTTACAGAATCTGTGTACACATTACTGCCTTAAAACGCAGGTGGCGCTGTGGTCTAAACCACTGAGCCTGTTGGGCTTGTCAACCAGAAGGTTGGCAGTTTGAATCTGTGTGATGGGGTGAGCTCCCGTTGCTCTGTCCCTGCTCCTGCCAACCTAGCAGTTTGAAAGCACACTAGTGCAAGTAGATAAATAGGTACCACTGTGGCGGGAAGGTAAACGGTGTTTCCGTGTGCTCTGGTTTCCGTCATGGTGTCCCATTGCGCCAGAAGCGGTTTAGTCCTGCTGGCCACATGACCCGGAAAGCTGTCTGTGGACAAACGCCAGCCCCCTCAGCCTGAAAAAACGAGATGAGCGCCGCAACCCCATAGTCGCCTTTGACTGGACTTAACCTATACCTTTTTTGTTTTTTTAACACATTACTGCCTTAAAATGCAGCTTGGTTCTATTCTTGATTAGGAGATAGGGGGAATGCATCAAAAATCAGTACTTCATAAGAAATGACAAGATAGATGCAGCACAGAGCCATAGATGTGGATTGCGGCTAATGTCATGCACTTGGGAGCACACTGGATGCAGAAGCTGATCTTCCAGGTGGAATGCAATCCTGCCCAGAACAGGCTGAACAGCACTTCCCACTCCGGACAAACCACCAGCCTACAGCAACTCTATCTTGTATGGACTGAAATTCAGATTATCGGTCTCCACCCTGTCAGTTCCCTAATGCAGACAATGATTCAGCACTTCCAGAGCTTTGCCTGAGTTTGATTTTACAGTATTTTATTTTTTTAAGAGAAAGAAAAAGAGAGAGAAAGAAATAGTCGTGTGTTTCTGCAGAATACTGATGGCTCTTTCCTCCAAATCTTTGGATGACCTCACTTAGGGGCTTCATGGAGAGGTTAAATAGCATGGGAGTCAAGCCAGAACACTGTGGAACATCATAAGATAACTGCCATGGGGCAGAGGAATTCAGCATCATCTTGGAACTCTGCCGATAATCGAGATAGGAACAGGACCGCTACAAAGCAGTGCCTCCAGTTCCCATCCTGATAGGAGACTTTGGGTGACGAGTCTGAATGCCACTAAGAGATCCAAATGAATAAGAAGAATTGATGCTTTTGAATTATGGTGCTGGAGGAGACTCTTGAGAGTCCCATGGACTGCAAGAAGATCAAACCTATCCATTCTCAAGGAAATCAGCCCTGAGTGCTCACTAGAAGGACAGATCCTGAAGTTGAGGCTCCAGTACTTTGGCCACCTCATGAGAAGAGAAGACTCCCTGGAAAAGACCCTGATGTTGGGAAAGATGGAGGGCACAAGGAGAAGGGGACGACAGAGGACGAGATGGTTGGACAGTGTTCTCGAAGCTACCAACATGAGTCTGACCAAACTGCGGGAGGCAGTGGAAGACAGGAGTGCCTGGCGTGCTCTGGTCCATGGGGTCACGAAGAGTTGGACACGACTGAACGACTGAACAAGAACAACAACAACAACAAGGACTCGCAGTTCTGGCACCTCTCAGGTGGGCACCATTGCCATTATAAGAGAACAAGAGAGGCGTTCAAGGTGAGTTCCAGCACCCCCTTTTCTATAAAAATAGCACGGGACATGCACATCCAGATGTATTATCTATCCACAATGGATATGCACATGTATTTATTTATTTATTGGAATACTTGCATACCATTTTCCAACCCAAAGTTTTCAAAGTGGTTTACAAAGGTGACTTACAAGCAGGTATGAATAAAGTTGGGTGTTTTCTCTTTTTTACATTCTCAGCAGAGATGGGGTTCTGCATCTGGATCCAACCTGGAACAAAGGAAGAGACCCTCTCACCTGATGCTTGCCTGTGCTGGCTTCTGTGGCCTCTGTGGGAGGTGGGAACAATGAGCAACACCTGGCTTGAGAGCAGTACATGTGAAAAGGATCTAGGAGTCTTGGTAGACCACAAACTTGACATGAGTCAACAGTGTGATGCAGCAGCTAAAAAAGCCAATGCAATTCTGGGCTGCATCAATAGGAGTATAGCATCTAGATCAAGGGAAGTAATAGTACCACTGTATTCTGCTCTGGTCAGACCTCACCTGGAATACTGTGTCCAGTTCTGGGCACCACAGTTCAAGAAGGATACTGACAAGCTGGAACGTGTCCAGAGGAGGGCAACCAAAATGGTCAAAGGCCTGGAAACGATGCCTTATGAGGAACGGCTTAGGGAGCTGGGTATGTTTAGCCTGGAGAAGAGAAGGTTAAGGGGTGATATGATAGCCATGTTCAAATATATCAAAGGATGTCATATAGAGGAGGGAGAAAGGTTGTTTTCTGCTGCTCCAGAGAAGCGGACACGGAGCAATGGATTCAAACTACAAGAAAGAAGATTCCACCTAAACATTAGGAAGAACTTCCTGACAGTAAGAGCTGTTGACAGTGGAATTTGCTGCCAAGGAGTGTGGTGGAGTCTCCTTCTTTGGAGGTCTTTAAGCGGAGGCTTGACAGCCATCTGTCAGGAATGCTTTGATGGTGTTTCCTGCTTGGCAGGGGGTTGGACTGGATGGCCTTTGTGGTCTCTTCCAACTCTAGGATTCTATGATTCTAACTTGCCCCAGGTTAGAATGTCTGTGTCAGGTGGGCAGGGCAGGGTTGTTGCTGCTATTGGCTGCGATACCAGTCGACTGATTTGGCAGCAGTTAGAATACTCATGAAGACAGGAGTGCCTGGCGTGCTCTGGTCCATGGGGTCACAAAGAGTTGGACATGACTAAACAAACAAACAAACAACAACAACAACAACAAGAAGAATACTCACAAGACGGACCTGATGGATTTGTCATCCTCCCTTACCAAGTCCAGTGGAGGTTCTGGCCACCTTCGCCAACAGCAGCCTTCCCTCAGATTTGTCATGTGCTGATTCCATTGCCATTATCTAGGCAGTTGCAAAGATCACTGGCCCCGACCCTCCAAGTGCCCCTATTTTCTAGGGACAGTCCAGGCTTTACAGAAGCCGTCCAGGTTTCTGATTTGATCTAGGAATGTCCTGCTTTTCCTTAGGGCATCCCTATTTTCACCAGAGAATTCTTGGGGGGTATGGAGGTTTGTGACTCTGGAGCCATCTGAGGGCAACCCTGTATAAGGAAGTTTTTTTTAATGTTCAATGTTGTATTATCCTTTTATATGTGTTGGTAACCACCCAGAGTGGCTGAGGCAACCTGGTCAGATGGGTGGGGTATAAACAGTAAAAGTAAAGTAATATTATTATGGAATAGAACATCCATGTTTTCATCATAGAAATGTTGAAGGTTATGCTCGCCAATTATTAGGCAAAAGTCCAATCCATTCTGAAAATTTTACATAAAACAATGCAAAGAGCAGATTACGTCGTCTCCTCAGTTTCATCACATTGGTCTCCTTAAAATCATGGAATGACTTTGCAGTCATGTAGAGCAATGCTATGAATGGCTATTCTGATGTGAGGCCCAATGAGTGCTACCTACTCCTTAAACGTGCCTAGAATAGCAGCCTTAAATATTAATTTCATTAGTTATTACAGTTGCTTCAAACAGCTTCTCTAGCAAGATTGAGGAAAAGGAAATCTTAATATTTGTTTGGGGAATATATCAGTGGTAAAGTTTAGCAATGTATTTTGCATTTCATGGAAGTGTGGTTAAAATCAGTTAATTATTAACATCTTCCATACTTGTGGTTGCTGATTTCATTATTCCTGTCTTCTGAGTAACACAGATGTTTTTGAAGTATTGCACACTCGGGTGATTTCATCCTACAGTTCTGATGTCTAAATGTTGCATTACCTCACTGGATTCCTCCAACTGTATGTGACTACCTGCCTACCAATTTCCCCCCCACACACACCAGCCACAAAATCGCAAGGAGGAATATTTTATTACGTAGCTTCCTCTTTTCAACATAGCACCAAAGGCCAGAGAAATTGCCTTGGCTCATCTCAAGCCATTTCCAGCTAGGGATGAAAGAGAAATTTGGTTCACTTCCCGTTAATGCAAATCAACTTTATCTGCACTTCCCAAAACAATATGAAAACTGGAACACAGCCATCCTTCAAAATGTCCACTTATCCAAAGTTTATGATGCAGTTCTTCAATCAAAAAAATGTGTTCAAAAATGCATATATTGAGGTAAAGTATTCCTTAAAAAGGGACCCAGGTGGTGCTGTGGGTTAAACCACAGAGCCTAGGGCTTGCTGATCAGAAGGTCGGTGGTTCGAATCCCCGCGACGGGGTGAGCTCCCGTTGCTCGGTCCCAGCTCCTAGCAGTTCGAAAGCACGTCAAAGTGCAAGTAGATAAATAGGTACTGCTCCGGCGGGAAGGTAAACGCGTTTCCGTGCGCTGCTCTGGTTCGCCAGAAGTGGCTTAGTCATGCTGGCCACATGACCCGGAAGCTGTACGCCGGCTCCCTCGGCCAGTAATGCGAGATGAGCGCCGCAACCCCAGAGTCGGACACGACTGGACCTAATGGTCAGGGGTCCCTTTACCTTTACCTTATTCCTTTAAAAATTGCATATGTTACTAAAGCAATATACAAAAATGCATTATATTGGGGCAAATTGCTTGCGAAAATGTTACTGGGGAGTTGGGTACACCACCTGAACACCGGATTCTCCCACCTCAAATCAGACATTGAGATGAAAGCAAAGCAATGTAATCCCTGAGAGTCACCACTGCCCATATCAGTGCCACCCCAGTTATACATGAACCAAGGTTCTTGCACCATGTTTGATTTCTTTCTTTCAGAAAGAACAGAACGTGACTGAAAGCAAGAGACGGATTTCATCTCTTGCTTTCCATCATTAGCTATGCCACTGCCACCAGGTATTTTAAAAAATGCAAAGCACAGGCCCATGAACATATCTGTCAACCTTTTCCTTTTTTTAAGGGAAATTCCCTTGTTCTGAAGCTCAACATCAAAAAAACTAAGATCATGGCCACTGGTCCCATCACCTCCTGGCAAATAGAAGGGGAAGAAATGGAGGCAGTGAGAGATTTCACTTTCTTGGGTTCCATGATCACTGCAGATGGTGACAGCAGTCACAAAATTAAAAGACGCCTGCTTCTTGGGAGAAAAGCAATGACAAACCTAGACAGCATCTTAAAAAGCAGAGACATCACCTTGCCGACAAAGGTCCGTATAGTTAAAGCTATGGTTTTCCCAGTAGTAATGTATGGAAGTGAGAGCTGGACCATAAAGAAGACTGATCGCCGAAGAATTGATGCTTTTGAATTATGGTGCTGGAGGAGACTCTTGAGAGTCCCATGGACTGCAAGAAGATCAAACCTATCCATTCTCAAGGAAATCAGCCCTGAGTGCTCACTAGAAGGACAGATCCTGAAGTTGAGGCTCCAGTACTTTGGCCACCTCATGAGAAGAGAAGACTCCCTGGAAAAGACCCTGATGTTGGGAAAGATGGAGGGCACAAGGAGAAGGGGACGACAGAGGATGAGATGGTTGGACAGTGTTCTCGAAGCTACTAACATGAGTTTGGCCAAACTGCGGGAGGCAGTGAAGGATAGGCGTGCCTGGCGTGCTCTGGTCCATGGGGTCACGAAGAGTTGGACACGACTGAACGACTGAACAACAACAACAACCCTTGTTCTGAATAGGATTCCTCGCAAGAAAAGGGAAAAGTTGACAGCTATGCCCATGAAACACATTTGCTTCTGGGAAAATTAAAATGATCTGTGGCTGGGGGATACTTTGCTCAGCCAATTTGGACACAAAGTGAAAATGGATACAGTATCAAAAATAAAATGGGGGGGGAGGAGGCAGGAGTTCTGGGATCCAGGGTAACAGGCCCGAGCCCCTTAGGCTACCCCCTAACAACACTAAAATTTGCACATGGAATGAACTAGCATGACCTGGAGGGTGGTTATCTGCTTGCAATTGCATGGAGAGTTCAGCATAGAAAAAACTGCAGCCACATTCAGTTACTGTGAAGGGAAATGTGTTCTGTAGCCATCCAGACACATACTATGCCTTGGCATGAGCACATGGCCATGTGGGCGCCTGGAGAGGAGGTTACAATGCCTGTGCTCCTCACGGGGCATTTTGCTGCTGTGTCACACCGAATGAAGCCATGCTTTGACCCAGTGCATTGTGTGAAATCCAAGCTCGTGGTTTAGTTCTCTCCAGACTAACCACACTCTGTAACCACACCTTGCCCTATAGTTTACAGCTCATTCTGCGTGGAATAGCAGAACCACAAGCCGGACCATAGCCTAGCTCAGAGCAGTGCAGCAGCAAAAGAGCTGGGTGGGTGACAAACAGATGTGACTACAGCTTTGTGCTAAGCCATGGCTCACTGGTGCATGATGCGCAAAGTAGGCACCCGCCCTGTAAACTAATATACCTCTCCATCTTGGCCTAGAAGATGAGATCAAACATTTATGATTACTACAGGGATGGGGCCAGCCTGTGGCCCTCTAGGTGTTGTTGAACTGCAGTTCCCATCAGGTCCGGTCGTAGGAGCCAACTTCTAGGGACTGAGGCCCCCTCACCCTCCCCAATAATACATTTGAGGGAGCAGCACCCCCAAATTGGTGGGCACTGCCATTCAAATGGTGTGTGTGAACCGCACTATATGATTGATTATGCAGGGCAAGGCTTACCTGTTCCCCCCAAAAATATTCAAGCTGGTCCTCCTGGGTCGAGTTAACTAGTATGTAGTCCACCACATTTGAAGGACCACAGGTTTCCCACAACTGATCTAAGACGTCCATCTATTGAAAACAGTGGGAGCCTATTTATTTATTTATGTATTTATTATTCACTTTCATGCCCACCCTAAAAACTATTGCTGCACTCGATTGTGTTATCACATTTAACAACCCTCTTTTCTTATTGCGTTCCTCTCTGATTCATTCGCATGTATATTTTCCAGTTAACCAGAAAACCTCAAAGAAAGTGAAGTGTCCTGGATGTGATTTGACAGGCCACACAGTCGAATAAACTGATAAGGGGAAGGAGTCAGTAGATACATGAGATGTTGTTACGTGCACTTGAATCTCAGAGCGGTGAGAGACTTCAGGGGTGCCAGCACTGATCCAAGCTTCCGTTTCCTTGAAATCAAGGTCACTGGAGACTGTGGTGACTTACGACTGATGGTTTAATTTACACACATCTACATCCTGAGTATCAGACGGCAGGGCTTACAGTGTTAACACGCCAATGTACTGAATCTTGGTTCCTCATTAGGTTTCCAGAGAGGCCCCCTCCAAGCCATGGGTTTGGTTTCTGCACACAGAGCAAGAGAAGTCTCTGCTGAGAACCTGGCCCATAAAATGATGTGGCCTCTAGCTAGGAGGGCAACCAAAATGGTCAAAGGCCTGGAAACAATGCCTTATGAGGAATGGCTTAGGGAGCTGGGTATGTTTAGCCTGGAGAAGAGAAGGTTAAGGGGTGATATGATAGCCATGTTCAAATATATAAAAGGATGTCATATAGAGGAGGGTGAAAGGTTGTTTTCTGCTGCTCCAGAGAAGCGGACACGGGGCAATGGATTCAAACTACAAGAAAGAAGATTCCACCTAAACATTAGGAAGAACTTCCTGACAGTGAGAGCTGTTCGCAGTGGAATTTGCTACCAAGGAGTGTGGTGGAGTCTCCTTCTTTGGAGGTCTTTAAGCAGAGGCTTGACAGCCATCTGTCAGGAATGCTTTGATGGTGTTTCCTGCTTGGCAGGGGGTTGGACTGGATGGCCCTTGTGGTCTCTTCCAACTCTATGATACTATGATTCTAAGTGGGATGGAGTAGGGAGACTCATCACCTCCGTCTGGTTGCTTCTGTGGCAGCATGGCCAGCTTGTAAAAAGGGTGGTCAACAGCAGATATAGGCAAACTCAGCTCTCCAGATGTTTTGGGACTACAAATCCCATCATCCCTGACCACTGGCCTTGTTAGCTAGGGATCATGGGAGTTGTAGTCCCAAAACGTCTGGAGAGCCAAGTTTGCCTATGCTTGGTCAACAGGCTTCGCCAGGACCACTAACTTAACAAAAAGAATGGTTTGGCCACTTTGGTAGCTCCTTATGCTACAGAGTCCTATCTTACAGGCTCAGAGGGGACCCAAATATAATTATCTGCTCTCACCCTGCAATGCTACAACAAAGGAGGGAAATAGTTGGAAAGTGGCAAGGGTTAAGTAAGAACGTTGTGAAATATATCAGTTTTACTTCTGACTGTTCTGCGGCTGAAAGCGCCTACCTGCTGACGAGGGAGAAAGAGGTGAGATCTTGCCAGCTACTTTAAGTACCAAGTACTGTCATGCTTTCCTAGATGAAACCGATGTTCTGGCTCCTAATTTTGGGATTGAAACTGCCTTGGGCATCCTGTATGATGACCTTTGTCAGAAGAGAGACTGGGGGAGTATTTTAGGTTGCGTGCAGTTTAGATTGTTTATCCTTGATTCTAATTTTCCTTTTTTTGAAAGTTGCTTTGAGTTTCACCTGCCTAGCTATGACCTCAAACAGCCTTTTGAATCATGACAGTTATCACAGCCCCAAATTACCAGAGAACTCTTTGTTCTTATCCTGCCAGAAGATTGCGCAGAAAGGATCTGGCTATCCACTTCTCATTGCAAAGCCTCAAAGTTTATATTGATCAGTTTGTTCCTGTGATGAAATTCCTTGAAATAATTACTACCTCTTTCCTGGTATCTAATTAGACACAACAGAGCTAAGGATTAAGACACATGTTCTGCCAGGCTGTAGGAAAGTAAACAGTAAACAGGAAATGTGAAGCAACTCCTCAACGCATCCCTAAGTGCTGGTCCATTACTTTAATAGCACATTCTCTTGCTTCCTATCAAGATGATCAGTCTGTCGCTGTCAATATGCATTTTTTCCCTCCTAACTTTTTTCATGGATCCCTCCCCCCCCCGCCATTGGTCAGAATTAAAGAAAGCCAAACCCATTCACACATATGGAAGGAAGCAAGGGGGGACATCCTGAGTGAGGATAAAATTTGGTGCGCGTGTTCGTGTGCACACACATGCTGCAACGACTTCAGTGGTGCTGCTGGAGGAGAAGTTCAACGTTGTCTACTTGGAAGTGGTGTTGGAGTGGCAGGGAGGAGAGCCACCTACCCTGTCCAGCCACCCGGGGCACATAAGGAGATGCCAAGGGGCTCCTCCGGCCCTGATGTGCCCAAGACACACAAACTGGGGTAGGGGAAGCCCCCCCCCCCACCGGCTGCACCTCACAGATCCTCTCTAGCGGGGGCCTGGCGCTTGCCTCCCACGCCATCCCCTCACCTCTGGAAGCGCCCCTAGGATTGGGACCTCCCTGCCTGGTGGTTGCAGCTCCCTCAAGTGGCATCTGCGCCCGGTCCAGGAAAACGAGTCTCCTGGCTGCAGCAGAGACACCGAGAGGGCAGGAGGAAGAAGAAGAAGAAGAAGAAGAAGAAGAAGAAGAAGAAGAAGAAGAAGAAGAAGAAGAAGAAGAAGAAGAAGTGACTGGAGCAGGTGCACCAACTCTGGCCATGAGGTGCCTCATTGCCCGTAGGTAGGCCTCAGGGTGCTCCCTTAGCTTGGTGCCCTGTGCAGGTGTACCGGCCGCACCACCCTAATTCCAGCACCAGTGCAGAAGGAAGGAAGGAAGGAGAGAAAGAGGGAGAGAGGGAAAGAGCAAGCAAGCTTGGCACCAATGGACACTTTGTTTACTTTCCCCTTTGTTGGGTATATGGGTTGTTTTTTTTAAGAGTGTGGGTGGGGCCACATGATTATTTATTTGATGGGACTGTGAAATATTGAAAGATGATGTCTACTGAATGATTTGCAAGATGGGAGGAGGAATTAGAAAATGAGAGCAGAATGAAGTAGAGAACATGAAACAGTACAGTGGACTATGCCTGCAGCTCGCAGGGTTTCCTGCAAGTTCGACAAGCGAAACAAAACAGCTCACACTTCAAGGAGAAATATTTCCCTTTAAGCTACTTCTTGCTCTGCTAGCTTTCTGCTTGCATGTTCTTTGCTTAACGTGAGAGAAAATTAAAAACTCTGATTCCCACTTGTGACCTGAAGCAATCTTAGGGTTGCATCCTAATTGTGCCAAGGCTGATGTTGGTTTTCCTAGCTTGTCAGAATATATCAACCTAATTCTTGGCTACAAAGCAAATCTTAATATATAATACTCCCTTCTCTCATCTTTCTACTATTTCTGATTTTTTTTTTATACAGAAAATAGAAATGGTGAAGAAAAAGAAAAGCTGCTGTCAAAAATGCTTTTGTTTTCATGATGCAGAGAAATCATGGGGAAATCCACCACAGAAGCCTTCTCTAGTGCTGTTTGTGACATCTTCATTCAAGCATAGCATGTTTTTATTTCCTCCAGAACAACTCTTCGAAAAATGGCTTTTAGTAGGACTCTTGAGTACCATTACCCACATCTCCTCCCGCTGGTAATGTTTAGAAAAAGAAATGCATGCTGAGACATCAGCATGTTCCATGTATCCCCGTCCCCTCTGAAGGATTTGGATAAACTGTGAAGCAGGTTCTGAAGGGGACAGATCAATTATTCCATATTGATTATAAATGCTCTGGTCTAACTCTCCTTTTAACTGGCAATTGCTGCCACTATTTCTTTCTGGAGGAAACACCTTGGAAGTGTACTGGGTTACTTTCCTCGGTCTCCCCTTCTGTCTTGTCTCACAGCCTTGTTGCACAAGCAGATGGCTAAGCTTGAAGGCACAGAAGCTCCTGAGTTTGCCATGTCCCCAGTCACACAGCAGATCTCCAAAAGGAGAGTATTCAGGATTCAGGATACACAGTAACAAAAGAGGAAGTGGTCCAACAGCACAAAGGAAAACAAAAAGATCCATTTTTACCTTAATGCAGTGAAGCTGATCCATTAGGGCAGGCTTCCTCAAACTCGGCCCTCCAGATGTTTTGAGACTACAATTCCCATCATCCCTGACCACTGGTCCTGCTAGCTAGGGATCATGGGAGTTGTAGGCCAAAAACTTCTGGAGGGCCGAGGTTGAAGCCTGGGTTAGGGCAAGTGGGGCACTGCCCATGAACTATCCTTCCTTAGTCTCGGTTTCTCCTTTATAGAATTCAGTAGCAAGAAAGATGAGGGCAAAATGAGAATTTGTTGGCTCTGCCTGCCATTGGCTCTAACGCCACCTACTGTTGCACTCCCCACCCATCCCATTGGGCACCATCCACTACTGATTTTATAGGGATGTGAGTGGCGCTGTGGTCTAAACCACTGAGCCTCTTGGGCTTGCTGATCGGAAGGTCGGCGGTTTGAATCCCTGCAACTGAGTGACCTCCCGTTGCTCTGTCCCAGCTCCTGCCAACCTAGCAGTTTGAAAGCATGCCAGTGCAAGTAGATAAATAGGTACCACTGCGGCGGGAAGGTAAACGGCATTTCCGTGCGCTCTGGCACTCGTCACGGTCTTCCGTGCACTAGTAGAGGTTTAGTCATGCTGGCCACATGACCTGGAAAACTGCGGACAAACGTTGGCTCCCTAGGCCTGAAAGCGAGATGAGTGCCACAGCCCATAGTCGTCTTTGACTGGACTTAACCGTACTGATTTTATTATATTTGGAAAAATGTAAGCCGGTCTAAACTCATTGGTATTTATGAGGGACAATAAATTGGATATGGACTTAGTCTTACTTAATAGACATTCCATTGGTACCCTAGCCATGACAGACTTACGCCCTGTTGATTTCAACAGGTCTGCTCTAAGCATAACTAAGTCTTGATCCAACCCAACTTAAATTTTGTAGTGTAAATATGTCCTAATAATTTGCCACACAGACCTGCCACCAGAGAGTCACTGAATTATAAGACGCAGTACTTAAAGGAAGAAGTGTGCATGTCAAGCAATGTAAATATGCAAATATGAAGCAAAAGAAGCAAGACACTAAAACCAGAAAGGTTTTCTGCTCTTAAGTGAACAAGCAATGCAGAGCACAGAACTTGCTGTTGTGTGCCTGAAGAATCTTTGCTTATGTTGTGGAAGAAGGCCAGCGCACATGATAAATGACTTTATCTTGTTTAAATATTTATTGCAGGCACCCCTAGCATTACATGACCATAACTTGATTATATCTAATTGTGCAGCTTGTGATTTTATTTCCTGCAAGCATATGTAGAGATAGATAATATATCCTAACTGAGTTTCATTTGGTTCCTAATTCAAGAAAAGGGACAAAGAACTCTTTGCTATCAGGAACAGTTAAGTCCCTAGGTCTGACCAGGAAAAAAGACAATGAACTGTTGAATTCAACTAAATATGTACTGTGTGCACAAGACAGAACATTGTTGACTCTGAACCAGACATACAGAATACTAAATTCAATATTCAATGGGTTCATTGAGAAACTCAGTCTTTGTGAGTCCCAATGAGAACAGCCCTGATCTACAACTCCTGACCTAGACCAATGTGTAGATCAATCAGAACTTAGACCACAACCCTAAACACAGTTACCTGGAAGTAAGTCTCATTCAACCACCTTCTACGTGCCTCTCAAGGCAATTTACACATATACCATAAAAATAACTAAAATTGTTTTTAAAAATGTGGCTGATGATTTATTTGATTTCCTTCACCACACAGGCTGTGGTTCCCTCTTTTTTCTCTGATTCAGGTGAGGAATGCGGATCACTTGAGGACTCGGAGGGGGGAATGAACCTTGGTGAGGTGGGAGACCCAGAGGCTACCCCCTCCCAGCCTGTGGAGAATGAGCAAGGCCCAGAGGTTGTGACAGAGGGAGAAGAGGAGGTGCACCTGGTGATGTCTTCCAGAAAGAAGAGGTTCCTAGAGAAGAGAAGAGAAGAGAAGAGAAGAGAAGAGAAGAGAAGAGAAGAGAAGAGAAGAGAAGAGAAGAGACAACCCCACCCCAAGAGAAGTGCCTGTCTTCAGGCCAGGAATTCCTGCAAAGAGAGAGGGGCTCTCATGAGTAATTGAGCAACGCCCAGCTCTGTTTTTAAGTTCGATGAGTAGGTGGTGTCTTCCATGCATTCCTGGAGTCTTGATACTACTTGTGAAATCTTGAACCTTGGTCTTCATTCTTGGACCAGATTTATTGGTGTTACTCCTCTGCCTTGTAAGAGCACTATCCCCATGACTTTTCATTGACTTTGCCACTGAGTTTTTGAACTGTTAAACTGCTGCAATAAAAGTTTACTACTTTACTTTTAAGTAAACATCTATGTGATATGGATAAGATTCAAACCAATTACAGTCAAGAAAATAGGTGGGTCCTAATATATCAAGTGTCCAAGGCCACAATAAAAAGGTGCATCTTCTGCATAGGACAAAAAATACACAATGAAAGTTGCAGATACACCACTGTGGGGAAGGAACTCCATAACTTAGACACTGCAATAAGATTGCCCTCTCCTGAGTCATGGCAACCCACAACATCTGCAACTTAACCTACTGCTGACGTCACAGCATTCTGCATTTCCTCACACCCAGTTCCCATCATTTGCTGCGGCTGCTGCTGAAACACCCAGAGTCCATATTCCATAGAGGCTGCTACCTAGGAGAAAGCCGCTCACAGAACTTCACTTTGAGGGCAACATAGAAATGTTCATTAATTTGGGGGCAACATAGAAATGTTCATTAATACATGCCACAAAAGAACCCTATTGCATTCATGATAGATGCAGTAAGTATAATGAAAGAAAATCATAGAATTGTAGAGCAGGAAGGGACTAGGAGTTGTCCCCAAACTTGATATGCCTCCCCTGCTCTACTTTTAAAGGTGCAGAATGGGATCCATTGTTCTTTGAATCACAGAACTGTAGAGTTGGAAGGGACATCAAGGATAATCTAGTCCAATGCCCTGCAATGCAAGAATCTCCATTACAGATGGCCAACCAACTTCTGCTTCAAAACCTCCCATGAAGGAGAGTCCACAACCTTCTGAATGAGTCTGTTCCACTGTCAAATAACTCTTACTGTCAGAAAGTTCTTCCCAATGCTTAATGGGTAACATCTTTCTTGTAGCTGGAATCCATTGGTTTGAGGAGAAAACAAGCTTCTTCCATCTTCCATGTGACGGCCCTTTAGGTACTTGAATATGACCATAGTATTTCCTCTGTCTTCTCCTTTCCAGGCTAAACATACCGAACTCCCTCAACCGTTCCTCATAAAGCTTAGTTTCCAGACTCTTGGTCATCTTGGTTGCCCTCCTCTGCACACATTCCAGCTTGTCAATATCCTTCTTCAATTGTGGTGCCCAGAACTGGACACAGTATTCCAGGTGTGGTCTGATCAAGGCAGAATAGAGTGGTACCATGGCTTCCCTTGTTCTGGACACTATTACTTCTGTTGATGCAGCCTAGAATAGCATTACCTTTTTTTTGCTGCTACATCCCACTGTTGAGTCATGTTAAGCTTGTGATCTACTAAGACGCCTAGATTCTTCTCACATGTACTACTGGCAAGCCAGGTGTCCCCCATCTTATATTTGTAAAGCTGGTTCTTCCTATCGAAGTGTAGAACCTTACTTGTCCCTATTGAAATTTATTTTGATAGTTTGGGCACAGTTCTCCAATCTGTTAAGACAGTGGTTTTCCAGCTTTTTGAGTCCATGGCTCCCTTGACCAACCACATTCTTTCTGTGGCTCCCATGGGGGGACCCAGTTAAACTAGGGGTTTCATTACAAGATGCACACAAGTGGGGATTCTCCCGTTCCCTCTCACCCCTGCCCTACACTGTCCCACCCCACTCCCTTTCGATGCCGTTTTTGGCGTGCGTGTAAGTGGGAACGCACATGCTGACAGGAACCCAAGCAATGCAGGCACCAGATCAGGGATGGAAACAACAATCTCCCCCCCCCCCCCGCAAAATGGCACACATACACACACACACACACAGGCCACTTCTCCCTCCCTCCCTCACTGGAGAGATCCTCAACCTGCATCTCTCTTCCCACAGCAGTGACCCCTTCACACCCGGCACAGGCTCTCTGAGGTGCAGATTTACTCCCAAGTCAAAGCCTTTTTTCTCCATTATGCCCAACTCAAACAGCAGATCAAAGGGGCAACCAGCAGGGCACCATTAACACTCACCCCCCCCAGTGACTATCAGCTGGCCTGACCCAGCCAAAGTAGCCAAACAGCAGCAGATCAAAAGGGCAGCCGCCTCTGAGAAGCAAGAAGACACTGAAAATTGCTCGCTTACCCACACATTAAGGACAGACATGGGCAGCCAAATCTCTAGTTGGGGACACCAGCAGAGGCATACTTTCCCCTTCTATGGGACATGCTTGTGGAAGGAGCCTCTATGTAAGCACACCAGAAATGGAGAGCAGGGGGAGGGGAGAGACTAGGAATCTGGGAAAGGGACTGGGAGGCAGTGAGGAAGAGGGGGACTCTAGGAAACATGACCACTGCAAGTTAAAGACATAGGATCCTCTGAATGGTCCTTGAAGAGAAAGGGAGAGAGATAATGCAGGAATATATGGACTGCAAGTTAATGAAAGGATGCCTCTGACCCCGGGGCTCCCTTGAATGCTCCTCAAGTCTCCCCAGGGTGCCACGGGCCAGCACAATGGTTGACAACCAATATGTTAAGGCTATCTTGAATTCCGATTCTGAGATTCTGAAACCCTGGGAATGGCGATGGAAAATCAATCAACAGGGACGGCTATCAACGTCTCCCCTGCAGAAGCATTAAAGAAACTGGAACTAAACTGAAGTAACTATTAAAGTGTCAAAAGATCTGCAAGCTCCATTATTTTATTTTGTGCTACTTATTGGTGTTGCAAATCCCACACAGGGATTACGAAAGAACAGCATATCTCCTATTCTGTCTTTGCAAATTTAGCTGCGCTTAAAAGGATGAAGTAACATTTTGTAAACTCTTGAACACATCCCTGAAGAAACTCACGGGCAGCCTGGTTCTATATGTGTTTACTCAGAAGTAAGCCCTCCTGAGTTAAGTAGGGACATACTTCCAAGTAACTGCATATCAAGTTTTAAACATGTTGTTGTTCAGTCGTTCAGTCATGTCCGACTCTTCGTGACCCCACATAAACATAGCTTTTTATTTATTCTTCTGAAATATCAGTTTTACTTTAACTTATTTATAGTAAGAAGATATAGTTGTTTTATTTATTCATATTTATATGACTGTAGACACACATTCTCATTCATACATTCATATTTACATATAATATATTAACCATTCTTACCTTATGAGGCCAGGAACAGAATACATAAGTAACTTCAGAAATGAAATATGCCTGGGAAGCTCTCAACTGCTATGATTCTGATCACATGAGTGTTTCTAATAGCATTTGAGAAAAGAAAATGCATCCTATTGCTCCTCTTTCCTCCTTTCTGGCTTTCAGGAGGCTTTTTGGCAATTATTTTCCATTTCCCCTACTGGGCATAACAGCCACAATTCACTCATACCTTCCTTTGCCATCTTCCTATTAAGGCTCTAGCAGCTTTAAGGAATGTTCAGCTACCTTCAAAAACCCTTTCCACATCAATAAAGGAAACACTACTGAAGAATCACAGCCTCATTTAGGTTGCAGGCTCAGAAATATTAAAAATTTCCTTAAACTTCACCATCCACACCACACACTGAAATTGCGGAGAGAAAGTTTTGACAAACATTCTGAATTTGGAGACCTAGACTACTAAAATGTTTTGTGAAAATCCTCATGGTTTTGGTCACCTCGGCTTCACCATCTTTAGCTTAGCTGAAACTTGGGATCCATCTATTTCAATAAGTTTAAAACTATTCGATTTATGAGTTGCAGTTCACTGTACGACAGCATCCACAGGGTATTGGAGGCTAAATTAGAAATGATAATAAAGTGGCAGTGAGCCACAGGGCAGTCCACAAAGGTGGCACAAATGATGGGGAGAGAATGGCAATGGTGTTCTGCAGAACATTTATCTGCCCCATACATTTAGATTTGAAGGGGGCTGGCCCAAAGCATTTTGGCACTTGAGGTGAACCACAAAATGGCGGCAGGGGGGCTGCCAGGGAAGGAGAGGTGAGTGAAGATCTATGTTGGGAACAAGGCAGAGAATCAAATCAACCTTCCATGAGGCAATGGGGAAGGGGCAGGAGTCCGGTCTGAATCACGTTGGTCAGGTGAAGACTCCAAGAGACCCCAGGGGGCAGCCTCCATCATTTCCTTCCTAGGGGTGGGAGGAGACCAGCCACCCCACCAAGAAGGTGGCAGATGCAACTACCAAGGAATGTGCCACAGACGTCATTGCATTCATTGGGGACCAGATCTGCTACCCCTGTTGATCCTGCTGCCTAAGGTGGTTTGGTTGCCTCACCTTGCCTGGTGGGTGGGCCGGCCCTAGATTTGACAATGGTCCTGCAATTTTTATTTAGTGCTCCACTGAAAGAGTCTTCAAATGCTGTTCATATTTGAAGTAAGAAGTATTTATATTAGCATGAGAAATGTGGGCACTTTTGTGGGCACATGTGGGCAGCATAGATGGTACTTTCAGCCTGCAAAACATTTTGGGCTAGCGAACAAGATAAGAAAGATTCCAGTTCAATAACTCAAGGCATGTCTGAAAAGGGAATGACTGTACCACTCGTGTGGCTTCAATCTAATAAATACTAGAGCTCCTGGCTTAAGTTGTAAGTAGCATATTTACTGGAACAGGAATACAAGATCTGAGGCCTTTCCCATTAAACCAGCCATTCAGCAATGCTGTACCACGAATGTTGCCACCATGCTTTCTGCCAACTCTCCATATCAACCTCACAGCCTTTCTCAACCTTGGGTCCCCAGATGTCTTTGGCCTACAACTCCCATAATCCCTGACCACTGGTCCTGCTCCCTAGGGATGATGGCAGTTGTAAGCCAAAAACATCTGGGGACCCAAGGTTGAGAAAGGCTGTTCTAGAACTACCTGCTGTTAGGGAATCGTTCTTGCCTCTCCCTACTTATTTTGGTGCAGAGACTATAATCAGAACCTGCATGGCTGAAACAATAATTTAATTGATGTGTTCATTATACCTACACCCCATTCCTCCCCTTCAAAGAACCTCGCAGCAGTACCTGCAAGCCTTAACAGATGTCCAGGCCAGGTGGAGGCCCTGACAAATGCGTGGCGGAGGGGTTTGACCCAGGAGATGGGGCCAGCGATTATGGGGTTTGCTGCCACCTGCAAGGCAGGAGCCGGGATGTGGGGAGGGTTAGCGGAGTCTGTAACCCGAGGTACCACTGTATTATGGTTATTTAATATATATAGGTAAAGGTAAAGGGACCCCTGACCATTAGGTCCAGTCGTGTCCGACTCTGGGGTTGCGGCGCTCATCTCGCTTTACTGGCCGAGGGAGCCAGCGTACAGCTTCCGGGTCATGTGGCCAGCATGGACTAAGCCACTTCTGGCGAACCAGAGCAGAGCACGGAAATGTCGTTTACCTTCCTGCAGGAGCGGTACAGTTTATATATATATAGACTTTTCATAATACATTAGAATAAAAGAACAAACTAATCTAAACAAAAACAAAGAATCAAGAGAGAAAGAGAAAAAAGAAGAAGAATATAAAGTCCTCCTTCACAGGTAGATCTTCGCTTGTCTCACACAGAGACAGGTGAGACCTCCAAGCTCTCACCTGAGAGATCTTCCTTTTCCTGCCTCTCTCACAGGGCCCTTCTTCACCTTCACGTGCATGTTAACAACGCCTTAACCCTGGGTTGCAGATCACACAAAATACAAAAAATCGAGAAGAAAAAGCAAAAGAGAAAGAGAAAGAAAGAATAGAGATACGGAGAGAGAAGGGAGAGATGGGGGGGTGGGGAGCAAAGGAAGCTGAAGTGGTTAAGCATTAACAAAATATCCAAAAGAGGTACTTCCAATTTTCTATCCGCCGATCACATACTAAGGGAAGATAGAATTGTTTAAAACCATTGGTCAATACTCCACTTTCTGTCAGACACACTTCATCTAAGTTAAAGCGTCTCAGTCATTCATTTCAGTTCCTGATGCGAAAATAAAAAGTTCAATGCCCATAATGCCTAATTATAATTTCCTTTAATAAAATCGTTTGTGCAGACCTAAACAATTTCCCCTAGGTGGGGGAGTTTCTGCCCATTTAATTAATGTACTTAATTAATGAACTTCCAGCCATAGTGGCTAGTGCTCAGTCAATCTGTCCTGCCTTCAAGAGACACAGCTTCGTCAAAATACATCTCCAAAGGACGGCTTCTCTTATTCTGAAGGTAGATGTTTAAGTCCCCTTTGCATTAAAAAGTATTGTAAGCCCAAGGGTTACAATACAATCATGGCCATGTCTGCTCAGAAGTAAGACCCACTGGGTAACTCCTAGGGAAGTGTGTACATGGAAGATTGCAGTATTAGTCTCCGTTGCATTCCATGTAACTTTCTAAAAAAAATAAAATGATTCTGCTTATTCTGCAAGCGAAGTAACACTTTTTATAAAAAGCCTACATTTCTAGAGAAGATTTTTCCCAAATACTAATTATATTCATGATATGCCGACATGTTACTTATCTAAGCAACTGATCCGGTGTCTTTTTAACATGACTTCAGGGAACTGCTACTCAGCACAAACGAGTTTTATCTGGCAGATGAAAGCAGGGCCACCCATTGCACTATGTTAATACAAGTTGTGTCCCACACCCAATTTTTTCTTTTTAAAAAAAAATAACATGGCAGAGGAAAGTGTAGATAACAGCCAAAGACACTGTGAGCAAAATCAAGATCAAAACCGGGTTGGGTTCAAACCAGAAAAATCAAAGGGGGGCAAATTAACATTTTCCCACAGTGCTCTGATAAGGTGCTACACATTATCAAAAATATTTTTTTAACTGGGGTAGAGTGACGTGACCAGCCAGTGGCAAACATTTGCTATGCAGCAAAGAAATGCAAAGACTTTTTCACTTTTGGAAAAATGTATAAGAGAGGTCAACAGTTCTGGTAAACGGAACTGGTCACTGTCTATTGTTTCTCGCACTGCTAGGGCTATCTGTAGAGCAGAATATGTTTGAAATAAATACAATGAAATTATAACTCCAGGCAGTTCTGGAACACACTGAATTGAATGCAGTAGCAGCCAACAGCAACAGCTACCCCGGTATTTAGTGCAGGGCTATAGATATTTCTGGCAGGGGCACCCCCCCCCCAGTGCCTCAGGTGAGTAGCAAAGGCTGGCATAGATTTCTGCAAGAGCACTCTGTGAAAGACTGGAAACTGAGGCACATCGAACGATCCGTGGAAGTTTATTTTTTTGCTCAAGGTTTGCCTCCTGCATACCCCAAAGCAGCCCATTGTGGTAGTGGTTAGAGTGTTGGGCTTTGATTGGGAGTTCAAATCACTATTCAGCCACAATAGAAATTAGGGTGTGTTTCGTGGTCCCCGCACATAGTCCCACATTTGATGATGAAATGGTCCCCTTATTCCCCTTTATGTGGTATGATAAAAGGGCTAATTTGCTCAGCCACTACATTGAAAAGAGGCTTTCGTTGGTTCAAATGGTCTGTTATGGTATTCTGAAATCGGAGGGTGAAGATTGTTAGTTTTACGGTTTTATTTTTTAATAAGAGAGGAGATATTTGAAATTCTATGTTATTAGCAGCAGGATAAAGGACAGAAGAAGTTAGCATAGATCTGATAAAAATAATTTGTTATGATTTAGGATGATGTATTATTAGTCAATATAGACTAAGATGATTAAGATGATTGTTTTCTTTTATAATTGAGTTTAAAATTTTGGAGGAAGTTGTTAAAAAATAGATTATGGACTTAAAACCGAAGGTGAAAAGGCAGGGGAAGTCAACCGTCAAGATTCGGAAATAGAAATTTTTTCTTTATGCATATAAACAAGAAGAAGAATCCTGGCAATATTTGTATTTGTTTTATAATTGTATTTGTTTTATAACTGTATAATTGTAGGTGTGGATGTGGGTGTATGTCTTGTTATGAAAAATGCCAATAAATTCTTCTTAAAAAAAGAAAAAAGAAAAGAGGCTTTCATTGGGCAGGGAATACAGCTGACAACAAAACCAACAGGACTGTAAACAGTCAATTAATTTTAATGATATCTGAATTTACCAGCAGGCTATTAGACAGAATGTGCTCATTAATTGTCCCTTCCTGGATATCAGCAGCTCATACCAATTAACTGATCCTCAGGCATTTGTGTGTCTTATGAGGTTTCCACAGTTGGTGAGGCAGAGTGTGGTTCTAAGATCCCACAGATATCACCCATACAAGTTAAGCACATTAATATTGACCAATAAAAAAGATTCTTTACAAATTGGGTTTGTGCCATTTGGATTGTTTATGGTTGAGAAGCTGGGCGTTTTTATGGAGGTGAGGATGGCGGAAAGAGGTTTTATAGCTTGATTTTACTGTAAAAAAAATAATAATCAAGAATTGATGGTTTGATTTTCTCCAATATTGTTGAAGACAGTCAAATAGGAGGTCAAATAGGCAGTTATGCTTAAATCAGTAAAGGTAAGGCTGTTTGGACTTAGAATGCTTTTTAGCTACAATATGTACAAGCTACTAAAATTATATATTTTTTAACAAAAGATGAAGTAAAAACTGAAGGAGACTAAAATATATATCTCTTTAATTTAACTGACATGGTACCATAAACTTAGCAGACATGGCAGGATCTAAATTTGACATTAATTATAACATGTACCAATACTAATAGAACAAATAGATTAATGAAATAGAAAAAGACCACAAAATTTGAAGGATTGGTAAATACAGCATGAAAGGTTGCTAAAGAAAGGGAAAGGAGGATAGACAGAGACCTAAACACAAAATTATTGAGCAAAGGTTGAAAAAGCAGTTATTACTTAACATTTCCATCAGATCACTCTAAAATTCATTTGCATAACGAGAAGTCATTGAGTTTGCCACGAGGAGGGGGAAAATGTTTCCATTACACGCCTAAGCTCCATGTATAAGTTTCCTCACATTATGTCACGTTTTAGGGTGACCAAGAACCCAACATGGGAACAGATGAAATGACAAGCTGATACAGAAAGGAACAGGCTTATTCTTAAGGGGCACAGGGCACATTTGGCCCCCAACAGGAGATATTTCCAAACTGTGTCTCTGAATGGGTCCTTGTGAATTAATGGCTGCCATGAATATATATGGGAAAATAATGACATGCTTCACCCGTTGCTGAGAAAATGCAGGCAGAAAGGGAAGTGCAAGCAATGCGCACCTCACCCCTTGCAATCTGCAAGCCTTAGCACCGCACAGAAGCCCCCACCCACTGTGATAATGAGAAATAACAACAGGAATTTAGTAGAACTGAAGTCTGACAGACTGCATAATTGCCAGCACTTACTTTTTCTCTTTCAGTCCTTGTTCTCCTTTGCATCCCTTGTTCTTCAGACGAAAGTCTCTCTGCCATTCTTCCCAAGATGTGTCACGCTCTTTTATACAGCTCTCTTCAGAGGGTTAAATGACCTTAATTTCAGTGACCTGGTTGGCTGAGCAATGCAATACGCCCACATTCTCTTTCTCCAGGGACAAATCTTTCATTTGAGGTTTTTAACAGAGGTTGGATGGCCATCTGCCATGGATGCTTGAGCTGAGATTCCTGCATAGCAGGGGGTTGGACTAGATGACCATTGGGGCACCTTCCAAAATCTACAATTCCATGATTTTATGAAATGGAGACAGAAGTCTATTTGGCTCAGCTTTCCTTGACCCACAAGAGCTAGTTTCAAGAGTCACTTCTACTCTCACATTCTTTTCTCCTAGAAGCACTTCATGAAGCCTAGAATTTTTTTGTGTTGCTTGGCCTAGATATACGAGGAAGTTGGCTCAGCTGTGAGAAGACAAATTCATTACGGGAGATTGGTTCATTATTCACCCAACTGGGTAGCACTCTTACATTCTTTACATTTTTAAAGAAAGTAAAACAAGTTGTGCGTTTTCTATATGTTCTAGGTAATTCTCCAGTTGATATTACTTTTACCAGGGACTGACTTAATTCTCAGAACATGAACACGAAGATTTCCAATTTCAAAAACTGGAAATGCTTAATCTTTCACCTTTATTTCACCTAGAAGCAGTCACATCATCTAAAGGTCATTTTTCTTGGGCCTGAGGTATGAGGACTTGGGAGGTGGCTCAGTTGAGACAAGACAAATCAGTTACTTAAGACTGATTTATTACCCATTGGAATAGCACTCCTGCAGTCATTAAACATTTTTTAAAAGAAAAAACAATATTAATGATATGTTCTGGGTAATTTTCCCATTGATATAAATTTCACCAATTACTGGTTTGATTCTCAAACCATGAACCCATCCCTGCTGAGAACAATGCAATGTTTTGTATTATGTAATTAGGGTGTATAAAGTTTAGACAAATTACAAAGACAGGCTTAATATACTATTTCTTAACTTTATTATGGATGTGCAGGACACCTCACCTCTAAATGTGGAAAGTTTCTATCAAAAGGCAGTATCAGTCCAGGTTCTCGAAACTTTATTCAGATATTTTACCTGAGGAGAAACCTCCAAATTTGCTGCTTTAAAAAATTGATTGAAATGACATTTCAGGGACAATACTCACTTTAATCAGGAGTATAAAATTAATCTACACCAGCAGAATTTTGTTGTTCAGTCGTGTCCGACTCTTCGAGACCCCATGTCGTATTATCCCACTGTCATTGCACATACCATCCAATAGGTGGCTTCCCTGTGGGCATAATTTGCATCTCATAATTTTAAATATGCGCAAACCAATGAAAGTGTACCTTCCTCAACAAGCCTGAATGAAGCCCATCAGTAGTTTTCTCCAAATTTGGAAAAGAATATACGATGTGCCTTTGTGAAAATTATAGTGTCAGTGTGCCAATTTTCAGCACTTTTAAAATTGCTTTTTTTCCCGGTGGCATTTTTTATTAGGCCAGTGTAAAATTTGGCGCATTCATAGACCCCATCATATAGATGTATTTCATTGTGCAATACCATGCATGCTTTCCTTATCCATTGTTTGTATACATGTTGTTGATTGAATCTACCTGTATATTCTGTTATATTGAAAACTATTTTTAAAAAAGTGTGGGGGAGGGCAGTGATTAGGTAGAACACATTAAGGGAAAATCTAATCTGCATATTATCAAAGCATGCCTGCCTGTGGTCAGGTCAGAACTCACCCCACAAAAGAATCAGCTGATGTATCAAACTAAACAGGTAAAAGGCACTCTCATGTCTTGACTGCCTTCTCCAGCGGCAGACGCAGATCCACAATATCTCCCAGGTTATGTGCTTCAAAGGGAGCAAAACTCCATCCAGAACAGCCTTGATACAGAATGAAGAATGGGCAACATTTCAATTTCTCTCACTTCCTCCATTTTCCAATCTGAAGTACAGTTCTCCATATTTTAGCACCAGTTTGCAATTTTTAAAAATAGTCCCCAAGAAAATTAATCAGCTAATCTCTCCCACTATTGCATATTTCTATGCATTTTTGGCTATTGCACACTTCTTCTTCTTTGCAAAGCAATGTCTTCTAATATAATGCATTTTTGTATGTTGTCGTAATGAATAAAAGTATTTTAATGGACATTTTCCTGCTAGCATATTCATTTTTGTACACCTTACTAGGTTGGACAGCTCTATTGCAAAAATCAGAGAAGTCCAGTTTTTGAAGGCTGCCTGTAGTTTGCTTTGCATATTATTTCAGAAAGTACAAATAAGGTAGGTTCACTTTTAAATGCAAACTGAACCTTATTTCCCCCCGCCCCATCTTTATCTAAACCTGGCTCAGTCCCAGTCGCAACCAATGGTACTGCTAAAGGTAAAGGTAAAGGGACCCCTGACCGTTAGGTCCAGTCGTGTCCGACTCTGGGGTTGTGGCACTCATCTTGCTTTACTGGCCGAGGGAGCCAGCATACAGCTTCCAGGTCATGTGGCCAGCATGACTAAGCCACTTCTGGCGAACCAGAGCAGCGCATGGAAACGCTGTTTACCTTCCCGCCAGAGCGGTACCTATTTATCTACTTGCACTGGCGTGTTTTCGAACTGCTAGGTTGGCAGGAGCAGGAACGGAGCAACGGGAGCTCACCTCGTCACGGGGATTCGAACCGCCGACCTTCTGATTGGCAAGCCCTAGGCTCTGTGGTTTAACCCACAGCACCACCTGCGTCCCTATAATGCTACTGCTATCTTGTCTAAATTAAGATTCAGTTTGTTTATTAGTCCAGATCTTTGCTGACCTCAAGATTTTCATTGCCTTTCTCAGTCTGAGAAAGGAGAGAGGGATAGAAGTCTATACCAAGAGACTTCCAACTCATCTATGTGTGTGAGTTGTTTAGGCTTTTTATATCTGTGCTGTTAAAGTTTCTCAAATAAAGCTAAGTTCCAAAGCTGTTTTTTTCCAAAGCTGTAGAATTCCTCCATGCCTTTGGCACCATTAATTTTCCTTCCATGAAAAATACAATCATTAAATGTTCATTGTCTCCTTCAAGGAACCCAAGAACAGTGTCGTTTTTGGATCCTTATACATTGGTTGAAAAGTTATTTGTTGACATCCTTACTCCAAAGAGAACTGTTTGTGGAAATATCAGCCTGCAGAATCATACGCCTCCAACATTTTTGGTCTTGTGAAGATACCTCCTTTTTGCCAAGGCTTTTGCAAAATCTTTATGGATTTTCCTATATGCTTACTGTGATAGATCCTAATGGCTTCTAATCCAGATTCTGTTTCACTGCTGTTCCTCTATTTTGGAACCCAAACTTTACCCCCATACAATTGTTAACCCTGCTAGTGTTTCTGTAGATTCCCATATTGATTAATGGTTGGACTGCCTGATATTTATGAATGGGTTTCTAATAAAATGTATGACCTGATATGCTTGCCTTCAGCTGACTGGCTCTTGCCCCATTTTATTCTTTAAATGGTCTCAAGAGAGACGAACGATGCCATCCCCTTTACTTACACAGCTCTTACTTAAAATAGTTTATGGTGTAGGAAAGTTTGCATTGGGGACCTTTGTGGGGCCAATTTCTTCGGCCTTTTCATCTGCACACAAAAAGTAACTTTTAGAAAAGGGTTTTCCTATCACCCTACTGGTTCTGCCTTTCACCATCAAGAATGATTTAGCCCTGACCTTACTTCTCACATATTTTTTTGTTGTTCAGTCGTGTCCAACTCTTCATGACCCCATGGACCAGAGCACACCAGGCACGCCTATCCTTCACTGCCTCTCGCAGTTTGGCCAAACTCATGTTAGTAGCTTCGAGAACACTGTCCAACCATCTCATCCTCTGTCGTCCCCTTCTCCTTGTGCCCTCCATCTTTCCCAACATCAGGGTCTTTTCCAGGGAGTCTTCTCTTCTCATGAGGTGGCCAAAGTACTGGAGCCTCAACTTCAGGATCTGTCCTTCCAGTGAGCACTCAGGGCTGATTTCTTTAAGAATGGATAGGTTTGATCTTCTTGCAGTCCATGGGACTCTCAAGAGTCTCCTCCAGCACCATAATTCAAAAGCATCAATTCTTCAGCGATCAGCCTTCTTTATACCCCAAATCCAGCTATGGTTTATTTTTGTATGTGTTAAAATTGGTAATAAATTTACATGAGCTGGGAAGAGTCACAATACTGTATTTTGTTAGAGATCCCCAATCCCTCTTTGCTCCACTTTTATATTAGCCTTCTTTTGTTATCCTTGTGAATGAAAAAGTTGGACAATGTTTCCATAGTTGTCCTTGGAATATTCATAGGAAATACATGCGACAGGCATAACACCTCAGAGATCAGTCAGGATAAATTAAAAGTATTAAATTGCTTTAGTTTTTGTATAATTGCTTTTTTTACAATTGGCCCAAAGTTCATGTTCTTTAAATTTTCTAAGTTCTTTGCCAAAGGTGCTACCAATTCATGGTATGTTTCCAACTTTTTTCTTTGTTTTTTAATTGAAGCAACTGCACTGCCTCCTTTCTCATGTTCAAACACATTTCATAATTAATATGATGTCCAGAAAGCAATGCAGAGTCCTCCCATTTTGACATTACACTTTGGCCTTTTCCAGACTTAAGAACGTTAAAGCAATGTCATCCACAGATTCAATATCTATTGTGTATTCTCTATCTATTCCTTTCTCATGTTCAAACACATTTCATAATTAATATGTGTCCAGAAAGCAATGCAGATTCTCTATTGTGTATTCCTTTATCCCTCTAGTACCTCTTATAATGTTTGCTAATGGTTTCCCTGAAAATGCAGTGGAGATAATAGACAGCTCTGTTTTGTTTCCCACCTCATTTCGACAGGTGTTAAGTCCAGATCATTTGTCTACACCACCATCATACTATCCTTGTACAGTTGTTTAAGCAGAGGTTTAAACATAATTTCCATATTTTTACATAACTCTAGCAGGAAATTCCATTCTACATTATCAAAAGCTTTGGCAGAGTCAAGAGATATAATTGCTAATGGCTTCCTTGTTTCATTGCTAATATAAACGGTATTTAAAATTATCTGTATAGAATCTGCAGTGTGTCTCCTTAAGGTCCATTCTCTCCAAGTTTATGGTTCTTTATCTTTAAAGCACACTTGGATTGAACAGCCGTTCAGAGTCCAGATTGTTCTCTGATATTCTTTTAAACAGAGAAGTAAAGGTGGTGGCCATGACTGGAACCTTGGCAGCAGGCATTTCACTACACGGAGAACCCAAAATAAATGTTTAAAAATGGAAAATGGAATCACCTGGTAAAATAGGAGAGGGAGAAGGAAAATGGAGTCACTAGAGCGATGGGGGGATGGGCAGTGAGGGAATAGGAGAGGTTGGTGAACTGCTCAGGGGGGGTGCAGCACTGGGGAAGGAAAGAAGGAATGGTGGAACACAGTGGGAGAAACTGGTGTTGCAGGGAGTTGATTAGGAAAAAGTGGCCTTAAATGTTGCATTGGCATTGCCCATACTGCTGCTTTGAAAATCAATCAAATGTACTTGGGAAAGGAGCACTAACCATTTTCTCTTATGCCATTTCCCCATTCACACGAAAGTTCATACCAAGAACAAACTTAGTTGGTCTCTAAGGTGCTACTGGAAGGATTTTTTAATATATTTTTAATAATAATTTATTAAATTTTAACCATAAAAACACACATACAACAAACACTACAAAAACTACAATACAATACACACTTACACACACTTATTTATATATCCTTATCCTCTTTATAAACATTATTTTGGGACTTCCTCACATCCTCTCTTCTGCGTTCATTTCTAATCTTCTTTAGTAACTTTGTAACATTGTAAAATCTTCCTTCTCACAACTAATCTTAATCTTACAAATCCTAATCATCATATACCTAAAATCTTATTCCTAATAAAATAAACATTACACAACTCCAACTTCTTATATCCTCTCTTAACTTAACTTCTGATTACTGTAGCCTAAATCTCTTCTGATTCCAATTTCAAATATTTATTAATCACATCCTTTCAAATAATTATACATTTCTTCCAATTTTCTTACACCGTTTCCCCCCCTCTGGTTTCAGAGTTTCGTGGTCAGCTATTTATATTTCCCCTTTAAAAAATCTACCTTCACCCCATACCTTTCCTAACCATTCTAACCCTTCCCTTTTTCCTTCCCATCCCTCACAGGATTTTATAATTTATAATTTTGTTTTGACTATGGCAGACCAACACTGCTACCTACCTGTAACTGGATTCATTTCCCCAGTGTAGATTGCAAATAAAAACATAAGTACCAAATAGGATATATGTTTTCCACTGTGTAGCTATCAGCCGTTCCAGTAGGGGGACAGGAGTGATTTATATTGATGAAATGGTGTGGAAGTTGGTTATTATTCTCTGAATGCTGCTTCTTCAAACTCTGTAGTAACCAATTGGGACTGCTAATTAATGAAAAAACTTTACCCCATCAGCAGCTTGAAGATGATCTCCCACATCATACCTCCTTTTGCCCTAGGTTTGGACTAAACTATGAACTGCATGCACTCCATCCAAGGCTCTTTGACAATGAGTTTTTCTAGATGGATTTGATGGAAGCTTGGAGGGTAGGGAGTGGTTTCTAATCCTGCATGTGTTCAGGAAGGGCCAAGAAATATCTTGCCCCAGCTTGGAGCTAAGCGACTGTCAAATTGTTACATTGAGTTAATAGAACTTAAAAAATAAAATAAATAAAAATTCATCGCTCATCCAGTCATTTATTCTTTAGGTCAAACATTAATAGAGAAGCAATGAGCTGTTATTTTAGTTGACCTGCTTATAAAGCTGATAAATCAGGGTACACATTGGAGCTAATTATTTTTTTCTGTGCAATTGAGTTCTTATTGATAATGGATATGCTAATGAAACTTTCCTTACAATGACAGGTTGAAGAATGAACGTTCCCCACATCAAATGGGGTGCGCATTTTGCGTGGTCGCGAGTAGCCCCTTTGGATCACGGTGGCAGCTCCTGGCAGTTGGGTCTGGCACAGCCTTCCCAGGTTGGATACCTGTGGACTCCACCTACTACAGCAGCCGCCCAATCCTGGCTGGGGAGGTGTTGCCAGGGGGATTGGCCAGGTAGAAGGAGGGATTATTCAGTACACACAATAGAACTTGAATCATACCTGGGAAGCGGCCGTTGGAAATCTTCTCTTAATTTCTGTAACAGAAATGTTGATGGAAAAGACACTATGCCAATTATTTTTTTATTTACTTTCCAAATTATTACAAATCAAACCAGATTAATTCAATTTAATTTCCAAAACAGGTTTCCCGCTCCTGTTACAAGGTATGTCCAGGATATGCCCCCACTGCTGCGCCAGTTCTCACTTAATCGCTAGTTGGCATCACTTCACAGTTTCCATTGATGGAAACACTTCCATTACTAATGCAGCGGAAGCATGCAAGATTCACAAGCACCCACACATTGGGTGGCCAGCTATGTGATTAGCAGCCTGATTCATAATCTAGTTAAATCATTATCCTCGGATTTAAATATTTATATCTGTTTGAAATACTTCCGTGCTTATATGACTGGGCAATAAATTGGGCTGTAGGTGTGAATGTTCCTCTAAATCTTTTGGCTATTTAAAATTAAAGTAGAAGAGAGCAAAAGGCACAGACTTTCTAACTGCCATTTTTTTGTGAAGTCCTAATGGTAAAAGGGGTCCCTTGAATTTTCTCCCCTCAGAGGGCTTGACGAGAAAGGAGGCGTGGCAGGAGTTCTTACACCTGCAGAATTCAAGAGGTACCAAGAAAAATATACTTTCTTGCCACATTATGTCACTTCTTTTGTGAAACTAGTGTTCAAGTACGTTGTCTGTGAGTGTGCTTTGGGGGCATGGCCAGAAGAAGAAAGGACTAAGAAGGGGGGAATTGCAGCTACCACCCCAGCCCCTCAGCTTGAGCTGCTCCTGTAAAGATGGGTTTTATCCACCTGCCTGTCAGGTAACTTGAATGTTATACTGCTTGTTTGCTTGCTTGCTAAAGTGTTTGCCCATATTGCTTCAGTTTGACAGTTTTCATTACTTGCAGCTGGTGTGGGAAAGTTTTTCTACACGAGGACCAGAGCAGGTCCTGATATAAGAGCAGGCCAGTGGTGGTACAGTGGTGGGGAGACACCAACAGGACTGACCCCCTTCGACTGCTACCTGTGTGGCTTAACCACAGAAATTTCCCATTGCCGGATTTACCATGGACCCTATGGTGCAGCTGAAACAGGTTCCACAAAAAGGGCTCCCACAATATGTGCGCCGTGAGTTCAGCGCAACAAAAAATGTAAAAACAAGATTCAGCCGTGCTGAACTTGATACAAATAATTGTATAAGACAATATTTTATGGTTTGTTGCTGTTTATATTTTGAATTAGATACATATGGGGGCACCAACATCTTTTCTTAGGGCCTGTAAAGGTCTTCATCTGGCTCTGACTGCAACTCCCCTTATCAGTTAGGAACCGGATTGTTGGCCACGTATCAGAGAACAGATTTGTGACCCTGATCCATAGGGGGAGCCTGGGTGGGGGAATGTCTGGTTCTAACATATTCCCCCCTGAGTGGGAGGAAGACAGAGCATAGTTATGGATATAATAGTCCTTAGACTATCATCTTATCCCTAACTTTTGTACTGCATGTAATTTTATTGTGGGATGGTGTCAATAAAGTGTTTGAATGAGCCTATAGCATGGAGTTACCATGACTCTGTGTCTATTTTTACATAAATTCCAGTGGCTATAGGCAGGAGAAGGTATAGCTTGGGCGTGGGAGCTGATTATTGTTGTTTAGTTGTTTTGTCGTGTCCGACTCTTCGTGACCTCATGGACCAGAGCACGCCAGGCACTCCTGTCTTCCATTGCCTCCCGCAGTTTGGTCAGACTTCAAGAACACTGTCCAACCATCTCGTCCTCTGTCACCTTCTCCTTGTGTCCTCCATCTTTCCCAACATCAGGGAGTCTTCTCTTTTCATGAGGTGGCCAAAGTATTGGAGCCTCTGCTTCAGGACCTGTCCTTCCAGTGAGCACTGATTTCCTTCAGAATGAGGGGAGGGGAGAGCTGATTATTATTTGGGATCAAATAGTAATCCCTGATCTGATCTCATTAATTCCACTCACCCTCAGCCAGTTAATGTAACTTCCATTTTAGAAGCTGCATGCTCAATTCGAAGAGGCATTTGATGTCACACATAATTTTTTCCTCCTCAGAACAATTCCTGAGCGGCACCACTGCCAGATATTTCATCCTTTGTGTTGTATGCGGACAATATTTTGGACTAATTTGTTGTGTGAAAGCTGGAAAGGAGCTAGTACGCTCTGGACAGTGAGCACTTTACAAATTACTGGCAATTCTACCTGGAGAACTCTGGGAGCATTAATCTGCAATTTAGTTTATTGCACAGAGAAAACCATAATTACACAGAAAATGGATGCTATCTGCAGAATAATCTCTTTCCAAATCAAACAATCAACGTGACTGATAAGACATGCACAAAATGACACTATAAAACTTCTGTAACAAAATATGGATATGAGAGGGATTTGCTACCATTTGACAAAAGGCAGCAAAGAAGTTGCCTTCTGACCTAGGTGAATTGCACAATTTTATGCAGGGAGGGTTCTATGCAGCCCCCTGAAGAGGCCAATTATTAGGTCTGAGAAGACCCTGGTCAAAATCCCGTTTATGGGTCTGGGCAGAATTTACCTGGTGAAATTAGTGACCCAAATAGCACTGGCAGTTGCGTCTAGTCACTATTTAAACATACCACACAGCCCCAGAACACTGCTATGTCAGGGGAACATTATGGGTTATTAAAATGGCTGGTGCCATTTTAAGGGCATTTGTGATGGGCACTGAAAGAGCCAGAAGCTGCCTGAGGATGCCAGATGCTGGCGCAGAGCCCGTCAATCTTTCCCCTAAATACTCTTTGCAAATAACGTTGAAAGATACTGCATGATGTTGGGCTTTTGAGCCAAGCCTCTCATGCTTTTGTCAAAGGTCCACCAAATAGCTATCAGGTCTTGCTGCAGCTCCAAGGGTGGAGACAGTGCCTTCTTTTTTCTGGCAGAATGCACCAGAATGTATGACACGGCACATACATACCATTTGAATGGAAATGCCCATGAACTTGACAGGGTGGGGTCCCCCTCAAATATTTTATGGAGGGGGGCAGAAGGGATCTCAGCCCCTAGGAGTTGGCTCCTATGGTCTCTTGCTACATGTTATACATCTGAACTGCCTGAAGCAGGGAACTGTCATGGGTTTGATAAAGCCGTGACTCAGTTTCTGCATTAGGCTCAAGATAATAATCTATAATCTGATAAAAGTCCTCTAAAATGGGCAGGATCTTTGTTTTTGTTTTCACTTTGGCAAGGCTTTGGAATTTCAACAAGACACGTATAGAATTTTATTGTTGCAATTTGTAAAGACTGTCAATATCCCTTGACAATGTGCCTATTCACAGCGTTTTATAGCAAAGCCATTCTGGGCTGGTCATGGGAAAAGATCATAGGGCCAGAATTTCTTAGATGTCAAAGATAAGAGGAGGATAAAGGCATTGTTTTGTAATGGAAGAAATTATAATGTTTGCTTATTAGAAAGTCCAACCAGCCAGGGTTTTACAAGAGGACACACCAACAGCGTCCCACATGCCTGTTCCACCCATCCTCCAGCCTCCTCTGAATTCCAATCACTACTAATAATGTTCTGCTACATAGGCTGCCCTGCATTCACTTCAAGCAGGTTTAGGTTTAGGTCTATTGTATTTATGACTCACTTCCCACAAGGAAAGGGCCCAAAGTGATATGCAAGTATAAAATGCAACATATATAACATATTAAAAACATAGTCCAATCATTGGTGTCACCCAAAGGCCTGGGAGAACAAAAACATATTTGCCTGGCACCAGTAGCGTAGCATGTGTTGCCAGTGCCTGGGGCCACATGGATTTGGGGAACGGAGTACGCATGCGCATTCAACTGCCTGACAGCGTCCACATCACCCAGGAGATCGCAGTCACTCCGTTGTCTGGAGAGGTAACTTCCTGGTTCGCATGGAGAAGCTGTTTTCAATGGAGCCCAGTGACAGAAGCACACAGCTGTATTGAGGCAGCACCAGGTTTTGAAATTTTGCACCCATTAACAATTTTGCACCTGTGGCAACTGCTCCTGTGTGTCCCGTCGCCCCACATCTGCATCAGCTTTGAACTTGTTTTTTATTGTCAAATCACTTCAGGAAGTTTTATGGATAGTGATTCATTAAATCAATAATAAATGTTGGCTGGGGTTGATGATAGCTGGAATCCAACATCATGCAAAGAATCACAGGACTATTCTAAGATGGTCATTGTGGGCAGCCGCACGCACGCACGTACACACACACTTCACATTAGGAAATACAGTATCAATAAACGAAACCTGAAGCAGAAATCCCAACTGGGCTGGAGATACACCTTGTAGAATACTTATGATAATATTTAATCCAGCCCTTTAATAGTTGTGTACCACTGCAAACTTTGTTGTAGTTTGGGGTTGTTTTTTAAGTGTAGCTGATCCTTCTGATTCCACCTGTTTTTTTATTTGGCATCGTCTATAAATAGGCTGATCGCCGAAGAAGGCTGATCGCCGAAGAATTGATGCTTTTGAATTATGGTGCTGGAGGAGACTCTTGAGAGTCCCATGGACTGCAAGAAGATCAAACCTATCCATTCTCAAGGAAATCAGCCCTGAGTGCTCACTAGAAGGACAGATCCTGAAGTTGAGGCTCCAGTACTTTGGCCACCTCATGAGAAGAGAAGACTCCCTGGAAAAGACCCTGATGTTGGGAAAGATGGAGGGCACAAGGAGAAGGGGACGACAGAGGATGAGATGGTTGGACAGTGTTCTCGAAGCTACTGGCATGAGTTTGGCCAAACTGCGGGAGGCAGTGAAGGATAGGCGTGCCTGGCGTGCTCTGGTCCATGGGGTCACGAAGAGTCGGACACGACTGAACGACTGAACAACAACAACAACATAAATAGGCAAGACCTTTCCCTTTCTATTTCATTGTACAAGGCCAAGTTGTGTTTTTATACCCCATTTATAATTTTATAATTGTACTCATTCACCTCTGCGTCTCTCTCTCTCTCTCTCTCTTTTGACTTTAATCAAAAGCTCCCTGTGTTGAACTTTTGTTGTTGTTACTGCTTTTCTCTTTGTAGGCACAAATAAACCCGACAAGAAAACACTAGAGGGGTTGGGCTGAAAGAAAATATGATGAAAATGATGTACAGATGGTATTTGGCACTTGTGAAATTATCAAAAAAGTATCATTGTGGTGGACGTGCCCAAGGGTAAAAGACTTCTGGGAAATGATTTATAATGAGCTGAAAAAAGTATTTAAAAATACTTTTATTAAAAAACCAGAAGCCTTTTTACTTGGAATAGTAGGAGAGGAATTGCCCAAAAAAGATAGAAAATTCTTTTTGTATGCCACAACAGCTGTGAGAATATTGCTTGCCAAGAATTGGAAAACACAGGACATACCAAAAATAGAAGAATGGCAAAATAAGATGTTAGAATACATGGAACTGGCCGAAATGACTGGACGAATCCGTGACCAGAAGGAGGAGACGATAGAGCAAGATTGGAGCAATTTTAAAGTGTATTTAAAAAAATATTGTAATATTTGTTAAAGAGGAAAGTTTTTGGAAGAAATTGAGGCTTAGGTGTGTATTTAGAATTGGAAATAATTAGAAAATAGTAAAGTTAGATAATGATAGAGAAAGAATGTAAATTAGAGGATTAGAAATAAGAATGTTTAAAATGAGATGGAAGACTGCTAAAGATGTATTATAATGAAATCAGCAAAGAGGGATTTGAGGAAGTCATGAAACAAAGTGAGAAAGGATAAGAAAGTTTTTATATATGTTTTTAGTAATGAGATATATTTCTTTTTGTAATAGAAAATACGTTTTGTGTGTTTCAATATGTGAAAACTAATAAAAAAAGTTATTGGGGGAAAAAAGAAAAGAGAAAAGAAAACACTAGAGGGAAGAAATGAAGCCTTATGGAAAACCGAAAGAGTGTGTCTCTATAACAGCAGAACTTCAACATGGCATTATTGGGAACAATCATTTTCAGCCACCCACAAAGCACAGAGCAAAAGCTGTGATCAGGAGGGTGCTGAATGCCCCATGCATAAGATAGGATGCTGGGAGATTACTGAAGGGACAAGAGGAGTCACATCGGAAAGGACATGTCACCCTGCTTAAGAACTGGAACAGCAGATTATTGCCACCGAGACAGAATCCCGTGTTTTATTGGGATCATTTAATCAGGATGCAGGTAATTATGCTATATTTATGGCGGCAGGTATAACAAGGTTGGTCAATGAATGGAGCTATTTAGTTAAGCAACAAAACCACAGGGCAACTCAGGTTGCTAAAACCAAGAACACAACGAACTCGGAACTGTACTGCCGCACAACTCTTGTCATGAGGACGCACTGGGTCTATTCAAACTCCTGCAGTGCAAGAGGGTTAAACCAAGTGGAATCATTGCACCACCTGGTGGTGGGATGGCAACCTCCGTAAGTCACTACAGTACAGTGGTACCTTGGTTTAAGAACAGTCCTGTCTACGAATGAATGAATGAATGAATGAATGAATGAATGAATTTATTTTTACGGTCACAGACCAACTTACTAAATCAATAATACAAAAATAATACATTAAAATTTGCACAACAAAACCATACACGTATATATATACGTATACAGCAGCATTTAAAATATATAGATTAGAATTGCGGCATTAAAATATGCCATTTAGGGTCCTATTCATAGCGATAACACTGCTTGTTCTCTGAGCTTTATGGCTGCTACACAGTATTTAGCTACTTTCAGGGTAATCTCAGGGTCCATATCTTCTACAAGGCATTTAAGGCATAGGAATTCATTTAAAGGATTTTGTATGACCGGGGAAATAAAAACCTGGCATATGTTGTTGTAAAAGCGGCAGCGTAATAAAACATGAGAAACAGATTCGGTTTATGAACTCCGCAAAACCGGAAACAGTGTCCCAGTTTGAGAACTTTACCTTGGTCTAAGAATGGAAGCTGAATGGTGGAAGGGCACCGGCAGCGGGAGGCCTCATTAGGGAAAGCGCGCCTCAGTTTAAGAACAGTTTTGGTTTAAGAACGGACTTCCGGAATGGATTAAGTTCGTAAATCGAGGTACCACTGTATGTAGAAGAGGGGACAATGGACCAGAAGAGGACAGTGATTGTTTACCTCATTTCTTTCCTGCCGTTTGCCCCTTCAAACTTACTCCCCTGGTTGGCTAAGGGATATTATCTCCCTTCCCTTCTGGAAAGAAAAGTAGCCCCATTCTGTTCTGCATCTCCTGTTCCCAGTTTCATCCTCCCTCGTTGCAGAGACCTGCCAAGGATGATATAACTCCCCATAACATGTAGCTTGGGCCTAAGGGGCGAGGCACACTCCTTGTTTTATGCCAGCCCTGTGTACCACAATATGCTCAAGTCCAATGCGCAATGCATGGTTTTGTCATGCAATGAGTCTACACCAGGGGTCAGCAAACTTTTTCAGCAGGGGGCCGGTTCACTGTTCCTCAGACCTTGTGGGGGGCCGGACTATATTTAGGGGGAAATGAATGAATTCCTATGCCCCACAAATAACCCAGAGATGCATTTTAAATAAAAGCACACATCCTACTCATGTAAAAACATGCTGATTCCCGGACTGTATTGAGAAGGCGATTGGGCCGGATCCTACCCATGGTCTACACAAAGTGTATACGCGTAGCTATGTTAGTCTGAGTCTTAAAAAAAAAGTGTGTTCTGGCTTTGATAGCAGATTATGACAGAGGTTGTGGGGAGAACCCCGTTCTTCTTTCAGAGCTACAATTCCCAGAGTTCCCAGTGAAGAGGGATTATTAAACCACTCACAATTGTAACCCAGAGAGGAAGAGGAGTATCCTAACAATTATTATTATTATTATTATTATTATTATTATTATTATTATCATCATCATCATCATCAACCCCCTTAACTAACTTCCCACAATTCTTTGTGGAAAGCCAGGGCTGTTTGAAGTGGTATAATATCACTAAGTTCAGTGGGTCAGCAATTCACTCGGTTGCACTTCTCAAACCTGTCTCCCTTGTGAGTTTTAATTCACCTCACTTTAGAAAACAGCTAGCTTGAAATGCAAGTAGCATCTGAAAGATCAGTCTCTTAAGAATGCTCTTTTTCCCCTGCATTGGCAGCGCAGCCTCTGCTGAGAGCCGTCAACTGATGCTGCATTTAAGGAAATGTGTTTGTGATATGAAAATCTGAGAAAAGGCTAAATGTTGATGAATCATCATGAAATATGCATCCTCCGAGGAGATGCTTGCCTTGGATAGGTATGCACAAACTGTAAACTTAAACGTGAGCATGACACCAGTAATTTGGAAACACTTGTATCCCAAAAAAGGTACACCCATCGGGAATGCAATGTGCCACCATTCAGAGACAGCTGCATTGTTTTTACAAGGAAGATTGAGGCATGAAAGGCAGTATGGTGAAGCAGGACAGATTGCACATCTGGAAATATTAGCAGGATTTTAGTAGCTTGAAATGAGCCAGCATAGAAGCAAGGAATCTTGCAGTTAAACTTCCTCACGATGCCACAATTTCAAAATGCTTCCCGTAAGAATTTTTCCTTCCTCCTTACTTAAGTTTCCCATGCAGTAGCCAATTCTCACACACGGCTCCCCGCCCCACAAGAGTATGAACAAATTATGAGTCCCACTGCAAATTTCCTTAACTTCTAGTGTTTGAATGAGGGAATTGGCTCTATATTTTCTTGTCCTATCCTATCCCACTCCCAACCCAACGTTCCTGGTTGATGTTGAATGCAATTACCTGGTTCTCATGCATTTCCTGCCAGGGGAAAGTGGGGAACCCCAAGTCTTTACCCACCCAACTTTCAGAAGCAGAAGAAAAATATCCAAAATGTTTAATGAGCCAGCTTCATCAACCCTCTTAACTAACTTCTGGCATGTTCAGAGCTTGTTCATGGTAACAAATCACTGCTTGTTGTAAAGCAGAATTCCCTGGCTAGTAAAGCTCTGGGATTTACAGAAAGCAAAACTGAACTTGGCCGGTGGAGCAGAGGAGACCATGCAAGTCAACGCTTTGCTCTGGCTTATGAAGGGCCCATTCATAAACCATGAATGGAAAACCATTAGCCCCCCAAGTCCTAGGCTAAACCATGGTTTCACATTACAGTACTTGCAAGCACATGCAAACATGTGAAAAAGATTGAAGGGAGGTTTATACAGTCCTAGAAATCTCATTTTCGCCACTGAAATAAATGTGACCCCACAAACTGTATTAAGCAGGAGATAAAACATACAGAAATTCTTTATTGGGAGAAAGGTCTCTTGAGAAGAAATATTTCTGTTTCTACAGTGTTAGAGATTGCTGTTTGTTTCAATGATCAGTTCAACTCACAGTAATTGCTTGACTTTACTTTAATTCCTGCACTGAAAAAGGCGTTTCCATAATTACTGCAAATGTTCTTACATAGACATTTTTCTCCTTAGGAAAGAAGGTATATTTAAAGCAGACCTAGAAGCATTCATTTCCAAACAACAAACCATGATCAAGTATTCTCATTTGTTCAAAAAAGGTAACAAAGGTATATCTGAAAAAAATGCCTTTGACGTTCATCTGTAAACTTTAATTACTAAAAGAATGGCAAAATACATCAAAACCCCACATTTTCATCTTAAAAATAACTACAAATCTGGACAGGAAATACAGAAAAGGTTTATGATGGACGTACCCCACTTTGTTATCTGGTGAAGGAAATCTGAGGCAACAATTTGGTGCATTACAGACAAGCCAATATACAGTAGCCGCACACCACAATTATCATTTTTGGATCACAACTAGCATTCTTTACTATGACTGTTAGTACAGAAATGTTCTGCAGTTAGAAAAAAATGAGAATACTCTCATGCTGTACAATACCATGTGCAAGTATGTGTGTGTGTGTGACAGATATTAAAAATTAAGGAACCAAATCAATTTAAACTCTTTTACGCCAACCTGCTAGGTTGCAGACCCTGGAATGTTCAGCACACAAAAGATTTTTGCAAGCTCCAGACATAATTTAAGTGCTTCTCAAGTGCAAAGCATTACCGACTAAAGCTTTTCAAAGGTCATTTAATTACAGATACAAACATCCTCTGCAAAGATATGAGAATATGCTATAGGACCCCGGAGGTCGTGACAGATTTGTATATTTTTAAGGAAGAGAAATGCTATATTCCACTCCAGTAGTTCTAGTCCCTGATGAGCTTCTCCTGACTGAAGGCATTTTATTTGTAGGAAATGGACCACTCTTTGACAGACGCATCGTGAGATGTTGTTACCAAGGTATGTTCGTCCAGCCATGCCAAGCTGCTTACGTGATGTAACCTGTGGGCATCTGACAGAAGCAACAGAAAATGTAAATGGGTGCAACCAACCTCTTTCAATAATTTGCTCTTAAAAAGTTTAGCAGGAATGTACCTTTCATACTCATGCGTGAACTCCCCACACCCTTGATGCTTGCTCACCTGCGGCCCCTTCACCATTGCTTGCGCGCAGTGTGATGGCAACACACTGGTCAGGCCTTTAATTTCTACTCAAGGCTCCTCTAGACCTCATCTTCCAACCTTCACAATCCCCTCAACTCAGTCCCTATGCATGACTTCGCTTCTATTGGGAGACCCCGACACACAGGCAAGAGCCGCTGGAAGGATTTGGCCATACATGTGACAGGGAAGAGGTGGCGACACCAAGGGCCCACAGCAGCCGCCCTGCAGGCAGAATTGCGGCCTTGATGTTGAAAAATCTGTTTACAAGACTCCATTCTTCAGGATAATTTTAGCCCTGTGATTTCCCTCAAAAATACTGTTTTCCAACTTTTGTTATTTCTAGAACGCAATGAACAATGAACACAGCACTTTAGATTTCTCCGTAATGAAAGGGCTGTACTGTTTACCTTGTATTTTAACTCGGGTCTCTGGGTCACTCACTGTCCAAACATAAACCATCATATCCATTCCTCCGGAAGCAAAATGCTCATTATCTGGTGACCAGGCAATACAAACAATCTTCGCATGGTGTCCGTAGAAAATATTATGCTCCTATTGAGAAAGTGAAAGTAAGATAACCACTGATTGTTAATCCTAAAAATGAATTAACCATTGGTAAAAAAAATCGATGACAAACCTAGACAGCATCTTAAAAAGCAGAGACATCACCTTGCCGACAAAGGTCCGTATAGTTAAAGCTATGGTTTTCCCAGTAGTAATGTATGGAAGTGAGAGCTGGACCATAAAGAAGGCTGATCACAGAAGAATTGATGCTTTTGAATTATGGTGCTGGAGGAGACTCTTGAGAGTCCCATGGACTGCAAAAAGATCAAACTTATCCATCCTTAAAGAAATCAGCCCTGAGTGCTCACTGGAAGGACAGATCCTGAAGTTGAGGCTCCAGTACTTTGGCCACCTCATGAGAAGAGAAGACTCCCTGGAAAAGACCCTGATGTTGGGAAAGATGGAGGGCACAAGGAGAAGGGGATGACAGAGGATGAGATGGTTGGACAGTGTTCTCGAAGCTACTAACATGAGTTTGGCCAAACTGCGGGAGGCAGTGAAGGATAGGCGTGCCTGGCGTGCTCTGGTCCATGGGGTCACGAAGAGTCGGACACGACTGAACGACTGAACAACAACAACAACAACAACAACAACAAAAAACGAAGCTCTTTATGTTCTAACTGCACAGAAACTGTAATAAAACCCAATGCAAGAACTACTGAATAAATTCCAATTCAATCTAAAGAGGGGCAACAGATTCCAAGAGCAGGCTTTAATAATATAAATTAATTAGGAGAGTACTCAGTTCTTCCACTGCCGCTTACTATGTTGTTTTCTATTTGTATCTGCAAGACCCCTCACAGTGTTAAGTCTTGCTTCAACAGCATTTCTATAACTAAATAAACCTGCTCATGAGGGATATTTGATCTATGTGCAAGGTTTCTACACTGAATGAATGAATCTTTCTTTGCGTCAGCCATCGGCCATAGCAATAAAACAATACAATATACAAAATACAGAAGCAAGTCCTCCTTACCGCATAGCCATCGGCAACGCTAAACACAGTGACTGCCTTGCTTGCGTCCGTCACGGCCAGGAAGGCGCCATCATGAGAGTATGCCAAGTCAGTCACAGGGCCTTTCGCTTCCAGAGTCTTTTCCTCTTTTTTTAAAGAAGTTCCCTGGATTGCATACAGGTACACGTTTCCATCCTGGAAGTTAAAATATGCACAAGAGTCAAGCTCTCCTCAGAAAGCTTTCAGATCTTTTTAGTGCCATGGGCGAGAAACCTCTCTTAAGTCTTGCACCAGAAACAGTTCACACCCAATTGCTGCTTTTGCATCCGTTAAGCGTGTTCTCCCTCCTATAGAGCACGTGTTGCGGTTGGGGCCTAGCAAGACACCCTGCTGGAGTTGTGGGGCGGGACTTAATTAGCTAGCCAAGGATGCTGATAGGGGCTTTTGGGGTTGTTGGGGAGAATTGTATGTTGCAAATTTTGATAGACAGTGCAGGGGTTATATATTCTGGGTGCTCGCAGCACCAGCCCCTCTTTGCTGCGTGCACCGGATCTCCCACCCGTCCCCCCCTCGTTTTGTAGGTGTGCTTTGACCTTGCTATGCCTGTCATGGGGTCGTCTGCTTTGTGGCAGGGGCCTGGTAGGAATTTTCCCATTTGGCTGATTGGCTGTGGCCATTGGGTTTTGCCTACTGCGTAGCAATTAGTCACAACTTGTAAGGTTGGCGGTTAGGCATTGGTTATTCAATTGGTTGGTGGAGGGGAAGTGGTTGGCCGTGCCTGCCCCTCCAATGCTGCTGCTGCGCGGGGAATTCCGTTAAAGGAATCCAGGGGCTCTCCATGCTTGTCCGTCCCTTGGTCATGGGTTAGGGCCACGCAAGAGCCCCTGGGAACACTAGGGGAGAGGGAGGGTCCTGGCCACCCCGACCCCAAATCCTCTCCTCAATGTGTTTTCCCCTTTGCTGTCTTCCACCAGGCGGATGGAAGTCAGCCTGTCCCCTGGATGGGACTTATAGTCAAACCAATGCCTAAGCAACCACTCACATGTTGTAATTTAATAAAATAGTTGTGGCCAAAATTATGCCAATAACCTTAAACAAAATTCCTCTGTGCGGTGTGTATTATTTGGGGGTGGGCTTCAGGACCTCTACACGCAATTAAGGTACAGAAACAGCACATTTATTGGAGAGAAAGAGAAGGGCAAACGGCAAAAGCAACTTAAGGGATAATTAGAGCTGAGTCTAAGAGAACATCCGAAATTACTATACTGAAAATGTTTCCGCAAGTGTTGCCATGCTGTGGGGGCTGCCAAGTGCTTAATGAGCAGAAAAGGCTACCTTGAAGAGGAAAATAAAACCCTTACTGTTCCTCCGACGGCAGCCATACCGCCACCAGGGTGAACTGCTACCACTTCTGGTTCAAAGCCAGGGTTATCGATTGCAAAGCACTTCTTCTTGTCCTTCATCAGAACGATCTGTAATCCGAGGAGTATGCAAATCACATGGAGGTACTGCCTAGAAAATGATGTTCCACTACGTGCTACAGGAGGCTTCCCTACTCGGTCCAAAGGATTTGCATCAACAGAGGCCCCCGTCACATGTCCAGAGCGGTGAGAGAGACACACTAGCAAATGCGCAGCATTGCTCATCGCTGCCTTATAGGGCTGGGCGATATATAGATATATCACCCAAAATTCGTTGGAACTCCTTATCGTTATATCGGTTTCATAATTTTTGACCTGGCAATATATTGTGACTCATGGTGTGTGTGTGTGTGTGTGTGTGTGTCTGTGCGTGCAATATGCAAAATTCACAATGTGGGAAAACTGTGAAGCCAGCCAAAGTTTCTCTCGATTCCTGAAGCCCCTGTTAACACACCGCAAACCACAGTGTCAATGAGACACAGCCACCCACAATCTTAATTTGCCAAGGGGCAAATGTAAGAGCTCAATGGGTTGTGGCAGGGTGTGTGTGTGTGTGTGTTTCTCTGTGTGTTGCCACGACAGAGTAAGCCCAGCAGCAAGAGTTTGTTCACCCCTCAAAAAAGGAAAAAAAAGTTGGCTTGCATTTACATCAGTGTAAAACAGCAAAAACTCCCCCCCCCGCCTCAGTAATAATGTCATCAGCCTGTGCTCTGACTCTTTCCAGTACCTAGTAAAGCATCTAAGCACTACAAACTAGTTACCAAATATCACTTTAAATAGCACTATGAGAAATCCAGGGAGAAATAACCTGCTACACTTTCAAAACAAGTTTTATTGTTTGAAGTGCAAAGTGTGCATTACGGTTAAGAAACTTATTATGCAATCCGAACCACATCTACTCGGAAGTAAGTCCTATGGAAGCCAATGGGTCTTACTCCCAGGTAAGTGGTGTTAGGGTGACAGTCTTTAGTGGTTATATTGCATTACAGTACAATCCATTTCCCCCCCCCCCCGATACGCACCTCTCCAATGCATATGACCACCGCGTACCCACCAGGTCCAACTGCAATGCATTTAGGCTGAACGTCCATTTTAATAACATCCTGGCCACTGAAAAGGGAAAGGGAAAAAAGAGATTTTTTTCCACAGCTGAAGTCACTAGCAAGAACAGAACCAAAGACCTGAGAGCAAATATGAAGCATGGGGATTTAAGGAGAAGTACTTTGTTATCAGGAAGACGGGCGATTTGGGCAGCAGGATGGATGTAAAGGGACCAAGGTGGGACAATGGAAAGCTGTAGTAGTCAAGGTGCAATATACTTCACCAATTAAAAAATGTGAACTAGAAAGGCATGTTTCAGCACATTAAAGGGCGACCGAGAAGATTCTGCACATCCCACATCTTTTGAGCAGCAGCTTACATTTTTCTTACACATTTGGTGGAGAATGTTTTATTGTCAGACACTTCATATTTATTTTCCTACACTGCATTGATATTTTAACTTGCTATATAAGATTAGAAACACAACTGTCAACTGCGCATTATCAATCCCATCTGCTCAGCAGAGTAAAACTGGTGCTTTTTTTAGCGCCGACCAAGGACAATGTTGAGGGATGCGGGTGGCGCTGTGGTCTAAACCACAGAGCCTAGGGTTTGCCGATCAGAAGACCGGTGGTTCGAATCCCCGCAGCGGTGTGAGCTCCCATTGTTCGGTCCCAGCTCCTGCCAACCTAGCTGTTCGAAAGCACACCAGTGCAACTATATAAATAGGTACCACTCTGGCGGGAAGGTAAATGGCATTTCCGTGCGCTGTTCTGGTTCGCCAGAAGCGGCTTAGTCATGCTGGCCACATGACCCAGAAGCTGTCTGCGGACAAACGCCGGCTCCCTCGGCCTATAGAGCGAGATGAGCGCCGCAACCCCACAGTCGGCCGCGACTGGACCTAATGGTCAGGGATCCCTTTACCTTTACCTTTATGGATAATGTTGACTGCAGAAAGAACAACCAAAGTTGCTTGTGATATCTGGTTTTCTGATATAGTGCTTTTACACAGCAGAACTAGATGGCCCCAAACTTTGGCACGGTCATTTTGTGTGACGCTAAATTATTTGTGTGGAGGTTGACACACACGTTACCTGGCGTCTTTTTTGCTCAGACTGGTGTACCGCACGGTATCATCCATGCTGCAGCTGACCAGCTGGTCCGACTCATCCACAACCATTCGTGAAACCTGATTTGTGTGTCCTTTCCCAGAAAAGGTGTCATTTTCCCCCGTCTCAGAATCCCAATAATGTGAGCAAAATATTAAGGAAGTTTTCTTTAGCACGAGCGTGACATCCAACATTTATTGCAAGGAACAATCAAACCGACTCAGTTCCTAAATTGTGCTACACTTAGGACAGCACACATCACTACTACCTGTTGTCTCAGTCTCCCAACAGCTTTTTAAGAAGCACTAAAATCCCACTGCTGGGGGGGGGGGGAAGAGTGCTCACTGACTGGAGCAGCAATCTTGAGGGTTTGGCACCAAGGCTTCAAAGGCTCCTGTTATCATTATCAAATTTGTATCCACCCTTCATTTGTAGATCTCAGGGCAGTTCCAAACATAAAAATGCAATATAAAAAACACAAAAGACATAAATAGAAGAAGAAAGAAAAACAAACCGCGTGGCTTGCAGAATAACAGAGAATTCTTCCCAGTTGCAACTTGCACGCAACCCTGCTGTAGAACTTTCTTAAGATGCCTCGCTGAAACTAGCCAGCACAGTATCTTGGATGATGGCACAAAAAAAGGCAATTTGAAATTCAGTGAGACAGAACAGCTGCCATCTTTGTGTGGGGCAGTTTTTGTTCAAAACGCCAACCAAACCAAAGAATTACACCGACACTTATACTGAAAACAGCAGCCTCAGTGGGAGAGATGGATAACCATAAGGCTTTCATTTAGCAGCTCAAATGAGAACTGTGCTCTAATACTACCCAGGATGCCAAGAACACTTCAGTGAGTAGCAAATATTAAGAGAAAAGGAAGAAAGACAGCCAGATATAGCAACATCGCACTAGGGAGGCTTCATCTGCAAAAAAATAAAATAAAAACATTGCTTGGTTGCTCAAAGGATATTAATATGCCCATCATGGCTTCCAGAGTAGATATAGGATTTCCCCCCATTTTTATGCACCGTAAGACATTGTATTGATTTACTGTGACCCTGAAAGAAAGCACACACAATTAACACAAACTCTTACGTTTACACAGACAGCAGCTGAAGTTATTCATTGTGCACACTCGTTTCTGCCCAAATCTGGGCTTCTTTGCACAGATTTTTGGAAGAACACCCCCCCCCCAAAGGAAAGCTTCGCCTAACCTCAAACTACTCTGATAATAGACAAAAGGGAAAGTTGACAAGCCCACAAACCCTATGCTATGTGCTTCTGGGGCTGGGGGGAGAAGAGGAATTGGTTCCAAGCCATTGTCTTATCCTTAAAATAGTCTATTAAAAACAAGAACACAGGGCAAATATTACCCTATTATATGTTACAGGCCCCAAGGAGCTTATAATGCAAATTATGATATGGGGGAAACAACAGAGAGAAGGGAAGGAAGACTATGCACCCTGTTCAGTTACAAATATTTTGGCTTAGTTGCTATGTAGGAGAGAGACTAAGACTGTGCCAAAGGCTACAAAGGGGAGAGAGAGGTGGAATGATGTAAGCAGTCTAATATGAAAGGGGAGGGACAGGAGAGGGACACAGCCATGATTAACGGCTATTTTCAGGTGGCCAAGAATGGTGGGGTGCCAGGCAGACATACACTGGGATGTTCTGCATATCAACTCCATGGGGCTTTCCCTTCCCTTGAAACAATACACTCCCAGGAGATGTGACTGCAACAGAACTTTCCATCAGTTTTAAAAAGAGGGTTGTCCTTGTAGGAATTTGGGTAGGGAGGGGGAAAAAAAGGTGGACTGCTGTTTAGGCTTGGCATTCAGAAGCACAGCAAGCTACCGCCTGAAATGCCCCCCCCCCCAAGTATTTAGAGACAATTGCCTTACTGCACTTAGACCACATTTTCCCCAAACTAAGAGATCTTAAAAGTGTTGATTCTGTTCTGATTTAACCAGGAATCCTCCCACCTGGCAAGCACTGAACATATTGTTCAGAACTGGCTTGTTTGGATTAAGTAAAGTCACTTCTTGTTGGCCACCCAGAGTGGCTGGGGCAACCCAATCGGATGGGTGGGGTACGAATAAGAAATAAAACAATAAAATAAAATAAAATACTATTATTACAATTACTACTACTACTGCAAAACAGTGTAGCCAACCGAACAAGAGCGTCCACAGTGTAGCTCAAGCAGCCTTTCTGTTAAATGGGTCTTCAAAACCACACTCATTTCTGTTGGAAACAGACGGATAAACAGACCTTGATGACACGAAGGGGCTTATCTGGATTGTTCTCATCCAGATAGTTGATGTAGCCAGAAAGGGAGACAGTCAACAAGTGGCCCTTTTGCCACAGACAACCCAGCTGCTGATCCAAAACGTTTGATCCCATGTTGAAAGTATTCACAACGCTATTAGCACCAACATCCCAGATCTTAGCTGTTTTGTCTCCAGAAGCAGAAAGTAGGCGATTGCCGTCTGGACTCCAACTAATCTGTTGGAAGGAAACAAAGGGATTTAGAGGTACAGGCTCACCCTAAATACCACAGATAGCCTATATTTGTTTTCCATGCACATTTCCCCAGATGGCGAGTTTGAAGACGTCATGCGGACAAGCTGACGTGCCAATATGAGACCGTTCCTTTTATTTTAAGGTTTATTATTTTGCTTTCAGTTGTGCTCTAGCAGAAAGGGTATTTGCTACAGAGGAACCTCAAGAGGAAACAATTGATAATATTCTTAATAACAATATTCTTAATTTTCTTCTTCTTCTAGCACAATCTATTACTGTGCTCCGGAGGAAGGATTATGAATACGTATTTTTAAAAAGTTGTTCCAAGTAATGATTACAGCTTATTTTTTTTTATTTCTGTGTTAATTCTGTGAATGCAGCTCTGGGAGAAACAAAGAATCAGAAATGAATTGAGTCCATTCTGGAATGCAAAGTTGAACTCTGTAAATGGAAAATCCCAGGTGTGGAACTGCCCAGGCACCTGGCCCTTGGGGATAAGCCCACTGGTTTCTGCGGAGTTAAATAAAAGAAGTCCAGCCACTGGAGCAAGGACAAGACAGGGTTTATTGCGCAATAGGTTACAGTCAAAACTGCACACCCAGAGCAGCGTTACAAGAACTTTTAAAAACTCCTATCATATCCCAGAATACAGTTTGGAAACATCATTACTACATCACTAAAACATCATCACTACATCACGAAAGGGAAGGGTTATACATGATTAACATATAGGAAAAACAAGATTAGCATATGGGGAAACAGAGCAATATCAGGGAGATAGCCCTGAGCCAATGTGAATTGGTGTTAAGTATTGGCAAGGATACCTTGAGCACTTATCTGGGAGAGAACAATGGGATTCCAGCTGAGGGATATTAGCCCAGTGGCTTCCTGAAGCACCCAGAGATTACCTGCTGAGGCATTTCCCTGTGCACGTGGTCTCTCACCTACTGGATCATGGCAGAGAGATGGGTTCCCTTAAGGGCATCACTCCATACCCCAATGAGTTTGCTCGGGAGGAGACTTTGCTTGGGTGACCCCCCCCATAATTTCCGTAACCAAATGCATTTCATGAATTAATCAATCAGAAGAAGATTCCACAAGCACCCCAAAGAAATCTTACAATGAAAAGCATCACTTTCAGAATGTCTGTTACTTCAAAAACAACAACCACACATTGTTCTGCATCATCTTAGACGTCCCCTCCTTGGAGAAAGAAGGCACAATCTCTATTCAAATGGTGGCTTCCTCCACCCTTGGTTTTTCCAAATACTTGTATCTTTTTTTTTAAAGGGACAAACCTGCTTCCCTGATTACTTGGGACAACTTTTATCGATCAGGAGGCTTTTAATCTAACTCAAGTCAATGAAATACTGCAGCCTAAAACTGGAACCAGATTTTTAACAAGCCTGGGTTGAAATCTAGAGGGACTGCCCAGGAATCAGATCATGTACAGCGGCTCAAAGCATTTTGCTGGCTCTGAACCCAGCTGCATCCTCCAGCAGCACCGCTGCCAAGAATGCCCATTGCTCTTGGCATGGCTGGGGGTTGAAGCTTCAACCCCAGAAAAGAAAGTGAATGTTGGCGTTAACACCTCAGGAGTTTTTCAATTAAGAAACTCCTTCATGCCTGATGAGAGACAGAGCAACTCTGTCACACTTGCCCAAGCAGCCTTAGCTGCTGTGGAGCGAGACACGATTCGTGCTGCTGCAAAAAAACCAGATTCATATACAGTATTTTTCGCTCCATAAGACGCACTTTTTTCCTCCTAAAAAGTAAGGGGAAATATCTGTGCGTCTTATGGAGCGAATGGTGGTCCCTGGAGCTGAATTGCCCAGGGGCCAAAAGAGGATCATGCTTTTTATTTTACAAAGAGAAAAGGGGGTGTTGAAAGGACCCCGCTCAGCAGCTGATCAGCAAGAGATCGGGAGAGAGATAAGAGTCCCCGGCTCCCTTTCAGCCCCGCCCTCTTGCCCAGGCCTCCATTGTTGAATGTGCTGCAGAGGGAGGTTGTTTGTTTCCCCAGCGACATGTGACTGGCTGATTAGATTATCTGTCTGGAAACTGTAGAAAAGGCTCCCTTTCCTTTAGAAGCTGCAGAAATGTGAGTTGAACCCCATAAAAATGGGGCTTTTCCTCTTTGCTTTTCCCCCTTTGCAAAAAAAGCTGCAAAACTTTTAGCTGATCCTCAAAAAACCAGGGCTTTTAGAGGAGGAAAACCAGAAAAAATTTTTTTTTCTTTTTTCCTCCTCTAAAAACGAGGTGTGCCCTATGGTCCGGTGCACCCTATGGAGCGAAAAATACGGTAATGCATGTGGAAATCAACATAACGTAACAGTCTGGTCAAGGAGAGGGGGGGGAGCCCAATATACTCACTGCATAAATGCCTCCATCATGGGCCTTATTTCCTCCTAGCGTGCCAACTTTCTCTCCAGTTTTGCCATCGTAAATACATATCTTTTCAAAACCGAAAATGAGACAAAGTATCCGTTAAGTGGGCTTTGGGGTTTTTTGGCAGCAGTTTAACATACTCCCCCCCCCCCATATTGAAACACCAGCAGTTTCTTTAAAGTAGGCAAATATTTAAGTATCAAACTCAGTGTACTCCTGACATCAGAAAGCAATGGAACATGTTTAATGTAACGCAGTTACCAAAGGATCAAAACATCTGAAATATAGGAAAATGCTATGTTTGGCATTGCCTCTGGGTTAAGGCAATCAATGTCATGCTTGCTTCTTTACCTAAGTGGTTTGCATTACTATCAAGTCCATAATTCTGGCCAGGAAAAGCAAAAGGAGCCTAAGGTGGTTGACCCTCCATATCTGAGATTATTTTTTTTAATGCTCTCCAATATGAAGGTTCACCCACTGTGCGCTCTTTCCTTCAACGGTTGTCATCTGAAACCTGCATAGCATTTAACAGAGCCTCTGCTACCTCTTCTCCAACATCTCACCAGAGGCAGATTTCATGGTTTGAACACCAATCCACATTTAATCTGGCCTGATCTTCCATCTCCAGAACTCTTAGGCTGGTAAAAGGTAAAGGTAAAGGGACCCCTGACCATTAGGTCCAGTCGTGTCCGACTCTGGGGTTGCGGCGCTCATCTCGCTTTACTGGCCGAGGGAGCCAGCGTACAGCTTCCGGGTCATGTGGCCAGCATGACTAAGCCGCTTCTGGTGAACCAGAGCAGCGCACGGAAATGCCTTCCCGCTGGAGCGGTACCTATTTATCTACTTGCACTTTGACGTGCTTTCAAACTGCTAGGTTGGCAGGAGCAGGGACTGAGCAACAGGAGCTCACCCCGTCACGGGGATTCAAACCACCGACTTTCGGATCAGCAAGCCCTAGGCTCTTTGGTTTAACCCACAGCGCCACCCGCGTCCCTCTTAGGCTGGTACAGTAGTCAAAAGTCTGCACACTACTTTGTGACATCTTGGTTGACCTGATAACTTTATTGCCCTATACTATGGATTTTGCCTCGCTTTGGGCCAATACTTTTTGCCTTGTTCATCCTCTCCTTCCTCTGTTGCCTTCTCCAGCATTGATTCTGGAACACCAGTCCCTGAGAGGCAACCCTTTTTTGCTTAAAACCTAAAGGGCCAAAAATATTGGCATGGTTTCTGCTGTGCTAGCTCCAGAGGAAACGTATCTTATAAAGAACCAGGCCACTGGTCCATCCGGTTCCACATTATCTCTTATGACCAGCAATGACACTCCAAGGTTCCTAGTGTTCCAAGGCAAGATCTTTAACTGGAGATGCCAGGGACTGATCCTGGGACCTTTGGCACTCAAAGCAGATCCTCCATTTAGCTATAGGCATATCTGCCCCACCCCCCACTCCCCAAGGTAAGAAATAGCTTGATTTTACCTGGCCATCTGCACTGGCTGTAGCAAATCTATTTCCATCTGGAGAAAATCTCACACAGTTCACAAACCGGCTGTGATCCTATAGGAGAAACACACACACACACACACATATGTAATAAAAGGACGTAAATTCCCAAACGGATTACTCCAGCTGATTTTGTGGTGCTCATTGGTCTCCACCATTAGCCTGCTGTGGGTTGTGCAAGCAGCTCAAACCCTTCCTACGTCAAGTACTGTGTAACAGCAGACTCAGCACAACTGCACGTGTTCCCAAGCCCAATTCTAAGTGCTTGTTTTAAGCTATAAAGACCTGCGTGGCTCAGGACTCCCAATACCTGACAGAACCCCTCTGCTGACATGAGGGAACAAAGACCCTAAGTCAGTGATGGCCAAACTTGGCCCTCCAGCTGTTTTGGGACTACAACTCCCATCAACCTTAGCTAACAGGACCAGTAGTCAAGGATGATGGGATTTGTAGTCCCAAAACAGCTGGAGGGCCAAGTCTGGCCATCACTGCCCTAAGACAACGAGTGGCCCTTCTCTGGGTGTGTCTCCAAGAGATTACTTCAGCCACTTTCCATAGACTCAAATCACACCTGAGCAAGGCTTTCTGAAAATTGTCTTGTGGACGACATGGGGGTGCTTGGAGGGCCAAGTTTGGTCCACAGGTTTCCCACCCCTGAACTGTAACTATAGCAGCAGTATTTGTTGCTCACATTATACAGAAAATGCCTCCAAGAGACATAAGACAAAATGCAAGTAGGCAAAAGCAATCAAATGCCAAATTAAAAAACAGCATATGGGGCAATGTCCTAAAATGCTCACCCAACAATACGGTACTGCCCCATCTCAATAAAAGATAAGGGTAAATAAAACTATATCAAGCTGGTGCCTAAAAATGGACAATGATGGCATAAAGTGCATTTTTCTGGGGGAGACATTCCACAAACAGGGGTTATCACTTAGGAAACTTGTCATCGTGTAGCCATGAGACACACAGAAAAGGAACTTGGATGAAGACGGCAAAGTCCTGAACGGCTCACAGGAAGAGAGTTGGTCCTGAAGTATTAACATCTGTGCACCAATTCTGCATTTTAAAATAATGTGTGCGCAGGTATACAGGCCTTTCCTTGAACATGACGTTCAGCGCACAGAGCTTATGTGGATCTGGATTTGCAGTTATAACCCAGATCATTGGCCCCACTGAATATGACTAAAGCTACATCTGTACAGGGCAAAATAATACAGAACTATCTTTCAATGTATTCCTCTTCGTGCTGCGTGCGTGAAAAAAATGTAAGTAGCAACAGACACGTTGTCTGTTTGAAGGGGGGCTCATGTGGTCAAGGGGCAGTGGGCTGCACAGCTTTTCCCCAGACCCTTCCCTGATGGTTGTCTGGAGAGGGAAAGCCTATATCCATTGCTCACTAGGTGCATAGGCTTCCTTGGGAGCCATTAGGGGAAGCTGTGTGACTCCACTGCCCCTTGACTGGTGGAAACCCCTTCGTGTAAGTAACAGGCGAAGGGGCTAAGGAAGTCACCTCCGGAAGTGTAAGTAAGAATGCAATCTGCTATGGTTTGCACACTAGTTAGCATGCACTGCAAAGACAACGGCTTGCAGCTATTAAAATCTTCAACTTCTCACTGGGTAGATAAGCAATCCTGCTTTAATTGCAGAGAAAGCTCTAGAGTCCCAAGACTTTAGACTTGCTGTAATTCTGAAAAATACTGTGCCGGCTCCATGATAGCATGGGTGATCTTATGCTTGCACACGAGGATTTTAAGTTCCCCCTTTCCAACACCACCATGAAGTACAAAGGGCTGCCGCTGAAATGCAATGCTCCCTATTCCCCGAAATGAAAGAGAAAGAGAAAGGGAAAGAAAGAGAGAGAGAGGCTGCTCTCTGCTTGTGCAGGAATGGGGAGAGAGCTGGATCTCAAAGACAGACGGCACACAGGTGGCAAAGAATGACAACTCACACTTATTGTAAACTTGAATTTGAATGGTGGTCCTTCAAAGAAAGCAGCGCAATTGTCATCACTGCCAGTCACGAGGCGGTATGGTCTGGTCTGTTTAATATCCACACTATTGATCACTTTGTTGTGGCCGGTGATCTCACCTACTGAAGAGCCGGTATCCCACAGAAACACAGCCCCAAATCTATTAAGAAGAAACAAATCAAGTCACACAGAATGAGGACTATATATAGGACTTAACGTATTGAGCACAGCCAGTATGTTGAGTGGATTTAAACAACAGAAATTAGACTGCCCAGTTAATCTTGTGCAGTTTTAGCTTCGTTCCCAATGGCATTCAAATCCTTTGCCCATTATGCGTGAACAAATAATGTAACGAAATAAGGCACTTGCTTCATGTACTGATAGATAAAGGAGCAACACTCGAATATATTTATTTATATACTCCCTTCCCTCGTGCAGAGCAGTGCACATATGGTAAAATGCAATATAGCAATAATTAAAACACAATTGTAACAACTAAAGTAACAAAAATATAATTAGCATTAGTCACCTGAAGCTATTTTGAATTATAGAGACTGTTCCTATTATTTTAACGCACAAGCCATGTCATACAAGAGCTGAACTGGCAAGAGTTTTATTTACAGTTGTACCTTGGTTTTGGAACAGCTTAGTTCTTGAACGTTTTGGCTCCCGAATGCCATAAACCCGGAAGTGACTGTTCTGGTTTGCAAACTATTTTTGGAAGCCGAACAGGAAGCTCCTGCAGCTAATCGGAAGCCGCGCTTTGGTTTCTGAACGTTTTCAGAAGTCGAACGGACTTCCGGAATGGATTCCGTCCGAGAATCAAGGTACAGTGGTACCTCGGGTTACGTACTTATTTCGTTCCGGAGGTCTGTTCTTAACCTGAAACTGTTCTTAACCTGAAGCACCACTTTAGCTAATGGGGCCTCCCGCTGCGCCGCCAGAGCACGATTTCTGTTCTTATCCTGAAGCAAAGTCTGTAACCTGAAGCGTCTGCAACCTGAGGTACCACTGTATGACTATACTGCCAAGTAAGCAGTAATAGGCCTTATTTTCAGTGAGTTTCCTGCATCTATACCAGGGGTCCCCAAACTTACCTGGCCTCAGGCCGGTTCCTCCAGCGCCGATTGTGTGGCGGGCCGCAGGGCACTGGAAATAGCTTGTGTGCATGCGCAAGCGTCATTTCCGGTGCACTTCTGGCGCGGCGCGGCACCGGAAATAGCGTGCGCGCATGTGCACGAGCCTCCACAGACCCAGAAGTGCACTGGAAATGACACTTCGCACATGCACAAAAGCTGTTTCCGGTGCTGCAACGCACCAGAAGTGTGCCGGAAATGTTGCTTGAGCATGCACACAAGCTATTTCTGGTGCCGCGCGGACCCAGAGATGGGCAGCCGCGCCGCACCAGTAAGAGCAGTTGTCGGCGTTGGGGGCCGGATAATTGGCCCGCGGGCCTTAGTTTGGGGACCCCTGATCTATACTGACTGTAAGAACAAACAAACTGCTGTTCTAGTTATGTGTGAGCTCTAAGTGCCATACAAATACAGTGGTACCTCAGGGTTAAGAACTTAACTCATTCCGGAGGTCCGTTCTTAACCTGAAACCGTTCTTAAACTGAGGTACCACTTTAGTTAATGGGGCCTCCCGCTGCTGCCGCCGCAATTTCTGTTCTCATCCTGAGGTAAAGTTCTTAACCCGAGGTACTATTTCTGGGTTAGCGGAGTCTGTAACCTGAAGCGTCTGCAACCCGAGGTACCACTGTATTCTTAGAAAAAGGTATTATACATATTACATTGTAAGTCTCCACAGAAGGGAAGAAAGAGGTTTTGTGCCACCCCAAGGCACGGGACGAAATGCAGTGTAAATACATTCACCTCAGGCTACTCTGCAGCAGAACCGCAACCATGAAGGTGAAAGATCTCTGAAGACGTGGTTGGCTGGAGCTTTGCTGAGGTGCATTTATTTCTATAAAACTGACACTCTGTTTTGTTCTGTGCCTTGGGATGCTGCGGCGGCGGCAGCCTTTCATTCCAGGGAGAAGCTCTACAAACTGGGCATTATCCATTAAGATGATCAATGTTAATAATCTTAAATGCTCTTCAAAGATCAGGCCGAGCTTAAAAAGAGGAGGCAACGATGCTTGCACCTTCTAAGCAATTCTCAAGGCCAACCCTTCCCTTCTCGTGCTGCGTTCCAGGGCTTTGGAGAATTTTAAGAAGCACTTTCAGCAGGAGGTGCTTGAGTGCAGGTTCCCTTGGATTGTGGGATCCTTTACTGTGTCCAAAACTATAGCACTAGAACCACTGCACGTGTAAAACTCCTGCCACTGCTGCTCAATGCCATTTAAAAACCACGTGGCTTCCTTGTGGAAATGGCTTCCAAGAATGTGAGCTATTAAAAGATCTCTAGCTGTTAAATGATCAGCTATCAACTGTGAATCTGGAAATTAAAACACAAGAATAAGCCAAGTTCTCCTGCAGGAACGTGCAAAATTAATACTTTGATTCTCTACTCACTTTTCCCTTCCTTCCCCGACAGCAGCAAGCCTCTTGCTGTCTTCTGTCCATGCAATGTCTTTTAATTTTCCTGCAAATGGCTGGTATTCGTATTTCAATAGATGCTCCTTCTGCGTAGTATCCCAAATCCTAAGCTTCCCGGAAATATCTGTCACAGCACAGCAATACACATAAAAGTCACCATTCCAGCAAGACCTAGTTGCCGCAAGACCATCACTTTGCCACGTTCAAATCTTCAGGCGTGCGAGAACTTGCCAGTGTGCGCGTTAGGAATGCTAAATCTTTCTGCAAACCACAGTTACAATGACGTGGCGGCGATTAAATGTTTTGTGGAGAAACTGCAGGTGTCTGATTGTGTGCAGTGCTGACTACAATTGCCTGAACATGCAATAAGCAAAACCAAGGATGTGGAAGGGTAGAAGTCTCGCCTGCAACACTTCCTGGCATGTGATTAGCACAGAAAGCCTTAAGAGGATTTAAGCATGTCCAACTGAACCACTTAGAGGTCTCTCTGTGAGTGGGGACCCTGACTTACTAGGGGATTACAGGGAGCCTTTAAAATCCTCTTCAGACCTTTGCACTTATTGCACAAAGATCTGAAGAGTGGCCTGTACACCTAGGGACACTCAGGCAGGGCTTATGTGCCCACCACTTCTCTTGGGTTTTGCCTAGGAGGAGATTTTCCATACCTCCTCCTGAAAACTTGACTGCAGGAAGAGCTTGGCAAGAATTATCCTTCCTTCCTCACCTTCTGCGGGAACCTCCACTGAATCTCAGCCCCTCCATTACACAGAAGGACAAGTGAAATTCCAACCCATCCAACCCTCCATCTTTATTTGTTGTTGTTGTTGTTTAGTCGTTCAGTCGTGTCCGACTCTTCGTGACCCCATGGACCAGAGCACGCCAGGCACGCCTATCCTTCACTGCCTCTCGCAGTTTGGCCAAACTCATGTTAGTAGCTTCGAGAACACTGTCCAACCATCTCATCCTCTGTCGTCCCCTTCTCCTTGTGCCCTCCATCTTTCCCAACATCAGGGTCTTTTCTAGGGAGTCTTCTCTTCTCATGAGGTGGCCAAAGTACTGGAGCCTCAACTTCAGGATCTGTCCTTCTAGTGAGCACTCAGGGCTGATTTCTTTAAGAATGGATAGGTTTGATCTTCTTGCAGTCCATGGGACTCTCAAGAGTCTCCTCCAGCACCATAATTCAAAAGCATCAATTCTTCGGCGATCAGCCTTCTTTATGGTCCAGCTCTCACTTCCATACATTACTACTGGGAAAACCATAGCTTTAACTATACGGACCTTTGTACCTGACTTCTAACTTTATACCCGAATCAAGATGCTAAGCTGGATTATCTAATTTTCAATTGCTTTTTACCCCTGCCTCTTAAGGAGAGTTCATTTGTGTTTGCATTGTTCATAAGGCATGCATGCATTTCTACATTTCTAAAGTCCCCTTTCAAAACCTTATTGGGACTATTATTTCTAAAATCATGCACCGAGTAACCAAAATGTGCTTGATTTTCCAAAGGCCTCTGCAAAAAAAAAAACCCGGAAGAGCCATTGCAATTCAACACAGTATCTTTCTTGTTTTGACAGTAGCTTGCTTAACCTCCTTCTTGGGTTTCCTGATCTATGCAATAGCTGACTGCTAAAATGGAGGCCACGGCACTTCTTCTTGAAACCAAGGTTCTCATTTCCATATCGCTGTGCAGGCAGCATCTTGAAGTCTAATAAGGAGGTGGTCTCCAAGCTCTCCAAGGAGCTTGAAAGAATACTGAATAAATAAGAGTCACTTCTGTCTCTCTGACGGTTTGCAGCTCAGTAGAGAAAAGCAGCAGTGCCTGAAAAGAACAGTATCTACCAAGATATTGTCTTTCCCATTAATCACTGGTTGCACAAATTCATACTATTCAAGAATAACCTTCACATTCAAAACAAAATAAAAATTAAAAAAAAATTCCTTCCAGTAGCACCTTAGAGACCAACTAAGTTTGTTCTTGGTATGAGCTTTCGTGTATCTGAAGAAGTGTGCATGCACACGAAAGCTCATACCAAGAACAAACTTAGTTGGTCTCTAAGGTGCTACTGGAAGGAATTTTATTTTTTATTTTGTTTTGACTATGGCAGACCAACCCGGCTACCTACCTGTAACTTCCCATTCAAAATAGCTAAATCTTCTGATTTTAGGTTTAAGTTAGATAATGGGGTTGCGAATGCCAGTAAGCTAAGACAGAATCCTAGAGGAATTGACAGAATCCTCTTCCCTCCAATGGAGTGGAGGCACACATGTATGAAGTCTTGCATGCTGCAGGCATATTTAAATCTTGTTTAGATCTTGGCCGAGAGTACTGGAAAACCTGATCCCTGCCTTGCAAGCCTTTTCCCACCTGGCCTGGGAAGGCAGGGCCTGGACTGACTCCAGCTACAAAAGCCAAGGCTGCTGAACAGACTCTTGGACTGGGGTATGGTTTATGGGGCTTTTGTTGCTGTTGTCGATATTAATTTTTGTGTATTTTTAGAACTTATGATTTATGTGGAAATGGCTCAACTTTGCGTTGTGTACTTTTTGATATATTTTTTGTTTATGACTACTTGTTAAGTTTGTAATTGTACATTTTTTTCATGTTGTAAGCTGCCTTGAGCATGGTTTGAACTGTGGAAAGATAGCAAACAAACAAAATTCTGTATGTGCAGCCATGTTCAAATGCATCTCACAATAGCATAACAAGCCAAGGCATTTGCACTTGCCAGGAATAAGCAGAGTCAAACTCCTCATGCTCTCCATACTGTTGGAAAGCAGCAAAGGGCCTTCAACTGCTAGCGTGACTTCCAATGACATCAGTGTAGGCTGGAGATATTGCTGGAAGCCAATTCCTCTTCTTGATACAGGGCATTTGTCCTACTGGAAGTTTTGAAATGTGTGGAGTTTGGGCAAAACCACACTTTCTTTTCTCAATGTCTGTTGGTCCCTAGGATTGTGCTTATTCAGAGGAAACTCACTAAAAACCAATATACAGTGGGACCTCGACTTATGAGCTCCTCGACGTATGTCGTTTTCAACTTGCGAATGACTTCTGGGAGAAAAAAAATGGCCGCCACTTCCGAATTTTTTGACCTACGAAGGGGAAGCGACGAAACGATACCTCGACTTATGAGGTTTTTAATGTGGTTTACTCGCCGTACGAAATTTTTTTCCCTCCGGAGATAGCGCCCTTCGAGTTACGAAAATTTCGACCTACGAGGGCGCCTTCGGAACGCATTAACGTCGTAAGTCGAAGTACCACTGTACTCTTTTTGGGAAAATGCTACTTCTGTTTGGACGTCAAAGGAATCCATAAGAAACCACATATCACTGATTAAAGTCTGTGATAATACAAAGTCAAATATTGCTGATGGGAACTAGGCCAGGTCAAAGCTTTCTTACTATGTTCACATGCTTCTAAACACTCATACAGTTTTAGGGTGCAACTATCTTTGACAACATGGGAAATGCACCCCCCAAAAAAAGCTTGCTTCTTCCTCGAGTTATTTGTCTGAGAATTTAGACTGCAAAGTACCTTCAGCACAGGGATTCATCTACTTTTGCTTTCCACTGAAAATCACCATGCACAGGGTTATCGTTAACTAAGCCTCAAATTTAGGTCTAGAGAGAGTTAAGATGCGGAAGAAATAAAGAGCAAGCTAGTATTAAGAAGCACAAGAGACCACGTTTCTTGAAATTATGTTTTTTTTCCCCCCGAGCAGTGAATCTAAAATTAACTAAAACCTGGGTATTGTGTGTTCTGCGATTCTACACAACTGCAAAATGTGTGAACAATGTTCCCTTTTGAAAGTTGGCCTTTCCATAAAAGCAAACTTCTAGCCATTGTGGTTGGGAATATGAGACTTAAAAGGTATGTTGGCCGCATTGGCTTACAAGCCAAGGGGAACAAGCAACATCCCTAACTTGTAGGAGGTGGAGCTTGGGTGCCCTGGCCTTCCCCCATGACCAGCTGCTTAATTTGCTTAATTTATAGAGCTCACAGAATCAATTTTTAATGTTGAGTGCACCCAGCATAGCTATGGCTACATTCACAACATCTGAGGCAGAACACTCCTGGGGAAATAGCTGGGGTAAGGAGAATAATTCCTGATACTATATGCAAAAACACAATTTGCAAGGTTTTAAACTCATCTTCATGGTGGAAAACGGAAAACTGCTGTAGCTTTTGAAAAGTGACCTCAGTTTTAGGCTCAAAACAAAACAAGTTCTATCTGGAAACAAGTGCATAACCATTTCAAGATGCAAACATTTATGTGTTGCTTTAGGGCAGTGGTGGCCAAACTTGGCCCTGCAGCTGTTTTGGGACTACAACTCCCATCATTCTTGACCACTGGTCCGGTCAGGCTAGGGATGATGGGAGTTGTAGTCCCAAAACAGCTGGAGGGCCAAGTTTGGCCATGCCTGCTTTAGAGTGTTCAAAGGACTTGATATACATTCTCTTCTTGAAATCCTTATACTGTATCAATCTTGTAAGATAGTTATGTATCACTATCCCAATATTGCTGATTGCAGGTGAGTGCTGCGGCCTGTACAACCATCTGGTGAGTTTGTGGCAGACTCACGATTCAAACCAGAGACTTCCAGATTCATGCCTCAGTCTCTTAGTCATCATAGTACACTATTAAGAGAGGCACATTCAATGACAATATTAAGCAACGCTGTAGGACCACAAGCCAATATTGAGGCAGGCACACTTCAGCCCACTGAAATCTATGACCTAAAATGGCATAGGATTTCCACCACAGATTATAAATGGACCCCATTTGGAGTAAAATTGGTAATAGCAAGATTGCACTATGCAGACACGGATAACATACCTCCAGATGCAATGTAGAAGCCGCTGGGAGCATACTTGGCAACAACAACTTGATGAGCATGTTCAGTGTAGATGTCAGCAATCGCTGGATTCTACGAAAGAGTTATATTTTCAAGTAAGTATTCATGGAATCTTCCCATTTGTTGCTCCTAGTCCCTCTCAACTGATAGAGAATTCAGAAAAATTATCTGCGGCTACCATGTTGAGGGAAGGGTTGAAACAAGATGGACTTCAGCAGAAGCCCAGAGGTCGGTCCAAAAGAACAACCGGCAAGCATCCATTTTCAGCTCTGATTGGAACTGCCTTCCAATCAGAAGCCAGATTACTGGAACACAGCCCCACAAAGAGCTGCCATGTCACCAACACCTCATGATTAATGGTACTAGTGGATGCTTCAAGTTCTAACAAGATTATCAGGACAACATTTTTCCAACTATGAGTTTCTTGGTCAAGGTTACAGTCTCAGTGCCATACAGAGATTAAATGTTGGACTGGCAGGTCTGAGAGTGCAGTACCAATGTCCGGAGCTTCTGAATGACTAACCACTCTCTGCTTAATTAAACAGGATTGCAAATTGGTTAAGCCAATGTCACAGCGTTGACATCCCTTCTGCCTTCCTAGAAGGAAGCATAAACCTTGTGCAAGAAACATTTGCTACATGCAGTGACAAATTGTGTCTGCTCTCTCTGGCCCCTCACTACACCAGACGGCACAGTGGCCTTTGTCCAAACTCTGCAGCATGCCTAGGCTCCAAATGTGGAATTAGTACGCTGAAGAAATGGAGAATCGGGAACATGCACCGGGCAGCACAGACATAAATGCACCCTTGGAGCTCAAACAGAGGAGAGCTGGGTGCAGGAAGGAAGGTTCCGATATTACCACCTGTGTCACAGAAAATTTGACTGTCTAGCCAGTGATATGAGGTGGAAATTTTCCAGAGAATTTCCCACTGCTGTGTTTTTCCAAAGAACATTTTCCAGTTTCAGAAGTGCATGGTTTCATCATACTTCCCTTTTCAAAGTCTTCGAGAAAACCCACATCACCGAAGCCAAACAACAGTCGCAATCTCACCAATGAGAGCTGCCAACTGTGTGTTGTGCTTCAGCTTGTGTTCGTACACCCAAGTCTTCCAAAACAGCCCAGATTTATCAAATCATTCACAATTGAGAGGATCCTGTTTGACAGGGTCTCCCATCCACCAAGCCTCATCATAAATTGTTTTTAAACACAGGTGGCTGACCTGTGGACCTCTAGATGCTGTGTGGCTGCAGCTCCCAACAGGCCCAGCCAGATTGGCCAATGATCAGGGATGATGAGAGTTGAAATCCAACATCATTTGGAGGGCCAAAGGTTTTTTAAACCTCAAATTTAAAAATAGAGGCAGGCATTGATTTTTTTTTTAAAGTCTCAACTACAGAAGAGAGAAGAAGCAAGGAAACTACTGACCCGCTGTGCTGAAATTAAACATAGCTCTGCCACAGGAAAGAGCAATCTCCCAATTTCTAAAAATTATGATACAGTATTTCACAGATGTAAGTAACCATTACAAAGGAAGGAAGCAATTACAAGCACAGTCCCAAAACTATTGTCCGGACTGGGGACAGCATCTGGCTGCTTTCTGCAGACTTAAAGCAAGCTCACTGCCCAGCATATGAGGCTGGAGTCGGACAAAAATATTTGGCACCTGAGATGGACCCCAAAAAGGCGCAAGGAAAGAAGGGGTGAGGAACAGGGGGAGGGGGGAGAAATATTGACATTGGGATCTGCTACCCTGGTCGATCCCGCTGCCTGAGGCAGTTGCCTCACCTTGCCTCATGGGTGGGCCAGCTCAGTACTGGGCACAGGGGAATCTTCAACAGGTGCAGAATCATGAAATTGTAGAGCTGGAAGTGACCTCAGTGTCCACTCCCCTGCAATGCAGGAGTTGGCAAAGCTAAAACTGCTTTATAGAAATATGTTTTCTAATCAAATTTATTAATAATGCTTAGCATTGTTAAGAACTCACAGAACTACAAGAAGAAATTTAAAAGCAGTCTCAGCAGGAATCACATTTCTAAAGCACAGTCGTCACCGACACATTCACGTTCCTTTTGCTTTTAATAGGAGGAAACTGAGTCAGAGTTCCAATGAATCAGCAGCACAGTGCTGAGTATCCCTCAAGGTCCACACATGGAAATTTAATGCAATCTGCCCAGTCCATGCACAAACAGCTTGCTAGCTATATAACAAAGATACCCAACTTCTATTGCTATAATATATACTGCTCTCAATTTCAAATAATGATGCTTTATATCTCTGTATGGAACAATTATCTTATCTATTAAGCTGGAACGTGTCCAGAAGAGGGCAACCAAAATGGTCAAAGGCCTGGAAACGATGCCTTATGAGGAACAGCTTAGGGAGCTGGGTATGTTTAGCCTGGAGAAGAGAAGGTTAAGGGGTGATATGATAGCCATGTTCAAATATATAAAAGGATGTCATATAGAGGAGGGAGAAAGGTTGTTTTCTGCTGCTCCAGAGAAGCGGACACGGGCAATGGATTCAAACTACAAGAAAGAAGATTCCACCTAAACATTAGGAAGAACTTCCTGACAGTGAGAGCTGTTCGACAGTGGAATTTGCTGCCAAGGAGTGTGGTGGAGTCTCCTTCTTTGGAGGTCTTTAAGCAGAGGCTTGACAGCCATCTGTCAGGAATGCTTTGATGGTGTTTCCTGCTTGGCAGGGGGTTGGACTGGATGGCCCTTGTGGTCTCTTCCAACTCTAGGATTCTATGATTCTATGATTTATTAGACTTACATACCATACTTTAGTTCTCAGTTTAGTGAGCAGTTAAGTTAAGAGACAGAGGAAGAGAAGGATTTGCTGAGCCAAGAGGGGACAAATCTGTGGTTTGATGATGCACAGTGGCAAGTCTACCGTCATTATCAAATCAAATAAATGCATTTGATTTGGGCACCAGATAACACCAAGCCAAAGCTCAGGCTGCCCACCGCCAAAATATTAAAACATTTGTGAATTCAATTCCATGCAATATCATACAAATCAAACTCAATGGTGTAACGTTGGAAACTGTTGATCACTTCTCCTACCTGGGCAGTTATCTTTCCATAAGGGTCATCATTGATGCCAAAATCCAGCATCGCCTGAGCTCTGCGAGAGTGCAGAGTGTTTGAGGAATGGGACATTCACAGGGAAACCAAAATGCTTGTTTACAAAGCTACTGTACTGCCAACCTTACTGTATTGCTTGTGAAGCATAGACTACTTAAAAATGCCATCTCCAACTCCTCGAAAGATTCCATTAACGGTGTCTCCAAATTTTTTTACATATCGCTTGGGAAGACAGTCGAATGTCAGTGTACTGGAAAAAGCAAAGATAACCAGTGTCGAAGCAAGGATTCTTCAACATCAACTTGTTTGGATGCTTGATTATAGTCTTCCAAAACAACTACCGTATATACCGGCGTATAAGACGACTGGGCGTATAATTTTAACTTTTCCAGTTAAAATATAGAGTTTGAGATATACTCGACCACAGATTTTCCACCCGGCGTATAAGACGACCCCCAACTTTTGAGATGATTTTCCTGGATTAAAAAGTAGTCTTATACGCCAGAATATACTGTACTCTATTCTGAACTTAAAAATGGAAAGCGTAATGCTGGTTGTCAACAAAAGAGGCTTAAAGACTCTCTCAAGGCAAATATTACAAAAATGTAGTACAAACACCAATAATTGGGAAACACTAGTCTGTGAGTGCTCCCATTGAAGACTTTACAAAATGTGTCATGGACTTTGAAGACAATCACTCAGGACAAAAGGGAGAAACTTGTTAAGAGGAGGGCACATTTGGCAAACCCTCACCATCCTCAACTCCCGCCCGGAAACCTATGTCCCCACCGTGGAAGGACGTTTGGATCCTCCACAGTCATTTACGGACACACCATTAAGACTGTGTTCATGGAAATACCAAGAGGGAAGAGAAGAATTTTTCTTTATGCGAGCACGGCCGCCAGAGTTGTATTAGCCACAAAATGGAAAGCCCAAAATGTTCCAACGAAAGAAGAACAGATTAGTAAAGTAAATGAATGTTTAACATTGGCCAAATTAACAGCAGGAGTAAGAAACCAATCAAATCAAAAATTAAAAAATGAATGGAAGTGTTATGAGAAATATTTGGCAAAACATTGCTCAAAGAAAGACATGCTATTGTGCCTGGATTAAAATATGAAGCTTAAAGGGTATAGATTTAGTAATGATGTAAAGAGTAAACAATAAGTTGTAAGAAGTAAACGAATGCACAAATGTTTACAAATATTCTACAAAAATAGAGAATTTAAGGAAACCGGATTGGAAGTGGAGGGAAGTAAGAAGGGGGGATTTGGTGGTGGGATAAAAGGGCAAATGTTATGCATTATGTATTATGTATGATATATCATAATGTATGGAAGATATTGTAATGCGAGATGTGATAAAATAAAATAAAAAGACTGTTCATGGAAGACACTCTTACTTGGCTACGAGCGATCGCCAAAGAAGAAGCCACAGAAGACAGAATCATGACTCAAGATGACCTTATAGACTGGAGAACTGGGCCCAAACTAACAAAATGAATTTCAATAGGGACAAATGTAAGGTTCTACATGTAGGCAGGAAGAACCAGCTGCACAAATATAAAATGGGGGACACCTGGCTTGCAAGCAGTACATGTGAAAAGGATCTAGGGGTCGTAGTGGACCACAAGCTTAACATGAGTCAACAGTGAGAAGTAGCAGCAAAAAAGAAAAAGAAATGCTAATAGTAATCTAGGCTGCATCAACAGAAGATTAGTATCCCGATCAAGGGAAATAATAGTACCACTCTATTCTGCCTTGGTCGGGCCACACCTGGAATGCTGTGTCCAGTTCTGGGCACCACAATTTAGGAAGGGTATTGACAAGCTGGAATATGTTTGGAGGAGACTGAAAGGAGATAAGATAGCCATCTTCAAATACCTCAAGGGCTGTCTGATGGAAGATGGAGCATGCTTGTTCTCTCCTGCTCTGGAGGGTAGGACTTGAACATCAGGAAAGACTTTCTAACAGTAAGAGCTGTCTTCCTTCCTTGGAGGTTTTTAAGCAGAGGTTGGATGGCCATCTGTCACGGATGCTTGAGCTGAGATTCCTGTTTTACAGGGGTTGGGCTAGATGACCCTTGGGGGCTCTTCCAATGCTTACAATCCTACGATTCTAAACTAACCACAATTTGTCTGGATTCAGAAGTAAAGAAACTCTGAAATGCAGCATGGGTGAGGAGCGGAGCTCGGCATTTGACAGCTGCCTATGCTATTGGACGCATGCACTTCTAACCTTGGTCATCACATACTCAGACCTAGTTCAGATGCAGCTGTAAAGCAGAGAAGAAATCCTGTACCAAACGCTCCCCTTCACACTTGAGGGAAGGATGCTGAAAGCTTCCAGAAAAGTTTTGGGTTTTTTTTGGTGGGGAAGGGGCAGCAGTTTACCTTTCAACAGCTTGTTCAAACAAACCAGGCTCAAACCATGGTTTCAGAACCTGGCTTACTATAGAATCATAGAACCGTAGAGTTGAATTAATGGTTAGAACCACAGATTAATGTGCAGCTGTGGCTTTTTCTGAAGTCACAGTGCACGTTTTCACTGCCCTCTTCTCATATGTGGTAGAAAATCTCCTAAGTCCAACGCGAGTCATTTTTGAGCACCTTAACCACCGCTAAGGGCAATGATCTGAACCAGGATCCCCCCTCTACCTCAGACTCGTCAAACGACTTCTTCTCCCACTCCCACTCCCCATTGTCTCTGATCACCTTTCCTTAGAAGATGGAAGGGGAGCCAATGGATTCAAAACATTCATGAGATCTCCACATCTAAAAACCATCCACCCGTGAGCTTTCATAAGAGACACCAACTGACCATGAAGGACTAAAAGCAAATACCCTAGCAAATTTGCCACCTATCCTATCCTACCATCCTATCCTATCCTATCCTATCCTATCCTACCATACCTGCCGTTTCCAGAAGGAGAAAAAGAAAATATTACTGGTTAGGCCAAAACTTCTGAGAAGTCAAATATCTTCTTTGTTGTTTAAGTCAATGCCTTATTTGAAGGCTAGTATTAAGGCTACAATAATGTCATCTTTCTGTAGCACATAGCTGCTCTTCAAGCACATGCAAGAGAATCCCACTTTAAAAGTCACCAAAACCAATTAAGATATCAGGAAATCTCTGAAAGCAATAGTTAGGATTCCAGACCCTCTTATGAGAAAAAAAAAGATTAGCTGAATCCTAAAATACACATCCTCCAACTCACAGTCTATTCTTTTGGAAGACTGAAACCAGAGATACCTGCAACAGCCAGCGACTGGCTCTGTAATTTAGTGCTGGCAGAGGAGGCGACAGAAGTAAAATATTCATGCAACTGGGTAATCCAGTGTTACAGCTGCCCTTATGGAGCTTTCTAGTACTCTTTTAGAACTTTAATGGGGTGCACGGAAACATCTGAATTGCCAATTATGGATGAGACAACAGCATAAGGAGCTTGATGGTTATCAAGCTGAAAACTTGCTTATGGTAGTTTATAATCTGTCACTTTCTGTTAGTTGAATGACTCAGCATTGTAAGATTTCCTGAATGTTTTTCTTCTGGTGTCCCCAAAACTGTGCCTTTTGACATACGTATGCTCAGGAGGTGCCAGTCTGCTGACCCTGGCAAGGAGCAAAGGGTCACAGCATACAAGCCAGTTAGCTCCTCGGGGTGAAGGAGCGGCCTTTCCTTGAAGACCCCGAGACACGTTTGTGTCTTGCATTACGAAGTAACCTAGGTACGCGAGAGGAACCCAATCACTCGAGCATACCACAAATACACTCAGGCTGCGAAAATTTAAAAGGGTTTCATTGGGAAGAGGTGAAAGAAACCAGAGGGAAAAGCCAGGTGGGCGCTTCAAGTAGATTAAACCAACATTACAAATCCAGCTAAACAATGGGTAGCAGGAAAGGCTTGTAGCTTCTGTTGGCAGCCATAGGTGAAAGACAAAGGGGAAGAAACGCATTCTACAGGTGAAACTCGAAAAATTAGAATATCGTGGAAAGGTTCGTTTCTTTCAGTAATTCAACTTAAAAGGTGAAACTAATATATGAGATAGACTCATGACATGCAAAGCGAGATATGTCAAGCCTTTATTTGTTATAATTGTGATGATTATGGCGTACAGCTGATGAGAACCCCAAATTAACAATTTCAACTTTGGGGTTTTCATCAGCTGTATGCCATAATCATCACAATTATAACAAGCAAAGGCTTCACATATCTCGCATTGCATGTCATGAGTCTATCTCATATATGAAACTCCAGTAGCTAATGAAAACAATGGCTTACACAAATGGACTTTTCCACGATCTTCTAATTTTTCGAGTTTCACCTGTATAGTTAGTCTTCTGCGTCCAGGTGGCTTTGAGAAACAGCGTCCCCAGCAAAGCCAATTGGTTTCATTGCACTAGGCTTCTGGGACAAGTTGCCAACACACAGTAAAGCCCTTTGAGCACATTCTGGGAAGTTGAGAGATGAGCAATGAGGAAACTATTCAGCTTCTCTAGACCACATCCAGCAACGGGTTTGCTCAGCCTATCGATTCAAGTCAGAAGGAATGAAGGTATGGGAGAATAGAGAGGATACACCTTAAAACATGGCTTTGTTGCACGCAATGAGAATTTTATGGATTCGTTGGCTTAAGAAGAGATATTGGCTTAGCAGCCAAGTATAGGCAGAATGACTCCTTTCCCTCATTCTGTCTCAGATAGCTATCATAGGTTAAGCACATAGCTGTCAACCCTCCCTGCTGTTTCCCAATGCAATAATAAGGGAATTTCCCACAAAAAAGTGAAAAGGTTGACAGCTATTAAGTAACGAATAAGTTCTTTACTAAAAAGAACAAACGTCCACAGTGCTGGAAGTTGTTGGGAAGTTTGGCTGGAAGTTGTTTGGGAAAGTCCCACCAAAAGAAAACCTACAGAAAGACTCTAAATTAATTCAGAAGTCAGCTTCCTCAACGAGGAAAAAGGAAGAAAGAGCCTTGCTTTCCCCACCCTCAATCAAGTCCAGCTGAGCAAGTTAGCCTCTCCCAGCTGGGAAGGGAGAAGAGTGCAGGGATTTTAAAAAAAAACCCGTTTTATACGTTCTGTGTCTTTGTTTCTCAATTTGACCCTTTTACGTGGTTTTGCATGTATTGTGGTATTTTATGCATTTTGACTTGCACTTTATTTTATTGATCACAGTTTAGTAATTATTTATTATAACTGTTGAGAGTGAATTTGTTTATTATTTGCTGTGTTGAGGGTTAATTTTATTGTGTAATACCTATATTATATTCTAATAGATTGTTGAATATTACTTTATTTGATGTAAGTCATTCTATTTTAAAGTTATGCTTTATTATGGCTTTTTATATTGGACCACATTATTATAATGTGTGCATGATTTTGTTGCTGTAAATCGCCTTGTGTATAGCAACACAGAAAGGAGGCATACGAATTAAAAGTTAAATGAAATGAATAACACAGCGGTTATTCCTGCACGATCCTCAACTGTGTCACTAGTGGCCATCCTAGCTGTGCCAGAAGACCCACCTGTTGCAAAGTATAATGAAGATAAAATTCTCCATGCTCTGAGGTGGTTCTGGTCCACAAATCCACAGGCATGGCTCTCCTGCTCTTATCCATGCCCAATACAAACATCTGTTGCCCAAGTTACATTCTGGCCACCCATGTTTATTAGGCAGTGGTTTCAATGGGTGAACAACCCCCCCCCTTTGATTTTATAGTGAGCCAAGATTTTTGGCCATCAGGACCACAGCCCTCCTCCTACAGGGGGCTCGCAGGGTCTTGTCTGATGCCACACTTCACACTGAGAGGTGCACAGAATATTTCTAGCACGCAGCATCTGTGGGAACAATTTCTTCCCCCTGTCTCAGCTGGGATGTTGATTTTGGTAAGACCAGGACAGACGCAAGAAGGTATGGAACTGGTTCTTCACAGAGCGCATAGCTAAGCTGTTGAATGTGCTGGCACAAACGTTATTAGAAACTCAAGATATATAAGCTAGGTGCCAGATGGCTCCTTAAACTATTGTCTAGTTGCCATTTTTGGCTCTAAAGTCTTAGATGGATTGACTGTGACTGATTCTCAGTTAAACATCTGGCTAGTTCAGATGTCAACCTTGAGCTAGTTTAAGAATGATGAGAGCTTAAAGAAGAAAAGTCCCTTGATTCTGGGACAGTCCACATATATATTGGCCTAAATTCCAACATATTTTCTTAATGGTGACTGCTGGAGCTCAGGTAGCATAGAAAAAGCATTTTGGTTCCTGAAATTTACACTGATTGTGCAGATAAAATATAACTGATAGAATACTACAGGAGGGGTATTAGTGTATGAAAAGAGTCCAGATCCAATGATCCGCAGGCATGCACCTCCAGATGGTGGAGATGTCAGGCACCATCCTGGCCCCCAGGCATCTTCACTTTGCCACAAGTGGTCATAGGTAAAGGGACCCCTGACCGTTAGGTCCAGTCACGGACGACTCTGGGGTTGGCGCTCATCTCGCTCTATAGGCCAGGGAGCTGGCGTTTGTCCGCAGACAGCTTCCGGGTCATGTGGCCAGCATGACTAAGCCACTTCTGGCGAACCAGAGCAGCGCACAGAAACGCCGTTTACCTTCCCGCTGGAGCGGTACCTATTTATCTACTTGCACTTTGACGTGCTTTCGAACTGCTAGGTTGGCAGGAGCAGGGACCGAAGCAACGGGAGCTCACCCCGTCACGCGGGGATTCGAACCGCCGACCTTTTGATCGGCAAGTCCTAGGCTCTGTGGTTTAACCCACAGTGCCACCTGTGTCCCAAGTGGTCGAAAGCCAGGTACAAAATGTACCTGGAGCCTGGCTAATTCCAATCACTGGGCACAAAATGTAGCAATGGCTACCAACATTGTTTTCTCAAATTCACGAATTCGTCAGTGACCACCAGGCACGATGTCAGTGTACAGCCTAGAGTACTGGAGGTGGTATGCCTCCAATCACCTGTTGCTGGGGAACAATTGGGAAGAGTGCTGCTGTGCTCATATTCTGTGAGCCTCCCATAGGAATCCAGCTGGCTACCAAAACAGCATACAGTGGTACCTCTGGTTACAAACTTAATTCATTCCGGAGGTCCGTTCTTGTCCTGGAACTGTTCTTAACATGTGCCAATAGTGAAAGCACACCTCCTGCTGCACATGCGCCTCTGGCTCACATCCCAGGGCAAAGTTCGCACCCAGGAGCAACTACTTCCAGGTTAGCGCAGCTCGTAACCCGACGCGTGCGCAACCAGAAGCGTTCGTATCCAGAGGTACCACTGTACCAGACTAGATTGGCCTTTGGTCTGGTTCAGTAGGACTCTCCTTATGTTCTTATGGCCATATCTTAAAAGTTTTACCAAATGCATTTCTAGTTTCTAGAATGCGGGTGCCAACACCCGAAATTAAAGTGACTCGCATGACTAGTGTTTTTCCTAAAAGAGGAAATATAAGCAATCACATGTCCAATTCCCCACACATGAGTTCTGTACCAGTAATCCAAACCACATCAAAACCTCCAATGTAACAAACTGCTACATTGCTTTCAGTGATACAAGAAAGATGAATTTCCCAGTTGTTACCAAAACTAAAAAGCTTGGTTCACCAGGTTCAAGATCTGTCACAAAGAAGTATCAAAGCGCCAATAAATATATACTAGATAGTTCTCAGTAGACTGCGAAAAGCTCTGAAAGACAATTCCACATTGTAGGTACTATAACACAAACGCTCTACATTTAATCATAGCTTTAAGGTATCCGGAACTGCTTACTACGATCCTGTCCTAAGACAGTAAGCAAAGAAAGTATTTTGCAACTATAGCCCTACCCCAGGGGTCAGCAAACTTTTTCAGCAGGGGGCCGGTCCACTGTCCCTCAGACCATGTGGGGGGCCAGACTATATTTTGAAAAAAATATATGAATTCCTATGCCCCATAAATAACCCAGAGACGCATTTTAAATAAAAGCACACGTTCTACTCATGTAAAAACACGCTGATTCCTGGACTGCGGGCCAGATTTAGAAGGCGATTGGGCCGCATCTGGCCCTCCCGGGCCTTAGTTTGGGGACCCCTGTCTTATCCCATGGCTAAAACTTTTAAAAGGAGTTTTTTTTTTTTTTTTACTACTAATTGGGTTTCAAATATGAAAATATTCTCATACAAAACACAGATATTCCCATAGAGAGACACGCTGGATTTGAGCGAAAACACAACAGGAGAACAAAAATACCATTTAATTTTTATAGGATGTTTTCATACATTCAACATTCTGTAAGCTTTCCATATTTACTTCAGTACTGAAAAATACTTCATAATACCACTGATCTCTTCCCCCCACTCCACTTTTATTTGTATTTTAAGAGCTTTCTTGCTTATTTAAAACATGCTGCCCTTTATCATGTTAGATTTCAGGGCGTTTCCACACAGCAGCCTCAACATCTCTCTGGTTATTCTCAGCTCCTGTGAGTCATTCTGCTTCCACTCCAATGCCTTCCTAAATTGTCACAGATCCCTGACCTCAATAATAGAACAGCAACGGAGAAGCATTAAAGCTTAAAAAGAAAGCCACCAGTAAGAATCAATGCAAAAATGAGGATACTTTACATCAATGTTGCGGATGATGACACATTTCCCATTCGTATACAGAAAGTTATTGCCCTTTGGATCTCCTCCAAGGATCTTGGAGACGCCTCTCTCAACCTGCGGGAGACTGGCAAACACTTTTTCTACAGATTGGGGGGGGGGAAGGAGTAGAAAAAGACAAATCTGTTAACAACGGGAGGCCAGCAAGAAACAAGAGCGCAAACAACTCCAGATATAGGCATTATTTGCTATTTGACCTGTTGCTGAATGCTAAGTGGGGAAATTGTATTGCGGGTGGGGGAAGACTGAGACTTCAAGGGGTGGAGGGTGGGGACTCCCCGACCAGAGAAAAGACCACCCGCATCCTAACTTGGTCCATTGCAAACGGGAATGTTGCAAGGAGGAAAATGTCCTGGGCAACGTTGCTGCTTGCTTGCAAAGGCGCTTTGCCCTCCGGGTGGCTGCATGGCGTTCCATACATACACAGCTTTCCAAGGTAAATGCTTCCCCCCCCTCCCGATTTCTTGCAAACTCCTCTCCCTCGAATGCACAAGCAGCAGCAGCAGCACCCCCCCCTCCCGCCGCCTGGGGAGGTTACGGAAACGTGCCCCCGAATGACAGGGGGGAAAGGGCGAGCCCAAGCAGCCGCGCGGCGGGCAAATGGGCGACGCTCCTTCGCCCTCCTCCTCGGGAGGAGGAGGAGGAGGAGGAAGCTGCAGCAGGCAGCGCCGCTTGCATGCATGCATGCATGCATTGCACACAAGCCGGGGGGGGGAGGTCCCTCCCTCTCTCCCCGCGCCCGAGCAGCTCTTCCTACTCACTCAGCTCATGTGGCATCTTCGCCTCCCCGCGCTTGCTGCTGCTGCCGCCTCTGATCCGCGAACGTAGAACGGCCAAGGTGTGCGGGGGGCGGGCAAGGCGGCGGGGGGGGGGGAAAGCACAATCCGCTTCTCTCAGCGCAGCAAATTCCCTCCCGCAGCAGCAGCGACGTCAACTCCCAGCTGCACAAACCAGGAAGCGCCCGCCCGCCCGCGCAGCTTTTCGCCCTCTCCCCCTGGCTTTGACCATATATAGTCAACTCTGCTCGAGCCGCGGCGCCGCGCGCGCGAGAGGAGGAGGAGCGGCTTCCAGCTGACGGCGACGCTGCTGCTGCTGCTAGAGCCCGCCCGACCCGGAAATGCCGCCAAGCGGGGAGACGCCGAAGCCCGGCAAGCCCCGCCCCCCCTCTCCTGGAGCCAGAACTGGGAGAAAGGGCTTCGCGTCGGGCTGTGGCGTCACCGCGTGCGTGGCGTGCGTGGCCTGATCGGGCGAAGGGCACACAGAGATACGGCGTGGGGGAAAAGATGAAGAGGGGTGCATAGCCTGCGTTGTGTTTCTTTCTCTCTTCCTTCCCTGGGAAGGTGGAAGAAATCCGTGGTCGTGCGGTGGTTTTTTTGTCCTCTCGCTTTCTCTTCCGACGAATGCACGCGAGGCAGGCAGGGATTATTGGGAAAAAAAAGCAAACAAATCAAAAGCCAACCTTTAAAAGCATGCAAGTCAGCAGCACAAGGGAGGCCTCTGTTGCAACTGAGAGCACTGTTTTTTGGGTGTGTGAGAGAGGGGGCAAGTTGCTGCAGCTGTTTTGCATGAATTTCTGGGCACCGCCCTCAGATTCACTGGTGCCGTTAAAAGCGGAGTGGACTGGGCTGGGGCAGCATCCAGTCATTGTGATCAACAGCCCTGTGGATTATGCAGCAGTTTCGAATCCAGAGCCGCCACCTGAGAACGGCTGCATAACCCTAGTGCGGTGTCCACAGAGCTGCTGCTGAACACACAACCCATGCTTGTCTTTAAACGGCACTGTTTGTTTTCTGTGTGAGCAATTGTTTCATCCACCGCAACATCGAAGACTTCTATATGAAATTTGTGTTTTGGTTCAAGAATGGGGTCATCTGCTGTTTCCTCTAGGGCAGGGGTGGCCATCTTCCAAGAGACTGTGATCTCCTCACAGGGGTTCAGTTCAAAGTTGTTGAGCTTTTTTTTTTCTTTTTCAGAAAGGAAAGCCCTGTTTTGGGGGTTCACGTAAAAGTTGTTGAGCTTCTTTAGGGAAAAGGAAAGCAACGTTGAGCTTTTTTTTTTAGGAAGGAAAGCCCTATTTTTGGTGGTTCAGGTCATTTTAGGGGTGCAGGGCAAAGATGTTGAGCTTTTTTTAGGGGAGCCAAAGTTTTTTAGCTTCTTTGGGGGCAGCCACTGATCTACTGGTGATCTACCACAGATGTCCAGTGATCTACCGGTAGATTACGATCTACCTGTTGGACATGCCTGCTCTAGGGAAAATCTGTTTTTCTGTCTCGCATGCTGCCCAGGGAATGTTACCTTACTGGGATTATCAAGTGTTGCAGCAATCAAGTCATATAATCATGGATACTTTTCAGAAATGCCACTGCAGCATCCAGCTGTATATCCATATTTTACATTACATTGCTTATTTTACCTTCCTTTTGACAGAATGTCATACCAAATAACTGTAGAAATCTGAACAATTGATGCTCAGTCAAAAGACCATTGACTTCAGCACAAGAGAGGTAAAATGGCTCAATCCTATGTTTACACAGAAGTAAATAGTACTATATTATGAAGGATTTATTCTCTCATATCAGATTCCTGCTGCTCTGAAGATGTGGCAGCTGGATGGGTGCAATTGGCCCACCTACTACCAAAGAAAACGCAGAATGGAGGCCTGCAGAAAGGACCGAGGTAGTTTGGAAGGGGTGTGGCTGCCTAGAAATGGGGAGAGTAGCTGGAGTGACATAAATCCTCTCTGCCTTGTCTAAAGAGCATAGCAGGGAGATAAGGAAGCAGGGATTGCAAAAGCAGCGGAAACACCCTCAGATGAGGAGATGCCAACAGGAGAAGAAAGACAAAGAAGCTGTAGCAGCAACTCAGCCAGGGGCCTGGAAGATATGGCTTGGTAAGTCCAAATGCACAGAGAACAAACAATCAGCCAAACCATTTCCCAGAATATAGAATAGATATAGATATAGATATATAGGCTGAGCATAGTTGGAAGCACTCCAACAGCCAAATCCAATGCTCCATGTGAGACCTCCAGAGATGTTCTGTCTTCTCTCAAGGCTTATCCATACCATAAAGGTGAAGCTGAAGGTACCCCTGACGGTAAGGTCCAGTTGCGAATGACTCTGGGGTGCCTAAGCCAAGGGAGCAGGCATTTGTCCGCAGACAGCTTCCAGGTCATGTGACTAATCCGCTTCTGGCGAACCAGAGCAGCACACGGAAACACCATTTACCTTCCCGCCGGAGCGGTACCTATTTATCTACTTCCACATTGATGTGCTTTTGAACTGCTAGGTGGGCAGAAGCTGGGACTGAACAACAGGAGCTTATCCCGTTGTGGGGATTCAAACCGCCGACCTTCTGATTGGCAAGCCCAAGAGTCTCAGTGGTTTAGACCACAGCGCCACCCGCGTCCCTTTATCTATACCATACCATACCATAAATGTACAATTGTAGCTGCTTGCATTTCCAGTTAAGTAGTGTCACCAGGGCTGGTCCAAGACATTTTGTCACCTAAGGGGAACCACAAACTGACACCCCCTCCCCCTGCCAAGGGAGAAGGAGCGAGTGAAAATCTACATCAGGAACAAGGGAAGGAATCAGGTCAACCTTGTCCAATGGTTGAACCAGGGATCAAAGGCTATCATGGAGGATGGGGAGTCACCTGCTTTGAATCATGGCTACAAGACCCCAGAGGGCAGCCTCTGTCATTTTCTCCCTGTGGGTGGGAGGAGACCAGCATCCCCTCCTATTTACTGAGAGGTTGTAGAGGTGGCATGTTGGAGCTGCAGATCCAGCCTCCAAGGAGTGAGTGGCAGCAGCAGCAGCAGTGGCGGCAGATGCATTCTTTGGAGCCTGGATCTGCTGCCTCTGTGGATCTTGCCACTTGAAGCAAGTACTTCTTTATCTAGAAAAAAACAGTGCTGCATCCCATTCAAACAGCCCCTACCCTGCTGATTTACCCCTGCAAAAATGGATTTCCTTGATAATATGATAAGTTTGGGAAAATGCAACTCCAAATTGCTCCACTCAAGACAGCAGGTGCGTTGCCTTGGTCCCCGCCCCCTTGGAGGTAGATAAAGCATCCATTTCCACTGCTCACCTTTCCATGCCCCCTACATCCTTCAAACACCTGTTTCAGCAGTAGATGAGCACTGCAGCTGTGTATTGCGCAATAGAGGAAAACTGAAAAAAGAATGATTTCTCCAGATGCCCCTGCTTGATTTCTTATATTGATTTCACTGTACTGATTTCTCCCACAATAATCTACACCTCTCTAGTCTGTTCTGTGGCACTTCTTTTCAGCAAGATCTAGCAAGCACGGTAGTTTGATCTGCCCCATTGGATTTTAATCCCGGGTCCCAGTCCACCTCCTTGTCCAGTTTTGAAAAACTGTACATGTTTCATCTATGTAACATAGACTAGTGGTTACTTTATTTTCCAAATAAACACACAAAATGCAAGTTATAACCGATTGGTAGTAAAGTCTGCCAACAGGTCCTAACCAAAAAACAACAACAAATCCTTCCAGTAGCACCTTAGAGACCAACTAAGTTTGTTATTGGTATGAGCTTTCGTGTGCATATCTGAAGAAGTGTGCATGCACACGAAAGCTCATACCAAGAACAAACTTAGTTGGTCTCTAAGGTGCTACTGGAAGGAATTTTTTTTATTTTTGTTTTGACTATGGCAAACCAACACAGCTAGCTACCTGTGACAGGTCCTAACAAGTTAAAGAAAGGAGATTTCCAAAGGGGCTCTGAGTATTATTATTTTTTCTGAAAAGGGGGTGCTAGGCCTAATAAGTTTGGGGAACCTCTGCTGTCACTCATGGCACGACCAAGAAGGTTAGCATTACTTAATATGACAGGAGATCCACATTATGAGATGATCCTATTTCAAAAACACATCCTGGAAGGCACCGAGGAGACATCCTTTGCTCCCAATACCTTGGTAAAGACCAGCAAATGTAAACCTAGCTACTACTAAAATCTAACCCACCTGTCACCATCCTCTGTCTGGCTCTGTCTAGCAGATTTGGAATGAAATGTCTCAACAGTTGCTTTAAATTACTTCCTTTTGACCCCAAGTGCTCAGAAAAATCTGTCAAACTTTCTACAATTTCTACTATTAGTTAGGTATTTTTATTTATTTACTTGATTGGGGGTGCAGCTGCCCCCTCTCCGCTCCCCAATGGTTACACACATGGGTAGGATGGTTGAACCAAGTGGAGACGGTCTCCCAAAGGAAGCCCCACCGTGTTGCTCCGAAACAGTGCTTTTTTCTGGGGGCACGCATACCCCTAAACATTTTGTGAATCTAAGTTTGGCCTCATTGAGGGGCAGTATTTCAATATGAGTAGGAAAATGAGAGTACCCCTAAACATTTTTTAAAAAAAGAAAAAAAGCACTGCTCCCAAGTCAGTGGGGGAAAGGCTCCAGGCAGCGCAGCAGATCTCAGCAACGCATTCTAGAGAGCTCGGTTGGGTTAGAGCAGCAGGGCGCTGATAGCGCCAAAGTTGCAGGCAGGTTGATCCCGGCAAAGGACAGCTGCAGATTCGTGCTCTGCAGGGGGTTGGACTAGATGACCCCCCGGGTTCCCTTCCAACGCTCTAATTCGACGAGTTGCTGGAGTTTCCTGGCGCGCACTCGCGCCTCTCCAGCCAACGCTGCGCTGCGCGGGGAGGGGAGAAGGGAGGCGAGCAGCTGGAGGCGGCGTCGCCGCCGATCCGGGGAGCTGAGTCCTGTCCTCCGCCAGTTCCTCCGCCGCGCCGCCAGAAGGGACGGAGGCGCCTTGTCTTGGCCGGGCGCTTTCGCGCGGAGAGCCTCCCTCCAGCATCGCCGGCCGAGCCGCTTCTCCTGCTTTGGCTCCGCCTCGCCTAGCCGCTCTTTCTTTCTTTCTTTCTTTTTCTTTCTTTCTCGAACGGCCGGATTCCTGTCCCTCCCCTCCCCCAGCCCCTTTCTCTCCCCGGATCCCTCGCGATCCCGTCCGCCCGCTCGCCTCGGCGTGCCCGGCTGCGCTCCCGGCCACGAAGCCGGAGAAGCGGCTGCTCGGAGCGCGCGCGGGCGCGCGCGGAGCTGCTCTCTCCCGCGAGCGCGAGCATGCGTCGCGCCATTTCGGAGGAGCGCAGCATCTCGTGTCCTTGGGAGAAAAGGGGCCGCGAGGCGGGCGAGAAGAAAGGAGGAGGAGGAAGAGGAGGAATCCCGCCGATCTTTTCTCAGGAGGAGGAAGAGGAGGAATCCCGCCGATCTTTTCTCGGAAGCAGATCTTCCTGCATCGGAGCTCAAGTCCCCATAAGTCTTCCGCGACTGTGCCTTTTCCATGGTCAGGCACAGAACTGGCGCCAGAGAGATCGACTCACAGATGCAGACTCGTTATTTGGATGTCCCCAATGAAATTAACTTCCAGGTGAGCATTTATATTTACATAACTTCTTACATAAGGTACTTGGTTTTTTGCCTCTTTAAGATAATTTGTCAACAGGGATGGACTTTGGCAAAACATTTGGCACACACACCCCCCGCGCGCTTAACTATTTCTTCTTTTCACGATCTTTCCTTTTGGTACAGTTGCTTTTCCTTCATTTTGTACCCCCTCAGCTTGGCATCTGGGGAGGGGGCAGGAATTGCCTGCAGTGCCCTAGATTTGCCGTATCAGATCGAGGGCAAATGATTATTTCATATCTTTGGAATGGGGGACGGGCGTGCGTGTTTACACCTATTTTCTTGGGGGCTTCATGGCAATGTATCTAGTTTGGCTTTGCATTCAAAATACTTTATTCTTTGGCTTCAGTACTGTGCTTCAGTAATAGGACAAAACTTTATTTTCTGTCACTATAACCAGATAAAATTATCATTTGGTCTTTCCTCAACTTTTGAAGCTGCAGTCTTATGCACTTAAGACCAACGGAACTTGGAAGGATCTGTGTAAACATGCATAGGATGGGCATCAATAATACATTTGCACACTTGCACAAGTTTATTTAATGTTCCCAATTTGAATATGTTGCTGCTGAGTGTCAATTCCCTTTCTGCACAGCACACATTCACAGTAATACTAAAACAGAATTCCAGCAGAAATTTTGCAGGCCTCTTAATTAGCTGAATTTGAGGACCTTGCCATGTTAACAAAAGACACTTCTGCTTGTGGGGGTGTGTATCAAAGACTTGCCCATCCCAGTCTACAACCTGCAAACTTGCTTCAGATAGTTAGGGTGCCCTCCAGAATGCTTTTAGAGGAAACGGCAGCCAATAGGGGGGAAATGGACAACAACCCAGTCATAGTTTGCTTGGCAGGATCTGTGGATCCAAGCCACAGGTCTGCGCCCCCCCCCCCCAAATTTGTATCTCAGCCCATGCCAAACACTTGGAGAAGATTGCAGAACACATATATGGGCATGTTAAGTGGATATTCTTATTTCTGCCTGTATCTGTATACGATTTGAAATGGTGGTTATATATATATTGTTAATTGCTTCAGGATGCTTCATGGGAAGCAATTCATTAAAAAAAAAATCCAAACAGAGTTCCCAATCATAAGGAAGGGCCCTATGTTCGTAAAACAGTTTTTAAAGGCCGATCCAATCACGCTTACTTGGAAGAATTTTCCATTGAAATCCATGAGACTAATTTCCATGCAAAGTGCTTGTGAGTGAGTATTGTTGTTGAATTAAAATGTGAGGAGTTGCATATACTTATTTAGAAACGCTTCTTCATATGCTTCCTTTGCAGCAGCTTTGGGATGAACGTCACATGTGAGCGGCTATGACACCTGTAGCAGGTGAAGCGGTGCAAGATCAGCTTTTGAAATGCAGCTGAAGAAAACCAGAAAAGTCTTACCGATATTAACTGCCAGCCAAGGGAACAAAGGGCCTAGGTCATTGATTACATTGCCAAAGCAAACTAATGTTGATACAATAAAGGCAAATGATGAAAACTGCAATTTTGTATATAAGGAAGCTGAGGAAAGTGAATTGCATCCAATAAGTTGTATTAAGTGTAGATGTGTGCAAGACATTTTGGCATTACAGTTGCATCAGCAGAAATGCCAAGGTATTGAAGATGACTACTATGTCTGTAGCAGGTGCCTGTTGAGTATGCCGTCCACTCTCAAATTTCAGATTGCGCCTGCAGTTGCATTGGATACCGAAGCCCAAGAGAAAATGTCCTTGAATAAGCCTCTAAGAGCCTTCAAAGTAAAGAACTTTAAGCCAGGCAAATATTATTGTGACAAGTGCCGATTTTCCACAAAGGATCTCTTACAACATAAGAAACACGTAGCTCAACATGAAAAGATCAAATTTATTTGTTCCCAGTGCGATTGGGTGTCTTACACCAAAGGGGAATTCCAAAGGCATTTAGTGAAACATACCGGAAGATTTCCATACCAGTGCAAATACTGTGACTATGGTGCAGTTAGGCATGATTATATTGTCAAACACACGAAAAGATTGCACGCAGCTGAGAAGCAAGAAATGATTTCAGTCGCAAAAGTTGATCAAAAACGAAGTTGTTCACCAGAGCATAATTTGGAGTGGAAGAAACATGCCCTGGAAGCTTCTCTGCAGTACACACCTTCAGGTCTATCTCAGATTTGTGGGATTAAAGATGAAATACCTGAAATTGATTCATCATCAGTTTATGATGAATGTAGTCAAATTACAGCCTGCATACAAGATGAAAATTTATATAAGCTATCTGATGTCAGAATCCATAAAAATGAAGATGCATTGATGGAAGTTGACGTTTATTCTCCAAAAAGGGGGCCTATAAGACCTGGAATGCCATTAACAGTGGTTGCACCCACAAAATTTTGTGTTCCACATAATTGTTTGGCACAAATAGTAGAAATTAAAAGAAATAATGGCACACAGCAGTTGATTCTTAAACTCATTCCTCCAAAAGGAACTACCTCTGAAGCCATGAAATCTGAAAAAGTAGAATCTGGAAACCAGCGCGCAGAACAAGAAGAAAAAACAATAAATAACTGTGTGCCCCCAGCTCTTGAGTCCTGTGCTTTAGATAATGAGAATGACAAGAACTCTTTGCATTCTGCCAGTTCTACTACTTTGAACTGCAACTTGATAAATACCCAGGAGGAAAATGCTATTTGCAAAGAAAACACACAGAGAGAATATGATCTTATACCGCCTTTAGCAGAGTTTTCTTCGGAAAAAACAAATTGCCCAGAACTCTTTCAAAGGGGAAAATGTTCAGAAAATAAACATATAACTTCCAATTCAGATCCATCCATATACCTAGTGGCTCCCTCTTCCGAAGATAAGAACAAGTCCCAAAATGATTTGTTAGATACTGTCCAGAAAAACAGCAGTTTACCGCCTTCCTCGGTATTCGGTAACATGTGCTTCACTTTAACTAATGCCAAAAAAGAACAATGGAATGAGCTTAGAGTAGCTGCAGAAACACATTTGTTTGATTCCCATTTGTTTCACCCTTTTGAAAGAGTTGCAGTGTCGCAGCAGACTAAGTCTCTAGCTTCGGAGGAGTCTGAGAACGTCTTAAGTGTGATAAATGGAATTAATGTGAAAAGAAAGAAAGATAATAGGGAATTGGAAGCACACAATATAAAATATGAAGGTGATTCATTGGATGGTCCGGTGATCTCATCTGTTTTTTCCCTCAGCTCTGGCGCTGTAAATATCCCGGAAGGAATTAAGTGGGATGATACATTACAGAAGAAAAGGTCCACATCGTTGTTGTGCAGAAAGATTGCTCAGCTGATGTCCGCTGTTGAATCGAATGTGAAATCTCAATTAGCTGCTTCATTAAGACACAGTAACAGTCAGGCCTCTAAGGAGAAGATGTTATTGCCAGAAAAAAAGAGTGAAGAAACTAGCTCAAATTTGATATCTGAACAAGAGCTTGTGCCTTCTCCTCAGAGACCAAAGGGCGCCACTTTTTCTAATGAGTGTTCTAATAAGCAAGAACAACCATTGGAAACACTCAAAAAGGCTAAAACTAAAACCAGGGTGAATACAAAAACAAACACTGCTTCTCCGGCTTTCATTCCTCAAGGAACTGTACTGAGAGTGCTAAACTGCAGTAGTTCTGAGGCACCAACTGAAAAACAAAATGGGAATGAAATGTTACCATCCCCTTCTCGAAATTGCAACAAAATGTTTATCCCAAGGCCAGTTCCTTGCTGTGTTTCTGCCAGACTTGACAAAGGTCCAACTCTGCCAGCTGAGAATGAAGTGAATGAGGTTTCTAGAAATCGGTGTGTGTCACATAGTCACACTTGCCACTCTTCTGCGCCAAGTAACGGCCAACAAAATGGTATGTTGTCATGTCAAAAAGGCAGCAGTCCAAGTGGGTTAAGCAAAAGGGCCTTGAAAGGTGAAGAGCCCCAAAGCAAATCTGCAAACAGTTTGCCCCAGAAGAGACTACCAGCTCAAGAGGAATGCTTCCTTCAAGTGGTTCCCACTCTCATGAGATGCCTTGTAGCATTCAAAAGTAATCAGCTAATAAAATGCCCTCATCGTAACCAGCCAGTTGTTGTCTTAAACCACCCTGATGTTGATTCGCCAGAAATAATTAGTATCATGAAGGTTATCAATAAGTACAAAGGCAATGTTCTGAAAGCAGTTTTATCAGAAAGGACTATTAGTTGTCTTGGTGTGAAACGGCATCATAAAAGACTTACTTTTCAGACTTTCGATAGATCAGCTCAAGTACGAATGGCACGAAAGAAGGTGCACAAAAATAACTGCAAGGAGGTGGATTCCTCACTAGCGGAAGCACCAGAACAAATGTTTAAATGTTGGTTTTGTAGTAGGGTGTATGCTGAGCAAGAAGAATGGATAAGTCACGGGCAGAAGCATTTACTGGAAGCCACAAAAGGGTGGGACATCCTTTCATTTTCATTAGAAAGTGAGAAGCACTGATTACAAATTCTAGTGTCTCCTGTTTTACACAGCAGCCTCGGAACAATTTAGTACAATTCAGCCCAGTAGAGTCACGTGTTGGTGCCTGTGTACTGTAAGAGTGTTTGTCCTAGGCCAGAATTGTAGTCATAGAAGAAAGAAAGATGGTTCCTCTAGTATTCTGCTAGCGTTGATGGTAGAAATGTGATCCTGTGTTAATGAAATGGGACCAGGATAAATAATCCTGTCAGATTAGAAATTAAACTACAGTCAATAAGCATGACCCAGGGATGGAGGGCAGGAAAAGAGTTGGAGCAAAGAGAATGTTGACTATGTGCGGTGCCATAAGGAAACTGATCTAAAGAACTGAAAACAAATGCTTCTAGTAAAATGTTGCAGTATTTCACCTAAGGTTTTTGGATGCTGAAAGCTTTTCAGTATGAACTTAGTGCAGGGTCAACCTTTTCAGAGTTGAGGGCTATTCATTCGCATGCAGTCTTCCCCATTCATTCATTCTGGTCAGTCACTGTGAAAACAGAACCCTGGACTAGATGGGGGTTTGGTCTGCTCCAGCAGAGCTCTTCTTTATAATTTTCTCACCCCTTTGGCATGCCAGGTGAAATTTAAAGGGACTGTTTTTCTGTGCCGTTCCCTCCTGTCCTCATTTTTCTTTGTCTCAACTTTATCTTGACATGCAGATCTTCCAAGTCCCTTTGAAAATCAGCTTTGATGCTTGGCCAGTGTGGAATGTAATGGCATGCTCTGGTTAGTTGCCAGGAAGCAGGAAGCCGAGAGAATAGGTTTGTAGGAATGGTTGGATCAGGTCTGAGGGCAGCTCTCTGTTGTCTACAATTCTATTACAGTGGTGCCTTGATTCTCAAACTTAATCCGTTCCGGAAGTCTGTTCCAAAACCAAAACATTCCAAAACCAAGGCTTGCTTCACCATAGAAAGTAATTCAAAATGGATTAATCCGTTCCAGGTTGTTGAAAAACTACCCCTAAAATGCTTTTCCCCACTGCCCCAATCAGTGCAATATTTCGATCTCTCTCTCATGTCAAAGCTAAGACGTTTGGTCCCAATGTGCACTGCTTTACATTTGTCTAAATTTGCTATGTTGTGGACTGTTTGCATTGTTTGGAGACATTCTTTTGGAACAGTCCTCTGATCTTAGGCAATCAAGGTCTGCTTATTGGTAGCCATTTGTTGGTATCCATTTTGTTCATTAGGAGAGATAGTGACCAGACCAGGCAGCATCTGTGCAAAAGCTTCAGCCTGTTCAGGGCAATGTAAATATATAATCATCACTTTGCCACTATCAATTCAGGTTTCATTTATCTGTCTTCTTTTTTAATCATTTGTTTAAACAGCAAGAGTACAGTCTGCTTAGGAAAGTGCCTTGTGTGAATCCCGTTGAAAGTGAATGGAGACTGTGCAAGAAGACAGTGCTCTTGCACAACTCTCATTCATTTCCATAGAACTTGAGCAGGAGAACTTCTGTCTGAAGGTGGTTGGAGGATGGATGGTGGATAACAGATTGAGGTTGAATCCTGACAAGACAGAAGTACTGTTTTGGGGGGACAGGAGGCGGGCAGGTGTGGAGGACTCCCTGGTCCTGAATGGGGTAACTGTGCCCCTGAAGGACCAGGTGCGCAGCCTGGGAGTCATTTTGGACTCACAGCTGTCCATGGAGGTGCAGGTCAATTCTGTGTCCAGGGCAGCTGTCTACCAGCTCCATCTGGTACGCAGGCTGAGACCCTACCTGCCCGCAGACTGTCTCGCCAGAGTGGTGCATGCTCTAGTTATCTCTCGCTTGGATTACTGCAATGCGCTCTATGTGGGGCTACCTTTGAAGGTGACCCGGAAACTACAACTAATCCAGAATGCGGCAGCTAGACTGGTGACTGGGAGTGGCCGCCGAGACCACATAACACCGGTCTTGAAAGACCTACATTGGCTCCCAGTACGTTTCCGAGCACAATTCAAAGTGTTGGTGCTGACCTTTAAAGCCCTAAACGGCCTCGGCCCAGTATACCTGAAGGAGCGTCTCCACCCCCATCGATCTACCCGGACACTGAGGTCCAGCGCCGAGGGCCTTCTGGCAGTTCCCTCATTATGAGAAGCCAAGCTACAGGGAACCAGGCAGAGGGCCTTCTGGGCAGTGGCACCTGCCCTGTGGAATACCCTCCCACCAGATGTCAAAGAGAACAACAACTACCAGACTTTTAGAAGACATCTTAAGGCAGCCCTGTTTAGGGAAGCTTTTAATGCCTGATGAATTATTGTATTTTAATATTGTGTTGGAAGCTGCTCAGAGTGACTGGGGAGGCCCAGACAGATGGGCGAGGTATAAATAATAAATTATTATTATTATTTATTATTATTCTCGCTCTTTTAGGTCTAGTTAGTAAAGCAGTGCAGTTGTGCCAAGGCCTGATTATAGGGGACTTTTCTGACAATGAAAGAGATTGGCAATCAAGACTTTGAAATAGAATCCCAATAGAGGAAGGCATTTATTTATTTTTTAAAAAATTGCCTTGTCACAAAAGAAAGTTCAGCATCAACTCTCTTATTAAGAATAATGAGCACATTTCAACAATCACTCTACTTTTACTTGGAAATAAAGAAAGGAGCTGTTATGTGTTTGGACTTAAATGACAACCTGAAAATTGGAATCGTTGAGGTGGTTCTTAATGCATTTAAGACTGGGGATACTTTTGTGATTCTGGACCCTAAATATTGTATCTTCTGAAACTTTCACAAAGCACATTTTATGGCTGCCCTTTTAAAAATTAAACTCTTTGTAATACAGTGTTAAAACTGAACGTCTGGTTCAGAGTATGTATTGATCAATTCAGTAGTTCTTTACCGGGCTCTTCTCTTCCCCTCTCCCCTTACGGTTATGGCTGAAATGGCTGTTCTTTGGGTCAGTTCTCATGTCTGCCTTTCACACCACTGCAAGTCCTTGAAAAGTTGTAAGAATCTAATGTATTTCAGTTACTGAAAAGGTTTTGCTTGGTCAATTAGCAGCCAAGGCTGTAATAGTGCAATGGGTCATGAATGTGGTCAAACCTGCCCTGCACCCACCTCTGACCTCTTTCAGTGCCCGATTTCATGGCTGATGTTCTCTGGTTTCATAGCAACCTTGGATATGCAGATTGGCAAAACCCTTTTTGGCTGTCACTTGCTTATTCCCTCCTTTATTCCATTAAAAAGTCTTGCCTGCCTCAGTCTGGGGCAGCAGACCTCAGTTTTGAGATCTGAATTTCAAGGTTCATTAGCAACTTGCATGAAATTTAACCTCATCTATGTTAGTACCTCACAAGCTAGCAATTGCTTGTTTTTGTTTTGTTTTATTCCAGGTTGTTTCAACAGTCCTATAACCTTTTAATTAGAACAAGATGAACAATACTTCATCTTTACGTTTGTGATACTGGAACAACTTGGGCATTCATCTTCCAGGTTACTACCATGCATGTTTGTTCAGAACTAAGTCATGTTATTTGGTGGTCTTTGTTCCCAGAAAAGTGCATAAGATTGCAACCTAAGGGCCGGGACAGATGAGAAGCTGCTCTTGCCATTAGGAAAAATGTGGATGGCTTTTAAAAAGTGAAACTGTCAATTGTGTGAATATTGTCTTTTCTGATTTGGCCGTTTCTCTGACATCAGGAAGAAATGTTCTTTGGAATGGACTGGCCCAGCAAAAATGGAGGATTTGAAATCTGTACAGTTTTATAAGCACATTAGATATGGCATATATGTTGTAAAGGTAAAGGACTGGATAGTTAAGTCCAGTCAAATTTGACTATGGGGTGCAGTGCTTACCGTATCTCCACTTTCAGGCTGAGGGAGCCGGCGTTTGTCCACAGACAGCTTTCTGAGTCATGTGGCCAACATGACTAAACTGCATCTGGCACAACGGAACACTGTGACGGAAACCAGACCACACATAAATGCCATTTACCTTCCTTCTGCAGTGGTACCTATTTATTTACTTTGCGCTGACATACCTTCAAATGGCTAGTGTGGCAGAAGCTGGGACAGAGCAACAGGAGCTCACCCCGTTGTGTGGATTTGAACGGCCCACCTTGCGATCAGCAAGCCCAAGATGCTCGGTGGTTTAGACCACAACGCCACCTGCGTCCCCCGAAATGTTGTAATGTTTTGTTTCCAGAGGATCCTGTAAACAGAACACTTTGTATAGCCATATGGTTAGTTGTAAATTGTATATTGTTCATAATATAGACATTGTTTTATTTTAGAAGGCTAACTTTTAGTAAATTGCTAATTGTATTGCAAGTTTCACGGTAATTCCTTTTCCAGTATACTCCAAACACTGCTTTTTAAAGGGAACCAATGCTCCATTAAGTCTAGTTTATCCATAATAAAATAATCTTTATTTCAAAATATTTTAAAAGAATACATTCACACACAAATATACAACAAAGAAAATGCAAATCATACAATACAAACACAATCACAAAAAGGATAACCAATAACCCCCCAAAAAACAACAAAATAAAAATGAAAAAAAGAATAAAAAATAAAAACGACTGCCCGTCATTTGTATATCGTTTCCCTCTACGTTTTAACATTTCTTACTTTTCCTCACCATACAATACAATACCACCATCTAGCAAATGCATCAATCTGTCATATAATATACTATCCATCTATATATTCCCTTATGTGTCTCATTCTAGACAAATCACCAATTCTGTTTTTATACCTTCTTTAATCAAGTAATCCTCCACATATTTCCACTCGCTTTTGATTTTTTGTTTTGGGACATTTCTAATCGCTGCTGTCATCTTTGCTAAATTCATATATTCTACTAATTTAATCTGCCAATCCTCAATTGTTGGGATCTTCTCCCCTTTCCAATTTTGAGCAATCAACATCCTCGCCGCTGCACATGCATATAGAAATACATTTCTCCTATCTTCCGGGATATTCTCAGGGATCAAGCTTAAAAGGAAGGCTTCTGGCTTTTTCTCAAACGTCACCTTCAACATTTTTTTCATTTGGTCATACACCTCGCTCCAGAATTTAGCAACCTTAATACATTTCCTAGTTTATCCAGATGTGGTTGGGTTGGTGGTGGAAGGCACTGGAATCTTAGTTGCAGCATCTGTGGGATGCCATAAGCCTTAGAGATGCACGAACAACTCTCATGAGAAAGCCGGAGCTGCCCTTGTTACATTCCCACTTTAATTGAGTCTCTGCCTGGCTATGCCCTGCTTCTCATCCAGCTCTACAGTTAAAGGACACCCATCCAACGAACTGGAGCCAGTTCTGTGTCAAGTTCTTCACAGGGAGAGTGTCTGGGACTGGGTGGAGGAGGAATGGTGGAGGCTGCCTCCCCATCCTGACATTTCCAGAGAGGAGGAAGAGGAAGACAATATAGATTAACAGCAGGGGTAGCAGCTCAGAGGCAGATGAGGGGAGAAGCTGGGAAATAATTGGGAGAGCCAGGACAACACCTGGCTGACGCAGTGTCTTTAGAAAGCATTCCAGACCCTCCATCTCCCAGAACCCGGCGAGCCTTAAAAGTAGGAGAGCAAAGAGCTGAAAGACAGAGGGCGCGTAGCAGTACCCGTAGAGGAGACGAATGAGGAAGTGGGAGAGATGGGTGTGTGTGTGGAGAGTCACTCGGGACAACGCCATTATCCAAGAGGCTGGGATCTATAGCCTCTCTCTGTAAAGACTGAAATAAAAAAGGACGGTAAGAAACTTTTCCTTCTCTTTATACTTTCCTGGGCAACCAGCTGGGAGATGCTGACAGCATCCTGACAGAGAGGGGCTCTGCTAGAAATGCTTCCACTAGGCCTAGTCAGATTATGGCTGTGTTTCTCATGCCATGCCTTACACAGTGTAATCTGGAGCTCTGCTTGTGCAAAAGATGCCCCCTTGGTTTCTTTGGAGTCTTCTGCTTTGCCTTGTAAATATCTGCTTTTCTATTAAACTTCGTTGCTGGAAAAACAGCAACAGCAGTGCAAACCCATACAGTACATGGGTGGGGACTAAGCAGTGCATGCAAAATATTGCTGGTTGTGATGTAAGTGTATGCTCAGTACAATGGGTGGAGGGAAAAGCACAGCTGGTTCTGCACTGCATACATGCACGGACAACCCTGAAAAGTGCCAGTTGTACTTTGCTTTTTTGTATCTGCCTGTGTCGGCCCTAATCCACTGAAGTGTTCATCCGTCATCCACTTTTGATATATTTGGATATTCTGAGGCAACTGCTGCCAGAAGCACTAGAGTCAGATCTCTTTCCATATCTTTTCTGACTTGGATGCTACTTTGAGGAAGCAAGGACTGCAATATGATTGTCAGAATTGTGCTGAGCTTCTGGGACTAGACACTGGTGTGTCCTGGCTGTGTCTGCCACATCTGAAAAGATTACAGAAAGACAACATGTACTATAGTGCATTGTGGGTAGCAGGCAGTTTCAGTGATTCCTCTCCAAGGCACCGGAGTTTGGCATTTACTATTAAAAATGAAGACGTAATAATAGTAAGTTTGAGTTAGGGCACAAAAGTGGCAGAGGTCACCACTATAGAAGAGAGTGTCAATCCAATCTCCAAAGCCGACAGGATCACCAGTGAGGTTGCTATAGCTTCCCCTGTCCCCCGAAGAAGATGCAGTCTGAGGAAGAAGGTGAGTGTTGACCTTGTAGAAGTTCTTGGTTTGGGGGCCTAGGTGTGAGTGAGGACTCAAGCATTCCCGGGCATATCTGATGATTCTGTGTGCACCCAGATTTCATATAACTCTATAGGAGGGTGGAGAGCAGGGTTTCAGTGTTGGCTACAACACCTGCTTAGAGCAGAGTTTCCCAATCCAAATGCCAGGTATGTGCTAGAAGGGACTGTACACTTCTCCCCTATCCTGGCCAGTGGTTCTCTTATGTCCTGCCTGGGTTATGGGCCACAAGTCACTCCCAGGAACAGGAGGAATTTAGACATGTCACTGGGAGCATTCTCCTTGATGTGAACATTGCAGGTTTTATATTTGATACACAAGCGAATTTTGTAATTCTACTGTTTGGAAGATTCATTGTATGCTACAACCTACAATATGATTTTTTCGGGTCTTTTGTCTGTGTTTAGCTAAAACAGGGTCCTCTAGGTGGGATGGTGCACTCGCTGGCCCTAATTTGGCTTCTGGGGTGGATGTGAGGCCTGGGCAAATAAAAGGGTCTTTTCATCGCACTTGAAGACATCGCAGTTGGGGCCAGGCAGACAGTACCTGTACAGATTGGGTACCACAATGCAGAGGCATTCTTTCTGGTTACCACCCATATTCCCACAGCTGGGATGATTTGTAGAAGAGCCTCTAACCTATCAAATAATTGGGCAGCTCTGCAGGCCAACCTGCAGAAGAGTGAGACTGAATGGAAAGAAAAGGGAAAGAGGGGTGCCCAGAGGCGCAATTGTAAGTAAGCACAATATTATGTGAACTTGTTTCCTGTTTACATTGCATAGAAGTTAAGACTGGTGCCTTAACTTGAGTTGCCCCGGGAGCAGCAGCACCACACACACCCTGCGCTGCTGCTCCCAGGGCGACGGAGCGAGCTGTGGCGCATAGGGGTGACAAGCGGCGGCCCCTCCTGCCACTCCCCACGCACCGCCAGTCACCCCAAGAGCAGCAGTGCTGCACGGACAGGGTGCTCACTCGGCCGTGCGCTGCCGCTCCCGGGGTGATGGAGGGAGCGGTGGCGCGTGGGAGTGGCAGGAGGGGCTGCCGCTTGTCACCCCCACCTTTCCCTGTCACCCGGGGCCTACCGCCCCCCTAGCGACGCCCCTGCATATCACCCCTTAACCTTCTCTTCTCCAGGCTAAACATACCCAGCTCCCTAAGCCGTTCCTCATAAGGCATCGTTTCCAGGCCTTGGACCATTTTGGTTGCCCTCCTTCTGGACACGTTCCAGCTTGTCAGTATCCTTCTTGAACTGTGGTGCCCAGAACTGGACAACAGTATTTCCAGGTGAGGTCTGACCAGAGCGGAATACAGTGGTACTATTACCTCACCTTGATCTAGACGCTATACTCCTATTGATGCAGCCCAGTGGAATTTCTAAGTGGTTTAACTCTTCTCTCAAATGGAAGTTAAAAAATAGTCTAGGATAACAACCCCAGTTGCTACCAAAACGGGTGCTTTTTGCCATTGGAACAGCAGTAACTCTTGCACGATGCCAACGCCATGACCAGCCGCCCACTGTTCCCTGTCACTAACATAAAAAGGTACTTTAAAGAAAAGCAAAAATGTCGTTGTTGAGAAGATGATCTCGTGCCTCCCTGTTAGATGAAAAAATATTTGAAGGATGGAGAAAGGGCTGTGTCGTAATCTTCCTGTTGAATCTCTTCCTGCCGAGTCTATCACAGTCCTGCTGTGCGCACAGAAAATGAATTTCATTATGTTTTATCTCTGTTTGCTTCTGTCCGTTTATTATTTTCCTCACCCGTGATGTGTCCAGAATCTTAAAGAAGTCTGCTCCGAAACTTAGCAGTCATTTCTCAGGACTTTTCCTGGAACATTTAAGTTGTCAACAATAGAAAAGTAATTTACTATACATACACACCTTGGTTAAAGAGGAAAAGATTCCCTAATTATTCCAAAAGGGCATAAAATAGAAGTGGAGAGAAGCGCGGTTTGCACGTTTGACACGAGCATGTCAAATGAGCGTGTGCACGTTGTCACAGAACATTGAGGGGGCCTGCCCCCCTCAAAAATTTTTTTTGGGGGGGAGGCTCCACGCCTGACCCCCCCATATGGTGCCCCTGTTTGCAACTGCCTGATGCTTCAAACAATTTTTGGTTGTTTTTAAAGGGGTTGTCTATCCACTGCTTCCTTTAGGGTCCTCAGGCTACCTATCTCACAAGAAGGTATTAACCGGTGTCGTCGGGATCCAGCAAATCTCCTTTATGTTACGAGTGCCACTGGGGATAGGCCAAGAAACACTTGGTGATCCAAGCTGGAGGAGTCTGTCTGCCACTCAGGAACTCATCCGCTTGGTCCAGTGGTCCAGGACACAGTGCTGACCAGCTGCTTGCGACTCTGCCAGCACTTCAAGAAAGTGACAAAGCTTTGTTTCTTTAAATGAAGGGAAACCACAGCTGCCTTGTGGCTTGACATTAACTCATCTGCCACAGAAAATAAATCAATAAAGCCCGGCTTTCCACAACTATTGCTGCTCTTGGGCGGTTCTTTCACCCCCATCTTATTTGTATGCTGTCTTTCCATAATTAAAACCAGGATGTTTCTGGAACTCGGCAGAACTCAGTTCTGGCACCTCTCAAGTGGGCGCCATTGCCATTTGAAGGGAACAAGGGAGGCATTCATGGTGAGTACTGGCACCTCTCCTTCTAGAAAAATAGCATTGGTTAAATCCATGCTCAAGACGGCTTACAATGTGAGAAGATTTACATAATTACAAAAGTGGTCATGAGTTATAAATAAAAGACATCAAAAAGTGTGCAACAAATTTTCCCATAAACCGTAATAAGATCTAAAAATAAAGAGACAAGAAATTAATATCAATAAGGACAACAACACCCCCTCCCAACAAAACCGCCTAACGAATATTCTAGCCCAAGAGTCTGCTCAGCAGCCTCAGCTTTTGTAGCTGGAGTCAGTCCGGGCCCCGTCCTCCCAGGCCAGGGGGATAAAGGTTTGCAAGGCAGGGAGCAAGAAGGACTCGAACCCTCTCCCAACACCCCTCAAGATCACTTGAAAGGCCTGGGACTGGATCTGCCTTAATTGCCAGTTCCTCCAGCAGGGTCTCTTAGAACCAAACTGCCCAACGAGAAGCAGCAGCAGCAGCCAGTGAGGCCAACTGCCATCATGGTTGTTTCCACCTGATGTGACTCCTCCATCTTTAGGTGGAGGACCTTCCACCCTATTCCGGGTGAAAAATCCAAGGCACTTTTATGAAAACTGTGAGTGAGGGAGTTCTAGGGCTGGTTTTCTTTGGATTTTTAATTATTTCATGCATTGTTCTTTTACTTGTGCACTTGAAAAGTACCACAAGGGCCATCCAGTCCAACCCCCTGCCAAGCAGGAAACACCATCAAAGCATTCCTGACAGATGGCTGTCAAGCCTCTGCTTAAAGACCTCCAAAGAAGGAGACTCCACCACACTCCTTGGCAGCAAATTCCACTGTCGAACAGCTCTCACTGTCAGGAAGTTCTTCCTAATGTTTAGGTGGAATCTTCTTTCTTGTAGTTTGAATCCATTGCCCCGTGTCCACTTCTCTCAAACATACCCAGCTCCCTAAGCCGTTCCTCATAAGGCATTGTTTCCAGGCCTTTGACCATTTCTGTTCCCCTCCACTTTTTTTTGCCCAAGTGTAGAGGACAGGATCACACTTCAAAATGACCTTAACAGATTAGAGAACTGGGCCAAAGCAAACAAGATGAATTTTAACAGGGAGAAATGTAAAGTACTACACTTGGGCAAAAAAAATGAAAGGCACAAATACAGGATGGGTGACACCTGGCTTGAGAGCAGTACATGTGAAAAGGATCTAGGAGTCTTGGTAGACCATAAACTTGACATGAGTCAACAGTGTGATGCAGCAGCTAAAAAAGCCAATGCAATTCTGGGCTGCATCAATAGGAGTATAGCATCTAGATCAAGGGAAGTAATAGTACCACTGTATTCTGCTCTGGTCAGACCTCACCTGGAATACTGTGTCCAGTTCTGGGCACCACAGTTCAAGAAGGATACTGACAAGCTGGAACGTGTCCAGAGGAGGGCAACCAAAATGGTCAAAGGCCTGGAAACGATGCCTTATGAGGAACGGCTTAGGGAGCTGGGTATGTTTAGCCTGGAGAAGAGAAGGTTAAGGGGTGATATGATAGCCATGTTCAAATATATAAAAGGATGTCATATAGAGGAGGGAGAAAGGTTGTTTTCTGCTGCTCCAGAGAAGCGGACACGGGGCAATGGATTCAAACTACAAGAAAGAAGATTCCACCTAAACATTAGGAAGAACTTCCTGACAGTAAGAGCTGTTCGACAGTGGAATTTGCTGCCAAGGAGTGTGGTGGAGTCTCCTTCTTTGGAGGTCTTTAAGCAGAGGCTTGACAGCCATCTGTCAGGAATGCTTTGATGGTGTTTCCTGCTTGGCAGGGGGTTGGACTGGATGGCCCTTGTGGTCTCTTCCAACTCTAGGATTCTATGATTCTATTTTTTACATTTCTCCCTGTTAAAATTCATCTTGTTTGCTTTGGCCCAGTTCTCTAATCTGTTAAGGTCATTTTGAAGTGTGATCCTGTCCTCTGGGGTATTAGCCACCCCTCCCAATTTGGTGTCATCTGCAAACTTGATCAGGATGCCCTCAAGCCCATCATCCAAGTCATTGATAAAGATGTTGAATAAGACTGGGCCCAAGACAGAACCCTGTGGCACCCCACTAGTCACTTCTCTCCAGGATTTGGTTACTTGTATATAGAAATAGCTGCTGGAAGCCCACTGATGAGATGAGAAGGGTGCCTGAACTCTACTTCCAGGTATAGCACCCATCAGGCAGATGTCATTAATAAGTCTACTTTTGCGACCATACTATGTTTAGATTTTCCTTCTTTGCTTCCTACTGCCATCCTAATGCAATTCTGAGATCAATTCTGAGATCAAGCCATTTGTGGACAGACATGTTCCAGCCCAAGCTATTTTGCTGAGTAAAACAGAGCCGAATGATGCTCCTTTCCCTGTCAGGCCCAACACTTTAAAAAGACATGCTGATCCACTAAGACAGAGCACCTCCCTTCTTCTACTTCCCCTCAGTCCCATGGTTCTGCATGAAGCAAGTTGCTTCACCCTGGGCAGGTACGCCAACATGTGCTACCAAGACAGAGTGGGGTATAAATATAGAAAATCGGTAGGACATAAATGTTAGCAAATTCTATTCATGGGCATTGGGGAGGTGGGAGAGGAAATGTCTGGTTGTATCAGCACCTACTGTCTGCTTCTTCTGTCTACTATACATGCAAGCATTTAAATTTTGGAAAGTTTAGCCTTCGTTGGCTATGCATTTAGACACCTCTTAAGATATTGTAACCAAATTTTGCATGATGGTTCCCAGGGTCAAGGAGCAGGCTTTTGTCTGGGCTGTGATACAACCAGGCACCATTTTGAGTCTAGGTGGCGGACTGAACTTTTCAAAATTACAGTGATTTTGCCTTCTTGGAATTTCCAAGCTACAGCGGTTACAAGGCTGCAAGTTAGTTACTTTAACAGACATTTTCCTTCTGAACTTTTCATGTTCCTTTCCCAAGTAAGAAATAACTCAGAATGTAACTGTTTCAGGAGCCAGCAGATGGCGCTGTGCATTCAATTATAGCACACCTTTCCAGCTTTGCATGTGCCACAGTTCATAGGGAAGGCGGTGAATATTGGAGCATAATCTCAAATTGATGTATTACCCTAGCGTAAATAGAGTAGCTCTACTGAAGTCCACTCAAGGTTAGTTTTGTATATTTGTATATTTATGATTTGAACCGTCCTGTGATCTTTGGATGAAGGGCAATATACAAATTTTAATAATAATAATAATAATAATAATAATAATAATAATAATAATAATAATAAGTAATAGTAAATAGGCTGCAACTCTATAAACATTTACCTGGGAGGATGCCCCATAGAAATAAGTTCTACTGAATTCAGAGTAAATATGCATAGGATTATACTGTACGTCATGCACCAACCCTTCAACCAACCAACTGGAAGTATTATCTGCTGTTTCTGGTGGTGTTTTTTGTTGTGTGTGTGTGTGTGTGTGTGTGTGTGTGTGTGAGAGAGAGAGAGAGAGAGAGAGAGAGAGAGAGAGAGAAGATCTAGCTCTCTCCCTGTGACCAGAAACTATTTCCCTGGCTTTAGGCATGAATGCAGCAAACTACATCCACCCCTTGAAGTCAAGGCATTGCAGTTACTTCCTTTTCCTTTGCCTCATTCCAGCCCTGGCCATGAAAGGGTCACACTTATGTGTCGCTCTCTGCTGTCAATATTCTGCGGCAGTTTGAGGGGAGTGCGGTCAGCTGGCAGCCCCAGCTCCTGCCAACTCCAGAGGTTTGGGAGAAGAGCCCCAAAATATATGCCAAGGCGGCTTCCCAGTACATCCAAACTGAGCCCAATGGGACACACGTTGGGAACACTTTCTCCCGCATTAAATAACCCCACTTGCTGGTGAAGTTTTGCCATCATTTTGCAACTGTTAATCAACCTTATCTGAGCTCAGTTTCCAGAAGGGCAACCCTGTTGGTGTGCTGCAGCCAAAACGATGCAGTCTTGTGGCATTTAGAGATTAGCGAATTGATTAAGCCACAAGTCCGCCACATCTTTGTCAGGAACCTTATTTTTTGAAATTACAGGTAGGTAGCCGTGTTGGGCTGCCCTAGTCAAAATAAAAAATTCCTTCCAGTAGCACACCTTAGAGACCAACTAAGTTTGTTCTTGGTATGAGCTTTCGTGTGCATGCACACTTCTTCAGATACACTGAAACAGAAGTCACCAGACCCTTATATATAGTGAGAGAGTGGGGAGGGGTATTACTCAGAAGGGTGGTGGGAATGGGTGATTGGCTGATAGGTGTGGAAAACCTGTTGACGACTGTTAACGACTGCAATTGGTCTTACAGGAAAAAGCAAGGGGTGAGATGGCTAAAGACAGCTTTGTCATGTATAATGAGATAAGAATCCAATGTCTTTGAAGCTATTCTTTTAATTCACAAATGATACCTCTGCATGCCAGGGGTGCAGAAACTTGCTGCCTAATTTTTCCACTTCCAAATAGGCACTCATCTGCCTGTGTTTCCCATTAGAGGAAATTCTTTAGAAGGTACTGCCATCTTGTGGTGGAAAAGGAGAAGCTGTTGGCACTTCGTAAGGTCACATTAACAGGCGTTGATAGCACAACGCCTCTTTGATCTCAGAGCTGATCAAATTCTTGCTTTTAGTTCAGGCTTGATTCCTCATTCTACATGAGCACACAAACTCACTGGGCCAGTTCACACGTGGTTTGTAAGCACATGGCTATTTGCTGCGGAGTCTGTTGGAAAAAAAAAAAGCATTGCACTACGTGGAGACTTGTACCAGAGCCTGCAATAAACCCAGATGCCAACTTTGCTGCCACATAAACCCGGACAACACCATTACTGGCCCCAACAACATCAAACATACCATCTCAGGACTATTTAATTGCTCATCTTCTAACATTGTGTATGCCATCAAATGCCAACAGTGCCCTTCAGCTCTCTATATTGGACAAACAGGCCAAACCCTACGCCAAAGGATAAATGGACATAAATCTGATATCAGGAATCACAAGACAGAGAAACCAGTAGGAGAACACTTCAGTCTCCCAGGACATTCTATACAAGATCTCAAAGTAGCTGTCTTACTACAAAGGAATTTCAGAAATAGACTGGAAAGAGAAGTTGCTGAATTGCAACTAATTACCAAACTTAAAACCATGGAGAAACCTGGTCTGAACAAAGACATTGGATTCTTATCTCATTATACATGACAAAGCTATCTCACCCCTTGCTTTTTCCTGTAAGACCAATTGCAGTCATTAACAGTCATCAACAGGTTTTCCACACCTATCAGCCAATCACCCATTCCCACCACCCTTCTGAGTAATACCCCTCCCCACTCTCTCACTATATATAAGGGTCTGGTGACTTCTGTTTCAGTGTATCTGAAGAAGTGTGCATGCACACGAAAGCTCATACCAAGAACAAACTTAGTTGGTCTCTAAGGTGCTACTGGAAGGAATTTTTTATTTTATTTTGTTATGAAATTCAGAGGCAGCAGGTGGTGCTCTTTCCACACTCCAGGGAAGTCCCAGCTGGCTGCCAGGATGAGCTGGAAAGGAAGAGCATTTAGAGGACTGAATAGAAATCTGTGGGCAGGTCTCAGAGAGAGGGGTGAGCTCCTCCCCACCCTGCAGCCCTGCCACCTGGGGATCCAGCGTTGGCATCATCTGAGGAAACAGGAATGCGTAGGGAGCTGTGTCATTAAACCCTGTCACCTGTTTGGAAAGGGAGTCGCGTTCTGCTGGCGTTTCTGGCTGACTCTGTATAATGAAAGATACTCACAGGACTTCCTTGGGGTGCTGGAAAGGGAAAAGGGAGGAAAGAGCATCTGCTTTGTCTGCAAAAGTTCACCAGTGTCTCCAGGAGTCGCTTCTGCTGCCTGTCCTGACTCTTTCCACATTCACCTTCCTTCCATTATGTCGTTGGGGTTGGGGTTTTCCAAACACAAGAGCTGTAGTTTGGTCCTTAAAACATGAATCCTTTGAGGTGTAGGAACCTTTTGTTTCACGTGCCCTAGGTAGCTGTTGGACAGAGCTTCAAGGTAGGTCCCTACGACTCCCTTGTTTGTTCCAGAGGTTGGGAAAACCAGGACCACCCAAAGAAGCCATCAAGTCCTTTTACTGGATTGTTATAAATGAAAATTAATTGTAATAATAATAATAATAATAATAATAATAATAATAAGCAGCCATCAAGTGTATGATCTGAAACTCCAAATTCCCAAGCACCATTTTGGAATTCTGTTCCACCGCAAAAGCAAAAATGCAAGACAATGAACATGTACTGTATCTTTATTATGATAAACTATTTTTGGGTGGAGGTAAAAGGCACCCATTGTTACCTAAATAACCATAAGCTTGAAGGAAGAAAGGGGTGGGACCCAAATATTGTCACACTTCTCCCTTGTAGAAGCCTCAGTGGGGGCTGACTTTTAGTAAATCGGCAGCGTACAGCACATGTCTTCCCTCAAAAGACTCCTGGGAACTGTAGTTTGTTAAGGGTGTCAGGAATTGTAGCTCTTTGAACTACAGTTCCCAGGATTATTTGGGCGAAGTTATGCACTTTAAATGACCTTTTGATGTATGGTGTATATGCCCTGGAGTCTCCTTATGAACTGTATCTTACAAGGAAGACCTGCAACAAAGTGTTGCAGTGTAGAGTGCTCCTGTTCAGGGTGCCAGCCAGCCACGCCCCCTTTCAAGATGCTCCATTCCACACCCTGTTATTCATTTCTCTCTGGATATTCTCTCTCACTTGTCTGCATTCTTCTCGTCACTGTGGAATGTCGCTGTGATAAAGCAATAAGCAGGATTTCGGAAACGGAGTGCAAAGCAAACCACTCACAAGGCACGGGATGGAAACTTTAATCTGAGACAATCTGCAGGGTGGAGTTGTGGAAAGAACTCTACGTGGAATAAGCAAGACTTAGTGAGCCCTTCTGCTTTTGGGGGGTGCCGTAGATACAGGATAGAGGGGGTACTTTTAGACTCTGGACTTGGTGGTTCCACAATGATTATTTATGCATTACATTGATATAGCACCTTCAGCCATAGGTTGTTTAACTGCCCAAGGCCTGGGTGAAGAGGCACCTAAAGACACGCAATGAAGATGCAGCCCAGCTGCAGGCGGAAGAGCAGGTGCCTCCGAGTTCTGGCACAGGAGCATCACCTCTCAGGAGGGGCCAGGTGGGCCCAGGTCCAGGGGGGAGGGTTGCCACGGTGACAAGGAGCCCCCCTCCTTTGTGACATCTCTTGCTTCTCCTTTAAAAGCCACTGACTTGCAGGCAGCCATTGTGGGTTTGTAGTGAGGCGTGGAGAGAGAGAGAGAGAGTTAGTGGCGGTTGGTGGTGGTTGGTGGCGATTTAGAGAGGAGTTTGGTTTGTTGTCATTTTTTTCCATTTTCTTATTTTGATTTTTATTTCATTTATTACTTTTATTTTATTTATTTTTATTTTCTTTTATTCTTTTGTTTTAACACTTTTATTTTATTTATTTTTATTTTCTTTTATTCTTTTGTTTTAACACTTTTATTTTATTTTTTATTTTTATTTTATATTTTTGTTCTTTATTTTTTATATTTTTGTGCACATCTGTGCATATTTTGTACATATTTTGTACATTTTTATTTTGTACATAGAGTAGTTAGGGTTAAGTGTAGGGTTAGGGCGGGGGTTAGGTGTAGGCTTAGGGCAGGGGTTGCGGTTGGGTTCAGATTTAGGCTTGGGTGGGCATTTAGATAGTTAGCTACTTTAGACAGGAGGGTGGGATCTTTTCCTGGACGAAATGGGCAGGCTGTAAGTAGCATTCCTTCCCTTTCTCTTCACTTGGGGGTGTGTGTGTGAGTGGGGGTCCCCTGCACAGCCTTGGCTCTCTGAGAACTTGAACTTCAACAGGACTTCCAACTACCACATGGGCGAAAAAAGATTTTAACCACAACACCTTTTAATAAAATGTCACACATATATCACATCAGTTGTCCCTGTCCCTCCCTTGACCCCCACCTCACATTCAGTGAGGAAAATCTATATATCTGTTTGTTTCCAGCCTAGTTGAGTACCCCCTATTGTCCTGGCCACCCCAATTGTAGGTTGGATCCTCTTGTCCTTGAGATGGCCCCCTCGTCAGAGACCAGGAGGGCAGTTGATCACCCAGGCAGAAGGGTCTGTGTACGTGGTCTTGCTTCAGGGATGATGGCCCCCTGATATCCCAAGTGCCGCCCCTGGTGCTAAGCATCCTTCTGAGCAGAACAGCATTGGAACTTCATCTGATGTTGGAGCTTTTATATGAATATTTGAAGGTTTTCCCGCTGCAACAGTAGACACCTTTGGTAAACATTGACTTCCATGAACTGTTTTAACTGAGTGACTGTGGAGGTCTTCTGGATCCACACGTCCTTCCACAGGAGTTTTCGCTTGATCGTGAGGGTTTGCAGGCCTTCCTCTTAGTGTTTCCCCTTGCGTCCTGAGTTGAAGCCTTCAAAGCCCATTGGTGTTTCTCCTATACGCTCGCAGGCCAGTGTTTCAGCCATGTTTTTACAACATGTTTTTATTGGCCTTGAGAGAGTCTTGAAACCTCTTTTGTTGGCCACCAGCATTACGCTTTCCATTTTTAAGTTTGGAATAGAGTAGTTGCTTTGGAAGACGATAATCAAGCATCCGAACCACATGGCCAGTCCAGCGAAGTTGGTGTTGGAGAATCATTGCTTCAACACTGGTGATCTTTGCTTCTTCCAGGACACTGGTATTAGTTTGCCTGCCTTCCCAAGTGATGTGTCACATTTTTCAGAGACACCATTGATGGAATCTTTCAAGGAGTTGGAGATGGCATTTATAAGTGGTTCATGGTTCACAAGCGTACAGCTGGGTTGGTAGTACAAGAGCCTAGACTGAAACACAAAAGACTGGTTTCAATGGACCAAGAAAGAACGGCGTGCATTGGTTGCTATTGGAAAGTTATTTGGATAGTCTGAGCAGATTGGTGGAGCTCTACCCTTATTTACTCTTTGGAATAGAAAAGGGAAAGGACTGTGTCAGGATGTGTTTTGTGGGGACCTTTGCCGAAGTGAAGGTGTCGATTTGGGGTACAGTCGGAAGGGGGGTAGGGTGCCTGCTACAGGGGGAAACCCCCCCCTTTCCATACATTCCGGTAACAATGTTAATGAATGACCAAAGCTCTCCCCTCTCCCTGTTGATTTCCTTTGCTTCATGAAATTTATACACTGCTTGACTGCATGAATGAAGGGGCCAGGCTCTCTGGGTCCTGGCATGGCCGTTGCTCTTGAAGCCAGAGCACTTGGGACCTCCTTTCTCTCTCTGCCAGCCCTTCATGCTCTGGGCTGCCTCTTTCAGGCTCTGATGATGCCCTTCAGGTCACTGAAGTGCAGAGAGATGGAAGGAATTGGTCACAGTGGGCTGGCAAGGATATACGTATTTCTGTTCTGCCAATTCGGTGGTGGTTCCTGGTCTACTCCAGACGCCCCTCCTCACACACAAACACCCCCCAATAATTGGGGCTGCCAACATCTGAGCCAGTGTGGTGTAGTGGTTAAGAGTGGTAGACTTGTAATCTGGGGAGCTGGGTTCGTGTCCCCGCTCCTCCACATGCAGTTGCTGGGTGCCCTTGGGCTAGTCACACTTCTTGGATGTCTCTCATTATTAAAAATTTATAAAAATTTCCAATTAAAAGCACAAATATTACAAGGTTGAACATTTCATTTCCCTACTCCCTCCTCTCCCACCGGAGGGAGCAATTTACCCTCGCCCCCCTCTCACAGGAGCCATTAAAATCATTTAAAATTTATCCCCATTCAATATTCTAATTATTCTAATTATTGCTTACTTTCGACCCCCATACTGGGTCAGGTAAACATACATTCAATCCTATTCCATGACTTCCCCAGCCCCCCCCCATGCTGATTCCATAATCAAATATAATTTACAGTTTTCCTCTCTCATCTTTAAAATCTAGTTTAAATGCCTTTTCTTTCCTTCTAAATAATTCAGTATTTAACATATATATTCTTACCTAATTCAGTAACATCTGTCCTCCTTAGCTTCTTTATGCTTCTGTAATTTTTCTAATCACACTTCTTGGATGTCTCTCAGCCCCACTCACCTCACAGAGTGTTTGTTGTGGGGGAGGAAGGGAAAGGAGAATGTTAGCCGCTTTGAGACTCCTTTGGGTAGTGATAAAGCGGGATGTCAAATCCAAACTCTTCTTCTTCTCCTCTCCACTCATCTCTTCTAGGATCAGGTGCTTAAGGCGCCTTTTCAGCTGCTGCCACAAGGTGGCCCCCCAGCAAGGCCCAGAGCAGCCCGTGGCGCCAGGTGAGCAAGTGGCAGGCATGGGCATGGGGGGGGGCAACTAGTCAAAGGATGCAAAGATCCAGATGGCCTCATCCGAGCCAAGGTCCATCGGGCCAGGGGCTGGAAACCCAACCCCCCTCCCCCAGCTGCCAACCTGTTTTGTGGGGTCCAATGAAGGAAGCAGGGGGCAGGGCTGGGGGCTGGCTGGGGGGGAGCAGTTGTCAGTGGGAGGGTGACCTTCCCTGGGGTGCCCCATTCTGGGGAAAGGAGGCCAGGATTGGCCCCCAAGGCCTGGGGTGTCCCACCCCTGCAGTAGGACTTGGAATCCAGGAGAAAACTCTTGGAATAGCCTTGCCAGGTACTCACCTCTTCCCACGTCCTTCTTTTTGCAGTTCTGCTGCGGTTCCCCATCCCTTCCGCAGGGGTGAGTATCGGAGAAAACAAGAGCAGGGACTGGATCCCTCAGACCTGCCCCCCCCACTGCCCGGGCTCTTTGCCCCCCACTCTGCAGTCTCAGATGCGGAGTAGCCCTCCCCCCACTCGAAACTGACAGCCTGACGTTTGCATTTCAGCTGCTGGAGGATGAACAGCTCAAACTCCTGGGGGTCATCCAGAGCTGCCAGGCAGCTGAGCTCCGAACCCTGAAGTGCTCCAAGCAGGAGACGGCCAAAGCCATTCTGGTGAGTGATGGGTGGTGTGAGGGACCCCCGCGGGGAGGTGGGGGGAAGGAGGGGCTTTAGGGAGGAAGGGCTTCTGCATCTGCAGAGAGGACCACCCTGCCGGCTTAGGGCATGGGGTTGCCATTCCCCTGGAAAGCCAAGCCTGGTGTTTGGGGTCGGAGCTGTCCCCTGGAGGCCTTGGAAAGAGCTGGTTTTCCTCCTCTGTTCTCTTCCAGGACATCTTGCGGCCCTTGGAGCACTCCAGGGTTCGGAGCCCCCTCACCCTGGCCCTTGCCTTGGAGGCCCTCCTCCAGCTAAGGTGAGTGGGGTCTTTGGCATGGGTGGGGTTGTGGGGGGAGAACTCCAGGGGGAGTTCCGGGTGGGAAAGAGCAGGCAGGAGGGAGAAGGGGGCAAGGGAGACTCGGAGGAGGCAGGCAGCGTCAAACCCTCTCCCTTTCATCTCTGCAGTACTATGCACCCCAAATTCAGCAGCGATATGCTCAGTTTGATCCTCCATAGGACTTTGGAGGCAGTACTGGAGGGCCCAGAAATGGAGGAGGACCGAGAGGTATGTCCTTTGTCTTGAATTCCCTCTTTCTTCTTCTTGGTCACACACTTGCACACTCTAACCCTGCATTCCAACTCTCCTCTCTTTTCCCACAGAATCTCAAGCAGCACTACAGGCTCCTTGTGGGAAGTCTCCTCATAGCAGCGCCTAATCCTGGCACCCTCCTCCAACTTCTAACTGTAAGTGTCCCGATGGCATCGGGGTGGTTATAGGGTTGCCCCCTCCCCGTCCCTTAGCCAACGGACTGCCCTATTTCTGGGGCACAGAGCCTGTTTGGTCCCCCGTTTGGTCCAAGACCAAAGCTGGCAAACCCCCATGGTCCAGAAGTGCCAGGGACTCCGTGGTGGGGGCAGTGGGGGCCACTTTGGCCAGACTGGCCCCTGACTCTGCGGCGCTCTTTCCTCCTGCAGGACCTCCGAGGATACGCCCTGGGGGAAAGCGGAGAGGCTCAGGATTTAGCGGCCAGAAGCATTTCATTGCTACTGAAAATTGCCCGCAGATACCCGCGCCTTAGAGTACGTACCTCGCTTTCTTCTATTCGTTTCTCTGGTTGCTTCCATCCCTCCAAGAGCACATCGCTGAGTGGTGCAGCGGTGTGTGTCCCTGGAGCCAGGATGAGGCCAGAGGGTTTTCCTGCCCCCTTTCCTGCTGCTGCTGCTGCCCTTCCACCTCTGCCCAGGAGGTTGCAGGACCCAGGGAGGTCCTCTGGAACAAGGGATTGGGCCCAAGACAGAGCGAGACCCGGCTTTCCTGGCTTGGCGCTGCTTCTGTGCTCTCTTGCTCCCATCTGACCCCAATATTTCTTTCCTCTGCAGATGACGGTTATTCGCCCGGACCTGGCCTGCTTCCGGCTGAAGCCTCAAGAAGGTAAGCCCCAACACCGTGGAGACAGCCAACTCCCTTGTCCCTTCTTTGCTCAAGACCCACCTCCCAGGTCTTCTTGCTGGGAGTCCTGCAGAAGCTGCTCCCTGCCTGGCAGGCCTTTCCCACCTGGCCTGGGAGGGCCGCGTCTGGACTGACTCCAGCTACATTTCCAACCTGGGACTGAAGGATGGGTATAAATGTGGACAATAAAGGTCCCAATAAAGGGAAAATCTAATTCTCCTTCTCTTTCTCTTCCATCCAGACGACATCTTCATTGAAGAACTATAGGAAGAACTATATTGGAAGAATTATATTGGAGAACCGCATTGCAAAATTTGAATAAATGTACATTTTGGATCAGAGCTGTGGTTTGGTTTGCGTATTGTTTGTAAAAGAGCAGCTTTGATAGATTTGCCTTTACCCGGGGACTGAAACAAATTTCTCCTGCTTCCCTAGGTAAAATGCTGCAAATATTCGGCTCTAGTGCCCCTTTTTGTCTCATTGAATGCGATAAGTGGGAAGGACAAATTTTATAATCTCAGAGAACAGTTTCCATTGCACACAATTACCTATTTTCACAATTGAAAGGCAGGTGAGCCCTGTCTAACTTTGGCCTCGGGGATTCCTGCTGTATTTGATGTCAGCATCTTTCCATGTTTTGCCTCAGCTTGCATTTTTTCATCCATGCCTGTAGCCCGTTAACTGGAATCTTCTCGGGGGGGGGGCAGGGAATGCCACGGAAGGGCGCATCCAGCTACAAACTCAGTGGTATCACAAGAGGTTGGTGGAATTTTTGTACACCAGTTCCTGTACGCAAGAAACTTTTGAGGTTATATGTTGCTGAATTTTCATGAGAACGTTTTCTAAAATCAGTCACAAATTCATGCAGACATGTGGTGAACAGAGATTGTTGTTGTTCAGTCGTTCAGTCGTGTCCGACTCTTCGTGACCCCATGGACCAGAGCACGCCAGGCACGCCTATCCTTCACTGCCTCTCGCAGTTTGGCCAAACTCATGTTAGTAGCTTCGAGAACACTGTCCAACCATCTCATCCTCTGTCGTCCCCTTCTCCTTGTGCCCTCCATCTTTCCCAACATCAGGGTCTTTTCCAGGGAGTCTTCTCTTCTCATGAGGTGGCCAAAGTACCTGTAATTGCAATACGGTGTTAGATTTTTTTTTTTTTTACATGTTTAACCCATCCTTGCATGGACATGGCTTCCCCTCTCCCCGCTGACAGGGGGTTTGAGCTCACAACTCCTTGGTCAAATGCCAGGACCCTCTTCGCTTCGCACTGAAATGATACCTCAGACGCAAATGGCAGTCGTCATGGGACGTTTCGGTTCTCAAGGGGTGAACTTGCGTGTGCGAACCAGTCTGATGACAGGGATGTAATAAATGCCTCTCGCAGCTGCCCTGATTTCAAGTGGCCCTGCCTAATCCCGAGCAACACAAATACAGCACAAATTAATGAAGCTGCATGGCTGCTAAATTAAAATTTCAGAGATGCCAAACAGAGACACTTCCTGAACAGATTTCCACAGAGAACCTGGCAATGAACTGCAGCAACAGGGAAGCGCTCTACTGAGGATGAGTAAAGTGACATGTACTATTTTTATACTCGAAGACATAAAAGAACAGCAAAAACCAAAGGCAGCGGTATCAGGGAAGCTGTTCTCCCTGTGTATGAGGTGCGATGAATCCCATTCTGTTAGGTGAATCAGGTACTCAGACCCGACAATTAGGATCCTGTGGTGCGTTCTTCTATCTCCACTTCCTTGCCTATTGTTGTTTATTAAATTTGCATGCCCACCTTCATCCAAAGATCTCAGGGCAGTTCACAGCATAAAAAAAATATAAGGTAAAAACACAAAATACATAGAGTTAGAACTGTAAAGTTGGAAGGGATTGCAAGGGTCATCTAGTCCAACCCGCAGCAATGCGAGAACAACACCCACCAAATAAAAACATGATTGCAATGGGTTGGATCCTATCTGCGGCAGGACTCTTTCAGAGATCACAGTCTGGGAATGTTTGAGTCCTGTCTCAAAAATGTCCATCTCCCAGTTTGGGATGAGTAGGGAGCGTGGGAAAACATCGCCTGCTGTCAGAACCAGAGAATCCATGTTCCCCAATAAACTGGAGGGTTGATGGAAGTTCAGATGATTGTGTGTCTTGCGGCATCTTAAAACGTCAGGTCTGATGCTGGGAGAAGACAGAAGGATCTTCACAATTCCCATTCACAGCAGGCAAGGCATCACATTTTAAAGAATACAGGATGATAGTCAGCCAAAGGCCTGGTTGAAGAGGAAGGGTTTTGCCTGGTGCCTAAAGGTGTATAAGGAAGGTGCCAGGCAAGCCTCCCTGGGGAGGGCATTCCACAAATGGAGAGCCAGCTCAGAAAAAGGCTGGTTCTTGTGTTGCCACCCTCTGGACCTCTTGTGGAGGAGGCCATGGAGATGGGCCTCAGATGATGATCACATGGTCTGGGTTGGTTGGTTCATATGGATTTGGAATCTGATTTGGAATACTTGTAGTGAATCAAATATTTTGGCTTTTCTTTTCTTTTGTAAGGTTCCCTGCCCCCATGGCTGAGAAGGAAAAACAGTGAGATTTGTTTAAACCGTAGGCATCTCTTTGCTTTCTGAATCACACACAGTTTTAATTGATATGCTGAACAGAGATTATATCAGATTTCTTTTCCTCAAAATGTTCCATTACTATGCTTCCAAATTTCCAAAAAAAGGAGATTTGAAATGAGAACATAAAATGAAGGGCAAATATATTCAGCTAATAAAACAGGTCTATATACTATTGCAGTTTCAGATAATGTATTGGAGCTTTGGTTCTGCCAGGGGGATAATGTATAGAGTGCAAATTAATATAGAGTTGGATTTATCCATGCAAATTATTCAAATTGCATATCGTTACAGGCATTGTTGCAAGCGATGGCTATAAAATAATATGGGCCTGATGCAATTGCACTTTTGTGCAACCAGCTAGGTGCGCCCAGCTTCTGCCAAAGCAGAGTTCTCTACTCAAGAGAAAGAAGGAACGGAGGAAGCTCCTGCTGATGGAGGAGAGATACAAGGAGGCAATGCAAAGAATGACTGGGCCAGCAATGGAAAACCAGTGTCAGAAGGGTGTGTGTGTGTGCGTGCCCATTTAATTTGGCTGCTTGTAGTGCTGGCTGATGCCCATTGAGACTGGTAGGATGGAAGGCAAGGGGGCCAGCAATAGGCAGAGCCAGAGTGAGTGACAGGCAGAGAACAGCTCATTCCAGATTTGTCCCCATTCTGTTCCATGTTGAGTTGTACAAGGAAGCTGATAAGCAGTGCCACCTGCTGGAGTAGTATTCTTTATTACGGTCACCGACCAGCACAGTAAACTGCATTACATCATCAATATTTAATTTTTTTTGGAGTAAACTAAAATAATTTCTCTAAAATAAACTAAATAACTTATCTAAAAGGGATCAGTCATTTGGATCCTTAGAACTATATTAATTATTTACTAAACACTATAAGTTAAATCGGAGTCTGTCTGGCTCTGGTCAAGAATTGGTTTATGTGCCTCCCATGTAGGCGCACCGAATTCTAATAGCGTTGGCGCAAAAACTTGCCACCATAGCGGTGACCTTCGGATTAGAGCCTGACAGGAGCCATTTGGTTAGCAATTCGTCCGATCGTCCAGGTGACTCGTCAAATATCTTTAGGGTAGATTCTTTCCGGAGTTCTCTGTAAAGGGAGCAATGATAGAAAACATGGGCGGTGGTCTCTATTTCTCCAGAACTGCATGGAAAGAGTGTCTTTTAATGGGACTTGTCTATACTTCCCATATAGAACCGCTGACGGTAGAACATGGAACCTGGCCAGAGTGAACGCCCTTCTGTGTGATGGTATCTCTAGATGGGTCAGGTAGTTGCTGGAATTGACAAATATCTTCGTTCTTTTGATATTGGAAAAGATGGAACTTCATTTAGATCATTTTGTCTCTCGGTGTCAATTAATCTCTGTTGACTGTATTTTGCGCTGTATTGTAATCGGCGAAGATGAGGTGAGTTGGCTGAAGGCCTATAGTTAATAGCTCTTGACCAGGGAGATTGATAGTTGTCTTTCAGTATTTATTGGGCACAATATTGAGTATGATGCATAGACAAAATTGTGGAATGAGAGTATGAAATTTACTGCATGTGTAACCTTGAAAGAAAATGTATATAAGATGATGTATAGATGGTATTTGACTCCAGTTAAGTTGTCGAAAATGTATAGGATGCATGATAAACTGTGCTGGAAGTGTAGACAAGAGGATGGCGACTTTTATCATATGTGGTGGACATGCGATAAGGTTAAGGTATTTTGGGAATCGATTTACAATGAATTGAAGAAGATGTTTAAATATACCTTCCCCAAAAAGCCAGAGGCTTTTTTGCTGGGCTTGATGGGAGAAGAAATAGCTAAGAAGGACCAAAGATTGTTCATGTATGCGACAACTGCTGCGAGGATACTTCTTGCCCCAAAGTGGAAATTACAGGAGTTACCAACGATTGATGAGTGGCAGACGAAGATGGTGGAATATGCTGAACTTGCAAAACTGACCGGCAGGGTCAGAAACCAGGACGATTCAAGGTTTCAAAGAGATTGGAGTAAATTTGTGGATTATTTAAGATTGAATCGAGGAAGTTTGAAAACACTAGTAGGATTGGAATAAACCTTTGACAAAGGTCAATAGATTGAATTGATAAAAACTGTGCGATAGGATTGGACTAGAAAACCTGCTGACGAGAGGGAGGAGAGTCACAGCTCGGCAGAGCACAGATTTAAGTTTGTATGTTTGTAGATGTTTTATTTGATGTAATTTGAATTAATTGGAAAATAATAAAAATTGTTATCAAAAGAAAAGAAAAGATAGTTGTCTTTCAGTATCAATGGGGCCAGGCCACCTGCTGGACTTGTAATAACACAAGAATTGTCCTGCTGGATCAGGCCAAAGGCCCATCTAGTCCAGCATCCTGTTCTCACGGTGGCCAACCAGATGCCCTCAAGGGAAACCAGGGAGCAGAACATGAGCAGAATAGCACCCTCCCTTCTTGTGGTTTCCAACCACTGGCGTTCAGAAGCATTGCTGACTCCAGCCACGGAAGAAGACCGGCCATTGTGGCTGGCAGCCACTGACACCCCTCTCTTCCATGAATTTGCCCAGCCCTCCGTTGAAGCCACCCAAGCCATCCCTGCCCCCTGGGGGAGAAAGTTTCATCGTTTGGATTATGTGCTGCTTGAAGAAGGGCTTTCTCTTATCTTGCATCTCTCCTAAATCTTCCTACATTCAGCTTCATTGTAATTCAGAAAGGCAAGTCAGGGGGCCTCTACGGGTTGCTGCAGCTACTTCACTTGTAATCCACAATTCATGATTCTACCAAGTCCAACTGCTTCTTTGCCAGTAATAATATAATGGAGGCATAAGACACTCCTTAACTGTTTAGTAAGGGCCACAGGAGGGCCATAGAAAAAGTTGAAACTGCATTGTAGCGTTGGAAGGGATACCAAAAGTCATCTAGTCCACCCCCTGCAATGTGGGAATCTCAGATAAAGCATGCATGACACATGGCAACCCAAGCTCTGCTTAGAGAGTCCACAACTTCCCAAGAGAGACCGTTCTCAATGTTTTTTTTTTTCTTTTTCTTTTTCTTTAGAATTATTTTATTGCTGAAATAAATTAAACACTCATTTAACAGCATCACCCGCAAAAAGACACACAGGAACGTCCAAGCTGATTGTCTGCACTGTGGGAAAGCAGCAGGAACACCACACTCCGTTATTAATTTAATCAAAGTTGAACATGTTATATTAAAAATCATACTTATATAGAACTCAAAATCATCTGAACACTCGGCATAAAAACACATTTTCAAGTTTCCCAAACACTTCACGGTAGATAAGGCAGTAATACAAAGCATACCAGCAAGACATGGTCATCCTGTACCCTAGATTCCAACCCTGACAGATATGCAGAACTCACATATGCTAAGAGGAATGTGTGAATATGTTCACTTGCATATATTTTGCTGCAGAAGCAAGAGAGAGAGTCCACTGGAAATGAAATAAGACACCCTGGGTTTCCGAAACACAAACAAAGACAAGGTGCATTTTAGCTTGTGCTGGTATTCGGAACATCTTGAACGTCTGCTAAATGAAGTTTTTGTATAGAGGAATTCAGTTCTTCCAGATCTGACAGCAGTCTATCAAGATTGGAGTCACTAGCTACTTTTCTCTTATCTTCAGGAAGTTCTTCCAACTCCCCATAAAGCTCTAGATTCAAGCGGGCGAGCTTCTCCTGCATTCCTCTTACATGTTCCATTTGCTCTATGGAACATTCATTTCCAAACGCTTGAAGTTTGCCAGAGTGGAAGTCATTCAGAAGACTCAGAAGTCCTTTCTCCATCTCTTGAACATCTGATACATCAGTGAGAAATGAGTGCTGGATTGGAGCAGACTGTGCTCCTTTGCTTTCTGCTCCTGGTGCTTTGGTTTTCTCTTTCATGCCCCTTTTAAACTTTGGTTTCTGTGAAGGTGGCTGTGGTGCAGGATTTGAAAACACTGTACTTTTGCTAGGAGGCACAGAATTTTTCTTATTGTTGACCACTTGAGTGACATGAGAAGTGGATGATTTGGGACTCCTTCTCTTAGTTTTTCTTTCTTCCATTTTCACAGATTGTTGGTACTATATGGTTAATGGTTCTGGGAGTTCACATTTGTCCGAATTGAACCATCTCAGCCTCCGTTCTCAATGTTTGGTTGGAATGAGCGTTCCCCACATCAAACGGGGTGCGCATGTTGCGAGGTTGCGGGGAGACCCGTTGAATCAGGGTGGCAGCTCTTGGCAGTTGGTCTGGCTTCACCTTCCCAGGTTGGGATACCTGTGGACTCCACCTACACTAGCAGCCGCCCAATCCTGGCTGGGGAGGTGTTGCCAGGGGGATTGGCCAGGTAGAGGGAGGGATTATGCAGTACACACAATAGAACTTGAGTCATACCTGGGAAGCGGCCGTTGGATTCAGAGCTTCCCCACCCTCCACTCCCTCAATTGACGCTTACTTTGCAGGTTTAACCACCTTTTTTCCACAGCCACGCAGGCGCTGCTATGACAAGGTCGCTGTTGAAGGGCCGGAAAGGAATTTCCCTGCATTGGCAGGTTTCGCCTTTCCCGTAGCAATTCGTCACAACTTTGGCGGTTGCAGGCCTTGGGCGGAATCCTTTAGTCATTTACAGGATTGGGGGGGCGTGGGGCGGTGACCCCAGCCCCCATTGTGGCGGCGATAACAGGGTTCCCGTTAAAGGGGTCTCAGGGGGAGGCATTGACCAAACGCCCAGGGTCGTCACTGCCCTCCCCTTCCAGCGGCAGCGAACATAGGGGGGTGGGCTATCTGCTTGAACATATGTTCTCCAGACTAGCCCACTTCCCAATCATGCTGGATAACCCTGAAGTTACCCAGAACCCCGGCTGGGGGGCTGGGAAGGATAAACGCCCAATGCCTGAGCCAAGGTCTTCCTACATCTGAATATTAATAAAGTTGTGGCCAATTTAATCCCATAGAACGTTGTCATGAGTCGTTATTTCCCTCAGGGGCTGCCCCGGGGTACGGGGGGACTTTGCCTGGCCGCGCAATCTCCTTTCTTGCAACTTGAATCCATTTGGTTCAGGGTCTACCCTCCAGAGCAGGAGAAAACAAGCTTGTTCCCTCTTCCACGGGATAACCCTTCAGATATTTGAAGATGGCTATCATATCTCCTCTCGGTCTCTGCTTTTCCAGGCTAACCATGCCCAACTCCCTCAACTGTTTCTTGTAAAGCTTGGTTTCCAGAAACAGAAACACGCATGGAATTATATTTTTATTTATCACCCATATTGGCAAATAATTTTACCTGGTGTGTGGTGAAACCCTTCTTACCACTTGTATTATACTGAATGGTAAATGTGATATCAATGATTCTGATATTGATGACAAGGGCAAGCAGCTGTGGATTATGGTCAGGTGGTACATCACTTCAGTGATAAGGAACAGAATAAATAGAAAGCACATACCTGTCTCTATATGCTGTAAACGCCAGAGGAACAGAGAGGTTGGTGGCAATGCCAGTTAGCAAAAGAATACTGGAAACAATTAAGAGGTTGAATGCCCAAAAAAGTTTGTTTACGCAATTCCACTAGACCGGTGCTTTTTCTCTTCTATTATATGGACAGTGTAGTACCTATGGCTGCATCCCCACTAGCTCCACTTGCCAAACCCTGTTGCTCCCCCCACATTTTGCAACCCCCCACAAATGCTTCATTTTCATCCTCGCCCACTTTTCTCTCCCTCCTCCTCCTCTTTTTCCTCAACTCAGGGATGCTTGAGTTAAGATTCTTGCATCGCCGGAGGTTGGGTTAGATCAAACTCTGGATCTCTTCCAACTCTACGGATCTATGCATACAGATGACACAATTTCCGGCACCACAAATCTTCCAGCACACACACACACACACACACACACAGAGAGAGAGATTTTTTTCAGTCAGATATTCAGTTTTGGTGCCTTCGCCATTATAAGACAGCAAGGGAGGCATTCATTGTGAGTTCCGGCATCGCTTTTTCTAGAAGTGTGTGTGTGTGTGTGTGTGTGTGTGTGTGTGGAGACAGACAGACACACACATGGGATGGGGAGAGAATGGAATATCCCAACCTCAAAAATAAAAGCAACATTAAATAAGGAGGGTGAAAGGTTGTTTTCTGCTGCTCCAGAGAAGCGGACACGGAGCAATGGATTCAAACTACAAGAAAGAAGATTCCACCTAAACATTAGGAAGAACTTCCTGACAGTAAGAGCTGTTTGACAGTGGAATTTGCTGCCAAGGAGTGTGGTGGAGTCTCCTTCTTTGGAGGTCTTTAAGCGGAGGCTTGACAGCCATCTGTCAGGAATGCTTTGATGGTGTTTCCTGCTTGGCAGGGGGTTGGACTGGATGGCCCTGGTGGTCTCTTCCAACTCTAGGATTCTATGATTCTATAAATCAGCCACATTTGCTCACTCATTTACTCAACCTGAGCAGTTCTGTAGGCACTCCTGTGCTCACTTTTATACCAAATGGACATGGACGAGACTGCTACTAAGTCTGCTTGTGCTGGCATGGCAGTTCCCAAAGATACTACCGTATTTCTACCTGTTCCAATCTTATATCCCCCCCAGACCCACCTATTTGTCTCTGAGGAAAAAATTGTACAACAGCAAACAGGGAGCCCGGTGCTAGATTGGCCTACTAATGAGTATCTTCCTCAGAATTTGCTTTCGAAGTCCAGGGGTGCAGCAACTTTGAAAGTGGGACCTTTAAATTTGGCATATATGTGAACGTGGCCTGGCCTTTCTTTCTGCTGCTAAAAGCAAGTGGGCATGTGGCCACGGGAGACCACTGAGAGTGAATAAACTTAAGGGAAACTCCTCTGCATAATAATAACTAACACACATCTAAATATATAACGGCCTGTAATAATTCCTTGCTTTTAACTTGGTTCAAAGACGGAGCTTAGGGCTAAGGGTTCGCCCTATGATCTTTCTGCCATGATGAAAAAGGGGGTTTAAGTGGTGATGGCAGATGACAGCTTTTGTCTCCCTCTTGTTCCCTAAAAGCAGACAAACAGAGGGAGAAAGGAACAAAGAAACTTATTAATTATTGCATGTGAAGCAAAAAAGGCCTGGAACTGCTAGCGCACATTATCTGAATTTAAATATTCTTCATCAACGCTGCTATTATATGAGCTTGGAGTCTTCTACTCCGCCACTTCTTTGCTGTACTTTGGCATCAGTAGTCTGTATTTTAATATGCAGAAGTAGTTGAAATAAAGAGGCAATGGGAGTGGTCATAAACTGGGAGGCAAAAGAAGAAAGAAGAATGGAGAAAGGGACAGGGGAATTTTTATCAGGACAATGGAAACCTTGTCCTTTTGTTTCCTTGCTCACTCTTGCCTATGCCAGCATTCAGTCCTAAAAGGAGTTTCTTCTCTTTTTGTCTTGCTACGTTTCCCCACGGATTTAGCGTATGTTTGATATTCGCAGCTTAAAATAATAGAATTCTAGAGCTGGAAGGGTCCAAACCCCTGCAATGCAGGAATGTGCAGCTGTCCCTTATGAGGATTGAACCTGCAACCCTGGCATTGTCATCAGCAGGCTCTAAACAGCTGAGCTATTGGCGGACAGTGAAGTCGTTTCCACACCTGTAGGGGGGTTGGACTAGATGGCCCCTGGAGGTCCCTTCCAACTCTATTATTCTGTGTCTTTGGAATGTGACACTCAGACAGGTGCAAAAGTGTCGTGGTGGACTATAGATGGTTCACTTTCTGGTATGTTTAAGAACTTATGGGCTTGCTGGAAAAACTTTTTAAGTCTGAAAAGTGGAACATTTTGTCTTACTTTAGGTAATTAAATGCTCTTAAAATGAAAAAAAAGGGTTTATTTTACTTTTTGACATTAAGTCCCTAGAATTAAAAAAAAAAGCTCTCTCTCTCTCTCTTATTTTTTAGAAACTAGCAAATTAACTTTGATAGCTTAGAAAATCATAAAGGTTGGAGTCTCTTTTCATCCCTGCCCTTTTATTCTCCTTACAAAATGGCTTTCGCCTCTTGTTTTTGTTCCATGCTATTGTTCGTTTCCTCCCATTTTTATAATAAACAGTGCTGTTGCGCAGCCATTTATTTCCCTGAGTCTACTGACAGGTGTCCTGAATCTGCCACAGGACACCTGGCTTCTTGTCGTATCCCTTTCAGCGAGATGGTCCCGTAAGTGTTGCATTAGTGTGCCCTTGAAAACAGAAGCTCATAACCACGAATCCGGTTCTGAACTTTGCACATTAGATGGCTGGAAGCAGTGTCAGTGTTCGGATTTTATTTATATTCAAAAACCCTTCTTAATAAAACCTGAGTAGCTGACAGGTCTTTTAGTTTCTGGCAAAAGACTTAGGCTGGATCTACACTGACCTGTTTAACATTATTAAAATGATATTAGGTAAAACATCACAGGACATACTTGTTAATTAAAGCGTTTTTTACTTTGTTCCCCCCCTCCCCCGCCAAAAGGCTATCTCTGATTGCTCTCCTGTGCCCTCTGGTGTCACATTTTAAGAACGCATTATGAACATTAAAAGTAGGACGTCAATAGGTCCAGAAGGACGAAAGTAGGACACAAACAACCAATGAGTACTGTATTAAATTTTATTGTCTATTGGCTTGAGTTGGATGGGTAAATCACTGGATAAGATATTCATTTACATTTGATATTCATTTACTATTTTGTTAATTTGAAAGTTATTCGGGAACAATGCTATGAATTTGTTGTTTGTTAATTTGAACTTTTTTGTAAAGTAAAACTATGTAATAAAAATTAAATAAAAAAATAAAAAATAAAAGTAGAACGTCATACGTTATCAGAACCCTTCCTTAACCCTTCCTTAACGTTAAACCCACGAGTGTCAATCCACCCTTAAATTATTTCCTTCAGTTAGCAGATTTTCAGAAGTGAAGCATAATGCTCAAGCACTGTTGTTGTTGTCCGACTCTTTGTGACCCCATGGACCAGAGCACGCCAGGCACGCCTATCCTTCACTGCCTCCTCGCAGTTTGGCCAAACTCATGCCAGTCGCTTCGAGAACACTGTCCAACCATCTCATCCTCTGTGTCCCCTTCTCCTTGTGCCCTCCATCTTTCCCAACATCAGGGTCTTTTCCAGGGAGTCTTCTCTTCTCAGTACTGGAGCCTCAACTTCAGGATCTGTCCTTCTAGTGAGCACTCAGGGCTGATTTCTTTGAGAATGGATAGGGTTGATCTTCTTGCAGTCGCTCAAACACTAGTATGAATGAAATTGGCACAATGTGGGGATTTTCACTTCATTCCTAAGCGTTTGACCACGTTATGTGTGCTCATGTGGGAAGCAGATGGCTCTAGCTGCTTAGAGACCTAAAGGGCCAAGGGAGGATACAAAAGTCTGATGTTTGCTGCCCCCCTGCCTTTCAAACAGCGGAAGCAGCCATCACTGTCATGTTTTTCAGAGCACAAGAAACCTCACCTTGATTTCCCCCCTCTCAGTTTTCCTCTCTCGTCTGACCCTCCAGCATGCCATAGTAGCTAAAGAAAGATGGCCGCACACATGAGGCCAAGTAAATGTGCCACAAACACTGCTACCAAACTGGAATACCTTTACTGTAGTTATGGGGACCCTCAGATTATAACTAAACACAAAAAATGTGGTCTGAGTCTGGCAGAGAAACTGGCATGAAATATAAATGCATTTCTGATTCTGCCGCCACAAAACCTCTCAACTTTTCTCCTAAAAGCCTTCAGTGTTAAATGCAAATCAGCTTAATAATAATAATAATAATAATTTATTTATACCCCGCCCATCTGGCTGGGTTTCCCCAGCCACTCTGGGCGGCTTCCAACCGAATATTAAAAACAATACAGCATCAAACATTAAAAACTTCCCTAAACAGGGCCGCCTTCAGTTGTCATTTTAAAAGTAAAATAGTTGCTTATTGCCTTGACATCTGCTGGAAGGGCGTTCCACAGGGCAGGCGCCACCACCGAGAAGGCCCTCGGTTAGCTCTCCCTGTTTCCCTCAGAGCTTTATTAGAAGAAGGAAACATTCTAGCTTTCATCTCCTTCCTTAATGTATTGATAAAACATTTCTGAGATGTTTAGAGGACTGCTTGAGCTATCATTTGGATTCAACCTGTTGCCTCTAAGCAAGAGTCTCAAGAAACGTATTTTGCCAAATATATCATTTTCATTGCCCCTTTGAGGCCCATCTCCTTCTTCTGAGAGAAGTATCTTCAGAAAAAAAACGAAAACGAAAAACAAACAAACCCCAGTTAAGTGCCCTCATTGAAAATATTTTTCATCTTTTTGAACTGTGCATTGTTCTGTGGAAGTAGTGATTGCATTTCATTCTATTTTTAATTGTACCAACTTTAATTAGTAGCAGGATTTAATTGTACTGAGTTGTTTTTTTTAGGAGAGAATGTGTAATTCAGGTACACAGTTGGATTAAAGGAATCAGTGTTTATTCTGGGATTTAAGAATCACCAGTGTTGATTAATATTTATAAGGAGACCAGACAAGTGCTTTGGTCTGGTCTTTGGAAATTAATTAAACTTTTATAAGAGTGTTTATAGGTGAATTAGTGAATCACATTGCAATCAAGGAAAGCAAAGATACAGGATTTTAATATGCCACAAATGTTTGAGTTTTCTTTTTATTATTATACAGTATATTATTTATTATACAGTATATTACAATCAAATATAAATTATCCCATCTGCAGAACCTAGATTTGGCTTTCAGTGCAAGGAGCAGGGATTAGGCTCCTGAGAATACCCACCCATGATATCAGATTCTCTTGGCTTTAACATTCTAACATCATTTCTTGTTATCTCCCGATATTACTGATAAAACACTTTGCTTTTATTGACACATTGAAACAGTATTTATTGGGAAAGGACAAGGAAAACCCACCAAGCACATGGCCACTGTTGGGTTGACAGGTACTGGACCAGTGGCTCTGCTCCATCAGATGATATTTATAGCACATTCTGATACAGGTTTATTCAAAAGCAAATCCTATTTGAATAGGGCTCATTCACAGCTATGTGGACACTGAACTATAACAAAGTCATTAGAGCTGAGACCAACTCTACCCTGCTCACCTGCCCAGCTCTCAGTGATGCAGACCAGATTGGCCGCCTCATCCATAATCAGATCGTGGATGAAGGAGGTCTTGCTCTGAGCCAATCTGACATCCAACAAGAGCATTCACAGACCCAAGGGCTGGCAGATAGCATAACCACAGGCTGGAGAAGAGTCTGGCACATGGCACAGCTACTAACTGCTCTCAACAGCTCCTCTCTTCCCAGGCACATCCTCTGTCCCTTAATTTAAAAACAACAAAAAACTCAAAGTTAAAAGCACCCAAGTAAAAAGCAGTAAAAAACAATTAAAAACATGTTAGACAGAGCAATAAAAACAGCAACAGACTCCCCCAACAAAACCCTCTAAACAATACCCCCAAGCAAGGGTCTGTTCGGCCACCTCAGCTCCATGCAGCTGGAGTCAGTCAGGGCCCTGCCCAACCAGGCCAGGTGAGAAAGGCCTGCAAGGCAGGGAGCAGATCCGCCAGAACACAGAGGAAGAAGGTCTCCCACAAGGACTTAATGATTTCTTAGAGATGGTGCCATGAATTAAATCTGTTTATAATTAATGTGGCAATGTGTAGCCCGTTACAGAACAAAACCGAAACATTCAAATGATGAACCAAATGGGTGGGCCCCAAGTGATATAAAAATGACATTGAAAGGCAAAGCCTAACAGGTCAAAGACTTCTCAATGGATCAGGAGGAAACAGAGAGCCAACTTGATGCTGCCTTTACCCATAAGAAATTGGGCCAAACAATCTGGATGAAGCTGTCGAAAGAGGCATAAGGGATAGCATCATTGATAGGGTCCCCATGGAGATATGAGAGATGGTGAATTAGGCTGCCCTCGTCCTTTTTTGGGCACAGCGCCCAACAGATATACCCACAAAGTTGGCAAAGGAAGAGACAGAAACAGTCCCAGGATTCTGCCTTCCCAAATGTCCTTATCAAATTTTTCATTAACCACCTGCTCCAGTCCCTATAGCAGATTTAAGATTGTCTCAAAGTAGCCCTGGAGAGCCCTTGATGCAGAATGTGAAAACCACATGTGAAATTTCCACACAGATAAATTTCAGCTTGAAAGGAACATGATGCTTCCAGTGAGTAGAAAATTTCAGTAACGTTTCCTGAACTGTCCCCCTTCCCACATTCTCATTAATGAGGGCTTCCACTCATGGCAAAACTGACACCAGCGCTCAGTAAGCCCCCAAAACTATGCTCCCAACAAAACAAGTTTTGAACCCGCTGCCCCATGGGTCTATGGGAACAAGATGTGTTGTGGGATTAGTCAAGATGTGCCCACTATCAGCTCTGTTTCCCTGGACTGGCTAAGCCAGTGTCATAAATTGCAGCTGTAGGTTTGGCTCTTTTTGTCCTATTCTATTGAGGTGTTGAAGGCTAACGGTAAAGGTAAAGGTACCCCTGACAGTTAAGTCCAGTTGCGAACGACTCTGGGGTTGTGGCGCTCATCTCGCTTTACTGGCCGAGGGAGCCTTTGTCCACAGACAGCTTCCAGGTCATGTGACCAGCATGACTAAGCCGCTTCTGGCAAAACCAGAGCAGCGCACGGAAATGCGTTTACCTTCCCGCCAGAGCCGTAGCTATTTATCTACTTGCACTTTGACGTGCTTTCGAACTGCTAGGTGGGCAGGAGCAGGGACTGAACAATGGGATCTCACACCGTCGCGGGGATTCAAACCGCCGACCTTCTAATCGGCAAGCCCTAGGCTCAGTGGTTTAGACCACAGTGCTACCTACGTCCCCAGGCTACCCACACCCTAAGACTTTGCCTTATGCCACTCATACCAATCCCATGTCTTCTGAGTTGACCCAGTAAATTAAATCAAGGCACTTGAGAAAAATGCTCCCCTCCTTTGTTTCTGAAGCACCACATCCCAGGTGCCAGAAATCCAAACTGGGAGAGGGGTGGATGGCACAGCACCACCTCTTCTGCATGCCTGGCATGATATGTGCCCATACACTGTGCAGAGTATGTCCCACCTCCCTTCTCTCCCAGTTGCAACAATGCCCCACCACCCAATACCAGACTGAACTGTGGTGGTGGAGCAGTCTTTGGATGGTTAGGAACACTACTGCAACTACTACCACTACTTCTAAGGATAATAATCAGGATTTCAATGAATTACTAGGGCACAAGACTTAAATTATGTAAGCGAGAGATTAATCAACTAAAGCATTAGTTGATTTACTATCGGGGGTGAAGTGTGAACATGGCTATGTGTGTAGGCATGCATTTGAGGAACTGAAAGGTAATTATTTTGCCTTTAGGCTATTAATGACAATGGAAGTGCCATGAGATTCAAGTTGGAAAGGGCTATGCAAGGCTGCCCACCACCAGCCAACTTCATATTTCCATCTTATAGGTATTGTGGCCAAACAGAATGCAAACACTTTCCTGGGCTAGGGTGTGGGGAATCTCCATAGAAACAGGAGGTCGCCAACCACAGCTTCTGTGAGTTGAACATGACAGAAATGATGATGGGCAGAGTTAGCATGCTCATCCACCCCCTTCACACAATTTCCTTACTCTGGATCTTAACATCCAAAGAGGGTTATTGACAGGGACTTGTCATGTTCTTTGGCCTCAGCCATTCTCCATGACTCAAAGGAAAACTCAGATGGGGAGGAAGCGTCACATGGGGAGCTGTTACCCCCGACTTCAGGACCTTCCAGGTCAGAGGTTGTAGCTGTATCTGGTACCTCAGACTAAGAGGACACCCCACTCCCAGATGCAGTCTCCACCTCACCCATACTTTAGGACCCAGTGGCTGCAGAACCAGGCAGTGAGCCTTTAAGAAACAGCTTCTTGAGATGATAACACGAGGTCCAGAAGAGCCAAAGTGCAGATGAGACAACATCTCTCCTGGAGGTTTCAGATCACCACTGTCCAGGGTCCTGATATTGTGATCCTGCATAGCCAACCTTGATACTCTGCTCTTCAGGACATGATCTTCCCCTTCCAACAACCCGGTCACCCCTGGGAGTCCTGAGGGTTGTGGGTTTGAGCCCCACATTGGGTGAAAGAGTCCTGCATTGCAGGGGGTTAGACTAAATGACCCTTATGGTACTCTCCAACTCTATGGTTCTATGATTCTATGTGAGCAGGTATGAGTGTGCTAACTTCCACCTGCCATCATCTTCCATGAATTGAAGCAAGGAGCCCCTGTACTCATGGATGTTTTCTGTGTGATTGAGAAACCCACAGCTTTCTAAATTGTGCAGGGAGCTTCTATAAGTGTAAGGTGCTCCTTGCTACAGATGTTCACTCTCCAAGTTATAAGACAGTGATGGTGACAGGGAAAGAGCTTTTATGCTTCACCCCATTCTCTCTCTCATGGGTGGGGGGTTAAGAATCGTCAAATAGGGCTATTGTCACACATCTCATTGAATAAATTGAACTTGGTTAATTTGTGACTTTAAATTGCTTACAGTTGGTGATGTCTGACTTTCTGTGGACTAAGTCCCTGCTGTGGCACATAGGTCTATCAGCTATAAGCAAACACTATAAGTATATAATTCCAAGTAGAGAGCTGTGCATTAGCAAAGACTGAATTATAAATTCAAAGTAGCATTGTAATATTATAATAAACCCCTGCAAATGTCTCAATTTTTTATGCAGAGTGAAACCTGAGATGAGATCAGCTTGAAATGTACTACTGTTGCTAGAAGGCTGTAAAATAATTTCTTCAATTGCAATAGCTTTATATGAAACAGAAAAGTGGAGGCTTTATATTCATGAATTTTAACTGCATAAAATAAGTAGCTTAGATCTGTATGAATTTCTCCAAAGGGGCCATAATCTGTTCAGATTTGATTTAGTAGGTACTGAGCTTTTAACCTTGATTAATATCTGTATCAATATCCGCAGCTCTTGGCATGCATAGCACTGTATTACAGCTTAGTTAAATGTCTTAATTGGTATCACACTTCTGTTCATCCATTGTATGGCACCTAGTTATTTTTCCTGTTGGCATACCAGATGGCAATTTAAATTTAAAAAGATGCATATAATGCAAACCTAGAGATCTGCAATACTTCAAACCAATATGTCAATTTTGCAAAGACTGAGAGAGAGAGAGAGAGAGAGAGAGAAGTATAAGTTATTTTAATACTGAGATCCAGGGAAGAAGCAGCACATCAAAACCAAGTGTCTTTCAGGCTGAAAGCTTTTGCCTGAGAGCCTGAACCAAATTCTTTTCACAGTGTATGGTATTGCAACAATGGAATAAAGGCCATGTTCATTCAGAGGCACTTAGCAATTTGAAGAACAGAATATCAAGCACCCCCCTCCAGTCTGGGACAGAAGCTGTCCTACCCTGAGGCAAGTTTTGCAGGTTTAGGATTCCATTAAAAGATGAGAGAGTGACAGACAGATCTAACCCAGTGAAGCGTAACCTCACTGAAATCTACTGGGGTTGTGTAAGAGCATGGGCAGTTCCCAGTAATTTCAATGTGGCAAGAGATGTTGTTGTTGTTGTTCAGTCGTGTCTGACTCTTCGTGACCCAATGGACCAGAGCACGCCAGGCACCCCTATCTTCCACTCCCTCCCACAGTTTGGCCAAACTCATGTTAGTAGCTTCGAGAACACTGTCCAACCATCTCATCCTCTGTCGTCCCCTTCTCCTTGTGCCCTCCATCTTTCCCAACATCAGGGTCTTTTCTAGGGAGTCTTCTCTTCTCATGAGGTGGCCAAAGTACTGGAGCCTCAACTTCAGGATCTGTCCTTCTAGTGAGCACTCAGGGCTGATTTCTTTAAGAATGGATAGGTTTGATCTTCTTGCAGTCCATGGGACTCTCAAGAGTCTCCTCCAGCACCATAATTCAAAAGCATCAATTCTTCGGCGATCAGTCTTCTTTATGGTCCAGCTCTCACTTCCATACATTACTACTGGGATAGGGCAAGAGATAGGGGTTGCCATTTTGATTTTCTGCCTCAAGCACAAAAATCGCTTGGCTTGGGCCAGGCTTGGCCTGGGGATAGTTCTGATGGTGATGGTTCTGATGATGTTAGAAACATCGAAATGACGGTCAAAACTTACAATCTCTCTTCCCCTCCCCTCAGTGGAGCAAGAGGGGCCACCCTACCATTTTAAGAAGCATGTGTGCAGGTATAAGCCATTCAACACCAAAGCTATCAGATGCCAAGCTTTCTGAGGGGGACAGTCTTTGTCCTCTGGGTGATGGAGCAGGAATTGGGGCAGGGGGCTGTGGAAGTGGCTGGTGGTTAAGATGGTGGTGCCTGGAGGAATGAGGGGCCCTATGGGAGGGAGGGAGTTGTGTGAGGGAGGGAAGAGATGGTTTTAGGGCTGATGACATGGAAGAAGCTGGAAAGGAGGAATTGGGAAGAGGGCAAGTGGAAGTGCCTTGGGGTAAAGAGGACATTTGTAGTGTTGGTGAATAGCAAGAGGGTGCATTTGGAGGAATCATTGAGGCTATGGGAGGGAGGGAAGATGGTAGGTCCAGGAGGAGGGTTTTGTCTGTGGGAAGTGACTGTGGGGGTTCAAGGGAAGGGGGTTTAAGCAACAGCCGTCAATTAATATGTGTTGCACTGATAAAAGAGAGGTGGGAGACTGAAGGGTTAATTTATCTAGGAACAATACATGTAGCAATGCATTATTTGTACAAAGGTAACCTGTACAGTGTTACCTTGGTTCTCAAACGCAATCCATTATGGAAGTCTGTTTGACTTCCAAAGCATTCGAAAACCAAGGCGCGGCTTCTGATTGTCTGACTGGCCCCGGAAACAATGCCAACAGCTGAAACGGACATTCAGCTTCCGAAAAACATTCACAAACAGGAACACTTACTTCCGGGTTTGCGGCATTCAGGAGCTGATTTGTTCGTTAGCTATGCCATTTGAGAACCAAGGTACCGCTGTATTTGTGACTTTACGATTTGGAGGTTTATGAAGGAAGCAACGTAAGAAGCAAATAATTTTAATGATGTTCCCAGAGAATGAAATGTCATACTCTTTGCATAGTAAAGGTGAAAAGAATAAGGTACAGTGTGGTACCTCAAGTTACAAACGCCTCAAGTTACAAACGCTTCAGGTTACAAACTCCACGAACCTGGAAGAGTTACCTTGAGTTGAGAACTTTGCCCCAGGATGAGAACGGAAATCGTGTGCCGGTGGCGCAGTGGCAGCAAGAGGCCCCATTAGCGAAAGCACGCCTCTAGTTAAGAACAGTTTCAGGTTAAGAACGGACCTCCGGGAGGAATTAAGTTTGTAACTAGAGGTACCACTGTATATGCAAAGTATAAGTTTCAGGATCTTAAATGGTAGTACCTAGAAGACAGAATTTGATTAGTCAGGTGTAGCATTTTCAGCAAGAGGAGATGTGGTATGCACAGCAACCACTAGGAAAGGCAGGAAGATCCTAGCTCTCTGAGCATCCCACTTGTGAGAGGTGAGCACAATGTCCCAGAGGAGGATGGTTGAAACACAATACTGTGGGAATGCTTAGGAATGTGGATGAGGATATATTGCTTAAGATATCCTATCCCAGCTTGTGTTAACAAGCTCCAAACTTAGCAGAGTTGCATTCCCTTTCTAAAGCACAGCAGAAACGGTTGCACAGGCTTGCTAAAGCCTCAGAATAACATATATATTCCTGGTATATTCCCCTTCTTCCCTCTTAAAAGTAAAGACACAACACAGTGCTCTTTAAAAGTATAAAAAGAGTTTACTCACAGCTTTTCATCCTGAGTTACAGTACAGTCTCAGAAGGCAGGCTAGCTTAGATAAATGTATTTACATGTGGGAAACTGTCTTCATAAGGGAGCAGGCTGCAAGCCAAGAGAGCATCCTATCCTAAGGTGTAGCTTCTTGAAAAGACGAATCCAAAAGAGAGAGAGAGATGGCGTCTGGTCTCAAGAGTTTTGTATACAGGTGAGACCACACCCACCTCTAGTTACACAGGAAGTTATCTCAGTCCAGGTAAACAGGAAGCTTTGGCTGGAGGACTGAGATACCCTTCATGTCCACTCTAGCAATGGTATGTTTTGACTGCTCTGTGTTTACATCCCACATATACAAGGCACCAAGTGAAGCTAGCCTGGAAAATCTGTGACATTTTAACTGTATTTTAATATTTGTTGGAAGCCGCCCAGAGTGGCTGGGGAAACCCAGCCAGATGGGCAGAGTACAAGCAATAAATTATTATTGTTATTGTTATACCTTCGGCCTCAGTGTTTCATCTAGGTCCAGTCCCAATCCTGCACTGGCAGTTATAAAAAGAAGTCTGGAGCAACCGTTGTTGTTGTTGTTTGTTGTCACTACTACAGCAGATCAGTGGCAAATTGTATTACTGGATTTCAAAACTATTGCACTCCTACCCATTAACACACAGCTTATCCCAGGAGAACGTTTTCCTCCCCAGAGTGCTGCACATCAATTCATGTTGTATGACTTATAATAATCAGGATTTCACCTCTCCAACATTCACTGTCAAAAATGAAAGCTGGGAGTCACAAAGAGATCAAGCATCATTTTGAAAACTTTGTTAAGAAAAGGATGTCCTTGGGGTATTCTTGTAACAAATCCTATTCTTCCCAGCTATTTAATTTAAACTCAAACACGCAGAAAAGAAATGACACATGGGGGTCTGCAATTCGAATTGTTATCTACAAAAACTTGGTATTTCATTTAGCTCTCGACATGGTGTGCTGTGCAGTTCATATCCTTTTATAACCTTATTCTTCACTCTCCTCAGGAACACCTCTGACTTTACCCATCTTATTATTTTTTTAAAATCCTTGCTCACCGTATTACTATTCTTTGCACACATTCTCTCAAAAGAGCTCCCCAATATTGCTTTGTTCTCCCTTTCAGAAGCCGCATGATGGCAGATTCCTTGCATAGATGGAACTGCAAATATTCATCCTTACAAAAACTGACAGAGTCACAGCTGAATTCATTTATTTTGTGCGGTTCATAGATCAAAACCACCCAGTCCAGTACTAAAAAAACATTTAAGCATGTTTTGTTTGTTGGCATCTTAGTATGAATGCCAATATATTAATGGACTTGTACACACTTTTCCCTAACACTTGAGTACCATATCCTGTTAACTAGACAGGGCAATTTATTGCACTACCTCCACAGTGAAACCATATGTAAACAAAAAAGAAACAGTGTCTTGTTCGTCCACATATTGTACAAGCCAAATCTTACTATTTTGGTCTCCTTTGCTACATTACAGTTAGCCACTGCTTGCTCCAGAGGTTCTTCTAGCAGAAGGCCTTGTACCAGCTCCTGCACTTGGCTAGTTGTTATGTCTTCACCAATCAAACACCCCCAAGATATTGCCTACACTGGCTTCCTACTAACCTACCGTAGGTTAGATTGTCACTCCTTCCAAAAAAAACCACCATGGGACAGGATTTCAACTATGTCAGCTGGTAACAGTTAGCAGAGAAGGAGGTGCTACCTGTACAGAGGCTGGGTGTCAACAGTGCTATTTCTCCAGAAAAAGAGGTGCCGGAACTCACCATGAACTTCCTCCCTTGTTCTCTTATAATGGCAATGGCGCCCGCCTGAGAGATGCTAGATCTAAGTCCCAGTGAGTTCTGGCTGAAAAAAAACCCCCTAGGTGTCAGCCTTTTAGCAAGCCTAGTGGTTGTATGGAGTAATGATCGTTTCGCTACTGTCATTCAGCTATGGCATAGTTTTTGTCAAGGTTGAGCCGGACGAGGAGGAGTGGTGGCAAGCCCCCCCCCTCTGGTGAGGCTGCACCCACGGAAGAACCTGGGGAAATGGAGGAGTTCATACCTGGAGAAGAACTGGTGGCGGCACTCCTCGGAAGAGGAAGAGTCAAGATGGAGAGGGGGAAAGACCAGAACAGGAGGAGGAAGAAGTCGAGCCAGAATCAGGCCCTTGTGAGGAGAGAAACCGGCAGGGCCCCTCCCCTCCTCCCTTCTCAGCTGTAGAGCGTAGAGCTGAGAGACGCAGGGAACAATTAGAGGCAGCTGCAACTCGTAAGAGACGTGGTTACAGGCCGGCTACTTAAGAAAGGCTGGCTGCTCCCTTCGCTAGCACCTGCAACTGCTGTGCTGAGTGCGTGGTTGCTCTTGCTTGTTCTGTTCCTGGCTTGTTCCTGACCCTTGGCTTGTTCCTGGCTCCTGGCTTGTTCCTGACTGACTTGGCTGGTTCCTGACTTGGACTGTTCCTGACTTCGGCTTCTCCTGACCCCTGCTGATACCTGAATTCAGCTGGCTTCTGACCCAGACTGTTCGACCTTGGCTTATCTGACTGACTGCTGCACTTCAGCACGCCAACTTGTTGGCGCCCTAACAGTTCTAACATAATGATGAAGGAAAGGACATCCATTTAGCAGTGATACTTTACAGAATCGATATTCTCTTTCCTTACATGCACATGGTGCTTTCCCTTCTATCCCCAGTTGCAGGAGTGGAAAGAGGATTGTTGTCCATTGGTTGTTTCTGGACTCCTGTACCTGTGAGGGATCTGCGAAGACAAGTGTTAGCAGCATGCTCTCTTCCTTACCTTTTGGGTGGGGAACCTCCAGCCCATGGGCTTGATGCAGCCAGCAGGGCCCCTCTAGCCAACCCACCAGCCTCTTTTCCAAAGCCCCGCCCACTCCCTTGCCAGCCCCTTTTGTGACTCCTCCCCAGTGTGGCCTTCACTCCCACTGCTCAGCATGGAGGGCTAAAACTCTTTATCCCATCAACAGCTCATCAGGTTTCTAGCAGTGGTGCATGGGCAGAGCCCGTCCTCTTGACACCAGTCTTGCTGCTGCTGGAGCAGGCTGGGTTCATGTCAGGGACTGGGCGGAGGAGGAATGGTGGAGACCGCCTCTCCAGCCTGACCCTTCCAGGGGGAAGGGAAGAGGAAGACAGTATAGATTTACAACAGGGGTTTGAGGGAGGTCGCAGCTCAGAGGCAGATGAGGGGGAAAGCTGGGAAATAATAGGAGAGCAAGAACAACACCCAGCTGACATGTTGTCATTAGAAAGCATCCCAGGCCCTCCATCTCCCAGAACCCGGCGAGCCTTAAAAGTAGGAGAGCAAAGAGCTGAAAGACAGAGGGCACGTAGCAGTACCCATAGAGGAGACGAATGAGGAAGTGGGAGAGATGGGTGTGTGCGTGTGTGGAGAGTCACTCGGGACAAGGCCATTATCCAAGAGGCTGGGATCTATAGCCTCTCTCTGTAGAGACTGAAATAAAAAAGGACGGTAAGAAACTTTCCCTTTTCTTTTCTTTTTTTCTTTTTAAAATATTTTTAACTTTCCCTTTTCTTTATACTTTCCTGGGCAACTAGCTGGGAGATGCTGACGGCATCCTGACAGTTGAGGCAGTGGTGAAGTCTGGGCTTTGGTGCAATGGGTCAGTGTACCTGGCTGTTAACCAAAAGGTTGGTGGTTTGATCCCACCCAGGGATGGCAGGATCCCTGCATTGCAGGGTGTTGCACTGAATGACCCTTGGGTTTCCTTCCAACTCTACAATTCTATGAAACCTCTGCCGTTGTTGAAAAATGCCATTTTCCTCTTGATTCCCTCTATCCCCGCTTTACACAAACCTCTGTTGTTGTTTTAAACCACCACTCCCTCCCCTCTTACTCCCATGCCGCAGACACTGGTGTTGTGCAGCTTGCCTTCCCTTTTGCTCCCCTACGACACCCAGACTTCGCGCAAACCCAGGACTGTGATGCAGCACAAAATATCCTGTAACAGGGGCTGAGTCATGTCTGTCTTGCATTTGTATGTATATGGGAAGATGTGTTTGAATAATAACGTGTGTTGTTATTCCAATCCCGGCAACAGGCAGGAATCTAACGGAAACAATTGTCTTCGCCACTTTCTTCGTAGATGTGAGACTTGAACTGGTGGCTACTTCCCAACTTACCACTCACATTCCTAGTCACTGTGTGACAACAGGAAAAAGTGGATTGTGCTGACGTGGGTCTTTCTTTTGAAGCAAGTGACGGAGTTAAACAAATGTGTGTGCAGTGATTTAAACAATGTGTGCAGAACTGTGTGTACATTGGCTAGACATCTCTAAGTCTACTTAATTCCATGCCAGCGCACTCTCTGAGCTGGGTTTTACAAAGAGCCCCATTCCACGGAGATCTGAAATAATCTGTGAATATTTGTGAGGACAAAGATGGCTACCCTCCTTTCACAAACTCCAAAGACACAAAACTCTTCTATGCCTCAGAACTACTGTACAGTACTTAATAATTCCTTTCCCATGAATCTGCCCACAAACCCTGAGATCATCTGATGGCACCTTCAAGAGAAATCCAGAGTGTGGCAACAACAGGAACTCTTTCTCCAGGGACACCAACCTTGTCACTGTGCCTCAGTGCACTATATTAAAATGGTAAATCTGTTTTAATGCCGTTTATGTGATTTTATTATTGCATTTTTTTTACTTTGGTTGTAAATTGTTTGAAGACTTTTTTTTTAACTGCAAAGCAATAAATTTAATAAACCTATAATTTTCTAAAACCTGTAAACTGTTCTGTGATCTTTGTAAGGAGGGAAATACATAAATTTAAATAATAATAATAATAACTGAAATTCTTCTCTCTAGAATGGGAAGTGAACTCTTTTAAACTTTACAGCTATAGCTTTCATGGTAAAAAGTGTTTGGCAATTGGCCTTCAGCCCACAGAGGATTTTCTTTTGATTCTGTTAATCTGGCTGAGGCAGAGGTTTTCAGGCACGGACATAAAATTGGTTCTGTGGGCCTCAGAATGTAAACGCATTGGATTCAGACACAGTGGGGAAAAGATTCCACTTCAGAGACGAAAAGGATTTTTGTAAGCTCATTTAGTATTTGTGAGCATGAATGTGCCGTCTTGGCACAAAACAAAAGCCAAATTAATCCCTCGTTTAACTCCCTTTTGCTTTAGCAGAATTACACCATGTATGAATTTTGATCTCCATTTTTTCCTGTTGCTTTTTGTTATAAGATGTATGCTATAACACATATATCAGAAAAGGTATGCAAATATACTTAGGTACACTATTGAATTGAAACGATCTTGAAAATAGCTTAATATTTTTTAAATTGGAGGGAGATTTTTTTCTGGTTTTCTTTTAATGATGGAAGTAAAGAAAACAAAATATAACTTGCAGAAAACACAAGGCTCCAAGTCAAGATTAATGAGTAGACCAGAGCCATAAAGAACAGCACGGCCCATATACATGTAAGGCGGAAGAGTTAAACTTTCAGTTTATTAATATTTGCCCCTTCAGCTCATTACCTGTCATCAGCAGGGGTGAGGAGACTATTTCAGCCCAAAGCCAGAATTTAGAACTTGCCCAACCACCTGGAGGCTGGATTCCAATGGTGTCTGGGGCAAAAGAAACAGCAATAGCTCCCCACAGAAAAAGAAAAAATCCTTCTCATTGTTACAGACACATGCACCAGATGGCAGGGACCCTTGCCCTTTCTCTCTCATGCATACATACATTCAGTTACACACACACATATGCCCTCTTGTACCAGTTTGGCAGACGTGCATGCGTACACACACACACACAGAGAGAGAGAGAGAGAGAGAGAGAGACGACAGACAGACAGACAGACAGACAGACAGACAGACAGACAGACAGACACAGAAGCAACATTTCTAGCATATCTATTCCAATGCTGGAATGGAAAGAACTGAAGAACAGGAAGGGGGATTTTATCTCCCCATTTTAGTACACAGCACTAAGATGAACTCTCTGACTGCTCCAAGATCTTAGTGCTGTGGTGCTCAACACTAAACTCAGGATTAGGAGATCCTTTTGTCTGGACATCACCTTGCCGACGTCCGTATAGTTAAAGCTATGGTTTTCCCAGTAGTAATGTACGGAAGTGAGAGCTGGACCATAAAGAAGGCTGATCGCCGAAGAATTGATGCTTTTGAATTATGGTGCTGGAGGAGACTCTTGAGAGTCCCATGGACTGCAAGAAGATCAAACTTATCCATCCTTAAAGAAATCAGCCCTGAGTGCTCACTGGAAGGACAGATCCTGAAGTTGAGGCTCCAGTACTTTGGCCACCTCATGAGAAGAGAAGACTCCCTAGAAAAGACCCTGATGTTGGGAAAGATGGAGGGCACAAGGAGAAGGGGACGACAGAGGATGAGATGGTTGGACAGTGTTCTCGAAGCTACTAACATGAGTTTGGCCAAACTGCGGGAGGCAGTGAAGGATAGGCGTGCCTGGCGTGCTCTGGTCCATGGGGTCACGAAGAGTCGGACACGACTGAACAACAGAACAACAAAATTGCCTAGTCTGAGAGTAAAAGTAAGCATTTACACTCACCCTCAAACCAGTGTGGGGAAGAAGGCAGCCCTTTTGCTATTAAAGAGCAGGCAGAGGGGTTGTATTTGATATTAGTTCTGTGGCACTTGGCCTGGATGCAGCTTTTGAGGGCTGAATACTGTGTCTGGGAAATTCCAATGATAGGAGATCCCTTGGCTGTGGTTTACTCTCAAAGGGGGCTTATCTCCAATCTTGCTGCTGTGTTGCTTAGACTGGTGATAAGAGATCCCTTTAATTGTCCTGCACCTCACATCGTACAATGGCAGGTGATTGACAGGTGGGTGTGGTTTGTCCAAACACACTAGTGGGCCAAATGGAGAGGCCTGTTGGCTGGAGGTCCTTCACCATTGGGTTGAACAGAGAAAGGGATAGGAGACAAGAGTTCTGTCCCACTGGAATTAAATCCCTCTTACCGGTATTTCTAGGCAAGATGAGAAAATGAGAGTTTGGCTGGCAGGAAAACATCCAGCCTAGAGCAGCAGTAAGAAGAGCAGAAGTGAGTGGCAGCAGATGGCCCTTGTATATTTGCAGCACAATCAGCCAGGTGTCTCCCTCCCTCCCCTTGGGGCAGGATAGCAGTTGGAAGGGCATGAACTAGAAGCAAAGCATCCACATTCCCTTTTCCTTTTCTTGTGACCTGGACTTACTGGTAGACCAAATGGGGACCCTTCTTGTACTTTGCAACTTTCATCAGAAGCAGGAAGAACAGCAAAGGGTGCACTTGGGGATGGCAAATGTCACCATCCCTGGGGCTATCTGGTTGGAACCTGAACTGTCTGTCCACAGCATCTTCTCAGGTTGCACTCAAGTCCCTTGCCCCCTATGGACACATTCCTATTGTGGAACAAGCTTTGCGGAACACTGCTTATTACCCAAATATTAATACCTGAGCCACACAGAAAAGCAAACTGCAGCCACAATAAAAGCTTTCCTTCCATTGCAAATAGTTGGCTCTGATTCAGACTGGGACTGCAGCAGGGACAAAAGCTTAAAGTCCCCCCCCCCAACCATGGCCTTGAACAATGTAAATAATATCACATCCTTGTTGGCTCTTAACGTCCTAGTTAGCTGCCCTGCTTTCTAATATCCACAAAGTCTCCAGGGCAGCCAAACCTGGGGCGCCAAATCCGAAGGCACACCCCCCCCCCGGCACGACACAAGGAAAGCAGCCACTTGTTTGCTATGCTGGTGGCTGCTCCCCCCCTTTTTAAAGGGCTTTTTTCGGCGTTGGGCTCTGCAGCCAGGCGCGGGGTCACATGGCTTACTAATTTAAGGCAAGTGACATGGCCACAGTGCCCTTGGCGCTTGTAGTGTGTGTGTGTGTTTATAGAAAAGCCAAGAACAGAACAGGAGTCCATCTTGGGTGCCAAGCACAAGAGAGGTGGGAAGAAGAAGAGGAGGAGGAGGAGGAGGAGGAGGAGGAGGAGGAGGAGGAGGAGTTTGGATTTGATATCCTGCTTTATCACTACCCTAAGGAGTCTCAAAGCGGCTAACAATCTCCTTTCCCTTCCTCCCCCACAACAAACACTCTGTGAGGTGAGTGGGGCTGAGAGACTTCAGAGAAGTGTGACTAGCCCAAGGTCACCCAGCAGCTGCATGTGGAGGAGCGGAGACGCGAACCCGGTTCACCAGATTACGAATCCACTGCTCTTAACCACTACACCACACTGGCAATAAGCTCCAGAATCCTCACCTAAGTCAGAGGTAACCCTGGAGCAGGGGCGGAGCAAGGGGGCAGGGGGGTGGTCTGCCCCGGATACCACCCTGGGGGGTGACACTCTGCCTTGAGACAGTCTTTAAACCTCTTTTGCTGACCACAAGCATTACGCTTTCCATATTTAAGTTTGGAATAGAGTAGTTGCACAATAGGGCTGGGCTGACTGAATTTTACCTTCTGCTCCACATGCCTTTGGGTTTAATGAGGACATTTTCCAAAATCAGCTTCGGTATTGGAATGTGCAAAGTTTGCTGCATGTTTCTCTTCCCTTGGCCCATCCCCCTTTAAGTCACAGTGCAAAACGGAAGTGCAATCTCATTAAAAATCCATTATGTGCCATTTTTAAAAGCAACTCACATGGAGGGGGAAAGGCATAAACTTGGAAATTCAGCAAACTAGTGCACCTGCAGCAGCTTGAACCAAATCCAGAGAAATAAAAAATGGAAGAAGGGCAGATTGCGAACACATTGTGGTGCTGCTCTGAAATCAGCTCAGGTAATTTAGAAGCCCAATATCTGGGGAGAAATGGGCATGGGGAATTTTTGTAAGCTTACCCAAGTAGGGCTAAGTTCACCTTTCAAGACAATCTTACAGCACCAGATGTATCTCTGATAACACATCAGAAGGCAAGATGGAGCAAAGAGTTGTTTATGTGCCAGAGCTAAGAATTCAGAATGAACATCTTCCTTTTCATATGTATGAAGAGATTTGTTACAAGTCCTGCAGGGTTCTAAAGATTCCTTAGGAGAGAAGATCTGTGGAAACTTTTGAAAAACCATCTGTTTGGGGGCTGGGATCATCACCTTGTCAAGCTTTGAGGTACACTATGTCCAGTAGGAAATAACAGAGACAGATTTAAAATTCATAGGATGCTTTTCTGATTAATAATGCACATATCTTTCTTTCCCTCATTTTAAAATCTGTTTCTGGAAACAACTGAAGTCTTCCATTCTGTTTTGAAGATTTTTGTTTCTTTGAAGAAAGCTGTCTTGAAACCAGAACTAGTTTTCCTTTAGATCTAAGCTTTTATTATCATCGCTGCTTATATTTTTCTTCTTCCTTGCTTTCTATTTTAAACTGATATTAATTTACATCATTTGTCTCCTTCAGAATCTCAGCTCAACACCTTGCAAAGTAACGCTTCCAGAACTGCCATCATTTTATGATTAATACAAATGTGGGGTTACACAATCTTCATAAACCCAAGTTGACATTATTTGGCTTTGAAACAGCGCAAACACGAATTGCTTTATGATGTTGCTGCAAAATGTCAAAATGTCACTGAAGCATTTACAATTTGTCAGTATATATATAAATATATAGCAAATACCAAGTACTGACCATCCCAGCTAAGAAGTATACAGGCAAAATCCTAGCACTGTGGAAGGCCCACAGTTACAAAGGAAGAGGAGAGGCCATTTTTGCTGGTTGACTTTCCTCCCTCTACCTGTCCCACCCCCATTGCAAAATCTGGAAACCTCTGGAAGTGATTTGGGTTGAAGCTGAGAACTGGAGGGAGGGGAGAACTGGTGAAAAAGCCCACCCCTTCTTTGTCCTTCCTTAGAACAGGGCAGCTTCTAGCTGGATCAAAAGTGCTTTCGCTTGCAGAGGGATGCCAACTGGATAAAATCTCATAAGCTCATGAGCTAGTAGTTCATGGTTCCATAAAGAGCACGTCCATGCGCACAGACAGGAACATAACTTTCTTCCCTCACGTGGGAAGTCCTCATGTGTGGAGCATATAATCACATGCACCCCCTTCTGCCAGGTGCATTGTCCGGACACTCACCTGGTCACTGCTGTACCCTTCCTTCCCCTTCTTCATCCAGGTGTGATGCAGTGACTTGGCTGGAGGGAGGTTAGGCAGACCCTCCAAGTGTCCCTGTCTTCCAGGGACAGTCCTGGGTTGCCAGAAGCCGACCCGGTTTCCAGATTTGATCCTGGAATATCCCACTTTTCCTTAGGATGTCCCTATTGTCCTCAGAGAAATGTTGGAGGGTATGGAGTTATGTGACCCCCCCCCCCAAGCCAAGGAGAGAAGTAACTATGCAAGCTTTAGAAGGCAGCTCTGTATAGGGACATCTTTTAATGTTTAATGCTTTGTAATGCTTCTAGATATGTTGGAAGCCGCCTAGAGTTGCTGGGGCCACACAATCAGATGGGTGGGGTATAAATAATATTTTTTATTATTAATAATATGGAAAAGGATGTCCCTATGGTCACCAGAAAATAAAGGAAGCTTAGGTGAGTGGTGCAGCCCCATCAAGCATTTGCTGATTGAAAATGCTTACCAAACTTAAAAGATTTCAGTGCCTCAAAAATAAATGGTTATCAAAGACCATTTCAGCAATAACCTTTTTTAAAATTGTATTTTATACAGTTTTCCAAGATTATACAATCTCCAAGGAGCTCCAGGCAGCATACATGGTTATTCCTCCTCTCCTCATTTCATCCCCACAACAACAACCTTTCTAGTTCAGGGGTATTCAGGCAGATATTATTGGACTACAACTCCCATGATTTGTTACCGTTGTCCATGCTGACTGGCCTGGTGGGAGTATGATAGTTCACACACACCCATCTATTGGCAGGAAACTTGATTAATCATTACACATATAATTTAAAAAAAAAAATTGCCATCATCATTTAATAAAATAGGTCTAAGTCTTTACAGGATTTTGCAATAACTAGGATTTTGGCATCATAACCAAAAAAAAAAAAAATCTGGGAGTGTACCTGTCTGCAGGATCTCATTTGTAATATTTGCATATGTTTGTGCCGAGACTGATGCAATCGTGATAAGTTGCTGTTGACGGCTTCCAAGATTTCCCTCATTTTTAATAGCCTCTGCTTCCTAAATTGCTTCAGGTGTTATTTAATTATTTTGACTGCATGTGGTAAAACTGCTGCCATACAAATTGGCCCATGCTTTTCATGGCAAAGTCTGGCTTATGCAGGCATAGCATTAGCGTGACTTAGTCAGGAGCCTTTATACACTGTCAGGAATGAGCCAGTTCCTAGCGTAATTCTACAACCTGTTGCAGAACAGAGAGAGTTAGATCTGACGCAAGGCTGAACAGTGGTCAGTGCACAGTGCAAATCCCCCACCCCTTGGAATGCCAGTTGTTGAGGGAATGACTTGAGAGCAGGCTGGAACCCTGTGTGAACAGGAAAGGAAGCAGTTTGCTAGAGCAAGAAGAGGCGGGAGCTAATCCAATGAGTCCAAGGAGTCGACAAATGGGAGGGCTGCTAGTTTGGAAGCAAAACAAGAGATGTAAGGGGCGAAAGTTCAATATCTTCTGTCAACATAGGAAGAAGTCTTCAGAAGGGTCATCTTGAGTAATGATGCCGGAGGCTTTGTCAGAGCCATCTGGAGCAGCTTGTTTGTTTTTGCAATAAATCCTCCTTTTTAATTACCAACGCTTACTGTGTTATGAAGCTGAGAACCAGGACTCCTGACATACTCCCAGTAGATAAATTGGGGGAGGGGGAGGGAGAGAGAACAACAGTACCAACACCCTGCCAACCACTCCCTCAGCACCCATGACAATGCTGCCATCTCCCACCAAACATGCCCATGACACCTTCACTGCAGCCAGGCATGGGTGGAGCGAATCCGTGCACAGTGTGCAGGGATACCAATGTGGATTAAATATGTAGGTGGGGCAGGTAAGCCCCACCCTGCACCATCAATTGCAGGACATGGTGCACACACAGCATTTGAATTATCGACAACACTGTCTATGCCCAAAACAGACCTTCATTTCATTCACATGACATGGCTATAAATCCACGTTGTTTCCATATGGTGGACTGAATTGTGCTTTATTACTTCTGCTACTGCATGATTTCAGCCTGTGCAGGTTTACATTGTGGTTAATATTAAGAAGAGAATTAAGCCAAACAAACGTAGCCCCAAGGAAGATGTTTTGAAGGTCACATATAGCGACAGCTCTCTGTGGAGTGGAATTCAGTTCTTTTCATTGCTGATTAGTTTTGGAGCATGGATGCCCTTGTTGAGATGAATAAAGAGACAAAGGATGCTGTAAGAATGCCTTTTAAGAAAGGGAGTTGGGCAGGCTAGTGGTTAGGATATTGGACTTGGACTAGGAAAACATGGATTGGCATCCTCACTCTGCAGTGGACCCACTGCATAGTGTATATAAATTCCCTACAGTTTGGGGGGGGGGAACACTTTAGAATGGAATTCTAGTACCTTGACTGGGCCCAGTCATATCCCTAAAACCAGGGGGCAGCAATCTGAGGAGCAGTTTGATGGTGACTCTTTGCTTATATTAATAATAATAATAATAATAATAATAATAATAATAATAATAATAATAAATAATAATGCCTTTGGTTGATCTGATTTACATCCTATGCCATTTTAAAATGTGTTTTTTTGTGGGTGGGGGGGCTATTGGGTTGTTGTTTTTATTTTTGTAGCTTTATATCTTGATTTTATTCTGTGAACTACCCTGAGTCCCCCGGGTATAGGGCGGTGTATCAGTTAAACAAACAAACAAAATATCTCATTTGCTAACTACAGACCTTGTTTGACCCTTACTGTTGTGGATTTTCTGATTTCATGGCCTCTTGCACAGCTGGGGAACCTGGCGCTGACAGTTTGCATCTGTCCTTTTTCAATAGATGATACTGATATTACCCCAGCAGTAACTCTGACCTAGACAGTAAAGCATCCATGACAGATGGCCATCCAACCTCTGCTTTAAAACCTCCAAGGAAGGAGAGTCCACAACCTCCTGAAAGAGACCGTTCCACAGTCAAACAGCTCTTACTATCAGAAAGCTTTTGCTGAAGTTTAGTCGGAATCTCTTTTCTTGTAACTTGAACCCATTGGTTCAGGTCCTACCCCTCCAGAGCAGGAGAAAACAAGCTTGCTCCATCTTCCATGTGACAGCCCTTTAGATATTTGAAGATGGCTATCATATCTCCTCTGCAGGGCCGTCTTAAGCATATCAGGCGCCCTGGCGTGGCCAGTGAACTCGCGCCCCCGCGCTCCGGCGGGCAACCAGAGGGCGCGGCGTGGCCAGGGCAGCTCGCGCTCCGCTGGGCAGCTGGAGGGCGTGGCGCGGTGGGCGCGGCTCGGCTCGGCCGTGCTCACGCACTCCACTGGGCAGCCCAAGGGTGCAGCGTGGCCAGCCAGCTCGCACTCCCATGCTCTGCTGGGCAGCCGGAGGGCGTAGTGCGGCCGGCCAGCTCCCGCTCCACCGTGCAGCTGGAGGGCGCGGCGCGGCCGGCTCATGCTCACGCACTCTGCCGGGCAGCCGGAGGGTGCGGCGCGGCTGGCCGGCTCGCGCTCCCGTGCTCTGCTGGGCAGCCGGAGGGCGCTGCTGGTGGGCGCTGCCAGCAGGGCTGGAGGGCGGAGGCGCCCTCCAGGCCATTGCTCCCTGGCACGTTGCGCCAGTAGGCTCAATGGTTAAGACGGCCCTGCACCTCTGAGTCTCCTCTTTTCCAGCCTAAACAGAGCCAGCTCCTTCAACTGTTCCTCATAAGGCCTGGTTTCCAGGAATTAGACTCTGTTGAGTTCTATGGCAGTACCAGGTTGCACCAGGGTCTGCTGGGAGAAAGAAGTGTAACAATGGCTGATTCCCCATTTCTAAAAACCAGGGCCGGCCAATACAATTTGTGCCTGAGGCAAACCACAGAATGGTCCCCCCAATCCTTGACAGTGAAGAAGTGTGTGTGTGGGGGGTAAAGATCTACATCAGGAACAAGGAGGGAATAAAGAGCTACGGTACATCTGGACCTGCTGCCCCTATGGATCCTGTCGCCTCAGGCTGTTGCCTCACCTTGCCTCATGGTTGGGCCAGTGCTGCGCGCACACACACACACACTTGGGTAACAGATCTATGCAAAACCTTGCAGGACTTTGAATCATGCCAGAGACTCCATGATAGGGAAGTAGATCTTCACCCCCAAACTTTTCCCAGGAACTGCGCCCCTGCTCTCTTTTGTGTGATGGCATACGTGGGAGTGTGAGGAACAATTGAACAGGGCTAAAAAGAAACTGAAATCTGTGGTAAACTGTAACTGCACAATTTTCTGTATAAAACTTTGGCAGGAAAGCAAAAACAAAAACCAAAACCCCAATGTTGCATTGATTTCATTTTGGAAGCAAGACTGAAACGCCACAAAATCCAGGAAGAAACTCGGCAGCGTTCTACTTTCATTTTTTCTTTTGGTCTCTTTCCCAGACTCCCTTCTCAGCACTTACTTTAAGTGCCTGGGCTCTCCTCTGCACTCCTTACCCTAAGTTTTCACATTGCCTCCAGCTCTCTTATTTTTCCTCGTACACAGCTATGCGGTGCTTTGCAGCTGTTGTGTTGTTGTCTTCTGCAATGCTAGGCTCTGAGCACTGTCAGGAAAATTTGTAAAAGCCCTGATGGTTGCGCATGGGCACCTCGGCAGCCAGCATTTTAGTCAATTTTATTTGGCTGCCAGCTCTGTGAGATGAGAGCTGCATCAAGGGAGAACAATAAAAGGAGAAAATCCTACAAAAGATTTCCCCTAGCAAAAATGAGTTCATACGTAAGATGTGGTTGGCTCAGGATCAAAAGGAACGACAGACTCTGCAGGCTATTAGTTTTTGGATTCCTCCAGTTCCCCTTCCCTCTCAGAGAAGTTGGTGTGCTATCTACCAACAGCCATTTTATCACCCTAAGAAAATTCAATTTATGTGCCCGATCTTTTGCTCCTCCTTATGCTCTGAATTTCTGTTAGTACTAGATGTGCCTTTGAATGCCATCTCAAGTAAATTTTGAAGCAAGCATGGATGTTTCTGTTTCAGTTAAACAGCTGAGAAATTTGAGGACAATTTAAAAAGAGTTTGATAAATTAGAACAAATAACATTAAATAAGAAGGCGCATTATAGATCTCCATGCCATACCACTAATTGAAAAGAATCTATATTTAATTAGAGTTGAATGCTATGGTTGATTGTTTCTTTTTATTTTTGGCTCAAATTTGGAGGGCATTGAAATTTCGGGCCATGCCACCTAAAGTGCCTGTAAATCCTGAATAGGCAGCTATCCAATGTTTTGTTTCTGAATATACACCTTCAAATTAATCCCTTTTCAACAAAGGCTAACTGGCCCAAATTGGCTAGTTCTTTTGTAAAGTTCAGAGAGGTTAAGGGTAGTGGAACGATCCTCTAAGCAAATTTCTGTTTGGCCAAATAGAGACCTAACATCAAAGATGGAGCGTGTCTTACTGAGTGGCTGTGGTGTACTTCCTGAAAGACTTGTGCATGGAACATAGAAAAGCATGTTTCAAACATCTATAGAGACACATGTTTCAAGGAAGCTTTGTAGCAAAGTACCACAACTGTTGTTTTGACTTTCTGGCCATGGGAAGCAAGCCAAATTCCAATCTACAAGACAACATTTAAGAGGAACGCAAGAAGAAGAAATCAGGGGGTGGTCTGAAAGTGCCTTCCTGAAGCTCATCCAGTGAGTATCACCAGTGCCTGTAAGAGTGATGATAGTGATAGTGATAGTGATAATGATAATAATATACCCTGCACATCTGGCTGGGTTTCCCCAGCCACTCTGGGCAGCTTACAGAATATATAAAACATAATCACATATAATAAAGTGCAAGTGTCTCTGCGTCCAGTCCGTGTCCGTGGGATTGCGCTACTGTGCATGTGCCCCACGGACAGCCGTTGGGACTTGGAACGCAGAGACTTCGGGCGCCGCGTGCCGCTCAGCGACCCCGAGAGCAACTACGGCGCCTACCAGGTGGGAGCAAGGGAGCGCAGGGGCCCCGGGATCTCTGAGGGATCGAGCAGAAACCCCCAGACGGCTCTTTCTTGGGGGCGGCCCAGCCACGAAGCATGGCGGGCGAGGCAGAGAGGGAGCCGGTGGGCGGAACGGAAAGGCTGCGTGGCGAGGGAGCCGGGGGGGACCCATGGCAGGAGCGAGCGTGGCTGGGCGGAAGACTGGAAGGTAGCCGAGGGAGCACGGGCGGAAGCGAAGCGGCGGAGGAGAGAGAGCGACGGAAGAGACGCTGGAAGGAATGTTCTAGCGCCCGTTAATTTAACGGGTGTAATGTCTACTAGTAAAGCATAAAACATTAAAAACTTCCTGATACAGGGTTGCCTTCAGGTGTCCTCTAAAAGTTGTATAGTTCTTTATCTCCTTGACATCTGAATGGGCGCCACTACTGAGAAGACCCTCTGCCTGGTTCCCAGTAACTTTGCTTGTCGCAGTGAGGAAACCACCAGAAGACCCTCGGAAGAGGACCTCAGTGTCCAGGTTGAAGGATGGGGGTGGATATGCTCCTTCAAGGCTTTAAAGGTCAGCACCAACACTTTGAATTGTGCTGGAAACATACTGGAAGCCAATGAAGATTATTTACGACCAGTGCTATATGGGCCTGGCAGCCACTCCCAGTCATCAGTCTAGTAATCCCAGTATTCCAGTTTTCTGGATTAGTCATAGAAACCACATGCATGCTGCCTTGGGTTCCATGACAGAATAAAGGTGGGATATAAATTTAACAATTTTTTTTAAATGGTACACTCATACGGTGTACCGTTATATGTAATTGTAGATTATTTATAATTTCCCCTGCCAACTGCTCATGCAAGGTATAAAACATACTATATATTGAGGCTGTTATTAATCCAAAAGGTTTTATGGAGAATCATTTCCCATTTGACCTGGTGTAGTAACTGCATGGAAACACAGGTTTTGTATGACCACATTCTGGCTGAGGCAAAGTGTTGTGTTATTAAGAGGTACACGTAAGTATGTTGCTGTGGAGACCATCACAGCAACAAGTGGTTTATGGCCATCAAAACATCAGACAGATATTTGCTTCCCAGGAAAACTCAATGAACTAATGCACATTAAACAAATGTAGTTCCACAAGATTTTTGCATTTTTAAAAAATGACTTTTCTGTATCATCTGGGGCAGCCTGATAAAAAGTTCTCTGCACATCTGCTCTCCTAAAGTAATAAAGCTGACTTTTATTAAAATATCCTGGAATTTTTTTATGGAGCCTTGTTTTAAACACGACACCCAAGACCTCTTTCCTGCAAATGTTTTGAAAAGGTTTGTTACAATTCCTTTCTGTGCAAGCTTTGAAACTGGACTCCGTTCACCTCCATATTTAAGAAGAATTGGGCTTACACCTTACTATATAAATGAAAGAATGTCATCACATTGCAGTTTGCTAGGCTACAGGCAGGTGGCACTGCGAACTACAGCAGGATGACAGGCGATGGATGTGCGGCCAAGGCCCCCAGCTCCACTGCCTCTTCCATGTATCAGCCTTGGCGTTGCTGCACCTGGGATCTCGATCTCAAGGCTGACCAGTGCCGCTAATGGCTGCCTCTGTCCCCCGCAGCTGGCCTTGAACCCGTTGCGGTCATTGCTGATTAGGACAAAGGAGCTGTAGGAGGAAGAGGAGGAGTGGCCAGAAGATGAAGAAAGAGCTGAGCTTGGAGGGGAGTCCCTTCTCCATCCTCTGGACCCTCTGGGAAACTCAACAAACCTGCTGCACCCACTTGGTGTGGAGCGTACAGCTGAATGGGACACAGCTTTGGGCAGCCTGAGCAAGCGCTGTCCACCTTGGGCCTGCCCATTGCTTGGACCCTGGAGGCTGAGAGGGAGGGTGTGCCCAAATGTGTGTGTGTGTGTGTGTGTGTGTGTGTGTAACTTTGTATTAATGTAACATTTTCACATGTAACTGTGAACTGTGTATTTTGGTAATACAGCGGTACCTCGGTTTTCGAACGTAATCCGTTCTGGAAGACCGTTCGAGTTCCAAAACGTTCGAAAACTGAAAACTCAACAGCCGACAGCTAGGCCTCCAGATGTTGCACTCAGCGGATGCCGCATGGCATGTTCGACTTCTGAAGTGTGTTCGAAAACCGAAGCATTTACTTCCAGGATTACGGCATTCAAAAACCGAAACGTTCGACTACTGAGACGTTCGAAAACCGAGGTACCACTGTATTTTTGTTGAGTTGTCTGTTATTGCTTCAGTTTTCTGTACACTGTTTAGAGATATTATTAATATATTAAGCGGTATAGAAATGGGGCAAATAAAGAGGAGCAGAAGTCAGTGGCAGTGGCATGAGGTGGAAAGAGAAAGGTCTAAGCCACCTTACCTTGATCTTTAAACCCCCAACGATACTGCTGTGGGAAGCATGAGAAAAGTTACCTTTTACAGCTCATTTACATGACTCACACTGGATAGATCTTAAGAGTGTTTATGATGTGCACAGCCTTGTAAGTGTTCAACCTTTCATTGAGTTTAGGTTTAAAAGACTTCAAATATATTTGTGGTATGGTATCCCTACTGCTTTAGTGTGCAACGTAGCAAGTTTCACACCTAAATACACAGAGAAATCCAAATGCATGATGAAGGAATATAACTATGTAGAGCTTGTGATCTATAAGATTTGAATGGGAGTGGGTAAGGGAACTGGAGAGGAAGCGGGGTATGGGGGCTTAAAAACAGCTCCCTTGAGATAAATTTTACAAAGCATTTATATGCTCCTCTAATTAGAGATATATCCGCAAAGGAAGTGCATTATCTTTCACTTCTGCAATAAGAAAAAAGATCCTGATAAGTCCTAACGGCTGCTTTTTTATTTTGCAAGAAACAACATACGAAAATGTCAAGAATGAAGTCAAGCCTGAAGGAGGAGAAATCGCTCGGCATCTCAAGTGATCTCATATCAACCAACAAAGAAAAGAAAGAAAGAAAAAACAAACAGACTGTCCGTAACAAATATATTCAAATACAGTATTTTATTAACCTTAAAACCCATGACAAAGCCACTACTGGAAATAAAATGCAGACAGATCGACCATTTCAAAGGAACTGAAGGTTTCTTGTCTGCTTTTTCAAAAACTTCAAAAAAGAAAAGAAACCTTGCGATTTGATTCCTTAGAAACAAAACTTTTTATTTAGCATAAATATCATACAGAAAAGAACCGTACAAAAAAGACATAGCTTAACTATGTTTGCTTACATCTTGGCCATTTCCCCTTCTAAACACTTTAAAAAAAAGAACTTCACTACCATGAAGTTTCATGAGGGTGAAAGAGGAGAGCGCAAAATATGGTCTGAAGCTCAACATCAAAAAAACTAAGATCATGGCCACTGGTCCCATCACCTCCTGGCAAATAGAAGGGGAAGAAATGGAGGCAGTGAGAGATTTTACTTTCTTGGGCTCCATGATCACTGCAGATGGTGACAGCAGTCACAAAATTAAAAGACACCTGCTTCTTGGGAGAAAAGCAATGACAAACCTAGACAGCATCTTAAAAAGCAGAGACATCACCTTGCTGACAAAGGTCCGTATAGTTAAAGCTATGGTTTTCCCAGTAGTAATGTATGGAAGTGAGAGCTGGACCATAAAGAAGACTGATCGCCAAAGAATTGATGCTTTTGAATTATGGTGCTGGAGGAGACTCTTGAGAGTCCCATGGACTGCAAAAAGATCAAACCTATCCATTCTTAAAGAAATCAGCCCTGAGTGCTCACTGGAAGGACAGATCCTGAAGCTGAGGCTCCAGTACTTTGGCCACCTCATGAGAAGAGAAGACTCCCTAGAAAAGACCCTGATGTTGGGAAAGATGGAGGGCACAAGGAGAAGGGGACGACAGAGGATGAGATGGTTGGACAGTGTTCTCGAAGCTACTAACATGAGTTTGGCCAAACTGCGAGAGGCAGTGAAGGATAGGCGTGCCTGGCGTGCTCTGGTCCATGGGGTCACGAAGAGTCGTACACGACTGAACGACTGAACAACAACAACCACCCTAGATGGAGCTGTGTTTGTTCAATATCAATGTTTCTCCAAAGCAGCATATCCCACTTCCCCACTTCTCTTTTAATATAATGTATTACTGGGTCCCATTTATTCAGCACTTCTGCACCCCCCCCATTACCTTTTAATTTTTATCACACACAATTGCTCCCATATCTTCCTGATTAAATCCAATTTACCGGTACTTAGAACCATAGTATCGTAGAGCTGAGAGGGTGATCCAGCCATCCAACCTCTGCTTAAAAACCTCCAATGAAGGAGAGCATGGTGCCTCAGGAGCTATCCAGCTGCTTTACAACTTCTATTAAATTCTTTTATTAAAAGTCAATCACTTCCGTTCTTTCTGCATCAATTTATCAGAAAAGGTGTGGTTGTACATTGCTGTAACCACCGATGAAGACGTAAGTGGAGATATGGAAAGAAACAGGACCACAACTTTACTGTTAATACATCTGTGAAATCTATTCCTATCCTCACCCACATTTTCAATATTTCATCTAAGGAGGGGTGGGGAAACTTTTTATCTCCCTGGGCCAAATCCTTATCAGAGTCAGCTTCACGGACCATATCTGACAGGCTGGTGGCCTTTTTCCACCATGGAACTCAAGACTGCATGCATGTGGTTGCAGACCAAGGCTTCGTGCGTCCGCCATCCCCAAGAAGTAGAATAAGGACACCACACACTTACTTTGGATTGAAACAGGCCACAACTTTATTGAATCCAACTGAAAGAGGTTTGGCATAGGCATTAACTTTCGGCCCACTTGCCAAATCCAACAGTGGGAGTTCCAAAGACTTACATCAAATACGGGGAGACCTCCAGGTATTGCTGTCTGGGGAGTGCTATAGTCCCTGGCCCCTGACTGGGCATAAGGACATAGGCAACTCTGCCCAGATCTCTTTAAGAGGATATCCAAGAATTAACCTCCTCTCCATCCAAGACTAAGATTGTCTCCATCCAAGACTAAGATTGCCTAACCAAGTTGTGACAATCGCCATGAGGTAGGCAAAACCACCAGGCTGGTGTCAATTTGCTTGGTGGACAAATTCCTACCTGGCCGCGAATATGGTGACCAGCGTTGAATAGCAAGGCCAAAATATCAAGGATAAACCAGGTAAAGAGTAAAGAGTTCAGGTGAGGGCTATTTAAATGCCCTGGGAGAAGACCTGAGGGAAGCCTACCTGCTCTGGCAGTCCCACCCCCAAGGTCAGCCCTGCCTCCAAGCCTGCCTGCCATTGGCCAATCAGACAGGCAGGCTTGGATCAAGCACCTGATAGGCAGAGGAGCCATTACACCCTCACTCCCCCTGCTCAGATAGGATTCCCAATGCTTGGGATTTCCTTATCGGGTCCTGGAAGCCTCCGCCATCCCACGATGCCGCTACACCTTGAAGCTGAACAGACTTCTCAGGATGTCACTGCTTCAGGTACTGATGTGTACTGATGCGACTCAGACCTGCTTTAGTTTCAGGAAGATGGTGGTTCCATGTGCCTTCAGATCATACTTTGGAACCATATATTTTATATCAAAGGGGGGTGGGGAGTTATCGCCATTGTTTGATTTCCCCATAATAAGGAAAGGGGAAAACACAAAGCTTGGTTTTTCTAAATCAGGAGTCAGATCTGGAATGAAACCAAGCATCCTCCAATCCCACTTCAGAAAACTGGGCTGTTTTCTGAAGCACCAAAATGGCCTCTAAACTGAATCTTATAGCTTGTGCATAGTCTAAGGTTACCAGATTTTTTTCAATGAATCCAGGGACACTTTTCAACTTCAATGGATTATATCTGTAATGGATTGTAAATCTGTAAATCCGGGGACTGTCCCCGGGAAACGGGGACATCTGGTAACCTTAGTGCATACCCCTAGCAAGTGTGACAGCATAGAACATAATTTTAATATCAACCCACATCACCCCAAGCAATAGTTCATGTCTTCAGCTGCCAGTAATCAATTGAACCCAAATGCTGTCTAAATCTACATGCTCTCACTCATCACATTAGTCTCTCCCCCCCTTTGATGTTTTCACCTCTGTTGTAATTTAGACTGTGGTCTTTGGGAGCAGGGGCGTGTCAGTTTTGCTCGTGTCACTATGTAAAGCACCAGGCACGTCAATAGTGCTTTATAAACAACAATTGTTCTACTTTTAGATCAGGTAGAATATATTTCTGGTGTCTACCTTTGTTCCTTGAGTATATGATGAATTAACTGAACTGGATGCTAGAGAGCCAGCTTGTTTGGAAACCTCCATTACTCCCTCAGATTTTGAAGAACTAGTATTTTGGGCATGGTTTTTGGCATCTCTAGTTAGCAAAGAACATGTGCAGCTGCACAAAAAGTGACAAAATAATCAAATAAAGGCTCTGCTCTCTAAATGCCAACAGAGAAGCTTTAGGGTTAGAAGTCTGATGAATCTCTCTCTCTCTCTCTCTCTCTCTCTCTCTCTCTCTCTCCCTCTCCCTCTCTCCCTCTCCCTCTCCCTCTCCACCCCCCCAGGCTTATAAATCCATTGTTAAGCTCTTATACTGCTCTGCAAAAGATATTTCTGTTTTCATTCTGTCCTTCAGGGTTCGCCCAGTCTATTTGTTGCTGCTTTTGCTGCACTCAGCAATTGTAGCAACTGCTGGTCTTTTGTTTTTTCGGCCAATGTCTAAATCGAGTGTATGGATTTCTTGAAAGCCAAAATTTTGAGCTCAGTATATATATGAGAGGACTCCCCTCTCCGTTTTATTTTGGTTTTTTGTTTAAATTGCTGTTATTTTTTTACCTATGCCATTTTAAACTGTGATATTAATACTGTATTCTTAGTTCTAGATTTTGATTTATGTGGAAACAATTTTTTCCCATTTCGTTGTGATTTTTTTTTGATGTGGTTTATTTATTTATGACTTTTGTAATTATGTAAATATTGTCATGTTCTAAGCCACCTTGAGCATTGTTCTTAACTGTGGAAAAGCAGCATACAAATAAAAAAATGATGATGATGATGATGATGATGATGATACTGGTATAATACAGTTTTTCCTCACAAGGAACACCTCTGATCCAAACAAAAATGTGAATAAAAATACCGTACTGCGACATAGTAAACTACAGTAGTTACTAGTCATCACCTTTTGTCCTGTCCATTTTTAAAAAAAAAAAGGAGAACTGGAAAACTTTTTTTATACTATGCTCCCTTTACATTTCCCTTGCTGCTACTTAATGGCACATTTGCCCTGCCAGATTTCATTATTAACAGATATTAAAATAGCAGGAATATCTATTTTCTGAATGCCTTTACAAATGAGGAATGTTTACAAATAAGGGATGCCACATTTGCAGCACCTGTTGCTTTTAAAATTCCACTTGGCATTTTCAAGGACATTTGAACGCCTATGATTCATATGTTAAAATACAATAAAATTCTTACATTGTAATAAATATCGCAATTGAATGAAGGGTTTTTACCTTGGCCATATTCACAGAATCAGAGAATTGTTACTCATTTGCAACAACTGCCCACTTCTCATTGAATTTGGCAAGGGTTTCTAGGGGGGGGGGCCTGTCTGCAAGAAGTCATCCCCAGACTTTTTGGATGCTTCCAAGAGATCCCACTTAGCCCTTCCCCATGTTTTATATGCCCTGTACAGCCAAAATACAAAAACCTCACAGCATCATTTTTCACGCATAAAATCATCAACAGGTAATGCAGGTTACCACTTGCAGGAGATGAGGAGCCACACCTGATTCCTGCAGCTTTTACACCAGGGCTGGACATCCTTTGGTCCTCCAGGTGTTGCTGGACTCGACCCCCATCACGCCTGACCTTTGACCATGACGACCGAAGCTGATGGGAGCTGGAATGTAAAGCTGGAATGGGCCCCAGGCTGCCCATCCCTGCTTTACATAGTTTGGCATCACAATGTGCATGTTTAAAAGAAATCAGGATGAAGGTAAGGAGGAAGGAGGTATTTGCAGTCAGAGCAGCTATTTGTGATGTAGGCTATCCCTATTAATTTTTGTGGAGAGAGCGGACAGAACCTACCAGAAGAAACAAACCAACCCCAGAGTTTTAGGTTTATGCTGCTGCGATATTAACATTTCCTGGGAGTTGGTTTTGTACTGCTTTACAAAGAGGCGTCTTTCTTGTCACTGGCGATGGGTGAATTTGTCAGTTTTGGTTTCTGTTTCTCGTTTTTCTGTCCTTAATCTCCGTTCACCACATGTCTGCATGAATTTGCGACTGATTGTAGAAAACGTTCTAATGAAAATTCACCAACATCTTAGTGCAATTTTTTCCTAATGTACACATTTTTTTGTCTGTCCCTTCGCCTAATCTACACATTTTTGCAGGCTGTTTCCACTAACAGGTTCATTTGGGTGCATGTTACTTGGCTGCAGAACCGCACTGTAAAATTTGGAGAAATGTGAATTTCAAGAGACAGCTGCATGTAAGTCTGCCTCTTGTTTGGAAAGGTGAAAATGAGGCGGGTTTGCCTACAGATGCAAACTAAACCACATTTCTCCCCCATCTTTACTTGTCATGTGTGAAATGTATGGGTAATGGCAATCATACTCTGAAGTGAGTTAACTAGATATACATCCAGGTAGCCAAGCCTGATGGATTTTGGTGCTTCTCTTAGGGTAGCAATTGTGGCTTCCATTGTCGCTTCCTCTAGTCAGTGTATTCATCAGGCAGGGCATATAAGGACAGAGGAGTAATTTGAGGGTGCCAGAGAGATATAGTGAACAAGCTCTTTTTGTCATGGCAGTGTGAGCAAATGTTGACTGCAGTCACAGACAGCTCTAATTGAAGTAGCCCAGTCCAACCATAGTTAGACCTCCCAGGGTACTTCCACATCCTCAGCTCCACTCACTGCCAGATTCTGATTGGCTAGCAGCAGGGTCAGCCCAAGACATTTTGGCACCTGAGGCAAACCACAAAACGGTGGACCCTCCCACCAGGGTAGGAGGCATGAGTGAAGATCTACATCGGGAACAAGGGGGAGAATCAAATCAAATCAAATCAACCTTACCCAATGGTTGAAGTGGGAATCGAAGCTACTAACATGAGTTTGGCCAAACTGCGAGAGGCAGTGAAGGATAGGCGTGCCTGGCGTGCTCTGGTCCATGGGGTCACGAAGAGTCGGACACGACTGAACGACTGAACAACAACAACAACAACCCTAGATGGAGCTGTGTTTGTTCAATTTCAATGTTTCTCCAAAGCAGCATATCCCACTTCTCCACTTCTCTTTTAATATAATGTATTACCGGGTCCCATTTATTCAGCACTTCTGCATCCCCCCCCCATTACCTTTTAATTTTTATCACACACAATGGGAACAAGGGGGAGAATCAAATCAACCTTACCCAATGGTTGAACTGGGAATCAAAGGCTGTCACGGGGGGTGGGCCCCCCCGCTCTGAATCACGACAAAAGGGTGCAGAGCCCAGGAGAATCCAGAGGGCAACTCCCGCCATTTCCTCCCTAGGGATAGGCGGAGACTAGCAGTGCCTTCTAGTCGCCAAGAGGCCACTGTGCGGGAGGAATGGGTGGGGGGGGGAGGGCATAGTACCAGATTTATAAACAACAACAACAACAACAACACCTATATTTATATGAATATCTACTGAGAAGGTCCATAAAAGCAACTGTACCGAAATAAATTATTGTGAAAATAAGAAATTGTCCTTGTTACATTTCCTTCAGATTTACTTTCTCTTACTCGTTCAGCTCATACAAATGAATAAAGTAGATTAAATTTGAAAAGGTTCTGCTAGGATGCTTGTACCACTTGAATAATTAAATTATCAGACACCAGCATGAGACGACATGAAAATATATGAAAAGGCATCCTACAGCCATATTCAATAATAAATACCTTCTGGGTGTCATAGAACAGAAGCCCTCAACAAAGCTGTCAAAACTTGTGCTGTGTTCAGTTGGCTGAATCAGCAACGCACCATCTAGTTCACAGAAGTTACACACACACACACACACCCCTTACACAGATTTCTAATTCTTTATCTCTTGGTTGAAAGGGAGCTTCCCTTGTTTTTCTTGTCTCCCTGTAGGCTACAAGTCGTTTACCGGTATTCATAAAAATGTTTTATTCGCAGTCAATGGGGGACTAAATATATGAATCGTTAGGCACTTATGTGGATAAAAAAAATAATGTTAGAAAGAATGGGCTTTTAAAGGAATAAATCCACATCAGAGCAGAAATCACTAAAGAGGATTTCAGCAGATCTTAGGCAGAGAGCAAGTTTTATGGGTAGCTTCACTGCTCAGTCAACCACTAGAGACCTGAACCTCAATCTCCACTATCTAAGCTCAACAATGAGGGCTTATCCTCACTTTTCTTTCTTCCATGCTTTCCAGGTTTGGTCCATGTTTTAAAGATCCGTACCCAAGCACTCTTCTTTTGTTCTGGAGCTTTCTCTGTGAAAACCCGCTCTTTACTGCAGACAGCAGTCGCAAGAGACCAAGTTGCCATTTGTTGTGCTTCAGCTTTAAAGAGCTTAGTCCACAACACCAACCATCAAGGGCTCTGTGTATCTTCTCCCAGGGAACACAGGGGAGCATAATGGTTCCTTTGTGTGAGCCTGAGCAGAGAGGGCCTGCACAGATGGTTGGGTATGGAATACCTGGACTAGGGACAGAGCTTTGACCATACACATCCACACACCCTTTAAAAAGAATTGTCGAGCAAGTAGATTCATTGGTGCCCAGGCAATTTTAAATTGTTGCATTTGTCTGTCTTCTGCTGTTTTTGTTTTAGCTTGGCCTCTTTTCAATTTAAGAAGATGCCTTAGGTATTTGGTACTCCTGCAAACTCCGGCAAGCGGTGCCATTTTTTGGCTACATTTGCAGAAGCACTTCTTGTTGTTCAGTCGTTCAGTCATATCCGACTGTTCGTGACCCCATGGACCAGAGCACGCCAGGAAGAAGTACACACTGACTTATATCAGAAATAGAGGGAATATGATGGTGGTGCCAATGGACATGACTGTTATGTGAGATATACACACACATATACGAAGCAGATGTGCACAGTTGGTGTGTGTTCGTGTTGGAAATCCCTGCCTTAGAAAGATCAGTAGCAGACAAAGGAAAAGCACGAAGAGATAGAGAATGTGAAGGGAGAGAGGACAGGTAGTAAAGAACGTGGGAATGGAGATTCTTCGTGGTAAGCAGAAGAAAATTGAACCGGACATGACAAGATACAGAAAGCCTAGCCAAGGATTGTTATAGAGGGGTGAGGTGATCAAAGTCAAGCGCAGGATAGAATGAGGCAAGTAGCAACATTGAACAACGATGGATGGGGCACAATAGAGATAGGTGAAGCCTACCTAGCCAGACACTGCCACTAGTCAACATGAGGAACAATCTCATTGGACTCTGTTTTATGTTGTCTTTTTGTTCTGTGGATTATCTGACCAAATATTATTCTTTATTACACTTATATGCTTTTGCCTTACAAGAACGGGCACCCTGAGTGACACTACAACCAACTCAGTTTGGGGAACTCAGGAACAAGGCAAAAGTATTTGTATCTTGCACAGCGCTAACATTCAAACCATGTTTGGAATTCTCTGCTTGTTCACTTGGAAGTAGAAGAAGAGGAGTTTGGATTTGATATCCCGCTTTATCACTACCCGAAGGAGTCTCAAAGCGGCTAACATTCTCCTTTCCCTTCCTCCCCACAACAAACACTCTGTGAGGTGAGTGGGGCTGAGAGACTTCAGAGAAGTGTGACTAGCCCAAGGTCACCCAGCAGCTGCATGTGGAGGAGCGGAGAAGCGAACCCGGTTCACCAGATTACGAGTCTACTGCTCTTAACCACTACACCACACCGGCTCTTGTAAGTAAGTCCCATTGGTATTAAGATTTACTCCTAAGAAACTAGGATTGCCTTGGGTGATAATTGAGAATGCAGCAGTAGCTAACAAACAATTACATGCAACACTAGGTGGTATTAAAGTGCCGGCCAAGTCACATTCTGCTTGCTCTGTATAAAACATCCGATTAAGACCAGCTGCTTCGACATAAAGTTACTGTTCACTGCTATGATTCATGTAACTTATGCATCCCAGAATGCTTTCAAAAGCTTCAGCATATCTAGTGATTTTATAGAACTTTGGTTGATGGGCTTTTACTGCTGTTCTTACCGGTTTTTTTGTTTTGTTTTTGCTGCTGTGTCTCTGAAGTAATAATATTTAGTGTTTTGCATCTTGATTGCAATTTTATATATTTTAATTTATTTTGTTAGCTGTCTTGAAATTTCTGGAAAGGTGGTATATAAATATATTATATTTAAAGGTATATAAATATGCTATCTAAGCTAGAAAGAGGTTTATTCCCTCAGCAAATACTCTAAAAAAATGTCAAGGTTATCTGCTTACATTTACAATCAAATCCAATAGTAACGAAGTGTCTTTCAAGGCAAAGCAACTAAAAAGATACAGAAGTGTGGCCATTGCATCACCCCAGCATTCAGACATTTTAAGAAAAGAATGCTTGTGAAAAAGAATTTGAAGAGCAATTCAGTCACAATTCAATGGTTCCTGTCTGCCTTTATTTACTGATGCTCTTCCAAAATACTTGCCATTATCACCCATGTGGTGGAGGGAGACTCCTCTGCTACAAGAGCCTTTATGCCAAATGAAAGTTCATATTTCAGTGTCAAGGATCGAGGTGGAAGTTTTGTCCCCCACGCCAAAAGTGACCACAGCCTGTTACTCAACAGCAAATGGTAGCTGCTCACTCATATGGGAGAAAATAAAAGGGTACATTCAAGGACATCATGCAGGACACAATTCCCTGCCTCAGAAGACTGGAGCTGATTCTAAAATCAGTAGGAGTCATAAGGAACCAAGCTTGCATTTGTCTACATTGGCCTCAGTCCTTCATCTAACACAGTCTTGTTCACATGAGTTCCATTTCTTAGTTATGCTGTGCCGAGAAGGATGGAAGATTAAGAATTTACTGAAATGCATATGTATATGTAGTGGCCATAGTCCCCTGTTGAATTATCCACTGGAGCAGTCCCTAGATTCTGGATACTTTAATAATACAAATACCAGTTTAAAAAATATATATATTTTAGTCACCCAAGAACAATTGCGATCACTTCAAAAGCTCCCTACAAGTAGATGGAGTTGAAAATAGAGAGCCATGGGTGCTATTTGGCCCAACGTGGTTGAGTTACCTTCCACTCTATACAATCGTTTCCCCTCTTTTCGTTCATTCCTGGTTCTTAGATTCTGTTGCTTGACACAATGTACCTGCTTACAGTTCCGTATTTCCTGCAGTTACTCCAGGAAATTTGTGAACACTGATTATCACCCCCAGCATCAATCTTAAGCAAAGAAGGTGCCAAGGACCCCATGCAAATGGAGGAAGGTGCAGTCGAAATATGCATTGTGGCATTAGAGAAAACAAGAACTCCAGAACTTGTTCTTTGCTATACAGATGTTCATCTTATAGCCATGCAAATCCTACCTGGTGTGATGCAGCTGAGCAGGGGCACCTGAGGCTGTCAAGCTGATAAATACTGATTACGCGTTTTAATTTGCACAATCCTTATATGACTTATTTCTTTTTTCTCCTCCATTCTCAGTTTGCTTTAGATTTCTTTGAAAAAAAAGGCACGGTCTAATCCCTTTAACAAGAAACATGTGCATAACAACTTAGAACAGAGGTTGCCAGTTGGTAGCTCATGGGCCCGATTTAAACCAAAAACCAGTTTCTGTTTCCCAGATTTAATGAAAATATGGTAGATATTTTACTCACAGTGTTATTTGAAAGGAAGTAGCCAACAGAAAATATGAGCTTTCTGGTAACTGTTTCCAGGTGTATATGTGATGTCACTGGTGACATCATAGTATACCGGTATATGAAGGACCAACACTGTCATATCCTGTCCGGTGCATGAATTAGAACCATAATAATAAAACTAAAAACTATCACTACTAATTAGTGCTTCAACAGAGCTTTACTCACGTCTTCTTCTGTGCACATGCAGATCTCTATTGGCTTCCTTTAGCATCAATCTTAAGCAAAGAATACTGTAGATTATTTGCAATGATTGAGATTCAGAAATGTATGGAGTGGTCTCTTTCAGATAAAGGAGAAATATGCTGCAATGAACTGCAGCATCTAACCCAAAGAACCACAGGATTGAAGAACTGTACCAGCTGAAGAAAAAATCATGGTTGTTCATATTTACATACATATGGATGAAGTAAATATTAAAACGAAATGCATGCCTTAAGCCATTAACTGAAGGTTGTGTTCCAAAAAAATAGATAGCCTGTCAAAGATTCCACGTGGCTATGAAAGGAAATTTACAACAGGTTTACACCATTTTATATAAAGCCACTCTTCTTAAAACATGAGCAAAATCTCTGCACAAGTCATACATAATTGCCAAAGGAAAAACTAGTTCCTCCTTGATTATCCACCCTGCTGGGATTGATCATAGCTGAGCCAACCTGGCCATTTCTTAACTGGGGTAGCATGAGTAGCACAGCATTCTGCCTCCCCATTCAAGGTTGAATAATTGACCTTGTGCCAGTAAGCCCTCATTCAAACCTGTAGCAATGCCTGCAGTGAGAGTGTCTGGTGAGCAGGCAAGGTATTTGTGAAGACTTGGCAGTCTGGTGAGACTTCCTTGTCTAGAGGAGCTCCAAGAAATAAGGATGGGAGGTAGCCAATCCTGGATGCATTGCTGGCAATGAGTGCTTCACCTAGTGAGACCAATACACTTCACAGTAGCCTTTTGTCTGCTAAGGAGGATTTGAGTATCTTGAGTATCTGCTAAGAAGCAGTTGCCTGCTAAGGAGAAGGAAGTTGTTGCCCGAATACTGTTGAGATGGTACAGGGAGGCAGGCATTAACTGCAGCCAATCTTTGCTGAGGGCTAGAAGGGGAAGAAATGGAGGCAGTGAGAGATTTCACTTTCTTGGGTTCCATGATCACTGCAGATGGTGACAGCAGTCACGAAATTAGAAGACGCCTGCTTCTTGGGAGAAAAGCAATGACAAACCTAGACAGCATCTTAAAAAGCAAAGACATCACCTTGCCGACAAAGGTCCGTATAGTTAAAGCTATGGTTTTCCCAGTAGTAATGTACGGAAGTGAGAGCTGGACCATAAAGAAGGCTGATCACCGAAGAATTGATGCTTTTGAATTATGGTGCTGGAGGAGACTCTTGAGAGTCCCATGGACTGCAAGAAGATCAAACCTATCCATTCTCAAAGAAATCAGCCCTGAGTGCTCACTAGAAGGACAGATCCTGAAGTTGAGGCTCCAGTACTTTGGCCACCTCATGAGAAGAGAAGACTCCCTAGAAAAGACCCTGATGTTGGGAAAGATGGAGGGCACAAGGAGAAGGGGACGACAGAGGATGAGATGGTTGGACAGTGTTCTTGAAGCTACTAACATGAGTTTGGCCAAACTGCGAGAGGCAGTGAAGGATAGGCGTGCCTGGCGTGCTCTGGTCCATGGGGTCACGAAGGGTCGGACACGACTGAACGACTGAACAACAACAACAGGACTCCTTTGCCTGATCAGTGTGGATGGGCCAGGAGGCGACCATGAGATCTGCAGTGCTTAGCTATCTGACCTCAGCTGAGCACATGGGTGTCCAGCGATATACCAGATATACTCCCAGGACAAACCAAATCACCAGCTCCCCCCCCCCCGCAAGAGCAAGTTTCTAACAATTGTAAACCTAAGATAGGAGGCAAAACATATAGGCACTATTCTATCACAGGGTAAGTTTCCAGCACACTCTTTCTGTATTTGGGCTGCAATGGTGGCTGGACTGAGAACACCAACCATGAACGCTCTTGGCAGAAAGAGATGCCAAGTAATGGGACCAAGTTGTGGTCGAAGGATGTGGTGAATAAATAGGGTCGGCCACTGACTCTTACCGAGCCTCTCTTTTTCCAGGCCCCTTATCCCATGAGGGTATGTATGCATTTTGGGTAGTATGCCCTCCTCTTCCGGGTAGAAAACCACCCAACTTCCAGTGAACATGGCCCCCAATTTAGGCCTTGGCCACCTGGGCAGCTTCAAGTGCTTTGGTAAATGGAGGAATGGAGTGAGAAAGCTTTGAATGCCACTGTAAAGCATTGCTTGTGCACAAGGAAAATAACTTAGGCTGCAGCCCATGTACCTGGGAGTAAGGCCAATTGGCATGGGTAGGACTGGGCATGATTAGGACTGCACCATTAGTTAAGGTATCATGTGTGACATTGGCTACCATGGTTAATACGATTTTCAGATCATTGTCATATTGTTTCCAGGCATAGTTGCCATATGGTGAAAGATAATCCCAAAGGTTTGGCAGAGGGCTAGAAAACCCAGATATCAGCATGCTCTACAGGAATATAAAAGGGCACACAAATTTGTGGTGGACTGGCACATATCCCTGAGACAGCTCGGATACAGCATTCAACTCTGCCAGGTTGGTGTGTGTGTGTGTGTGTGTGTGTGTGTCAGCAGCATTTACCTTTGTTCCAAAGGATATGATGTGTACCAAAGGATATGATGTGTACCTGCAGAATCTAGTCACAGACATAAAGGAGTGATAAAGGTATTAGAAGAGAGACGTAGGATGCAGGTGAGCATGTGTGTGTGTAGACTGTCATCCATGGTTGTGGCTGTGCTAGGGTGTTAAGATACAGGGCAAGGGACTCACCTGTAGACAGGGTCAACAGGCTGGATGCGACTATAATAATAATAATAATAATAATTTATTATTTATACCCCGCCCATCTGGCTGGGTCTCCCCAGCCACTCTGGGCGGCCTCCAACAAATACCAAAATACAATACAAAGTCACAGTTTAAAAACTTCCCTAAACAGGGCTGCCTTTAGGTATTTTCTGAATGTCAGGTAGTTGTTTATTCCCTTGACTTCTGATGGGAGGGCGTTCCACAGGGCGGGCGCCACTACCGAGAAGGCCCTCTGCCTGGTTCCCTGTAGTTTTGCTTCTCGCAGTGAGGGAACCGACAGAAGGCCCTCGGCGCTGGATCTCAGTGTCCGGGCTGAATGATGGGGGTGGAGACGCTCCTTCAGGTATACAGGACCGAGGCCGTTTAGGGCTTTAAAGGTCAACACCAACACTTTGAATTGTGCTCGGAAACGTACTGGGAGCCAATGCAGATCTCTCAGGACCGGTGTTATGTGGTCCTGGCGGCCACTCCCAGTCACCAGTCTAGCTGCCGCATTCTGGATTAATTGCAGTTTCCGGGTCACCTTCAAAGGTAGCCCCACGTAGAGCGCATTGCAGTAGTCCAAGCGGGAGATAACCAGAGCATGCACCACTCTGGCAAGACAGTCTGCGGGCAGGTAGGGTCTCAGCCTGCGTACCAGATGGAGCTGGTAGACAGCCGCCCTGGACACAGAATTAACCTGCGCTTCCATGGACAGCTGTGAGTCCAAAATGACTCCCAGGCTGCGCACCTGGTCCTTCAGGGGCACAGTTACCCCATTCAGGACCAGGGAGTCCTCCACACCCGCCCGCCTCCTGTCCCCCAAAAACAGTACTTCTGTCTTGTCAGGATTCAACCTCAATCTGTTAGCCGCCATCCATCCTCCAACAGCCTCCAGGCACTCACACAGGACCTTCACCGCCTTCACTGGTTCTGATTTAAAAGAGAGGTAGAGCTGGGTGTCATCTGCATACTGATGAACACCCAGCCCAAACCCCCTGATGATCTCTCCCAGCGGCTTCATATAGATATTAAAAAGCATGGGGGAGAGGACGGAACCCTGAGGCACCCCACAAGTGAGAGCCCAGGGGTCTGAACACTCATCCCCCACCACCACTTTCTGAACACGGCCCAGGAGGAAGGAGCGGAACCACTGTATAACAGTGCCCCCAGCTCCCAACCCCTCTAGCCGGTCCAGAAGGATGTTATGGTCGATGGTGTCAAAGGCCGCTGAGAGATCCAGCAGAACTAGGAAACAGCTCTCACCTTTGTCCCTAGCCCGCCGGAGATCATCAACCAGCGCGACCAAGGCAGTTTCAGTCCCATGATGAGGCCTGAATCCTGATTGGAAGGGATCCAAATGGTCCGCATCTTCCAGGCGTGCTTGGAGTTGTTCAGCAACCACCCGCTCAATCACCTTGCCCAAGAATGGTAGATTTGAGACTGGGCGATAGTTGGCCATATTGGCCGGGTCTAGAGATGTTTTTTTAAGAAGCGGTTTGATGACCGCCTCTTTCAGCGGGTCTGGAAAGACTAGGTTGCCATCATAAAAATTTTAGGGAACTGTGAGGTCAGGACATTTCTTCATTGAATTGTAGGCACAAACAAGAGAGCCAGTGTGGTGTAGTGGTTAAGAGTGGTATACTAGTAATCTGGGGAACCAGGTTCACGTCTCCGCTCCTCCACATGCAGCTGCTGGGTGACCTTGGGCTAGTCACACTTCTTTGAAGTCTCTCAGCCCCACTCACCTCACAGAGTGTTTGTTGTGGGGGAGGAAGGGAAAGGAGAATGTTAGCCGCTTTGAGACTCCTTCGGGTAGTGATAAAGCGGGATATCAAATCCAAACAAACCTTCCCTTAGGCAGAGTGCTCAGGTGTGAGAAGACCACCAAGATACAATTTTTACATGGAAAGCCAGTCCCATACCCATGCTAGCTAAGAGCTTAGTTAACTGACCATTTTATTCCATCTTATGCTTTGATTTGATATGACCGTAATGATAAATAAAGCTGTGGCCATTATACTCTGAGAGTGCTGTCCATCTTCTTATTGCCAACCACAAAACTTCCATTTTTGCAGATGATTGTGTTCCCTCTGCTCACTTTGCTTCAGGATACAACAGTCCACTGAGAGACCAAGTCCTTTGCCTTTGGTGGCAGCAAGCTCTGCCAGTGGCTTCTCCTCGTTTAAATGTGCTTGCCCATAGTGTCAACCATTTGCTTCTTAGGCCTGAGAATCTCATGATGAAAAGCTTTTGAGAACCATTGTCAACATGATACTACTACAGTAAAATACTTTTTTTTTGTAAGACTGGTTAAGAATTCTCTAAATTACTGTGATACCACCCTAATGAAGACCATATGAAGTGTCATTGAGACCTTGGAGTTGGGGAAAGGGGAAACAGATACTGCATTTTAAAATGTATGTATTTTATATTCACATAATCTCAAGATACTTTCTTTCATGAAATAGGTTTTTTCCTCATATAGACATAAATACAGTGTCAACTATGAAAAACATTACAAAAAGTGTTTCTGTTTAATTTAACAAGTAGAAAAATATTACTAGCTTACATGGCAATTATGACTTTAATATTGTACAGAAGTAATTCATAGATTTTACAAATAAATTATATCGTAAATGTCCTCCTTTTCTAAATGTGCCCTGGGGCATTTAGGCACACCAGATGCTTGTCTCTATAACTTAGGACCACATTCAGTGCCAGTCAAATGTTCTGCCAACAAGCTCAAAGAATTTCTGATTAGGTTCACGAAAATATCCGTGTAGCTTTTCAAGTAAAATTGGGTCTACTTTGGGGTGTGCTCTTCCTTTCGACTCATGTAAACACCTATCCCTGCCACTGTCCCTTAAGCAGTAAAAGCCTTTTGTTTTATTGAAGTAAAAGTTTGAAGCATTTATCTGAGGTGACAGATTCAGAAACCTTTCTACTTTGACTATCTCTGGGAAAGGATCCTTGATTAACTTATCCCCATCAACAATGTGAATGTGATCCAGAGGAAAATATTTCAGCCAGTTTTGCATGTGAAAATAATACAAGCTCCTGTTTATTGCTTTGTAGTTTATGTTGAGTTCACCACCCTTCACCAGGAATTCTTCGATGGAGGGATAAAGCTTATGTTTTTGCATGTGATTAAAGAACACTTGAGTATAGTCCGATAGCACTCTCTCTGTTGGGTCTCGTAAGATAAGGAGCAATCGGATAAATTTGTTCATTCTATAAACTCTTTCAGGCACTTTTGGTGAAGTGAAATATGCTGGAGTTTTCTCCACTGTTATCTGGTATGGGTACGAGAATGGCATTTGGCTCACATACCACTGCAATCCATTTGAATAATGTTCTTCCCAGTCAAAGAAGTGGACTTCGCTTTCTGCTGCTGCCATATCCGGATGGAGGCTTAGCATCTCTAGTAACGCTCTTGTTCCACCTTTCCGTACACCAATGATGATAGTCTGTGGAAGCCGCTGAAGTGTCCCATTGAGGTGGATGCTCTCTTTGAGGTCACCTTTCCTAAAGGGCTCTTTCGGAGTAGCAGCCTCAGCTTTAAAACTGGCAGCAGGCCTGGAAGGAACTGCCTGAGGTTGAACAAAAAGCAATGCTGCTCCCAGCAGAAAAACAGCCATGTCCGGTCTTCTCTTGCACTACCAGCAAACAGGACATGAAGAGAACATCACTAGGAAGCTGAGGCCCTCTTTTTGTGCAAAAATGTGTTTCTTAAGCAGATTATTCACTAGGAACATAAAATAAAAGAAAAAATCAGGTTATAAATGTCAGTTCAAATACTGCACCTGTGCTCAGTATTATTTTTACTTTAGCATAAGAGTGAAGAGGTTTTCTCTAACTTTCTTGCACTTAAGAATATTCAACCACCCCTGGGAGAAATATATGGTATTTACTACACATTTAGAAGATCCTAATTTCCATTTCAGGTCTTTCGTGAGGATCACAGCTACAAGAAGGTAATCTGCTCTGTGCCTGTATTCTCACAAACATTTAATATAATAACAAGGTGAACACAAGTAGCTTGTCTATTATATCTTTGGGTCTTTGGGAACCCAAATGGAAAATATAACATGCAGAGGGATAGCCATGTTAACACAACTAAGAGTATTGTAATATATTTAGGAGTAAAACATTTCCAGAAGTGTTGGACATGGGTTCCCCAACAACTTTCATGAAAATAAATGATTTTTTTTGGGGGGGGGGAGAAGTAACTTGAAAGCTTATGTTGTGGTGGCCATAACCACAAGGAAACACAATCTCTTGGCACTTCCAGCAACAGCACTGCTGAAACCCAGCACTGCCAGATACTCACTTCCATGGATTTTCAAATGACTGGAGAAATACTGGTAATGCTGAGAACACCATGTGCCCAGTGCTAGAGGTCACAACTTCTCAATACATCTTTAAATAACTATTGCGTTGTTAACAAGGTGCTTGTGCCCATCTTCATATTCAGTTCAAAAGCCACTGGTAGTTCTACTAGATGTTAACATCTAGGGCAGTAATTATGCTGCTTCAGAAATGATATATGAATCCACAGTATATGTAAGGCTATGTATAAAGGTTCTTAAAAAGCATTTAAGAAATCAAGATTAACATAACTCTCTTCATTAAGGACAAGCGAGAGATAGGATGGAGAAAATGCCCCATGCAATGAATGGATACCCAGGGTAGGTAGCATGGAATGTATTTTTGTGAGCTCTTCATTACACTCCCATAAGGGACTCCACACAGTAAAGTATCAGAGCAGTGCAACTGAGCATTTATGTAAATGGAAAATTCCTAAGAAAGCCCAGCACAATCACATTTGACCTCAAAAGATGAAACTTCTAAGAAGAACAACAATGAAGTAAATAGCTGAAAGGGAAAGTCAAGGGGGTCAAGTTGCTCCAAAATGCTCGCAAGTTAGTTAAAAAATCACAAAAATGAAGCTCGGCTAGAACACATACCACAGAAATGTAGGAAAGGTACTATCAACCTGAAGAGAATGCAAGCATGGTTAACAAGCAGTCAACAAGGCTAAAAAAAAAAAAGGCATTAAGACTTCCCTGAGAACGCGGAACCTTTCCCCAAATGGGGAGTTCAAAAAAGAAACACCAACTCTAGCAAAACAAATGTTAAGAAAGTAAGAAAAGCCATGCTGGATCGGACTAGAGGCCTATCTATTGTAGCATTCCTGCAGTGGACAACTAGATGCTTAAGGGAAGTCCATCAGCAGAACATGAGCACAACAGCATTCACCCCACTCATGTTCTCCAGCAATTGGTACTCTGGTGAATGTTGGACAAGTCAGGCCAGATGAAAGGAACTACTTCACACAGCATATGCACATAAGTAAACTATAAAGGTTTCTTGTGAAATGCTATTGAAAATGCCACTGATATGTGCTTGCATATGATGCTGACTGGGATGTTTAAGAAAAAGCATACACAGAACAGTCCGTTAATATTTTAAATATGCATCCAGTTTTTAAGAGCTCAAAAACATTCTCAAATACTCCTTTAACCTTTGCCACACTTTCCCCTCAAACTCTCATTTTTTTTCCATTGCAGAGACAATTGTGCACATCTTCCTTGCACATCTAACAAAAACCTGCTTCCTCAGCTTTGCGTAATATCAACAAGCATTTCACATACAGAAATCTTGACAAAATAAAAATGGGAGCATGGCAAAAAAGGTGATAATACACAAACCTGCATCACCCTTTGGGGTGGCAAGGCTCAAGAATTAATTACACAAATTCATGGCCATGATATCTATATGAAACCTCCGGGTTCAGTGGCAGTAATGTTAGCTAGTAATACCAGCTGCTGGGAAGGAAAAGCAGGACAAGTGCAAATGCCTTCAATCCTGGCCCACTTCTAGGTTTCCAACAGGCATCCAGGAAGCACGATGCTAGATCCAGCAGGGCTCTTCTTAGGACAAAGCAGTTTCCTTTTTCCTCATGAGGATGAAGAGCAGTCACTCTTCTGGGAAAACTGAATGATGCAAGTCAGGAGTATTGTTTAGGATTTTTGAGTAAATGCTTGCCCTGATCACTTTTGTCTCTTCTTTCTTCAAGGGGAGCAGATTTTACCAATAGCAACTCATGCCCTCTTCTCACACAGAGACCATGCATGCTTCCTACCAAGCAGAGCCCCATTCTGGATCTGCTTCTGTGCAATGAAACCCAGGAAGGGGCTTTTGATATGTAAAATTAAGTACATGGATATAATCCAATCCAATCCTTTCAAAACGTACAGGGCAAAATCAATTTTAAAATGATGTGCTTAACTGGGTTGTAAATCATGTCAATGTTGTGGATCATATTTGTTTAGGCTCTGTCAAATGGAGACAGGCACTGGCTTCATTTATATTGCTTATCAGTTTCAAAAAACAGTACTTGAAATGAACCAATTCATGGAATTAATTCAGTAATTTCTGAACAGCATCTCAAAGTAGTTCCTTTCATTTTTGTGTGAAATGAATCTGAATTAAGTTCCTTTTTCAATGGAACTTCGTGTGATTTTTAATTTTTGTGTGTGTGTGTGTGTGTTTCATCATCACAGTTAGTTCTGGTGTTAACTTAGGCAGAAAATACAATAGGGTATCACATATGTCTTTGTGAATGCAACTGTGGTGTCCACATTCAGACAATGCAATGGTGCAATAAGATTACCACTCCATCAAACAGAACTGAGTATTGCTCATTGTACTGTATATTAAACCCCAGTGACATCAGGAATGCAGATCAATGCTCTGTGAGAAGTGATTACAGGGAACTAGGCAGAGGGCCTTCTTGGTAGTGGTCCCTGTGAAAAACCCTCCCATCAGAGATAAAGGGAATATACCGGTACTATTTGTCTTTTAAAAGATATCTGAAGGCAGCTCTATACAGGTATAGGGAGGTTTTTAATGTCTGATGTTTTATTAAGTTTTTATATTCATCGGAAGTCGCCCAGAGTGGCTAGGGCAACCCAGTCATATGAACGGGGTACAGTTGTTGTTGTTGTTGTTGTTGTTGTTGTTGATGATGATGATTGCCTGAATAATGTAGGAAAGCAGTAGTAGCAAGACTGTCCTGGTGCCTCAGTAAGCGCTGTCCGATCCTGAACAGACATTTGGCTTAACTACAATTTGGTTTAACTGGGTTATTGGTATGTGTGCCAAACTAGTTTGTTCTATTTAATTCAAATATCAACTTTCTTCCTACGCAAGAAAATATATACAAATGCCAGCTGTTTGTGCAACTGCTAGGACATGATAAACAAGATATATGCAAAATATAGCTTATTTGTTTCCTATGTAATTACAAGTTATGTAAATTATGGTATTTTTATTGGGACCCATTTAGAAATGCAGATTCTTGTAAATTATTATATCCTCAAGGGAGAAAATAGAACAAACAACTAGCAGATTTTGTTTGGTATGACATGTTTTATTCAGAAATCCATAATTTCTATATTTAAAGCATTCAAGAGAATACTTCAGAATTGGGACTATTTGTGGTTTCAAAACCCTGCCAGCAGAAAAATAGGACTTGCAGTACAACCAACACAAAAAGTACTTTCAGAGAGAACTGCTCTTGAAATGAACAGTGGGAGACATTGGGTTGCATCCATCAATGCTGTTCCACTCATACAACACACTTCCACTTGCACAATGGAATTTCCCCTTCCTCTCCTCCTGCCATGCACCTTCAAATGTGTTTCACAGCATTGGGGACTCTCTGGAAGAGATTTGGGGTGAATGTATTGGGGAAACATGTTGGGAAAGATGGAGGGCACAAGGAGAAGGGGACGACAGAGGATGAGATGGTTGGACAGTGTTCTCGAAGTGACTGGCATGAGTTTGGCCAAACTGCGAGAGGCAGTGAAGGATAGGCGTGCCTGGCGTGCTCTGGTCCATGGGGTCACGAAGAGTCGGACACGACTGAACGACTGAACAACAACAACATTGGGGAAACACAAGAAGGGGAAGTTGTATTGCATGAACCAAACTCCACTTCTGCAATGTTGGATACAACCCAATCATTTCGAGAATCAAGAGTATTTTGTACGACAGTTTTTTTCAGTTGTACCCATGAGAGGGCTAATCAGCTAGGAAGGAACTCCCCGTTTGCTGTAAGTGTATAAAGAGACCAGCTCGATCTGGCTCAGAGTCCATCAATCCTAACAGCCTATACTCAAAGGGGAGATGTGCACTGAGGTGCATCTGAGTCACCTCAGTGTACAATAAAGGGCAGAAAGCCAGGATTAGCCACTTATTGTCAACTTTCTATATGGTTGCAAATCGAGATTTGCTGCTGCTAAAGTCTGAAACAGCCTTGGCTATTTACTATTTGAGGAGTTTCACAAGTTCCAGCACTGACATTTTATGAGTGCCCTAAGGAAAAACACACTTAAGATCAGAATATCCCTGTTGTTTTAGCACAGCCTCCCAACAGCTATGGCCCCATCTGCTATGGTACATAAGACATATCCTATGCAGAAGTACAATTAAGAGCCTACATTTATTAATTGCTATTATATGCAAGATTCTAATCATGTCATCTTTTACATTTTACACATTTTACATTTTTTAGCCCATTAAGAATGACTCTGGGATACTGCAGTATGCTCTTGACTTCATTACTGCAAAAATCCCAAAATACAGGCTTTCCTTAGCTTCCCATCTCAATATTTTTCAAAAATATGGCTTTCCTCTCTCCACTCAACTGATACGTTTTATCCTAAGTGTTCTTTTAAATTTATTTATTTTTTGCAGAAAGATCCAATCATATTTGTGAATGAGAACCAAGTTGTGAAGTACAACATTAACATTTTAATCGTAAATATATGTGTGAAAAGCATCTCCCTGAATTAAATGGATCTTAGTGAAGGCAAACTGACAAATGAATATCATGTCTGCGGGACAGACTAAGAGCAGAAGAGCTTTCATCTAAAGTTTGTTTTAAATGAATTATCAGCCCCACACAGCTTGCTTTGGAAACTGGGGCAGTGTTCTGAGATTATCAGTGTTCCCCCTTTCCTCCCCATATAATCTCACTACACCTGCTGCTATTACCTCTGTGAGGAAAGACACAGATATTATTAGTTTAAAAGAGCTGGTGTAATGCTGTGGTTAGTGTGCCAAACTGGACCATGAAGCTCACTTGGGCCAGTCACAATCTCTTAGCCTACCCACAGGGTTGTTGTAAAGGTAAACTGAAAGAACTATGTACACTACCCTGAGGTCACTGGAGGGACGATAGAAATGTAATAAATAAAATGAAAAAAGACAAAAAGGTGATGCTCATCCATGGAGCCATTTTTTAAAAGTTAGTAAATACTGTAATGTTGTTTCTTTAAAAAACAAACAGAAGTATTTCTTCTTCATAGAGAAAAAAGCACACCAGCTATATTAAAACAAGGACCTCACAAATATTGCACACATTGCCATATAATAAGGGTGCCTGTTACAGAGTCAGAGAGTCAGACTACTGACCCATCTAAACTTGCCCTACTGCAGTGACTCTCAAATTCCTAGCACCCAAACCCCAAATCCTTTAACCATAAGTTTACACATCTTCTATGTGTAAAATAGCACTCTGCTGTAGTGGGTGGATTTACATATGAGAGAAACACAGGGTTCCCAAATCTATCTGTCTCTTAGTGGCAATGTGGGCACCTCTGCAGAGGAGAATTCATGAACATCGGGTTGTGGTTAAGGTTGTACGTAACGCAAGAATAATGTGCAAAAAATGTCACCCAGACTGAGGACCAGATAAAGAGCACTTCGGCACTATCCAATGCCCAGTATCAGCAGTTTGGTGGCTGACAAAATAATACATAAAAACGCTTCACATACTTTGTTTTGCCAATGTTTGAAAGGTTAGAACAGATGATACTTTGCAAATACTGTTGTTAAAATCGCATATCATCATCAGGAGACTGATGCTAGAGATGGTGGTAACAGTTAGGCTGATCCCAGATTATCTGACCTTCTATTCATTATTGGTGTTAAAATGGAGCTAGAGCTCAGGGTTTTTACTGTTTCTCTGCCACTGCAATAATGCCTTAACGGGACCTGAAGCGGTGCTCATCTCACTTTATTGGCCAAGGGAGCTGGAGTACAGCTTCCAGGTCATGTGGCCAGCATGACAAAGCTGCTTCTGGCGAACCAGAGCAGCGTACGGAAACGTCGTTTACCTTCCTGCCGGAGCGGTACCTGTTTATCTACTTGCACTTCATGCTTTTGAACTGCTAGGTTGGCAGGAGCAGGGACCAAGCAACAGGAGCTCACCCCGTCACGGGGATTCTACTGCCGACCTTCTGATCAGCAAGCCCTAGGCTCTGTGGTTTAACCCACAGCGCCACCTGAGAAGTTGACATTAGGATGAAACTATATCCTGTTACACAGCTGCATCATAGAGATTAAATTCATATCTGAACAAACTCTCATATGTGGATACATAACATGGGGACATAGCTAAAGCTAAGCCAAACAGAATGTAAGAAAAGATATACTGAAAGACTCTATCTTTGGCTACTGAGACAACAGGTTTGCCATGTTTCATTTCTGTGTAACAATTTTTGGTGCTGTATCCATCTGCTTGTGAAAAGATGAGTGTGAAATTCACCTTCTGTCATCTTCAGAATACTGTGTTCTCTCATACAGGCCATGAAGAAAACCACCAGCATATGCTTATGATGGATTTGCAGAATGGAGACTGCCAAACATAACAGAACTAAGACAGCAGTATCACCAAGGAAGTTCATGGACTAAGCTCCTTTACGAACTCTTAAGACAGAACCCAGCCACCTTAAAAGGGCCCTGGCCGGGTCATAGAACTGAGGCATACATTTGAAAAACACCCAAAGTATAGCATTTCTTAATTTATCCTACCTCACTCACATGGATTACTACCTTCCAGTGTGCGGGAATGTGAATGTATCAGTTCATACCTGTGGCCTGAGAGAATGGGCTACTGCTTGAAAAGCTCATAATTACACAACTATAATTTATTAAGTTGATAGTTGCTCGCTAAGGTGGCAACATACTCTCCTTCTTTTCTTGTGACTACAGCCCAACTCAGCTATTTTTCAAATATGCTGATACTCATAGGGTATTTCTCTTCACAGGGGGATAAAGGACAGAGCTTCCTCTTTGACACAAAGAAAGATGTGGCTGTCCCCTGCCGCTACACACCACTTGAACATCTAAGAAAGTCAAAGGACTCTGTAACTTCGCTGCTAAGGGACAATGGCTGCAATCCTAACCCCATTTACCTGGGAGAAACACCCCCCCCCAATAGTTATAAGACTTATTTCTGAGCACAAATCCCGCTTTTCACTACCCGAAGGAGTCTCACAGGAGTGGAGACACACTTCCCCAGATAACGTAGCTCCTAACCACTCCACCACACAGATTGTGCTGCAAGCTGGGAATGAGAAAGTTCTCCAATTCTAACCTTACCTCTGCCAAAAACTCACCATCATCAGGCAAACCAACCTCGTTCCAGAGTTTCAGCAATATTGATTTGCCCGGTAGGGATTGCAATTAGAGCGTTTCTGTGGGGCAGGGCTTAATGTTCTAAAACTGCTGTGCAAATGCCAGGGTTTTTAATAGTTCCGGAGAAGGCGGTTTGGAGGGCAATTTCAGTTCCATACACCTGTCCAATGGAACCAACTCTCTCTTTGTGAACCTGTTACGGAGCGAGCCTCGCTCTCCCCTCTTGCATCGGGCTCCCTTATACCCCTTGCAACGGGGTCGGGGGTCAAGTGTAGGAGAGATCGAGGCCGGTGAACCCCCCCCCCCCGCTGCTGAGAGAAAGCCGCGAGCGCGCGCCCAGCAGCAGCAGCAGCAGTCCAGTGTGGCGCGCGCACCCAGCCGCGTACGCAGGTGCTCTCGCTAAAAGTGATCTCCGCACCCCCTATACTGCCGGCTCGTGTTCGCCAAAAACCAAAGCCTGCTTTTCGCTGCCCCATTTGCTTCCCCCCCCCCACAGCCGCCTCTTATTCCCTCGCACCACACAGCCCAGCACTCCTGTTCCGCCTCATTCTGCTCTTAGTAGCTCTTTTTTTGGGGGGGTTGTGAGGCGGAGGGAGTTGTTAATGTCTCCGAAACGCACCCCTAACCGCCAGCCTTCATTCACCTCCCCGTCGCCGTGGGTATATCGGGCACACACCGAAACCAACCTAGTTCCCCGCGCTCACCTCTCGCCCCCAGGTATTACCTCACGGAATGCTACCTGGGGCGGGTGTGTGCGCGCGCGCGGGCGCCCCAACTTCGCCGAGTTACCTGCCTGGAAAGCCCTTACCTGGGGGGGCAGGAAGCAAGAGCCGCGTCCCGTTCCTCGTGCCGGGCTCCGGCGAGCTGAGTGGCCTCGAGGCTCCTTCTGTGCCATCGGCTCCCGAGGCGCGCGGCGGCGGCGGCCGGACTCGAGCAAGAAGCGAAGCGGCTGCTGCTTCTGCGTGGCGAGTGTGTGTGTGTGCGCGCGCGCGAGAGAGAGAGAGCGCGCGCGCGACTTGGCCAGGTAGGAGAAAGCGAGAGGGACGAAGCGGCGTCGTCGGCAGCGAGAGCCCCAGTGGCAGGCAGGCAGGCAGGGCGAGCGAGCGAGCTCATCCCGGGAGGGGCGGGACCAGGCAGGCTGGGCTGGCGCGGCGCGTCGAGGCGGCAGCCAGGGGAGGAGACGGAGGAGGGCGCTCGACGAACGCCCGCTGCTGCCCGCCTCGTCCGGCTCCAGGCGCCGGCTGCTCCTCGCCTTCGACGCGCGGTGTGGGGCGCCGCTTCCGGAAGAGGCCGCGGAGTCGCGGGAGGGAGGTCTCGAGCGGCCTCTCCCGACCATCCGCTGTGCCGGGCTGAGGTGAAGCCTCTCCTCCTCCTGCGGCATAAACCACAAGGCCGCTTCACCCGATTCCAGGCCCTTGTTCGGTCTAGAGAAGCATCATTCCGCCAGCTTGTGTACAGAACTACACGGCTGCTTCTAATCTTCCCCCCCTCAGAACCGGGTCCTCCCAGTTATAGGCCTCTCTGCCGCCAGGTCAACAACAGGTGTGTGACAAGAATCCCAGAACTAGAAGCCTTGGGCAGGAACCGAGAAGCAGCTAAAGCAGGGGTCAGCAAAGTTTTATCAGCAGGGGGCCGGTCCACTGTCCCTCAGAACTTGTGGGGGGCCGGACTGTATTTTGGAAAAAAAATAATGAACGAATTCCTATGCCCCACAAATAACCCAGAGATGCATTTTAAATAAAAGGACACATTCTACTCATGCAAAAACACCAGCAGGCCCCACAAATAACCCAGAGATGCATCTATATATATAAAACGCAAGTGTCTCTGCATCCAGTCCGTGTGTCTCTGGGTTTGCGCTACTGAGCATGTGCCCCACGGACACAGGGATTGGAGCAGAGAGACGGCAGTTGAAGCGGCGGTTGAAATGGAACGCTGGCGCACCAGAGGCTGAAGGGCGGCCGAGAAGGGAGGACACGCTGCCACTCTCGCCGCTGGGCAGAAGGAGGAGGAGAACCGGGGGGGGGAAGCCTCCCGGGAGATGATGCCGCCGCCTCCGCCGCCGCCTCACCCCCCTCGCTTCCCCACCCATCGCCCCACACTCCGAAAGGGGCTGGGAGCCCCACACATCCGGAAGGAAACCTGTTCTACCTTCGTGCAGTAAGTATGTTTAGGACAGGAACAATAAAAGGAAACACGCCGTCATTTCTCCCTCAGGAATCTTAATGCCGTGTAGGGAGCGCATGGTTTGCCCTGCTCCCTGCACTTCAGGACTTTGGGTTTTGTGTCAGAAATGTTCTAGCGCCCGTTATTTTAACGGGTTTAAACCACTAGTTTTAAATAAAAGGACACATTCTACTCATGTAAAAACACCAGGCAGGCCCCACAAATAACCCAGAGATGCATTTTAAATAAAAGCACGCATTCTACTCATGTGAAAACATGCCGATTCCCGGACCATCCACAGGCCGGATTTAGAAGATGATTGGGCCGGATCTGGTCCCTGGGCCTTAGTTTGCCTACCTATGAGTTAAAGGCTCCCTTAGCTTAGGCGCTGTTTCAGCTATTCCATGGCAGCTGAGCTATCTCAGCTCACCTTAGTTCAGACCTTGGTACCCCATGGCATGTTCTCTTCAGGGCCTGTTGTTGTTTTTAGCCTTTTTACTGCTTCAGTCACTTGTATCCATGTCCTCCTGGCTTGTAAGATCTAGCAAACAGGAGAGAAGAGGACTAGCTGGATCAAGGAGACTATTAGTACCTCTTGAACAGATTGAATGATCCCCAGCCACAGGAAAGAGGGTGGTGGTGACACCATTTCCCTTAAAATAAGCCCTCTTTGGATTGGGACGATATTTAAAATTCTAGGCTGGTTGCCACATGCTTCCTTTCTGGGCAACGTTCTGGAAGAGCCAATCAGATCCAAATGCTCTTGGATGAAATTGATTTTCTGGATCAGTTACAGATAGGATTCAGACCTGCCTTTAGTCTGGAGTTCTGCAGAGTTCATGAAACCACTGAGTGGGGGCACCTACAGTTTTGAAGTGTGTTGTGTCATCAGTATGCTGAGAACATACAACTCTCCTTTTCATTGCAAGTAGGTTTGGCATAGGATGTGCACTCAGCACAAGAACAAACCTTAAGGAGAGAGCTTAACCAGGAGCCTGAATTCAGATGACACACTAAGCCAATCTTTGGCTTAGCTCAGCACAGCGCAGGAGTAAAAATGACATGGTGGTGGAGGAAAGCAAAGGAGTTACGAGCTGATCTCCTGGACTGGAGCCTGTGTATTTGCATGGTCCCAGTAAGCCATAGTTGGACTTACCATGTCTGTTGAATAGCATTCATTGTCAGTTAAGCCATCATGTGAAAGCCACTTACTAGCATCTGTTTAGGCTCAGATCCATTTTTGGAAGCTATGCTCTCTGCCATCAGGAATATCACCAGCTCTTATTCCTACTGAATCCAGGTGGCCAACAATTAAGGCAAGAGTGGATTGCACTCAGTTAAATTATATTTTAAAAGTTGCTTCTGTGCCTATTGAGACTCAATACATTATTATTTTCTATCCATAGCAACTGTTGTAAAGTTGCAGTCCTAAACATGCTTATCTGGAAAAGATTTCAGTTGAAAACAGTACGTTCTCCTTTTTATAGCAAATGTGTTTAGGATTGAGGTGCAAATGAGGGAAGTATGATGAATAAAACCTGGCAAGCAGTTAAGGGTTGCAGCATCAACAAATATCTGGAGACAGTTGTTATTTTTCCAAATCTGGGTTTGCTTCAATTATACAGCATTTAAAAATGGCATGTTCCTGAACTATATTTGTTCTGTTTCCTGACAATTTAGTTTTAGGTACAACTGAGGAAAGTGTCAAGTTCATGATTTCTCTTCAACTGCTGTGTTGAAGCTGACTGAATTTACCGGTATGTCTGCCAAGCGTGTTTTCATGATTGAACTCCCCGATGTGAATCTTGAGTTGTCTTGAAAACAAGGGCAAACTTTGTGGTTTTAGAGAAGAGATTTGGGCCTACAGCTTTATAACAAAAAATATGTAATATTTTACCCAAATTCAAGTTATTGAAAACATGCCACACATACATTTTTGTGTAAAATTTTAAAAATTAAAGCTTAATAGAAACATAACAAATGTGGAAATTCTCCTGTTGGTGCTGAATAAAAAATTTGCTGATTACAACTAGAGTAAAAGTATTATAACTGAGAAAAGATCTCTGGCTTGTTTACCCTATCAGTTTGAAAAAGCAGTATCAGTAAGTGTAGACCCATATTGTATGCCTATCCACATACTGTAGACCTTTTAAGATCACTTAGATTAGGGATGAGTACCCTCATCTAGCCAGGAGCATATCTCCCCTATGCCTGTGGTCCAGATTTGATAGATGAGGCCTCGCACCTGTCAATCACCCGGCATCACATTGATGTCAGGTGATGATCATTGGGACATCGGGCACTATGTAGGGCTTGCAGAGAGCCCCGTGCGTCACTTTGAAGCACCATACTACTTAATAAAGCTTTAAAATATTAAGTGAAGTAGGAATACTTCTAAACAAATGAAGATTCTGACTAGATTCAATCTGCATCATATCACGTATTCTTCATGGTGTTAACGTTAATAATGAATGAACATAAACTTTTGAACAATACGAAGGAATTTTATAAAACAGTACCTTTTGGAATTTCTTCTTTGGGTTCCAAATTACCTGATATTGTTCCAACACTGCACATTTCTGATTTTTATTTCTGGTTTTCATCTAACCTGCTGCTCTTATGCTGTTTGCCACCTGCATTTCTTCCAGCTTGCGTTCCTCTGCCCCAAGGCATAACTGATGTACACTAATAGATGTGCACATTGAGTAAATCACAGTGTAAAATGGAAGCCTCGTGCCATCACATCAAGATTTCATTGTGCACTGCTTTATACAATGCACATATGTGCTGTTACATATAGGTACCTTTTTAGTTTTGTGAAATCAGATCAAATGTAGAAGCCTTCGTGAGTTCTACTGTCAGCACACTTTGGGTTCATCATGGCTCTCTCTTCTTCTCTCACGCCCCACCCAAATTCCACTCACACATTTACTCATCAATTACACAAGATGTCAGCTGAAAACTCTGGAAAACAGGTTTTTATTAAACAGCCACCGCCACCACCCCATTCCACATGGAAAACTAATTCTGAAATTGACAGGAATTTTAACAGCAGATTAAGGTGGTCCACTGTTAATTTTTTTAAATAAAACATTATTCTAGGAAAAGCCTGAAACAGCTTTTTAGGTACTTACCATAACACATAACAGACACGTAAACAAATCCCTGTATCACAATTAATTATATAAATAAAAGATTAACCAGTAATTATCCTGATATTTATTTTCAATTCAGTAATCATTTGAGGTAGTTTAAGGGAAACAGATGTGTGGAGTTGCTGGACTGAATCAAGTGAACAAGAAATGAATTGTTGTAGTTGTTACAGCATTGGAATGTAGTGTTGTTCCTATATTTGCAGCATAAGTAAAATGATTTATAAGTAGTCAATAAATTACATTGCAGACAAAGGTCATGAGAAATAGATCAGTGCAATAATACAGAAGTCTAAAAAGTTTACCCCTGTATGATAACAGGAGTACTAGGATACATAGTAAGGAAAAGCTTTTATTCAGCTTAAATCTCTTTATTTATTTTTTGCATCAGTTTGCAGCAATTTTATCTAAGGAATGCATGCAGGCATTACTATTACTCAAGAGAAAACAAACAATTTCTGCTAGTTTAACAATACTCCCACTGCTTTATATTAGTAAACAAAAAACTGGAATATAAGAAAATGTCAAATGCAAATAGGATTGCCCTTGGATTTGTATTATTCCTTCTCATTTAAATTTTAAAAAGCGGAGAGAAAGTTATACAGCCAATATGGCACCATTTCATTTTGTAATAATAATAATAATAATTTCAAAGGCAAAAATTACTGGCCTCATAATACTTTGCATAATTAACCCAATCAATGCCAACATTGATTATTTTAGTAGAAGTTCATCCTATGTGATGTGGGGAACCTCCTTTTATAAGCAGAAAGGGGTTGTGATTTGTTTGTTATCCCAAAATTGTTTGAACCATTTCTAACCTAATTCAGACCTAGTACAAGTGCACATTCTCTGACATGTTCAAATAGCTCAGGTTAATTTTTCAGATTTGTCATATCCCAGCTTATCTGAGTCTCTGTAGCTGTGCTCAGGCATTAAAAGAAAGCATGAAGACAGGTAGACAGGCGTGTATGTTGGCTCCACACCCTATCCTTCATTGGAAAGAAAGGTATGAAGTGGTCTTGCAAGTGCATTCATTTGGATGTCCTTAAACGTTTCCCTGCAGTTGCAAATCCTTGTATTCTCAAGATTCCCGATTGTTTGAAGGCTTGTAAATTCATTCAGCTGAATGTGCTAACAAGCACTCCATAGGTTTTCCTCCTCAATGCAACAAGGTCCAAAGTAGAGCAGTGTTGGAGATGGGGCATCATTTGTGCCTGAGTGTCCCATGTCTTCATGTACTCACATGCTCTTTGAACATCTGAACAGGGCTAGTATCTGATTTGTTGTTGCTTTTTAGTATTTGACACAAGCAGTTCAAGCTTCCACAGTTAGCTGAGAAGTATCTCTTTATCCTAAGTCACTTGACATTTGAACTACTGTACATTTACAAAACCATATTGGATTCAAGAGATAATTTCTCATCAAGCATTCTACTTCTTGAAGTTAGGATTTGTTTTCAATACCTCTTAGCTTTTTTACATTTTCACCAGCATTCATCACATCCCCCTCCCACTTAAATGGTTTTGCTGTACTTTTAACAGTTTGCCTGCAGTCATATTAACAGTTTTATTTTAAAGATGTAGCGGCTGTATACATGTTTCTCTGTTTCTAATACACTTCTGTTTATGTATCTGTGTGAAAAATCTCTCTTCCATTTTGTGATGTATCCTTAATGCCCAATAAAATATAATAGATCTGGGACTACATTGGTTATTAATAATATAATATTTTTTTATTTCTACCCCGCCCTTCCCAATCCAAAGACCAGGCTCAGGGCAGCTAACAACAAATATAAGACAATGATTAAAACAACTTAAAAAACAGCATAAAAACAAACATCAGTGGGATCCCCAGGGCTAACTGGCCAGGTTAGTCATGCTAGGCCAGTAGGGAGACCAGGGAGGAATTTTAATGTAGGGACCCAGAAGGGTTTCTTCAGAAAAAAAGGGAAGGGGAAAAGGAATAGTAATAAAATAATAATAATAATAATAATAATAATAATAATAATTTATTATTTATACCCCGCCCATCTGGCCGGGTCTCCCCAGCCACTCTGGGCGGCCTCCAACAAATACCAAAATACAATACAAAGTCACAGTTTAAAAACTTCCCTAAACAGGGCTGCCTTTAGGTATTTTCTGAATGTCAGGTAGTTGTTTATTCCCTTGACTTCTGATGGGAGGGCGTTCCACAGGGCGGGCGCCACTACCGAGAAGGCCCTCTGCCTGGTTAATAGGGGATTCCTGGTTAGGAATAGGGGATCAGGCTAGATTAAAGGCCAGGTGGAATAACTCTGTCTTACAGGCCCTGCGGAAGGAGGTCAGGTCCCGCAGGGCCCTAGTCTCGTGGGACAGAGTATTCCACCAGGTCGGAGCCAACACTGAAAAAGCCCTGGCCCTTGTGGAGGATAATCTGGCTTCTTTTGGGCCCGGGACCCTTAAACTATTGTTATTTGTGGACCTTAAGGTCCTCTGTGGGGCATACCAGGAGAGGCGGTCCCGTAAGTACGAGGGTCCTAAGCCGCATAGGGCTTTAAAGGTCAGAACCAGCACCTTGAACCTGACCCGGTACTCCACCGGGAGCCAGTGCAGTTCTTAACGTAGTTTTTAACTACGATTGGTTCTAATTGGGCCAGTGGTCTGAGGCTGCCACTTCCTTGTTCAATCTACTGCTGCAGAAATTGCCTCTTTGGAAAGTACTCTAAAAGAGCAATCTGAGGCTTTCCATCTCTCCCTCAACTTCTGTACAGTGGTACCTCGGGTTAAGAACTTAATTCATTCTGGAGGTCCGTTCTTAACCTGAAACTGTTCTTAACCTGAGGTACCACTTTAGCTAATGGGGCCTCCTGCTGCTGCCGCCGCCACGCAATTTCTGTTCTCATCCTGAAGCAAAGTTCTTAACCCGAGGTACTATTTCTGGGTTAGCGGAATCTGTAACCTGAAGCGTCTGTAACCTGAAGTACCACTGTATAGCAGAACACCACTTTGCATCCGGTGTCTACACTAACAAAATTCCTGCTTATTAAAACATGGGAGAGATCTGCCCAGCCTTATTGCAGCTGGGATTTTAAAAAGGAAACGGATCATTTTTCTGAGCTATGTCTGTCCCATATTATCAAAATTACTAGTAGACTCATACTCCCTGTCATCACCTTTTGTCTTCTGTTTTAGAATGAAACTAGAGGAGTGAATCTACTGATAGGAACATTTTTTTTTTTTTTTGCAAACTATCTAGCTATCCCTTCCTGAAGTAATTCAACTTTGTCCTTTATCCAGTTTAATAGCTTTTAGCTAATATTTTTTTACTATGTTCAGATATTGGTAGAAGTGGTGTATCTCCCCCCCCCACTTCCCCCTCAGGAGTTAAGCAGAGAAGGAAATGTGAAATTCTTCTCTGTGCTTGCTATGGTTCTAATAATTATCTCCTCCTCCCCCAAACACAGCAATGCTATGTGGATTTTTAAAGATCTTCATGTTAAATGCATAGATTCATTTAACTCCACATCTTATTTTGCCTGAACATCAGGATGAATTTTTTTTTATCAGGAAGAACTGTTTACAGTGGAACAGATTCCCATGAGAGGTGGTGGACTCTCCCTCCTTGGAGGTTTTGAAGCAGAGGTTGGATGGCTATCGGTCGTATATGATCTAGCTGAGATTCCTGCATTGCATGGGGTTGGACTAGATGACCCTCAGGATCCCTTCCAACTCCACACTTCGATGATTCTACAACAACTGAACCACAATACCGTTTGGGGGAAAAATCTGTACGGTAGAAGAAAAGGGTTGAACAACCAAAAGACTGACTAGGGAAAGCTTTTATTCATTACCTTTTATCATGTTTTTATAAATTAATTCTATTTATAATCTGCTCTTCAACCAGAATGTTCCCAGGACATTTGAGAAGATGCCTGTATCTGTTTCAACATACATCCATATAAGCATGGATGGACCTAATGAAATGCAGAAGAAGCAAATAAAATTAGTAGGTAAGTGACCACATTAGGGGAATTAGGTTACTCTGAGAACCAAAAAAGAATAAGGTAGGAAAGAAAGCTCAAAGCCCAATTTAATTGTGTGTGTGTTTAAGTAAGATATTAAGAAAGCTAACTGCAGAGAATAATAAAGAAGTTACCCTGTTAACTGAGATATGCCCACCTTCACCTGAATATCTTCACAGTGGATATGCAGAACAGTAGAGTGGTTCTAAAACCTTCATATTCAAAGATTGTTTTCAAATGACTTTTGCTTAGAATTATGTATGGATGTGTCTCTGGTGCTTTGACTCATGGAACTGGCTGATTGAGTCAAATCAATATGTGAAATTCAACCTCTTATCATTTCTTTTTATTAGTCTTCTCTTTGCTCTATTCCTTAAGCTTCCTCCTCCACTGCTTTTTCATTGAGTTCCTATTTCTCATTTTGCGGCCAAATTCATTGCTCTGAATTCCTTGTTCCATAGCTTTCCTTCTTCCTGGTCCATAGCCTGCCTTGCAGAGCTGCTGTCTATTTCTTCCTTCGGAAGAAAGAAGATTCCACCTAAACATTAGGAAGAACTTCCTGACTTTTATCTATTTCCTCAGTCAGACAATCAATCCATCCATCAGTAGCTGAAATGGGTTCCACACAGTCACAAAAACAAATTAACTGAAAAAGTCTCAAAAACAAAAATGCAAAATCAATAGCAAAAACAAAAGCGCCAAACTTAATCCATTCCGGAAGTCCGTTTGACTTCCGAAATATTCGAGAACCAAGGCGCAGCTTCTGATTGGCACAGGTGCCCCGGAAACAATAGCTAATAACTGCATCGGACATTCAGCTTCTGAAAAACGTTCGGAAACCAGAGCCCTTACTTCTGGGTTTTTGGTGTTTGGGAGCAAAGGCGTTTGAGAACCAAGGTACCTCTGTATTTTCAATCTGCCTGGACCTTAATAATAATAATAATAATAATAATAATATAATTTTTACCCCGCCCACCTGGCTGGGTTTCCCCAGCCACTCTGGGTGGCTTCCAACAGAAGGTTAAAAATGTGTTAAATACGTTAATGTTGCAGTTTTCAGGCAGGCAGCAAAACTGGAGGCCTATGAATGCTCTGGAAGGTGACAAATGTGGCTGTGATCATTCTGGTGGGTCATATGTTATGCAGGCCTTTTAAATGTCTAATACCAGCACTAAGTTAAGATAAGTTGTATTGCAGTTAATACGGTTCTCAGAAAGTTGGTGGGTTGCAGTGAATCCACACTTGGACTGGAGTTACCTGCCTTCAAAATCTTCACTTAAACCATAAAACCTGAGCCAGTAATTCAGTTTAATTGGCCTCCCAGGCTTGTTGCAAAGATAAAATGGGATAAAGCACCGTAGTTACTTGTGTGGGGAAATATAGGATGTAATTTACTGAGGCACTTGCAAAGGTGAGAAAGCCAGCTTAATGTAATATAATAATAGGGTAATAAGAGTCTGTGAACATCCCACATGCTGTAAGGATATCATTGGCAACACTGGGTCCCCTCAGCCCAAGGACTGAGGGATTTCAAAACCTTTGTAAGAGAATTCACAGGCAATTATATGGTCCCTTTTATCACTGCCACTAGAAAGCCCATAGTAAATTATCTACAAATGATGTATTTTTATGAGCTCCAAAGAGCAGCAGTTGTGTAAATTCAAACAATAGCTGCTTCAAGCAGAATTGCTTCATATTTTGTTATCTACAATTACCTATAATTTTATATCCTTATTTTGCTTGTTGCAGAGAATGAAAAACAAACCTCATATCAGTCTGCAATAGTGTAGAGCTTTGAGGAAACCAGTTGCCTTCTTATATGTTGTTTACTTTGCCTGTTTCAAGCATGGATTCTTAACCTTCCATTCCTAATCCACAGACTGACGCCGCGTTCTGTCCCAACTGCAGTCTGCTATGTCTCCTCCATGGGCGTGGGACTAGATCGTGATGTTCTGCAAGTATTTAGGTTTCTGGTGTATATTTTATTTATTTCATAAAATTTATATACTGCTTGATTGGAAAAGGTAACCACAAAGTGTTTGGTTATGAGGGTTTAGCATATTTACCCCCACTGCATAGACCTTCCAAGTAGGATGTCAGTGCTTTGTTCCCAAATATCTACTATTGAGTTCCATGACATTGAGATCTAGATTTTCCTAGTTTATTTTATTTTGAATGCTTATAATGGAAGTTTGAGACTATAATTGGAGTAGATATGTTCACCTAATATTGAAGAAGGCAGTGATATTTTACTTTGCCATGATTTATCCATGGGTCTAAATTGCACTCTTTTCATTTTCAGATGACCTCATAAAAGGGTAGGGCAGTTTTAAACAAAAAATAACCAGGTAGTTTAGCCTACAATCCTATACACTGGGGTAAACTCCATTGAACTTAGTGTGTCTTAATTCTGGGTGGACATGCACAGATTGCTCTGTGTTATGTGCAAAGAAAGGTGTGGTTATAAGGCAAACTTGGAATGTGCAGAAATTCTACTCTCTTTAGAAACTCTACTAGTCATAACTTCTTACAAACACCTTCCCTTCCAATTTCTTCGAGAGGAATATTCACTTCACAGTTCATTCCAAGCAAAATGTCATTAATATTTCTGAATGGGGCTTGAACTCCTTGTGTGCAGCCAAACAAACAAAACAGCTAGGGTGAAATACTTGGAAATGAGCCGGTTGTATCCCATTGATGTGAATTTAATCATGTCAGTTACACTGCACTTGGGGTCACTTGAACTGTAGATTACAGGTGGAAACTGAGTTTACTTTTTAAAGTATATTTCAAGGAGACAACCGTTTATATAGCTGCAGCTCCTTTTCACCATATCAAGATTCTTTTTTTTAAAAAAAAAATGAAGACAAATCTATGCTGAAGCTCATTAAAAGTATTTCAGAATGTTACAAATAATAATAATAATAATAAATAAACAAACATTTTTTAAAAAAATGAGGTGGAGACTTTGTGGTTAAAAAGGTAAAAGCTGTTGTTCCTGGGGACTACGCTCCGGTTTGCAAAGATGCTGAGCGAGACCAACCCTGCCTCCCTTGCGGCTGAAATTATGAACGTTGTTACTGCTTGGGATTGCTCTGTTGCACTCGTGACTCGCCCACACTTCTGCTTGTCCCGTCTCTTTCCTTTGGGAATCAGAACCAACATAAATTGTTTTTTCTGCAGATTGACGTTTGTTCGATTCAGAGGTAAAGAGCAGGTTTTCCTGGGGGAAGCAGCAGGACAGAGAAATGTAAAATACTACACATGGGCAAAACCCCCGAAAGGCACAAATACAGGATGGGTGACACCTGGCTTGAGAGCAGTACATGTGAAAAGGATCTAGGAGTCTTGGTAGACCATAAACTTGACATGAGTCAACAGTGTGATGCAGCAGCTAAAAAAGCCAATGCAATTCTGGGCTGCATCAATAGGAGTATAGCATCTAGATCAAGGGAAGTAATAGTACCACTGTATTCTGCTCTGGTCAGACCTCACCTGGAATACTGTGTCCAGTTCTGGGCACCACAGTTCAAGAAGGATACTGACAAGCTGGAACGTGTCCAGAGGAGGGCAACCAAAATGGTCCAAGGCCTGGAAACGATGCCTTATGAGGAACGGCTTAGGGAGCTGGGTATGTTTAGCCTGGAGAAGAGAAGGTTAAGGGGTGATATGATAGCCATGTTCAAATATATCAAAGGATGTCATATAGAGGAGGGAGAAAGGTTGTTTTCTGCTGCTCCAGAGAAGCGGACACGGAGCAATGGATTCAAACTACAAGAAAGAAGATTCCACCTAAACATTAGGAAGAACTTCCTGACAGTGAAGAGCTGTTCGACAGTGGAATTTGCTGCCAAGGAGTGTGGTGGAGTCTCCTTCTTTGGAGGTCTTTAAGCGGAGGCTTGACAGCCATCTGTCAGGAATGCTTTGATGGTGTTTCCTGCTTGGCAGGGGGTTGGACTGGATGGCCCTTGTGGTCTCTTCCAACTCTATGATTCTATGACAAACAAAGCCCTACCTAGGAAGCACGGGGCAGCAGAAAAGTTCTTGGACTCCTGCTTTCCAGGTGCAGGACAAGGGGAAGTGTGGCAGTGCCATCAGTGAGGAGGCCTCTCCCCAGAGGAGTTGTAGCCCGCCCGCCCGGTGCGCGAGCGCCCGTCAGCTGGTGCTAGTCTGGTGCTCAGCAGCCATTTCTCATAATTTTTTCTTGAATTAGTAAAGATTTGCATGATATTGCACCCATTATTTACAGAATTGTTCGTTTTTACTTTATGGATATGCTACTGTGTTTTCTTTTTTCTTTTTAATTTATTTTTATTAAAGATTTTCTTGGTTTACAAAAGTACATGCTTTGTCTCTTTTTCCAGGTTGTACAGTCTTTCTTATAAATCAGTTGCATTTGTTGTGAGACATTAGTGTTGAGCCTAGGGCTTGCTGATCAGAAGGTCGGCAGTTCGAATCCCCGCAACGGGGTGAGCACCTGTTGCTCGGTCCCAGCTCCTGCCCACCTAGCAGTTCGAAAGCACGTCAAAGTGCAAGTAGATAAATAGGTACCACTCCGGCGGGAAGGTAAACGGCATTTCCGTGCGCTGCTCTGGTTCACCAGAAGCGGCTTTGTCATGCTGGCCACATGACCCGGAAGCTGTATGCTGGCTCCCTCGGCCAGTAACGCGAGATGAGCGCCGCAACCCCAGAGTCGGACATGACTGGACCTAATGGTCAGGGGTCCCTTTACCTTTACAGTACAGTATAAGGTTGGGGAAGAAGAGGGGGGAGAGGAGGGGTGGGGTGGTGAGGCTTATATACCTTTGTTGTTGTTGTTCAGTCGTTCAGTCGTGTCCGACTCTTGTGACCCCATGGACCAGAGCACGCCTATCTTTCACTGCCTCCTGCAGTTTGGCCAAACTCATGTTAGTAGCTTCAAGAATATAGTGTATGTGTGGGATTTTGTGTCGGCGTCAACTGGGTAAGTTATCTTTCTATTCGTTTATTACATTTCCTTGATAGTGCGAGGTATTGGGGGGCAGGGTGTGGTTGGTTGTCTGTGGCTGGCTGCCGTGAGGTTTGTTTGCATTTGTGAGATGGGGAGGGCTTGTTGGGTCAGTTAAGCCAGATTGATTTGTATGCTGTTGTTGGATTCTTCTTCTTGTCTTGTTGGGCTGTGTATGTGATAAAGGGGAGCCATACTGGGGTGAAGGAGTCCTTTTCTATTTGTCCCTGTGTCAGTTTCAGTTTGTTGGTTAGCTTTCTAGTAAGGCCATTTCCCATACAATTTGATACCATTGATCCATGTATGATTCTATGATTCTATGTTTAATCCTGACAGGTCTTTCCAGTGTCTGGCTATTAGGATTCTGGCTGCTGAGAGCAGGTGGGTTATAAGCTCTGTATAATGTGAGTGGTCATTATGATCTTGGAAGATGTTCAGTAGGGCCAGTTCTGGGGTGAGTTCTAATACCTGTTTAGTTATTTTGCATATCTCTTGTAGGACTGCTGTCCAGAAGGGTTGGATTTTAGGGCATTCCCACCACATGTGGAGGTATGTGCCTGTGGAGGTGCAGCCTCTCCAACACCTTGGTGAGGTTCCTGGGCATATCAGTGCCAGTTTCTGTGGTGTTAAGTACGACCTGTAGGTGAGTTTCAGAGTGAGTTCCCTTATTTTCGCTGATACGGACTTAAAGGGAGGTTTAGACAACATTCTAGTCCATTGGGTGGGGTTAATTTCATAGCCTATTTCATGCTCCCATTGTTCTTTGATTGCATCAAGGTGGTTGTGGGATTTTGGAGCAGTATTTTGTATATTGTGGATATTATCCCTTTGCTGTGTCCCTCTGCTGTCAGTAGAAGGTTTTCGAAGGTGGTCAAGGGCCTAGTGGCTGCTGATTTTACTGCTGGGTTGTTTAAGAAGGCATGTAGTTGATGGTGTGTTAGCCAAGCTATTTGGGTGTCCCCTAGCTTGTCTTGTATTTCTTGTCTTGGTATGGGCTTGTTATTTTTGTAGAAGTCTTTTAGGCAGTGTAGGCCTTTGGCTTGCTATGTGTTTATCTGGAGGTTTTGTGCTGTGTGTTGGAATAGTGGGTGATAGGCCAGGGGGATGGAGATAGTTCGCCTACTTTGCCCTGTGTGAACCTGTTCAGTGTTGTGGGGATTTTCTTTCATTTGTTTTGGAGAAATGGGTATGCTGTTGTGGGGATGCTTTTGATAGTGTCTCTCTCCAAGTGGACTCATTGTTTTGTCACGTCTTCTAGAATATACGGGATTATGTGGCGTACTTGGTTGGCGCTGTAATATGATTCTATGTTGGGTATTCTCCATCCTCCTTCTGAGGAGGGGAGGTGCAGGTATTTGGGGCTTATTCTTGGCTTTTTGTGTGAGAAAATAAACAAGTGTAGTTTTTTCTGCCACTTCTGGAGTTGGGCTGGGGGAATCCAGATTGGGAGAGTTTGGAATAAATAGGTTTGTTTTGGGAGGGTGATCATTTTGATCATGGCTATTTTGTCTGAAACCTACTGTGTTTTCTGATACAATTATGTGGATCATTTTTAATGCTTCATTGTTGCTGTGAGCTGCATTGAACTCAGCTTTGTCACTGGAAAAGCAACATGAAAATATTAAATCCAACTCAAGGCTGGAGTTCATATTTTTGATTTGATTAGTGACCCGGAAACTTTTATGTACACCAATAACACCGGTAGAGATCTACATTGATATTTCTTATGCATTAACCGGTCGGTCCTGTATAGAAATACCCCCATCATTCAGCCCGGACACTCAGCGCCGAGGGCCTACACACACAGGGAACCAGGCAGAGGGCCTATGGCGCCCGCCCTGTGGACATATACATACATATATGAAGGCAGCCCTTAAAGTTTTTATGTGATATTTTAAATGTATTTTAAATGTTTGCAAGATTTGAGCCCAAGAAATATTTCTTATGTTTAAGGCTACACACACACACACACACACACATTATATATATATATATACTTACATATATTTAAAATCAAGATTTGAGCAGATGTAATTCAAATTCACACAGTGTATTGGAAAAAAGACCTAACAGCTATGAATACCGGTAATTGTCTGAACTGCAGTGTTCTTGGCCTCTTGTTTAATATTCATTTTCAAGGCGCACACCTCCATTGTCTTCTGAGGCGGGCATATGCCAACAATAACCAATGTATATCAGCAGCCTTCTTAATGCCACCTTCAATTGGAGTTCCACTCCAGAGTAATAGTCTTCTACATTTTATGACCCAGTATATGTCATAGCTGTCAACTTTCCCCTTTTTAGCGGGAAATTCCCTTATTCTAGCGCTGTTTCCCACTGCAAAAAAAAGGAAGGTTGACAGCTATGGTTTGTGTGGGTGGGAACCCAGTTTTAAATGGGTGGCAACCTAGCAGACATCCCAGGTGGAATTTTATATAATACAAGATGAATTGTCCTATATGTAAAGAGGCTTTAGAGAGATTTGACATTGAAAACCAACTCATCCTCCCACAACAATGAACAGGGCATCTTCCAAAGCATTCATGTTGGTAGTGACTCAGAAGTGCATGCGCTTGAGAAATAGTGTGTTTGTTTTCCCATTAAAATGACTGATTTTAATATCCTGAGTTGTTGAATGGGACTTACTGAAGTATAAAGTGATATTGACAAAAGATTTTTTTCTTTCTTTCTCAAATCTTCTTGCATAAAATCCAGAATGCTGTGGCTCTCTGAGTTTGTGTATCCTGTTGAGTGGCAAGCCTTTGTTGTTATCTCTTCTCTTTTCATCTCGAGGTCAAAACAATGATGTTATACATCACGGCAGCAGCCCTACCTTCATTTCCTGAACATCTTTGCTCAGGGCATGTGTCAAAAAGAGAAAATTGTCTTGCAGCTGTCTATTACAGAATGAGTGCTCTGAAGAGTATTTATTTATACCATCTATGCTAAGAAATTGTGATGTTAAAGAGAAGAGAAACAGCAGCTTCTTTTCTTCTTTACTCTGTCCAAAACTTGAGCTGCATGTTAGCAAACTGTCACCATGAATTAGTTCTCTGCTTCATTCCAAAGTCTGAGAAATAAGAGCAGCCATTAGTGGAAACTACCGTATTTTTCTGTGTATAACACGCCCCCATGTATAAGACGACCCCTATTTTTTTTGGACCACAACAAAAGTTCTGCCTATTATTTCAAAGGAAAATATATCGTCTTATACACGGAAAAATATGGTATGTGGGTATATTTGGGCAAACAACTGATGTAAACTAAACTGATGAGGGAGAATGTGCTTTTCACAAATGGCTAGTTCAGTGGTCCCCCTCAACCTGGGGTTTTTTTTTTTTCCAGGAGGGGCACATTCACCTCTCTATCTCATAATACAGTGCTTAGAATATGCAAACAAATAGTTACTATACTACAGTACTACAGTTAATAGATCTCCTCTTTTAATTGTTGTCTTGCTTTAATGAGATTGGTTTATTTTGCACTTTAATTATGACTGTTTATAGTTTAACGTTTGTGTAGCATAGTTTGGCATTAAATGATGTAGAAATGTAAAAATAAATATCACTGTTGCTATCTCAACTGTCTCATCTACTTGTGACTGGCTGTGTGGGATCAAATGTCAGTAGCACCACAGAGTATGGGACAAGAGGTAAACATCTGCAAGTAGCGGGGGGGGGGGGAACCCCAGTATATTTCCAGGGTCATGCGCCATTTCAGGAGCAGGGCTGGAGCCATATGCCTGAAGCAAGTACCATCCCAGTTAGTGTTCCTGGTGCCAGAAGTAGCTTCTTTGTACTCTTCCTTCTGGGTTGCTGGTGCATTTCCAACCCCATATTGACGTTTATGGCTCTTTAAAGCTTTAAATGGTTTGTGACATATATATTTGAGGGACTGTCTGCAACCATGCCAGCCTGTCTTCAAGATAAGAAGACTCTCCGGTCTCTCCTCTTGAGTCTCTTTTATGATCCTTTTGCTTCAGGGTTCAACAGTCGGAGAACAAGCAACAACATTTCTTCATACAGTACAGTCTCATCTTACACAAGGGTTCAGTTCCAAGGGTTCCACCTGGAGCCACCCTAGTGGGTGAGTGGGAGATAGAGAAAATTCTAGTACTCCTAGAATCCATGAGCCAAGCAAGCCTTGTCCCCCAAGCAAGGTGGAGAACTTAAAAGCTCTTTTTTCCCCCCACTGGAAGGCCAGGGGTGCTCATGAGATATTGTGGGATCTCAGAGAGCTGGCACTGAGGCTGGATCTTTGTTTTGCTGTCACTGGTTTATTAATAATTGCCATGGCATTGCATTGTATGTTATTGCTTTATGTATACCCTGAGACAGTATAAAGGTGGCGTACAACTATTTTTAAATAAATAAAAATAAATCCGGAGATTTCTGGTTTACAGCTCAGTCTCCGTTACAGAGCATGCTAACCACATCTACTCAGATGTAGCTCCTACTGAATTCAGTGGGGCTTACTCCCAGGTAAGCAAGGATAGGACTGCAGCTGGAGCCACTGCTATATGCCAGCTCTGTTTTGGAAGCAGATAAAATATGGAGAGAAAAGATTGCAGAAGAAGTGTAAAAATCTCCCCACTCTCAGCAACTTAAATTGTATTTTCAGTTCACTTAATCTCTTTTTTTGAGATGTTGGTTGGGAGGTGATCTGTGGGTGGGAAACAGATTCATGTACTTTGTTTTTAATTGAATGTTTCTGATATTTCTGCCCTGATGGGACTGAAAGAGGTATCAAAAGGGGAGATCTTTAAGCTTTCACATATAAAAACGGCCATGCCTTTTATCACCCTAGGGCGCTCACAACTATAAGCAAAGCCCAAATGGCAATGCACCACACACACACACACACACTGCTTTATAGGTTTATAAATATCAGGGTGAGTGCTTTGAGAAATGTATTGTGGCTCCCTGCTTTTTAATTTGAACAAAGATTAGAGACCACCTGAGAAATTATGGAAATGACTCCAGCAAAAACACTGCACAAGAAGTGGAGGAATGCAGCCAGTTTACAGTCACAAGCAGAGGTGGCTGATGGGACAAAGGCCAAGGCAGGTAAGGGTAAGCAGACAGCCAAGGGTAACAGTAGATGACACAACACACTGCATACAAAGCTTACCTGGGAGTAAGGCTCATTGAACTCAGTGAGACTTGCCTCTAAGCAGACACATACAAGTAGGATTGCTCTGTGAATTCCATCCACACCGTTCTCGGGTGACTACATGCAAAACAGAGTATCGCCCATGCAGCTAAAAAAGATAAAACAAAAAAATAAAATAAAACAATACCCCCCCAATTACTGGAAAGAATACAGCCAAGGTGCCTGCCTGATATCAATAGGTGGGGAGTTCGACTTCTTACAGAAGTGTTTGGCATCTCAGTGTGATCAACTCCTCTCCCACCAATCGCACAGCTTTGTGGCTGCTAGTGGACCGCTGCTCCTCTTCTCTTGCTGTCATCTACTCTGATGAAGAGTTCTAGGCAGCTTGAAAATTTACACACTATTTTGTCGCACTTTGGTGGGCCTAATTCAGGTATTGCCTTAATATGGAGCTTGGAGTCAACACAGCTACCTTGCTTTTTGAGTAGCTTGGAAAATACAGAATTTAGATGCACAACAGTGGGATCCTAAGCCGGAGGAGGGAGAACTTATACTACCTGAAGAAAGGACTTTATTCTCTGAGGAAACATGTCATTGAATTGATAAATAAAGCTGCCAATTGGGCTCCTATTGATTTTGTTTTAAACCTAGTGCACTTCCCAAAATGAAACTTTACCTCTATGTAATGACTGCATGGTATTTTCTTTCTTTCCTTTCTGCACCCACCCACGGAACCTGTGTGTCTTGTCTAAGAACACAGACAGAACTGCGTAACAGCTTGTGGTTGCATTTGTAGAGCTGAGGGATCAATCATTATGTGTATTCTTCCCAGAAAGCCTGGATGTAACCTGAAACCTGAAAAACACCTGAAGAAGCCTTTGAAAGCCTGCTACTTTCTCCCACACTTCCTCTTAAGACTCTTCCCAGATGCAGACTCAGGTGGCTTCAACAAAAGCCCCTTTTTCCCTCCTCCCTGCCTTCATGTTTTCTTTTCTCCTACCATCCAGCCTTCATAAGAGTTCTAGAGAACTCACATACCACATTGTGTGCAGAGCCGGCGTGTCCATTAAGACGAACTAGGCAATTGCCTAGGGTGCCAAAATGGAGGGGGCGCTGGCCAGGCTTGGGGGGGGGACGGGCTAGCAGCAGCTTCTCCGCTGTAGCGGAGAGGTGCTGCTTGCCCCCTACACCCCCCCAGCTCCCGCTAAAGCAGGCTTTGGCGGGGGCGGGGCGGGCGAGCAGCAGCTTCTCCGCTACAGCAAAGAAACTGCTGCTTGCCTCTCCACCACCCCCACTAGCTGCTAAAGCAGGCTTTGGTGGGGGGGGGCGGCAGAAGGTGGTCTGCCTAGGGCGCAAGAAACCCTAGCACTGGTCCTGATTGTGTGCCTAAATAACGGTAATGTATTTTGGAACTCAGTCATATGGATGAATGCCAAATGAAATCTCCCTCTGTTGCCTGTTGCTGAACAAAGTCCCCTGTAGAATACCTTCTGTCATATGAAGGGATGCGAGGAGACAGAGCGGCGGGTGGTAGTGGCTAACACCCATTCCGTCCTCTGCCTAAAAAAGTCATGTGTGCTTAGCGGGGCTGCTGCATGCGTACCACAGCGTGCCACTGCTCTCAATCAGTCTCCTCCCTCACCCCTTGCACATTCACAAGTTCAGAGACAGGGCTGGTCTAATGGAACAGTGCCCTGAATGTCTGCTACACTCTGCTGTTCAACTTCATGGCCTGGAGGACCTCCTCGGTGGCCCAGCACAGCAAGTGGGCATTCACAGGCAGAGGGAAGGCTTTTCCTGGCCCCTTTCCACTAGGGCGGACTGAAGCAGCCGCCTCAGGAGGCAGAATCCCCTGCCTGGCGCTGCCACTGCTGGAGAAGCGAGGAGAAGCAGAAGTGGCTCCAGCAATATATTTCACAAAGGAGGGGCAGCACGTCTGGGGGATGCAGCTGTTCCCTACGTGTGGTGTGGCAGGAAAGGAAGGGCAACAAACTCCCCTCTTTGTCAGCTAGAAAAGGTGGTGATGTCTGCTCAACATGTTTTTTTGGGGGGGCAGCTCTATGTTATTTGCAGAAAAGAGGAAGGGGAGCTGACTGTGAATCTGAAAGAACCATGTGGTTATTGTCAAGCCTTGAAATTGAGGCAGGTCTTTCTTGGCGATGGTGATGGGAAGAAGGAGTCTAGGTGAGGCTTCGTCTAAGGCTGCAATCCTATACAAACATACCTAGGAGCACATCCCATTGGACTTCTGAACAGACATGCCTAGGACTGCCCTGCAAGCTGATTGAAAGGACAATAATTTGTGAGGAAGAAAGGGAATTGACTCTGAAGAAGAGAAGGGAGCTCTTCCAAGGCACAGAGGAATAAATGGGTTCTGGAAGTTTGTTTGCTTTTTAGAGAATCAGGAGCTGTGGTGTTATCCACTTAAGCTGTAATTTTAGTTTTCAAATCTGGCTTGTCACGCTTTTGGGTAATGGCTTGAGGCAGCCTTTGTTTTAGAGCTGATAAAGCAGCACTTTTAAACAGCAAGCAGCAGCAACATCAACAACAAAATAATCTAGCAAAGCTTGTGCTCTCCTTGATTTCATCCCCTCTAAGATATGTTGCATTTTTGCAAACCTATTGGCCAGCACAAGTCCAGTGAAGTGTCTCTTGCTCCTTGTACAGTGATTATTTTCTCTCTCTGTATACACACAGAGAGACACACACAGACACACTAAATGTGTGCATATACATACATATATACAGTTTCTCATAAGATTATATTTCTGAAGGTGTTTTTTTGTCAACATGTAGATCCTTATCAGAATGCAATGTGCATAGGCATTTAGGCACACTGTTATTTATTTATTTATTTATTTAAAAATGTGTACACCTACAAATGCAGACAGGTCTTTGAAAACAGTGTGGCTTCCAGTTGAGGGTACATTTGGTGGCAAACTCAAGTTTGGTGCTTTATAGTGCGTGAAATGATTCTCAGATTCCAAAAAACCTTCTGCTGTTCTTTTACTATGTAGGTGGGGCTGGACTTGAACTTCCATGGCACTTGCAGCTCCTTCTTAACATCAATGCCAAGAGATGTCCTCTCTGTACAGCAAGGGGGCATTTCCTCTGACTATTCATTCATTTTTACATCATTATAGTTACATGTCCTTGGAGGAAAACCATTGCAGAGTATTGGCACCACTGCATAACAACTCACTTCTCCATCATCCCATCACAGCTTTTTTTTTCTTCAAAAAGATGATGATGAAGAAAGACCCTTTTTTCAGTGGGGATAACTTCAAAGCAACAGTGCATTGGTTAGGGTGGGAAAGAAAGTTGATTAAGTTTGCTTTAAAGACAAATCTGACAAAAATCAAATGAAATACATCTCTGGTGGACCTTTTTAATAATACTATTGATGTTGCTTGACCAATTTAAGTTATAAGAAATTATAGAGCCCAGGAACTTAAAGGACTCTACTACTACAACCATGTGTGTGTGTGAAATGATTCTCAGATTCCAAAAAACCTTCTGCTGATCTTTTAGTATGTAGGTGGGGCTGGACTTGAACTTCCACGGCACTTTCAGCTCCTTCTTAACATCAATGCCAAGAGATGTCCTCTCTGTACAGCAAGGGGGCATTTCCTCTGACTATTCATTCATTTTTACATCATTATAGTTACATGTCCTTGGAGGAAAACCGTTGCAGAGTATTGGCATCACTGCATAACAGCTCACTTCTCCACCATCCCATCACAGCTTTCCCCCCCAAAAAAGATGATGAAGAAGAAGAAGATGAAGATGATAAAGAAAGACCCCTTTTTCAGTGGGGATAACTTCAAAGCAACAGTGCATTGGTTAGGGTGGGAAAGAAAGTTGATTAAGTTTGCTTTAAAGACAAATCTGACAAAAATCAAATGAAATACATACTTTTCAAAACAATATGCCAACCAAATCACAAGCACCCCTTAAAAACTCACACTTTTCAGTTTTTCAGTCAAAAATGCATATATTAAAATGTCCATAAAATGCATAAATTGGTGAAAATAACATACAAAATGCATTGCATTAGCCATGGAAATTGCTATGCAAAAAATTGTTTATTAGGAGAAAATCACAGTAAAATACTGATTAATAGTCACAATGTCTGTTTTTTTTAGTTTAAAAAATGCAAATGGTTGCAGAAATGTGGAGAACTCATTGAAAAATTGAAAAATGACAAATTCGGACAATGGAAATTGATAGATGTAGCCCGTCCTTAGGCACACAATTTCATCTTTAGTATGATTGCGCCCCTGTCTCATGGTGCCATCAGCACAAGGCTTCAAGACGAAGCCTCATTCTGCAGAACGAACAGGAGGCCCACCTAACACATTAGGGCTGGATTACTGCGCTTTGGAGTAAGTGAGCTAATATACACAACCATCTGAAGTGGGAGCGGGGAGGTAGGAAGGTGTTTCAGTCATTTTGTGGTCTGAAAAATTATGGTTGTTCTTTTGGTTTTAGAGAGTGTTCTGTTCTAGTAGGTGGGGGAAATCCATTTCCGCCTCTTAGGAAGGAGGGGGAGTTGCATTCAGCACGATCCCAGCACGTGCGCAAGGGATGGTTTCATCCCCTGCCGCTACTGGCTGTGTCCTGGGCGCGGTGCCCGGCTTGCTGGCCAATCGGCTCAGCTGTCGGGTGTGGCTGGCTGCATTTAAGCCAGAGCGCGCCCAGGGCTCAGCCTGCTCTCCTTTCCTGCGCCATTCAGCGATTCCCACCTGCCCACCCTCTAGGCAGCGCACCGTAGAGTCCCGTTAGGCAGTTTCGCCCCTTAGCGTCCCGTTAGGCAGGTTCGCTATGACCTTGCTATGGACCTCGGTTGGTCGCCGTTAAGGGGCCTGGTAGGAATTTTCCCACTTGGCAAATTGGCTCCGCCTGGTGGTTTTCGCCTACCTCGTAGCAACTCGTCACAACTTTGGTTTGGCGGTTAGGCATTGGATTATCTCAGTTAGAATCTCGGTGGGGGGGGAGGTTCGGCCATCACCTCCCCCCAAGGCTCTGAAGGGTACTTCAGTAAATGAGTCCGGGGGGGCGTGTCCCTGTCCGAAGCCACGGTGGGTGAGGGCCAAAGGCACGCCCCAGTCCGGTGATCACTGGGTGAGTCCCTAGCTGATGTGCAGCAGCAGGGTTCTCACCCATCGGTGGTTAACCCTTCCCGGACTGCCAGCGCGACGTGCTGGAGTCGGATATTGTTAGTTAGTTCCAATGCCTAAAGCCAATACCGCTCAACATCCGTAACCAATAAAGTTGTGGCCTTTTATGCCCATTAACCTTATTTCCGGTGTCCTGTGTCGTCATTTCACCTCGGGGGGATCGGGTATTGATATGCAACGGCAACACATGCACCGACACATATAAGTTAGTACATTAAAATGTTATGCAGATTTGTTTCTTATGGGACCATGACCTGAATCTTTTAAGCATCCAGCAACTTTCCTGCCCACACACCACAGGAGCATTGCTAATGCCAGCACAATGGAAGCTCTTCCTTGACTGACACCTGCTCAGTTGCTGGTACTGGATCAAGAAAGATGGTGAGAACTGAACCTTAGTGGGGAAACTGGTACTAAGTGGACTTCACAGAGGGGCCCCAACTTCAGATTTCCCTTTGTCTCTTTGCCTTTTGCGTGACCCAGAAACTCCACCTCTCCTCCTGCTACTTGTCATTGCAATGCTGCAAGCAGCTGACACATGTTCTCACATGTCTTACACTTTGGGAAGAGTGTGATTCTGTAATGACAAATACAAGGAAGTACTAATAACATGAAATAGTGCAGTGAAATGCTGCAAATGCTCACCAAGGCACGGCAAGAAAGGCTGCAAACACAACAGATATTTAAAGCATGCTTCTGTTCCCTCACCCCCAAAGAATCATGGAAACCGCAGTTATGGATGCTGGGAACTGTAGCTCTGTGAGGGGCAAATTACGGTTCCCAGGATTCTTTGGGTGGTGCTTTAAATGCAACGGTGTGCATTGCAATTTTCAAAATTAGATTGGGCAGGGGAGGCAGGGACAGCACACACAGAGAGAATGTGGCCTGTGCTTCTAACCATAACCAAATCCCCACTGTGGTCCAACCAGATCTTCATGTGATTATTCTCATGCAAGTAAATGTTTAGCTGTAAAAGTGAGAGTGATGGTGAACTTCGCGTGCTAACAGGAGCAGGCAGGAGAGGGGGCACTCCAATATATGCTCCTTTTAGCATAGGAAGCAAACTTTTGTCCCACACTCATAAATATAGGCAGGTTCTGGTTTGGCCCTGAAAGAAATTAACGGCACCAGTTGCTGAATGCACAGGAGCAGACAGCAGGTAACACCCATCTCCCTGCTGTGCTCAGTGCAGAGAAGCCCAGTCACAGCTGCTCTCAAAGACAGTACAACAATTTAATTGAGCCAGAAGTGCCTTCATTTTGCAACTAATCTCACACCAATACTCTTTAGAGGCTCGGTTCCACGTTGGTCCCTGCCAGCCTATATTGCAGACTTGAGGATGTAGAGCAGGCATGCCCAACCTGCGGCCCTCCAGATGTTTTGGACTACAATTCCCATCATCCCTGACCACTGGTCCTGTTAACTAGGGGTCATGGGAGTTGTAGGCCAAAACATCTGGAGGGCCACAGGTTGGGCATGCCTGATGTAGAGAATCGGCTGGGGCTTGGTACCAATAGTATGAGTATTCAAAGGAGGACGAGGCTTTGCCCAATTCCTGCACATGCTGATTAGCACGGAATTTATTTATTCATTATATTTGTATTCCCCAGAGGTAACATATGCAGGTGGCTTCCAGATGTTTTAGGATACAAGCTACTCTGCCAGCAGGGCCAATGGTCAAGCACGAGATGGGAATTGTAGTCTGTAATATCTGGACAGAACCAGGTTGCCTTTCCTCATACGCTCCTTGTCAACAATGTCCTTAAGCTGCCAGCACAAAGAATGTACCCAGAAATCCATGGCATCCTATATACAAGTTCTTGAGATATTTCCAAACAGATAGGTTAGAAAGATAGTGCTCTCTACCTCCCTCCCTCCTCATTTTGCAGTGAAATATTCTGATTAGAATTATTTCCTTTCCATCTTAATGTTTTATTTTCAATTTCCTTGGAACAAATTTCCATGCAAACATTCGTAACGAATGTGGTATAATGCCTGGCTTGTTTTCCCTCCTGCCAAACCCCACCTCTTCTCCCAGCTCACAGTTATTAGTGCACCAGGCTCTTCTCAGCTTGCCAAACCCAGCTTGCTCATTTCTGCTTGCATTAGTGACTTCACATTGCTAGCTGTATGATCCAGGCAAAACGCCAAAAGAACTGCAAGATGCTTGCTAGAGGGTAAAAGATCAAAGCGACTTTCAGAAAACTTTCCTCTGCTTTCAGCTCCTTCTAGGCTTGTCATGGATGTTTGTCATGGCGGGAATGTGTCACTCGTGTGCTATCACACGCACTTTAGTGTAATGTGGGAATTTATTGCATCCTTCTGTCAATCCGGTTGTCAGCCAGTGGCTAACTGCTAAGGTAAATATATGTTGATACGGATCAACTCTTCAGTGATTCATTAAATGACATTAGCATACCAAACTCCTTAGGATTTCAGCTTGGGCGTTGCTAACTGGGAAACAGTTGCTTAATGCTGGAGTTTAGTCATGCATGGTGACCCAGATGATTCTTTGATTTACATTATGTGACGTCCTTTGAAACACATGACTGGGGAAACAGCATTCTTACGTTGCATTGTGCTTATGGGTGTGAAACCACACTATGAAAAGAACATATTTCAGCCTAGGAAGAGGAGATGGAGGCAGAGACTTGGTTGAAATCTGGTCCTATGCAGGTTTAAAGGTAAAGGTACCCCTGACCGTTAGGTCCAGTCGCGGACGACTCTGGGGTTGCAGCGCTCATCTCGCTCTATAGGCCGAGGGAGCCGGCGTTTGTCCGCAGACATTCCGGGTCATGTGGCCAGCATGACTAAGCCGCTTCTGGCAAACCAGAGCAGCGCACGGAAACGCCGTTTACCTTCCCGCCGGAGCGGTACCTATTTATCTACTTGCACTTCGTGCTTTTGAACTGCTAGGTTGGCAGGAGCTGGGACCGAACAATGGGAGCTCACCCTGTCATGGGGATTCGAACTGCCGACCTTCTGATCGGCAAGCCCTAGGCTCAGTGGTTTAGACCATGACAGCACCACCCACATCCCTATGCAGGTTTACTTGCAAGTAAATCCCACAGAATTCAATGGGTCTGGTGCATCAGGGCATCATATCACAATCTCTACCTGCCAGGCACTTTTTTCTAGGGGGAAAGAAAGAGCAGATGCCATGAAGCTGTCTCCCTGCCACCAGTCCTCCTGGTCTCCAGCATTTGTGGCTGTCTTCACAAAGAGGCCATTTGTGGTTTGCTCCTGCAGCACAATCTCTCAGTGCTGCCTGAGCAAATAGGGAGATACTTCCTTGCAGAGGCAACCACTGTCCATGTCGAGGTCCAGACAGGGAGATGTGGAGGAGGACACAACAGTTGCTTCTTCACTTCCAACCCAGGTGACAACGAAAGAAAAGCAACCCTGTGCACAGTTACATGGGAGTAATTCAATACGACATACATGCGCATAAGATTGAGGTGCTCTACCAGCCAAAATATCCGTTGTTGGACCCTTGATCATTGTGGATAACCTGGTGTTTATATAAACAGGAGCACTCTTTACAAAGAGTGACCTAAAGTTGGTTTTGAACTTTTCCTTCTGATACGGCACCTTTCCTGAGCTTTTTGTGAAAATGGTTCTCCGTGCCATAGTAAAGTCATCACAGGAGAACTCTAGCATTTTCCAAGCAAGTGCCAATCAGACCCCAAAAGAAAAAGAAATAAAACAGGTATTCCTCATTTTTGTGCTGGTTACAGTGAAGAAATTATGGCAGTACAAGAAAGACCAAAAGAAAAGCCGACACTTGCACACAAGCTAGACATTTAAAAAACAACCAGTTTGCTGAGCAGAAGCAAGCAGGATAAGAGTAGTTATGAGTTTTCCAGTAAGAAAGGATGGCGGGGTGAGAGTGGGGGCATAGCTGCAGCAATTTTCCAACTGGGCAAGTGCTGAAGGAAACTGTGCCTTGGCTTCCTAATAAGAGTTAAACATTTCTGGAATAAGACATGTTGATCATGGATTTGCAGGAAGGATGTCTAGTCCTCTTACCTACAAGGAATGCCACTTAATCATTTCCTGAAGTGAAATTTCAAAGGGCATTTGGAGGTCTGTGCTTGAAGGAAACTTCCCAGAGATTTCTCAGCCAGTGGGATTTCTGAAGGAGTTCTGCATGTCCCTCCCTAGAGCCCACAGAGAACCCCATCAGAGACAGCATATTACTAGCACGGATGTGCTGTTAGGAGTCTGGAATGGTCCATGGCATGGGCAAAGATAACAACACAAGGTAAATTTCACCTATTTTGACGGGGATTTGAAGATTCTTGCAAAGCACTAACCTTCCAAGGGAAACAAACAGAGCTTTTATAGCACGAACAAAGTTCCAGGGAGGGTGTTCTACACAGACTGTAACTCAGAAACAATCCAAAACAGATCAAGCATAAAGAAAGCAGTGGACTGAATACCACAAATGATGTCTGGCGTGTTATGCAGAGGATGAAAACTTGGTCCAACCACTCCACCCCTTTTCTTGTTTAAATGTCATGCTAGGGACACTGGTAATTGATCCTTTCCCTCTCTGTTTTCTGTTCCTCCCTCCTCGTCGTTTCCTGCTAGCAGCCACTTTTTATTTTTTAAAGCACAATCTCATAGGAGAAATGCTAGCAATCTTTAATAGCACAGGAGACTTGCTGGATTAAGCGAAGAAAATCCTGCCAGCATAGCACTATCCCACCCCTCCACCCCAATAATGGGCAGCCAGATTGTTCTGTTAAAAGCAGGGTATTTCTAGAGCCCTGGTCTACTTCATAAGCCATCCTAGAGCCGCAGACCTGGGAACAAGGATCCGCAGTTCATTTTATTTCAAGCTGCTTTCCAATATATTATATATATCCCAAACTGTATTAATCAATCCAATCCACACTTCATTTTTCTGAATTCATCTCACCCTTCTTCAGTTCATCCTACTTTTCCTTAAAAAAACAAAAACAACCCAAAACTTTCATTCCAAAGAATTTAATTTCAAGATGCATTGGGCATAATAAAACATTTAGGGACTTTGAAAGTCTGTTTCTTTATTATTTTTTCATGCCATAATTACAACTGTTTTAGAGGTTTCAATTTGTATAATTGAAAATCAATCAATCAATACTCTAAATAACAGCTAAGATTGGGAGGGAGGGAAAATATAGTAATGGGCATATAAATTCCTTTTTAGGTTTACTGATTGAGCTCTGATTTGAACTTTGGTTACCAAAAGGGAACACAGAACTCATAATTAATGCCATTAAGTAGTACAGTTCTTGGAATGTTGCCCTGTTCAGGAAAGTTGGGGGAAGGAGTGCCTATATTTTTTAATTTCCTGCCAAGAGACCTGAAAAGAAACTTCCCTTTCCTGTTTCCAATTGGTAGGTCAAGTTTTTCTATTTATGATTTCATCAAGCACAGCTTATTTGAGTCTTGCTTTTAATTGCAGATTATTCCTATTTTAGTCTAGTGCTTTACGTTACGGTTAGTAATTGGTTGTAATAGTCTCTTTCTGCTTTAAAAATCTATTTTGTCTTTGAGCATCTTTTTTTGATAGGAAAGCGGCTGTAGAAATGATAAACACTCACTCACACACACACACACACACACACACACACACACACTTCATTTACCTCGCTGCCATTGATTAAATGGTTAGGAATGGGCATAATGACTTGATATATGATTTATTTTATTTACTTCAAAAACCTCCAAAGTGGGTTCAAACAGAAGCATTCAAGTGAATATTTCTTTCAGTTGGCCTTGACTAGCAAGCCCTAAAGTACTGTGGAAGGCTGATATGCATATTATGTAGGGTAAAGCTGGATTTGTCATGCAGAATACTCTTTAACAGAGAGTTGCAGGAATACCAAGATGTGCCAAGAAGCCAATCTGAGATGTGCCAAGAAGCTGTGCAATTTTAATTTCCTTGGTGAAGCATTCATACAATAGCCGTTCACACTCGTGTTTGCTTAAGCTACTTATTTTGTTAAAAACAATCAGAACTGTTTGCAAACTTTTTATCAGCTGACCTTACAATCTGAATAATATTTGCTGACTCTCCAAGCTCATTGGGGCACAGCAGCTGCTTGACAGCTCTTGCAAGCCAAACCAGTTTATCTGTCTATCTCTCCTACTCTCCTGCTTTCTTTACCTGGCTGCTGCCTTGGATTGAGACCCATGCTTGCTTTGGACTTTGCACCTGCTTCTGACCCCTGCAATCCAGCCCTGTAGCTGCCACATTTTAAAATGGGGCATATTTGGGATGGGGGAGGTGCACCCAGTCCCACCATCACCATCTCCCAGTCACTGGGACCAGGCCAGGGGAAGTGAAAGGTAGTTACTTTCCCCATCATGGGTTCCTCCTCCACTGCAGAGAGAGTGTTAACTTACACAGTGAGGTACGTCAGGGTCAAGTTAACCGAAAACATTGTACAAACTATGAGTGACATATATTTTGTTCCGTAAGAAAACAGGATGTTAATGATAGAATGAACAAGGCGATACCAAAAGGTGAAAAACAAAAATAGTTCGTGCTGTAACTGTTAAAAACTGGGGTGAACCTTGTTTTCTTTTTTTAAAAAAGCAGCTTTAATATTGTATCACGATAACCAATGGCAAAGCAACAACAGCCAGGTTTAGAAAGCACATTACAGTGCAGCCAGGGAGAGTGGGGCTCAGAACACTCTGCATAACTTTTTTGTTCAATTCAAATAGATTGAGTTTGTTGCATAAAGACTTCCTTTTGCGAATGTACAAAACTGCTTGATAAACTTGCAAGAAAACTTTCTGAATGGTAAATACACAATGCACCTTTTCAGTGATTTAGGAATTCTAAGGTCTCAAATATAGAATAAATGTTGATAATTGCACAGGGTAAACACACATACATATTTGTTGTTTAGTTGTTTAGTCATGTCCGACTCTTTGTGACCCCATGGACCAGAGCACGCCAGGCACTCCTGTCTTCCACTGCCTCCCGCAGTTTGGTCAGACTCATGTTGGTAGCTTCGAGAACACTGTCCAACCATCTCGTCCTCTGTCATCCCCTTCTCCTTGTGCCCTCCATCTTTCCCAACATCAGGGTCTTTTCCAGGGAGTCTTCTCTTCTCATGAGGTGGCCAAAGTATTGGAGCCTCAACTTCAGGATCTGTCCTTCCAGTGACATACATAAGTACAGTATATAAACCACATGTCTAAAATATTAAAGAAGAGCAGCTCAAAGCCATCTTGATTCTTCCAAAGACTCTAAATATTTCCTGTGCCTCCTTAATCCCCCTTGCCTGAGAACAGGTAGGCAGATAGCAAACAGGGGACGTTCCTGAAGGGATTCCTCTCCTATATCTATGCAGTGACAGAGCTTCATGCTCTGGCACCTAGGGCAGGAAGCAGGTGGAGATGGGGCTGGCGCATGTTCTGGGGGCATGGCGCGCTGGCCGCAGGGGTGTGGAACGCATTCTGGGGGCATGGTGCGCCGCCTGCAGGGGCATGGTGCGTGTTCTGGGGGGCGTGGCGCACCACCAGCAAGGGTGTGGCACACGTTCTGGGGTGGGGCACGCCGCCCGCAGGGGCGGGGCACGAGTTCTGGGGCGGGGTGCACAGCCAAGATGGAACCCTGGGGTGGGGGTGGGGGCAGCTGAGATGGAACCATACCGGGATTGCACTGCCCGGGGCGTCCCGCCCCCTACGCTCATAGGCATAATGCAAGGCTCATAGGCACAATGCAAAACTATTGTATTCAATTATATTGTTATGAGTCTGGGGAGTCAGAAACAATATCCAGAAGGTCAGAGAGCAAAACCAGTTCCCTTGTTAAGGTGATGGCTTTGGCTAACCAGTTAAGTACTGTGAATTGTAAGTCCAAAGAGGTTGCCCTAGGGACAAATGGGCTGGCCTTTTCCCACCTCACCTGGCTGAATGTCACATCATCCTAAGAGAAGAGGAAGAAGAACAGTTTGGATTTGATATCCCACTTTATCACTACCTGAAGGAGTCTCAAAGCGGCTAACATTCTCCTTTCCCTTCCTCCCCCACAACAAACACTCTGTGAGGTGAGTGGGGCTGAGAGACTTCAGAGAAGTGTGACTAGCCCAAGGTCACCCAGCAGCTGCATGTGGAGGAGCGGAGACGCGAACCCGGTTCCCCAGATTACGAGTCTACCACTCTTAACCACTACACCACACTGGCGGTGAATAGGGCAAGGAGGGCTGTGCATCTGAAAGTTGTATTTGTGAGTTGGGCTGATGCTAGAAGCTGGAGACACTGAGACATGTCTTGTTCTTAATTTCAGTTGCTGTCTTCTGAGTTTGTGTTAACATATTTTGTTTTCTGTAGGAAACTGTGCCTCCAAGCCTTCCATACTTAATGGCTGTATTCTGTCTTTCCACTAGAGAAAGGAACAGGATGACCTTAGAAACAAGGTTAAGATGTCTCTACCTGTGTGAGTCAAGAAACCTGAATGTTTCTCCTGACTTAGGATTGATTAGTAAATAGAGATATCATACTCTGCATTAATCGCTGGCCCACGTAGAGCATATATAATGATCACAGGAGCAAACAGCTTTCTCTGTTTATCTTATAGATGAACCTGCTATGGAAACAATGTAAGCAGATAATACTAAGAGCAGTGCTAACAAATGTGAGAAGCTTTATCATTCTGGCAAACTTGAGGGCATGCAGAATTGAACAATAAAGCTCAGACTCAAGAACAGTAAAGCTTGCATTTGAATTGCAAAACGCAGATGATTTGTAAAAGATGCCATAATGTATGAAAGAGGTGTGACTCTCGGATTGAATTTCTGTACAGTGCTCTTGAAAGTTCCCACATTATAGAATTGTAGAGTTGGAAGGGACCCCGAGGGTTGTCTAGTCCAACCCCCTGCAATGCAGGAATCTCAACTAAAGCATCCATGACAGATGGCCATCCACCCTCTGCTTGAAACCCCCCAAGAAAGGAGAGTCCACCACCTTTTGTGGGAGTCTGCTAATAATCTATATGCACAATGATATGTAATGGCACATAATCACCTACTTTAGAACAAACTTCTATGTCCAAATGTGTGTGTGTGTGTTTGTGTGTGTGTTCATTTTCCCATTTCTTTGTTCAAGGCCTAGTTTTCATAAATGGTGAAGTGTTTCACAGGGGTCTTTCCAAACAGCGGTCACATTAGTTTATTGTAACAACAACAACTATGTGACACATTTGTAGTGGCAGAGCTTTCATTGGTTGCAGTCTACTTTAATGGATGTACAACTTGTTTTGTTGTGTGGGTGGGCTTCCCCTACCTTCCCCCCCCAGAATTCTACCCTCTTGGTTTAATTTGGGTGCATGTGAACATGCATGTAGAATGTATGCACATTCATTGGGAGACAGATGTTGTAGTAAACGTTGACCTTTACTGGCCCTAAATATTTTTATAAGATCCACTGTAAATGCTAATATTTTAATAGACCTCAACACAACCAACCAATAGTCTTTTCATAAATTACTGAATTTTACTCTCATTTTTATGAGACCATCTAGTTTGTATGTATAATAACAATAAAAATTGGAAACATGCTGTATGCTGACATTTAATAAATTTTAGGAATTAAGGATGACAGTTATTAATTTACTATATTCTCTGGAAAAAAAATTACTTTAGTGTAGCCAAAATAAGTCTTGATGCACACATTTGAGATATTTGCCTCTAAAGCTCAAGGTCAAATGACTACTAATAAATGATCAAATATTATCCTCTACTCCGTATCTTACATAATAGCTTGGTCGGTAGAGCATGAGACTCTTAATCTTAGAATCAGGGTCATGGATTTGAGCCCTACATTGGACAAAAAAAAGTCTTTCATTGTAGTGTGTTGGACTGGAAGACTATCGGGGTCCCTGCCAACTCTACAATTCTATGATTCCTATGATTCTATAATTTCTGATATGGTAAGCATCTATTTTCATAGAATCATAGAATCCTAGAGTTGGAAGAGACCACAAGGGCCATCCAGTCCAACCCCCTGCCAAGCAGGAAACACCATCAAAGCATTCCTGACAGATGGCTGTCAAGCCTCCGCTTAAAGACCTCCAAAGAAGGAGACTCCACCACACTCCTTGGCAGCAAATTCCACTGTCGAACAGCTCTTACTGTCAGGAAGTTCTTCCTAATGTTTAGGTGGAATCTTCTTTCTTGTAGTTTGAATCCATTGCCCCGTGTCCGCTTCTCTGGAGCAGCAGAAAACAACCTTTCTTCCTCCTCTACATGACATCCCTTTACTTTGTTGTAGTTCTCACTGATGGTGGGAGAGCTGTAACTGTCTGTACCATGTGCTATGCACATGAATGAATGCTTCTCCATACAGTATAAAAATAAAAATAAATCTATCCACACAGAAAATTAACATGTCATGCAGAAGGGTTCAATTCTAGCTCTGCCTTGCTAGCTAAATGCATGCAGTTGTATATAGGTGAAAGAACACCCACTGAACCTAGCCCACACTGGCATTCTTAAAAGGTACAGCCCAGGCAGAGGTTTACCACGTCATTGAGGACTAAGGTCATGTTACTGACATTCCCTGTAACTTGAATATACTAGAAATGTGTATGCTGTAAGGTCTTTAAGCAAAGTTGCTGGAGGATTCTTCATTGATTTTCAGCTTAGGTCACCTTTAAACTCTCACAGCACTAGTTAAAATTCAAACACTAACACTAATGAGTAAGTATGAACAATTGAGCCATTGTACAGCAGGTTACTGCAAATATCCAAAAGCTCGGAGAGCCACTATTTCCTTAAGTCTAGGGTGATGTTGCCTCGTTGATTGCGACAACAGCATGGCTCAGCCACCCCATGACTATTCTCTGCAGGGACTTTATTTTGTACTACCGGTAATCATTCCTCTGCAGTTTAACTGTATTCCTCTGATGTCAAGCTGTGTAACAAGTATTCCTCAATGAAACTTTATATTGACTCATTTTAATCTGGTTATAGGACTGAATTGGCCTTGTTCACCCTGGTGGATGACTTTTAATAGATTAGGAAAGAAGGAGTGTGACCATGTTATTCTTACTTGATCTCTCAGCCACAGGGGGGTTGTGACCATGGTATCTTTCTGAGGCAATTTAGTGAGATGTTCATTGGACGCACCGATTTATATTGGTTTTGATCCTGTTTCCAGGGTCAGTTTCAGAGAACAGCATGGAGCGATTGTCTTTTCGTCCCCTGGCATTGTTCCCAGTGCTATTTAACATCTACAAGAAGCTGTTGGGAGTGACTGTTAGGAGATCTGGGGTGAGGTTCATCAGTATGCAGGTGACAGCTAGTTCTATTTCACTGTAATATTTGATTTGGGAGGCTGGGAAAATCCTGGATTGACACCTGGACTCTGTGGTGGTCTGGATGAGGGCTAACAAACTGGCAAGATAGCGGTACTTGTGGTGGATAATTCCTAGGTCTATTATTCTGTGAACCACCTAAGCCCCCCAGGTATAGGACGGTATATAAATTCACTAAATTAACAACAACAACAACAAAAACCCAACAAGAGTTGCCTTCTTTGGATGAGGTTGTGCTCCACCTGAAGGGATAAGTGTGTTGTCTAGAAGAAGAGAGTTTGAAGAGTTTGGATTTGATATCCCGCTTTATCACTACCCGAAGGAGTCTCAAAGCGGCTAACATTCTCCTTTCCCTTCCTCCCCCACAACAAACACTCTGTGAGGTGAGTGGGGCTGAGAGACTTCAAAGAAGTGTGACTAGCCCAAGGTCACCCAGCAGCTGCATGTGGAGGAGCGGGGAATCGAACCCGGTCACCAGATTACAAGTCCACCACTCTTAACCACTACACCACACTGGCTCTCACTGTCTAGGGGTGCTCCTGGATCCATCTTTGAGGCCCAGTTGACCTCAGTGGCCCATTGGTTTGAATGGAGTTTAGTGGTCAAAAAGCTACAGTTCCAAAATGCAACTGGTACTGCAGTGTGAAAGGAATTTTAGAAAACAGGACAGAAGCACTCACATTATCATCAGGAAAACTAGCTCAATGCTCCTTATGTCTGAATGCACCCAGAATGTTGTGTTGTGCCGCATGAAAGTAGGATGTATCAACTGCTAATGGAGTCCATTTGACACTAGTACATAATTCTCTTCAGGCTTCCACCTCAACTCTTTCAATTACCATTGGCAGACACTTGCATCATTCACTGACTCATTATCTTCCCCATATCTTCTCTGTGTGTTCCATCTTAATGTTAATGATGCATCTAATGGCCAATCGCAAAGTAGTCGTTCACCCATGAATGATGGACAACACCTCCTCAGGACAATGTCCAGGCTTTTATGGAAACAAAACCTCCTGTACTACAGGCACACAACACAGATAATGTAAAACCACAACAACCCATATTTAATTATATATAATTAGCAGGCTTAAAAAGAAAATCCCTACCATGAACAAATGGTGATTGCATTTGCTTCAAGGAATTTTGTTTCTGATGTCCGAGTGAACAGGTGCGTGAAAGGGATCTGCCATATTCTGCTCACAGTTGATTCATCTGACAATGCTGGTTAAGCTAGACATGACATGGGAGTTCCATGATTTGGACTCTCAGAGTCTATGTATTTACAGAAATCAGCCTTGGCATACCGTAGCACAGGTGTCGGAGGTTGAGCTGTCATTTGCCCAGGCTGGTGCAATGTATGGGAACACAGGGCTTTGCCCACAGACTTTGTTGCCAGCAGCTCTTGCTTCTTCTTCGCATGACCATTGTTGCTGGGAAGAAAGCTGACGGGTGAGTGAGCAAGCCAGAAGGTGGTGGCAGCTGTTCCTCTTTGCTCTCGCCACCACCATCCACTTGCTTACCCCCTATGAGCCAGAGAGAAAGCTTGAGCAAGTGAACATGGAATGGGGTCAAGGGGGCTCTCGGCTAGGGAGGAGAGGCTGCTGTAATTACCAACCAAATCAGTCTCTGAAACTGCCCTGCCTTTAAGAGCAGTGGGGAATTCTATGTAGGGCTTTGACAGGTGAATACAGATTACCTTCCATCATGATATATATGTGTATATATATGTGTGTGTGTGTGTGTGTGCACTTTATCAGCCAACTGTCCAATTAACCATGCCTGGCAACCATGTTTCCACACGTCAGCAGCAGGTGTGTGGTGAAGCATGTAGTGAAATGACTGTCGCAACCCAAATGAGTTGGGGGCATTTGTAACCTAGGACTCTAGCTGTGTCTTCAGCGAAGCTACTGCGTGACAGCATTGGAGAGACCAGTCTTTCTGCACAGTTGGCCTAGAAATTGTCATGGATCAATAAAGCCAAATTAGTCATTGGCCAACACACCCATGCCTTCTATGTATCTGCTGGCCTATCCCTGTGCCTGAGGCGTAATCTGATACACTTCTGCTTGGCCAGAGCATGGAATTTTACAAAAAACAAAATCACTTTTGATGATGATGATGATGATGATAGCATCACCTTTCCTTTCAATGAAGTTGCACTGAGCATAAAGGCTTTCAGAGCAATAAGCCTACAATCCGAACATAGTTATGAAAGGTTTGTCTGTTGGCTTTGTGGTGCAAGCACTGAGTTGAATTACTCACTGGTGTAATTCTTCAGGATTCCTGCTTTAGAGATGGGCAACTATTAGACCAGATACAGCCTCCAATGAAATTTGATCTGGCCCTGAAGAGCATTGCATTCATTTTGCATCGGGGGCAGCAGGGCTTTGGTAAGCAGGCGCCTCTTCCCCCCAATTCAAAGCGAATGAAAGCACGTCTGTCACAGATGCCTCTGGGGACAAGCTCTTGGCTCATAGATCCAGTCCCTTTGGATCACTGGTTTCTTAAGTGTTTTAAAAGTAGTTTGGACTAATTCACAGGGGATAAGGTTGTCAGTGGCTTCTAGTCATACTTCTGAATATGCATAGCTAGGAAAAAAAAAACAGCAGGAGAGGGCTGTGGCACTCAGGTGCCGGTTTTGGGCATCCTCTAGGCAACGTTTGGCCATGGAAGGAAGGATACATCAGTCTTTGGTGTGATCCAGAAGAAGGCTCTTTCAGCAATAGGCGCAAGGACAGTAAAGTGGCAAACCAAGTCCAGCAACCAAATAAAAGTTAAAATAGGATGCAGCTTGCATAAAATCTGCATGTGCTCATTTATATTGTATGCAAAGATGTAAAGTACAAGACCTCTCCTCTCCCTTCTTTTGTTTCTTAATCTTTAAAGGGCACATGGATTGGATGGCTTTCAGGAGGAGATGCCTTCAAATAGACAAATCATTCAAACAGAGGAATGTCCTCTGTAAAGTATGACACAAGGCTACCCTAAAGGTTTGTTGCACATGGTTCTGAGCTGAAAATTACCATGTCATAATTTTTCTTTTCTTCTTTTTGGGTGGGGGTGTCAGATTTTAAGGTAGCATGGAATTGTTCAACTGTCTGTGCCTTGTAGCTGCTTCTGATGGTGGTAGGTCGTTTTGTGGTTTTTAGGTCATTTTAGCTCCATTGCCACAGATAGTCGTAGCAGTGCTCTTTTCTGTGGCAGCTCTGTTTTCTCCTAGAATCCCCCAGAACGATACTACTTTCAGGGCATTCAGGGTAAAAAATGGTGCTGCCAAGGAGAGCTCTGCCACCGCCACCTGTTGCAGCAACATTTAAAACTGGACCCAGGAGCACCCCAGGACTATTAACCTGCTCCATCTAAATCAGGCTTAATGGATTATTAGTATCCTCTGGAATATCCCCAAAGGTTACCCACAGTTTGCTATTTACAAATGAGGTGATGAATTTAAAGGAGGTGCGATTTTCACTCGTTGCAATGATTCACACTGGGGCAAAACCCTTAACTTCATATATACAACCACTGTGTCTGAATTGGCAATGACTGACCAGAAAGAGATATTGGGATCGTGATGATTAGCTCAGACACCCACTACATTTTTTAAATGTTAGTCACACACCCCCTTTTTTTAAAGGTCCATTTTAGATGAACCTTTGGTGAGATCCAACAGGGATCTCATTATGCTCTGAAACCTATTGGCTTCAGGCTCTGAACTGATACTGGTGTTTCTTCCACTGAACTGTGTGCGGCTATATGTCATGTGTTATTTAATGCTCCAGTATGATGCTGGTATCAAGGACCGACATTTTCACCCCAGCATGTTTTGTGTCTATTTATTTATTGTTAGCTGCTGAGTTTGGGAAATACCCATAATTACTCGAATACCAACGATCAGAAAAATGCTCCATGTTTTGAATTTTGATGCTGTCAACCACTGAAAAGATAAGCTTTTTCTTTCTAAAATGTTTGGTTACGCATTGTGAAGGACGGAGGGTGCAGTTCATCAGGACGTGCTGCCAGGCAAGTGCCTTTCAAAAGACCAGCAGCTGTACAAAGGGGTATACTGCCGCCTGCCAGTCTTAGATGCTCTTATACCTATTGATGATTCCCATAATTCAAGTAGTCATTGAGGTTCTAACACCAGCTTCTTTTCGGGCCTTAGACCTAGGAATCCTCAGAGGCAGCCACCCCAAGGGCTGAGGTGGAAGCTGAATTTCACAGATTGACTCAAGTTACTGGCTACTGGAGAGGCCAGGAGGAAAGGTATTGCCTCCGCTCATTTATTCCCGCCATGTCTAACCAGCGAGGCATGAAATTGGAACGGTGGGCAGCCTCTCCTCCCTCCCACCATGGCAGTGGCAGATTTGCTTTTCGAAAAGCACAGCTGCGGCCGCAGCTGAAATTGCTGGGCAAAGAGAAAAGAAATCCCAGCCCTGATACGACTGGTCATGCCTTGCCTCTCTCCCTCAGAACAATAACCCACGGATGGGCTGTAACTGCAGCCTTAGGCCACTGATGCTTCTCTAAATTGAAATCAGATCTGGAAGAATTAGTGCTCCTAAGTTTTGCAGCCAAGCGCAAGAAGGAGCTACCGATTCTCACCTTGGTACTTAAATATTCCGATACACATCTCTGCAGTTCTTTACATTAAAAGGTCACACTAAATGCTCCTGTCACCAGCGGATTCCCGCTCCAGCCCTACTTACGACTTCACCATTACGTCTAAAAAAGAATTCCAGTTTAAACCAAGCTGGAAAGTAGATACAGCTACAGCTTGGGCAATATGCTGTAATTTAGAAAGTGTGGTGGCATGTGCACAAGTTTTCCATTTCGCACCAAATGGCATTTTGCAAAGAATGGAGTGTCTTGCAGGGCCCTCTGAGAGTATTTTTTGTTAGATGTTATCTATGGGTCTGGGGGCTATTTTTACAAAGTAATCTGGAGTTGTAATAGATGCATTCTCGGAAATTGCCTATTTCTGAAGACACTGATACAAGAGAACATTTCATTTAATGTTCTCTGTTTTGTTCTCGTCCACCAGTCTTTTCCTTCTGGCTCATACAAATATATATAGAACAGGTAAAAATATCCTTCAATTAAGCTCCCACTTCACTGCCAAATTATTCCTCATCACAAGGAACAATGCAGCTGTAAAAAAAACAACAACTCCATGGACTTGTCTGAGAAGTATGTTCTTATCTGCTAATTTTCTTTAGATAGTCTGCTGCTACATATTTCCTGTATTATATTCCTATAAATATGCAATGATTGTGGTTTGATCTGCATCTGCAATCAGACAGATACCTTGTGCAAAGTGGTTTCTTTGTTCTACTTATCGTTCTGTTCTCTTTCCACTAAACTGAGGCAGAACAAGAGATTTTGCAGGAGATGGGAAGATTGTGACCAAAAATAGCATCGCTTTCTTGAATTCTCATATTATCCTACATAATATGATAAAGGAGGGAAGAGACATTACCCCCCCCCAAAAAAAGATGACAGCTATGACCTCAGACCACGACCAACAGGGAGAACAAATCCTAGTCTCTGCACCTCAGCCCCACCCCCAAACCCTCTGAGATTTCCCCTTCCATCAAGAATAGGGATGGCTTATCCATTGTAAGCCTGGCCCTCCTTGTTGGAATTAGTATGCCTCATGGTTGCATCAGCAAGTGTCCTCTTCATAATGTGCAGGAACCTCCACCCAGGATTCCTCCCCTCCCACAATGGTGCAACAACGCAGGACTCATTGCTGAATGTAGCCTCACACACCATACGTCAAGTTGCCCCAAGACAACAGGGTACACTGAGAGCCAGTGTGGTGTAGTGGTTAAGAGTGGTAGCCTTGTAATCTGGTGAACCGGGTTTCGCCTCCACTCCTCCACATGCAGCTGCTGGGTGACCTTGGGCTAGTCACACTTCTCTGAAGTCTCTCAGCCCCACTCACCTCACAGAGTGTTTGTTGTGGGGGAGGAAGGGAAAGGAGAATGTTAGCCGCTTTGAGACTCCTTCGGGTAGTGATAAAGCGGGATATCAAATCCAAACTCCTCCTTCTCTTCCTCCTCCTCCTCTTCTTCTTCTTCTTCTTCATATCTGCTCTGCATCAGTGTTTGCTGCTGCTGGCTGGCAGAAGCAGGGAAATGCACGATGTCATGACATCACAACATAGAGAATTAGCATGCATTTTGAGGGAGGAAGAAAAGGCAACAGTCATTTTCAGCAGCTCCCATTATATCGAACCCTTTACCCCGAACTTACTTTCTTTCTCAAATCAATGAGAGGAAGGCTTCTTTAAAGCTAAATTAAATTGCTTACTGGTAGCGATAAACTTGAAATTTGAAAATATATGGGCTGCTAGTTGGCAGTTCCTTTGCCGGGAAATTGCTTATAATAGCCCCTTGATGTTTGGCTGGTGTTTCCCCAGTGGGATACAATTACGTACATTAGAATAAGGTCTCTTGATATCTGAAGGAGGACACACACAGAGACACTGTTCCCTAATGTGTTTGTGTGTTTATGTGAAGAAACAGTAGGCTAGCAGCTTTTGGAAGAGTGAGACAGAAGCTCCAAGCAGGCATTTTTCTCCAGGTGTTTATACTATGTATGGAGGAGTGGGCAGAGCTGTATTTGCCAGTCTCTTGCCCAGCATATTGTGTCCTTTCCATGTACAGATTTGGTTGGTGGAAGCAAAATGTGTGTGAGGGAGAGTCTGACGTGATGCAAAAGCCCCCCGATCTTAACAGATTTAAGCCATAGTGTAAGAAAAGGAGAAAAGCAATGACAAACCTAGACAGCATCTTAAAAAGCAGAGACATCACCTTGCCGACAAAGGTCCGTATAGTTAAAGCTATGGTTTTCCCAGTAGTAATGTATGGAAGTGAGAGCTGGACCATAAAGAAGGCTGATCGCCGAAGAATTGATGCTTTTGAATTATGGTGCTGGAGGAGACTCTTGAGAGTCCCATGGACTGCAAGAAGATCAAACCTATCCATTCTTAAAGAAATCAGCCCTGAGTGCTCACTGGAAGGACAGATCCTGAAGTTGAGGCTCCAGTACTTTGGCCACCTCATGAGAAGAGAAGACTCCCTAGAAAAGACCCTGATGTTGGGAAAGATGGAGGGCACAAGGAGAAGGGGACGACAGAGGATGAGATGGTTGGACAGTGTTCTCGAAGCTACTAACATGAGTTTGGCCAAACTGCGGGAGGCAGTGGAGGATAGGCGTGCCTGGCATGCTCTGGTCCATGGGGTCACGAAGAGTCGGACATGACTGAACGACTGAACAACAACAACAACAACAATTTCAGTGTTGGAGATGGAAGTGTCCCCATAGCCACACCTCCAAGTGAGTTCAAAGAGCAGCGTTACAAAGCACAATGCCCAGTTAATTGGCACCTGTGGACAGTTGTGGAATAGTGAGCTGGGCAGATGGCAAAGGATGATGTAGTGGCAAACGTGTTGGACTTGAGCTGGGGAAACCTGGGTTCATATCCCTGGTTTGCCATGTGCCATGACTACAATTCTTTGAATAGTTCCCTGGCAGTAAGCTGTATTGAATTGAGTGGTGCTTGCTTCTGACTTCATGGGTTCAACTTGAAAAACCCTTGAGTTTAAATTAAAGATTCGGCCACTAAAATGCAGTATTTCATTTTTAATTAGAAATGCAAACAATCTTGCAAGTGTTCCATTTAAAATGCTAGCGTGCAGTAGGAACCCACATCCAGGAAATGATGCTTCCAAACATCTCTCTCTCTCTCTCTCCCCCGCCCCCAATTCTCTGACCTCCTCAGTGCTAATTTGTCATGGATGATAGCCAACTTGGAAGCCTCAGTATTACCATATTTCTTTGTCAGAGCGCGAAGGATCCATCAATTACTCTGGTCTTCCAGCAGATGACTTCAGCACTCCTGCTTTCAAAAAACCCTGGATCCTTTTTGAAATAAATGTGCACGGGATTGCATGGTAAGCCAATCCACTTTGGAACTGTTATGAACTGCAGGCTCAAGATTGCTCCCCCCTCCCTCTGCATCTCTTTGGTCTGTTTAACATCCAGCTCAAAGACAAATTCTGCAGAAAAGCCTTGCTCACTACTTTGGTGCATTTCAGGGTTAATCAGTTACTAACAGTGGATCTTCGGCTTTCAAAAAATGAGTCACAAATATGGTTTAAGGCTTGCGTAGAATATTGTTTTTGTTGAAATGAGGATTATAATGACTTTGGGAGTTATTCACATCCATTACATCTAAGGCAGTCCCAGTCACCACACCCATCAATGAGTTGGCTTTTTCATTGTGATGTTATTAAATAGCATTTAGATTAATAAGTGACAGAATTATAGATTTCCTTTTAAATCTTTGTTACTGGGTAACTTTTCCATTTGCTCTTTCTCAAATCCAGGTAGTAAAATTCCCCTTAGAATTCTTTCAGTTGGTCATTTATCCATGCCATTTAGACATGTATAAATGGAAGCAGGTTCCTTATTTCTCCTACTGAGGTCCAGCGCCGAGGGCCTTCTGGCGGTTCCCTCACTACGAGAAGCCAAGTTACAGGGAACCAGGCAGAGGGCCTTCTCGGTAGTGGCACCCGCCCTGTGGAACGCCCTCCCACCAGATGTCAAAGAGAAAAACAACTACCAGACTTTTAGAAGACATCTGAAGGCAGCCCTGTTTAGGGAGGCTTTTAATGTTTAATAGATTATTGCATTTTAATGTTCTGTTGGAAGCAGCCCAGAGTGGCTGGGGAAACCCAGCCAGATGGGCAGGGTATAAACAAACAAAACAAATTAATTATTATTTGTTGTTGTTGTTGTTATTATTATTATTATTATTATTATTATTATTATTATTATTATTTTAAACTTAAGCCAATATACATGAATGAGCCATACTATGATTTAGAAATTATGGGTTCTAGCCAATGTTAGTCCTACTCAGAGCAGACCTATTACAATTAATAAACATCACTGAAATGTCGATTCATTTCAGTGGGTCTACTCTGGGTAGCTCTTAGCTGACACTGGGAGGCATGTTTCAATCTGGGGTGAGAAAAAGATGCCAAAATGATCCTGATTATCTTACTATTTTGCCCACAAACGGAGTTGATGCTGATGCCACTTAAAAACTCTTGAGAAAATCTATCTTATATGAAAGATTGTACAGACCCTTCAAGTGTTCCTATTTTTCAGGGACAGTCCCGGATTTACAGAAGCAGTGCCGGTTTCTGATTTGATCCCAGAATGTCCTGCTTTTCCTGAGGACATCCCTATTTTCATTGGATAAATGTCAGAGGGTATGTTGCTTTTTTTCTTGTTAACTGGTGCAACCCTCTTTTTGGACTATGAGATCTGATACTTGTCACAAAGAATAAAACCCTTTTCAGGCATTCAGGATGTGTACATTTTGAATGTGGGAAGGCTGCGTGTCAGAATGTGCCGGTTGGTTGAGCTCCCACTCGCCCCATGTACAGTGAAAGATGTGAAGATGACTCCACGACTTTCCCACTTCTGAATGCCTAAACATGGCTTGCAAACCAAAGCAGTATCCAAGGATGGATCTAGACACATCGAAAGAGCGCTTCAGAAAAATGCATTGTAACCTTTATAATGAAAAATCCAGTTTGCAAAAACGGAACTCCACAGCGCCATCTGGTGTCTCAGTGTTATATCACATATAAAACGCATATAAAACACTTTTTCTTTATCAATCTAGCTGAGTCCCTAATATTGTAAATCTCAGTGCCCACCAGTGAGGGTATCCCATGATGACTGCAACATTAAACCTGCAATCCTATGCACACTTACCTGAGAGAAGGTGTCATTAAACTCTGCAGTGTTAATTTTTGAGTTGACAAGTGCAGAACCATACTTTCAAGGTTGCAATCCTATGCCCAGTTACCTTGAACACATTGAACACAGTGAAACTTACTTCTGAGTATAGATGCATAGGGTTGTGCTGAAAAAAATGATTATCAGAATCCAGGTTAAAACATCAACAATATTACGTCCAGGAAATTAATCACATGACTGAAAATCATTTAGATTCAGAAAAAGAACGTGATGATTTATAAGTGAGATGGCAAACCCTCCGAAGATTTATAAGCTGGTGCAAATCGGGGCTTTTAAAAGTGGAAAAATATATGAAAAATAATAAAGAAGAAGATGGCGACCGTCAAAATGTGACTTTTGGATTTCAACCAGCAAGGGCGAAAGAAGGAATGTGGAGTACAGACTTAAAATCACACAGCGATACTGTTTGTTTGGACTTATCTTACTTGTTGGATATATCAGTGACTGTGAAAATATTTTGGAAGTGAAAGCAAAGCAATAGTTATGATAATAGAGCCTCTGGAATTTGAAGCATGGGAACCCTTAAAACAAAATTTAAAGTAATAATTTGGACAATTTGGAACCTTTCTTTTTGTTTTATAATTGGAGAAATAATTTGGAATGTAATTTGGAATGTTTCATATGATATTGTTTTATTGGAAACCACAATAAATATGATTTGTAAAAAAAAGGAAAAAAAGAAAAGAAAATCATTTAGATAAGGAATAAGGAAGGAATAAGGTATAATTTTATTGGCCAAGTATCAACCATACTTGGAATTTTGCTTCGACTACATTGCAATGTCAAGAAAAGCGTACCTCATACAAACACTATTCCCCTCACGATACAACAGCACAACAAAGGAACCCCATACCACCAACTGACCTCCCTTCCGCACACAACTACAAATTCAACAGTTTGATGGCACAAGGGAAAAAAACTATTCCTGTGCCTAGACGTTTTTGTGTATAGAGTCCTGTAACGATGTCCAGATGGAAGTAAATCAAACAGGTAATGACCAGGATGCGAAGGATCTGCGGCAATTCTCTTGTCATGAGGTGTGTTGCTATCATAAGAGGAAGGCCTTTCAAGATCATTGATGCATAATCTCACAAACAATGGGGAGTCTCATATGAAAACCACTTTTCTATCTTTCTGGAAAACATGATCAACACCTCCGATGCCCCACCACTCTGCCCTGAAAAACAATGAGGACGAGTAAAAGATTTTGAAAATTATCAACCTGAATCTCCAAAATCCAAAGAGTGGTGGTGCTGGGAATCAGATCTTTTTCACAGATAAGTGTCTTCTGAGGCACCTTGGCTCTGGCTCAGTTAAAAACATTTTGGGTCTAAAAAGAGACACCTGCATTTAGCATCTCTGATCTAATTGCTGTAACGATAATGTACCTGGTTACACTAGTGACTTAGCCTCACAGGCCAAGGGTCTATCCTGTGTGACAGCAGGACTGTGTGGCAGTGACATTGCCTTTTGACATGGAACTGGTTTTGAAGCGCATTTGAAACAAGAGAACTTCCTGCTTCCCTTCCCGATTAAGATTCTATTCTATTCTATTTTTTGGTGGTGAGCATATTGTTTTGCTGCTGGCAGTCACCAACCACTTCTTTGTTGTGCTAATTGCTGCTGGTGAATAAGCTAGAATGGTTGCTAAAGCTTTCTGTATTGTTACCCACGGAAAATGCATTCTTCCTTCAGATATAGTGTGTGCAACAGAATGCTTCCTTCCCAAAGTTGTTGGGGGGTGCTGCGTGCAGTGAGAGAGGTGCGGGGTGGGGTTGGAGAGACTATGCTATTTAGTGTGAGGGGCTCCATAACTTTCTGGAGAAAGCCAGTTATTATAATATCAGGTTCAACACACGAGGACACTTTTTCGGGGGGGGGGCTTTCTATGTTCTCTTACATGTGCACCCCTCCTTTCAGAAGTCTACAGCAACAAGAAGAAGAGAAGAAGAAGAAGAAGAAGAAGAAGAAGAAGAAGAAGAAGAAGAAGAAGAGGAGGAGTTTGGATTTGATATCCCACTTTTCACTACCCGAAGGAGTCTCAGTAGTGTGCTCTGTTGTTTTGTGAGATAAAACCCAACTTACCAAAAGCAATGTGCAATTGTCCCAAAGGTAGTGATGTAAGAAAACTGGGAGGTCACAGTTATAGTTGCTGGGAGTCAAAGTTGTGGAGATGTAAAAGCAAGGCAAAACAACCCAACTTCTCCAATCAAGCAAAACAGAAGTGAGCATTCCTTTTTGCAAGCCTCATTTTAACTCTTGCTAATCTGATTCTGGAAGAGCAGATCCTGAAGTTGAGGCTCCAGTACTTTGGCCACCTCATGAGAAGAGAAGACTCCCTGGAAAAGACCCTGATGTTGGGAAAGATGGAGGGCACAAGGAGAAGGGGACGACAGAGGATGAGATGGTTGGACAGTGTTCTCGAAGCGACTGGCATGAGTTTGGCCAAACTGCGGGAGGCAGTGGAGGATAGGGGTGCCTGGCGTGCTCTGGTCCATGGGGTCACGAAGAGTCGGACACGACTGAACGACTGAACAACAACACAATCTGATTCTGGGACCTCTTGTATGTGAAACCAAAGCTGTTCTACAAGAGATTGATCGGGCTGCTTCTGCAGCCAATGTGCTTCAGACTGGAGGTGATTGTAAATGCAAGGGCTGTGTAGCTGCTCTGTGCTGGGGCAAAAAAATATAAGGCAAATCAGATTGGTTTTATCCCTTCAGAGTCAAACCATGATGTCAGCAAAACACCCTGCATGAGATCAAGGGCTCCACAAAGCCTTGTGCTGCCCTGTCGCTGTTTTTTTCCCCTGAACTCCCCAGTTTTCTGTTCATTATTATCTCAGGGTTCCCCCCCCCATGTCTCTGTGTTACTCTGTTCTAAGCCCCTGGGCTTTGTATAAAGTGAGGCTGTGTAAATGCTGCTTGTGGAGCACTGAAAAGCTTGGAATGATTTTGTTCAACCAGAGCAGTGAAGTTAAAAAAAAAAAAAGTTAAAAGCCTTACTCAACCTTTTTTTAAAAAAAAATCATTTGCTGTTCTGTTTGAAAAAGAAATGTTCCAGTACTCTGCTGGCTGTATTAATCACAGCTTCATTTTATAACGCCTATTGGTCTGTGTCCCCTCCTGGCACAGCAAGCACTGAAATCTGGGGTGGAGCTGCAAATGTTTTTCAAAGATGTTCCAGAAAAAATACACACAACACTTGGCCACTTCCAAATTATTTTAAGGGAAGAAAGAGCAAGAGATAAACCCCTACTCCCTCACCCTGAAAATATGAAACTACAGTGGTACCTCTGGTTAAGAGCTTAATTCGTTCTGGAGGTCTGTTCTTAACATGAAACTGTTCTTAACCTGAGGTACCACTTTAGCTAATGGGGCCTCCCGCTGCCCCCGCGATTTCTGTTCTCATCCTGAAGCAAAGTTCTTAACCCGAGGTACTATTTCTGGGTTAGTGGAGTCTGTAACCTGAAATGTCTGTAACCTGAGGTACCACTGTAATAGGAACTTGAAAGTGTTAGCTGGACTAATAAAAATATTGCCAGTATGCATATCTGTCAACTTTCCCCCCTTTTTAAAGGGAAATTCCCTTATTCCGAATAGGATTCCTTGCAAGAAAAGGGAAAAGCTATGCAATATGTATTGCAGAGGAAAGTGCATTTCTTTTACTTACCCCACAAAAGCCCCCGGACCTGCAATGTGGCAGATTTAATCTACTCCGGATTAAGCCACATGCCTGCAAATTTTATCTGCTTCTGCCAACAAGGGGAAATATAGCTGTTTTTAATCTTAAAACTCCCTATAATGTGAATGGAAACACAGAGCTTCATTTAATACAGAATGGCTTGGAACTTGAATTAGAGATCAAAGGAGAGAGCAAATCAGAAACAGGTTGGGTGTGTTTTTTTTAAATACACAGAAACAATGTTTGAGCACTTTTGCCACCCCCATGTTGTTGTTGTTTTTAGGGGTCCGGGCCCCTTCCATTTTCAGAGGCCCCCTCAGTCATCTTAAGAAGATGGTGCCTATGGTGGGCAAGTAAAGATGGAGCTCAGCCAAAAGTGGTTGTTGTTTTTTTCTGTAATCACTGGAACTTTTAAAGAACTGTGCTGCAATGGGTGCTCACTTCCTGGTAGATCAGAGGTGAGGAACTGGATCTGGGGGTGGACCAGATCCATATCTCCCCTATCCCTACATGGGCCCAACTGTGGGGGGCTGACCACTTGCCAAGCAACTGATGTCCCAGTCACATCAGATGATGTGGTGCTCTGAAGGGCTGACTATCACCTAATCAGCAAGGCTTCAAAGCGCAGTGCAGGGCTCTTTGCAAACCTTGTGCTCTGCTTTGAAGTCCCAACCAGCAGCCGATCATGGGTGCTTCAGAAGCTTTGAAGTCCCCCTGACCAGGTTACTGGCACTTCAAATGCTCCTTTTGGCCTGACTGAGCTGCATGTTTACTCGCCCATAAAGGTAAAAGGTAAAGGGGCCCCTGACCATCAGGTCCAGTCGTGTCCAACTCTGGGGTTGCGGTGCTCATCTCGCTCTATAGGCTGAGGGAGCCGGCGTTTGTCCGCAGACAGCTTCCGGGTCATGTGGCCAGCATGACTAAGCCGCTTCTGGCGAACCAGAGCAGCACACGGAAACGCCGTTTACCTTCCCGCTGGAGTGGTCCCTATTTATCTACTTGCACTTTGATGTGCTTTCGAACTGCTAGGTGGGCAGGAGCTGGGACCGAGCAACGGGAGCTCACCCCGTGGCAGGGATTCGAACCGCCAACCTTCTGATCAGCAAGCCCTAGACTCTGTGGTTTAACCCACAGTGCCACCTGGGTCCCCTACTCACCCATACCTGATGTCATATGGTGATTGGTAATTGGAAAACCTGGGGAGCTTTGTATTAGATTGTGCCCCTAGCGAATCTGAAAAAAAGACAGACAAATAGAAATAATCTCTCTCTCTCTCTCTCTCTCTGTGTGTGTGTGTGTGTGTGTGGAGCTAAAGTAATTGCCGCAGTACTTCTAATTGTTTTTGCACACATTTATTCAAAGCAATGCCTTTTAAAAAAAACACTACAATCTCAAAGACGTCTCATAACAGAAAATATGGAAGGAAATTTCCCCACTAATAAGAAATCCTATGTCCGTGCAACTTCAAGTAATGCATATTTGTTTAGTTGAGTGATTATCCAAAGCAACTAGGCTAACAACTTGTCAGTTGTCATTAGAGTTGTGTTTTTTGTGTTTGTTTTTTTACTACACTGTTTTTTTGGCAGCAATGCAAAGGTACCTAAAATCACATGTGATCTAAAAAGATAGACCATTGTGTCTGGAACTCGGGATGTGCTGTTTTTCTGCCATGGTGCCAGTGAAAATTGTTTATTCTAAAGTCAATAAAATTTCATCAGTATTCACAATAAATAAAAAGGATGTCAGGATGTTAACACTAGTCTCATCATTCTGTGGGACCAACGAAACTGGATCCATTCTGTGTAATCCGTCAGGAGACTCAGTAAAGAATAATTAACAAAACTGGCATTCTTGGATGCTGAATGTCCATGTGCAAATCTACACAAAACATTTTCTACTATAAAATGTGTAGTGCTTGCTTCGGCAGCACATATACCAAAATTGGAACGATACAGAGAAGATTTAGCATGGCCCCTGCGCAAGGGTGGCACGCAAATTCGTGAAGCGTTCCATATTTTTACTCCCTAATCCTTAAAGCAAAAATAAAATGTGTGTACTATAAAATTTGTAGATTCTCTTGCAGACTGCAAATATTAGAAAAGTGAATAGTCCCATCTAGATTTGAAGGCTTGTCACAACTAACACTGCAGAGTAAAGAGCAGCCACAGTCTTTTAGTGCGATATGGTGGGACTTAATTTTGCATACCCAGGGCTGGATTTAAGTTTGATGAGGCCCCAAGCCTCAATAATGGGGCCCTTAATATGTCCAGCTATCCTTTGTCAACAACAAATTGTCGCTGTTTTTTTTGTGTTGAATATGTGCTATATGGTAATTTATGGACCTAACAGGTATCTAAAGCCATTTGCACATAACAAAATATGTAGTTATCAAAGTAATTGTTGAACTGAAATACAATTAAGAAGAAGAAGAAGAAGAAGAGTTTGGATTTGATATCCTGCTTTATCACTACCTGAAGGAGTCTCAAAGCGGCTAACATTCTCCTTTCCCTTCCTCCCCCACAACAAACACTCTGTGAGGTGAGTGGGGCTGAGAGACTTCAGAGAAGTGTGACTAGCCCAAGGTCACCCAGCAGCTGCATGTGGAAGAGCGGGGACGCGAACCCGGTTCCCCAGATTACGAGTCTGCCGCTCTTAACCACTACATTACACTGGTATATTAATAATGATAGTGATATTTTGGGGCTAGCAGGCGGGGCCCATTACTTACATCATAGGAACCTACACAACACAAAACACTGTTGCTGTATGTAGTTTTCATTTTATTTTTTATGTATTATATTGTGGAAATGTACATCCATTTTCTTTCCTTTAATTTTTTGGGGGTCCCCAAGAGAGTGGGGCCCTAAGCTATAGCTTGTTTAGCTTATACGTAAATCCAACACTGTGCACACCTCTGAATCACACAGATAAGAAGAACATCTGTCGGAAACTGCCAGGGCAATTTGGCTTCTATCTTCTCCTGGCCTTCTATCAAGATCCAGCTCATATGATTGTATTTGTACTTATTTTTGCCTCTCCTTGATGTAAGAGTTCCTTATACACAGCGCTAATGCTCCTGCTCCCATGTTTTGTTACAGGGGGAGGGTAATGGTTTATGTTGACTTTATCATAGAATTGTGGAGTTGGAAGGGACCTTGAGGATCATCGAGTCCAACCCTCTGCAATGCAGAAAGACGCAGCTGTCCCACATGAGGATCAAACCTGCAACCTTGGCATCATCAGCAACACGCGTTAACCATATATTCTCTGTTCTCACTGCAATTGAAAATCATAGAATCATAGAGTTGGAAGAGACCACAAGGGCCATCCAGTCCAACTCCCTGCCAAGCAGGAAATCCATTTTAAAAAAAAAAAAAAAAAAAAAGCACAAACAAATATGGCGACCTGATCTTTAGAATAGGGTAATGAGAAACTGACTGACGCTGAAATTGACAGATTTGTCTAATTCTAGTCATTTGGTTCACATTTTAAAGAAAGCCTGGACTTAAATGTGGACCAGAACAGAGTTATCAGTTGGGCTGTGCCCTTTTTCAAATTTTGTAAAAATATTTCAGTTTTAAAAATGTGCACAAACGGCATATTTTATGGGGAAATGTGTACCGCGTGAGTGTAGTGTGAGAGCCAGTGTGGTGTAGTGGTTAAGAGCAGTAGACTTGTAATCTGGTGAACCGGGTTCGCTTCCCCGCTCCTCCACATGCAGCTGCTGGGTGACCTTGGGCTAGTCACACTTCTCTGAAGTCTCTCAGCCCCACTCACCTCACAGAGTGTTTGTTGTGGGGGAGGAAGGGAAAGGAGAATGTAGCCGCTTTGAGACTCCTTCGGGTAGTGATAAAGCGGGGTATCAAATCCAAACCCTTCTTCTTCTTCTTCTTCTACATAATATGTTGCAGGGGAAACATACAAAAATCACATATTTTACAGGAAGAATGTATATAAATGCATAAAATTTAAATGCAATTGTGTGTTTGTGTGTTTGCTTTTTAAATCCATGAAAAGGGGGTGGAACAAGCCTAAACTTAAATCCACGTGAAGCTGAGAAGGCCAATTCACCCATCCCTCCTGTGTGGGCTGTAACAGAAGGATTTGCCTGATTCTCCTTTTTCCCCACTTATTTCTATGCTATGAGTCACAGTGCAATGTTACTTGGGAGAGAGAGAAAATGGTTGCATTCTCCTTGCTCTTATGAGAATGGACAGCTTTGCCTGTCTTTTGAGCTACCATTCTCCAGCATTGTTATAGGATAGCCCTAGTTTTGCAGTCTAGGAATGATGTATTTTGTGTATGGCCACAATGAGAGTTTGTGACACCGAATTTCTGGTGAATGTGAATTTGGGCCATCAAAACTAACACATGGTACCTATCTACCTATCATCTATCTATCTATCTATCTATCTATCTATCTATCTATCTATCTATCATCTATCTATCTATATCTATCTATCTATCATCTATCTCTATCTATCTATCTATCTATCTATCTATCTATCTATCTATCTATCTATCTATCTATCTATCTATCTATCTATCTATCATCTATCTATCTATCTATCTATCTATCTATCTATGTCTGTCTATCTATATCATCTATCTATCTATAGAATCATAGAATCATAGAATCATAGAGTTGGAAGAGACCACAAGGGCCATCCAGTCCAACCCCCTGCCAAGCAGGAAACACCATCAAAGCATTCCTGACAGATGGCTGTCAAGCCTCTGCTTAAAGACCTCCAAAGAAGGAGACTCCACCACACTCCTTGGCAGCAAATTCCACTGTCGAACAGCTCTTACTATCTATCATCTATCTCTGTCTGTCTGTCTGTCTATATCATCTATCTATCATCTATATCTATCTATCTATCTATCTATCTATCTATCTATCTATCTATCTATCTATCTATCATCTCCGTCCGTCTGTCTGTCTGTCTGTCTGTCTATATCATCTATCTATCATCTATCTATCTATCTATCTATCTATCTATCTATCTAATCTATCATCATCATCTATCTATCATCATCTATCTATATCTACTTCTGTGTCTACAATTCCATCCCTTGGACTAACACTAAGCAGAAAAATTGCTTTTCCCTATAAATGTCACGAGATGGAACAGGACCCCACCCCCCACCCCCAGTTCCACTTTCTGAAATGAACACACCAGGCAGGATCAAAATTATCAGAGCATTGTATCTCCATTGTCTAGCCTAGAAGTATGAGACCTGCTCTTCATGTTTAGATATGGCTTCTATTGGTTCTGAAAGCAGGGAAGGTTAGCCTCCCTCATGACTGCGTTGGTGGCCCTTTCCCAATTCTATGATATTCTATGAAACTCCATCAACACCCCGCAATGGAAATGTCCAAGCTATGTGCCTGGTTCAGAAAGCAAGAATTGGCATGGAAGCCATGCAGATATTTTCCCTAGTGGATCAGACAATTGCATTTCTGACAGCAGTTCATGTTTTACAGGGTGAAAGCTCAGCTTTTGTTCAAGAGGGAGTTGTCCAACACCATATTTCATGTGGTTACAGTATGCGCACAAACTAAAACTACATTATGAATACATGAAAAAGTTGGGACTTGAGCCCAGAACTGCCAGTTGTCTGCTCATTGGACTAAACTAACTCAAAAAGATCTTACAGGGTAAATCGCTTCCTCCCACGTTCGGCCTCCCAGGTTTTGCACTTCCTACTTCCTATTTTGAACCGAGTCTAGCTTCTTTCTGGGCTGAAAAACATTTTGTTCAGTTCTCAGTAACTTCTATTGAATGTTGGTTTCCATTGTTCATTTTGGTATACAAAAATTGCTACTTAGCCTTGGGATAAATGTTATATAAAAGCTTTTTTTGTGTATTCTCTTTTTGTATTTAATTTTTGATCCTATTGCACTTTGCCGTGGAACTGTTGGCAATCTTACTTGCAAAGACAATTACAAGCTGAATGCCTTTTTTTACTTGAGTTGAATAGCAATGGATATTGACCTAGTTCTTGTTCTGAAGCACTGTGGGGGGGGGGAGGCAAGGCACTCTCTCACAGGAACACATCTGGCTTGCATTTCAACTGCTGTGTTCAGGACCATCATCATAAGCTAATTGCTAAACTGCACTTCAGGCTTAGTTGGGTGACCTGAATTAATTCACTCTCACCACAGTCCAGCAAAGGCTGGATCTACACGTGGCAGAACAAGATGGCAGAGTCCCAAGATGGCAGAGTGGGACCACTGTAGACCAGGAGAGGGAATCTCATTTTTTGAAAGATTTTATGTGCCTATGGTGGTGTGTTCTAGTCATCTACGTGATGTTCCAATTTTCTATTTCCAGGGATTTTTTTGTTTTTGATTTTAACACAAGGCAGAATTCTTCCTTTTTGAGATGCTTTTTATTTTTTCTCAGATAACCTAATTTCAATACTGCAGGAAATCAATGAAGAGCAGAAACATTTGTGCGTCTAGACCTTTAAACCTCCCCCTTTAATAGATCCAGACAAGACTCAAATTTTACTTTGGTTTTTGGCAGAATTTTGGCCACAACTTTATTGATTACATCAAGTGAGTGGTTGCATAGGCTCTGGTTTGACTAGCTCTCTGCACTGAGGCAGGTAGCGCTGACCCAGGGCACCAGAATATGTCAGCCTGGGGTGAACACCTGGAACAGCGGAAAGCCAGGGTCAGGCTAGTCCACCACCCAGATGTCCCCCTGGACTCAGGCATGGGCACAACCCCTCTCAGGGTTGACCAAACCATTGAGTCCCTGGATTCCTTTAATGGAATACCCTTCTCATGGGGATGGCGAGAGTGTTCCCCCATCCCTATCACCTGAACCAGAGCCTATCCGCAACCTTACAAGTTGTGACGATTTGCTACGCAGCAGGTGAAACCCAAATGGCAACAGCCAATCAGCCAAGTGGGAAAATTCCTGCCGTGCCCCTGTCCCAATGACAGACGACACACGACGGCATAGCAAGGTCAAGCGCAAGCCCTAAATATAGGGAGAGGTGGGCAGGTGTTCCGATGCACTGGCCCAAAGAGGAAGCTCTGGGTCATGTGCATGGGCATATATAGGTCCCTCAATCCATTTGGCTAGCGTCCCATTGGCCTGATTAAACCCAGCATCGAGGGACCTACCAATAGGGTGTTGTGGCTATCTAATCGTACCCACCCACAACACAGGGTTTGGTTGCCAGGTCGCACCGCAACACGTGCCTTCTTTGAGGGAGGACACGATTAATCACATCACACCTGGTGGCAGATTAATCTATGTACATTCACAGTCTTTTTGTTTGTTTATAATTAGCCCAAATTCTAAAATGTGATTCACCGTCTCTCTATTCTCAGGTGGTGTGTCACTTTAGGACTCTAGCACAAGATTATTGTGCTTCTGTAATTTCTTGCCAAAAAGAGTAAAAAAGAATGGTCGCTTATCACCAGCTGGAATCAAAGAAAGGTTGGCAGGGACCCCCCAAGGTCCATCTAGTCCAACCCCTACAAATGCAGGAATCTCAGCTAAAGCATCCATGACAGATGGACACCCAACATCTGCTTAACAACCTCCAAGGAAGGAGAGTACACAACCTCCCAAGAGAGGCCATTACACTGTCAAACAGCTCTTACTGCCAGAAAGTTTTCCCTGGTTCTTAGTTGAAATCACCTTTCTTGTAACTTGAAGCCATTGGTTTGTGTCCTTTCCTCAACAGCAGGACAGATATTTGAAGATGGCTATCATATCTCCTCTCAGTCTCTTCTTTTCCAGGCTAAACATACCCAGTTCCTTTAAGGCTTGATTTCCAGATCATTGGTAATCTTGGTCACCCTCCTCTGCAAATGTTCCAGCTTGTCAACATCCTTCTTAAACTGTGGTGCCCACAACTGGACACAGTATTCCAGATGCGGTCTGACCAAGGCAGTATAGAGTGGTACTGTTGATCTGGACACCATACTTCTGTTGATGCAGCCTAGAATAGCATTATCTTTTTTTGCTGCTGCATCACACTGATGGAGGGGAATGGCAGTTGCAGTCTGGCATGGCTGCAGTGGTGTTGGGTGGTCTTCCAGCCGGGATGTGGCTGGGATGGGGTGGGGACACTTCCATCCTGCCAGAGTTGTGCTCTGGAAGAATAAGATAAACCCCTGTGTTGCAAACTTCAAGCCTAGTGTGAAAGAGGCAACACATAGACCGATGAATGATTGGCACAATTATGTCTTTATAATTTGCAGCGTAGTAATAATAGCTGTACAATCTGAGTAACTAAATACATCCGGTGAGACAGCGTTCCGGATAAATACACTGTTTCGACGTGGTCTTCTTCAGTATATCACTATAAAGAATAACAAAATATATATATAACTAATCGTATGAAGGACAGTGACCAGCATAAACAAGAGTCCAAATAGTCCAAAATAATATTAAGAAAAATAAGAATATCATACCTTAATGTACATACATCTTCTCTGGAGCATGACCACTGTTTAAATCCCAAGTGGTTGTCCTGTGTTTATTGCAATTTCACCATGCCTTGCCCCCACTACCCATGGCTTCATTGTGCCTGGACCTGCAATGTGTTTATCCCTGTGTTAGACTGTAGCTTATGGCGTCTGTTTTCTACTTTTGACTTCGTTGCAGTAATTCTGCTTCAATCTACCTCAAATATTACAATTTCCCCTGAAGTTAACTCTTGACACAGACACAGAATGTACCTTCCTTCTGGCTTTGGAATCCAAGATGTGTCCCAGAGCCTTCTTTCAGAAACTGCCATCATATAATCTCCCCCAAAGTTATAATATATTCAGTCAGTTGCCAAGGAAAAGGAGTCAAGTCAACAGTATGAAGGACACCATCATAATTACTTCAAAGTACACTGGGCTGCCTTCCCATGGAACAGTTTTGACGTTGGCAATTCTAAAACCAACTCTTCAGCAGGAGTCATCAAGGACCACGGATAAATTAATGGCAGTTTGGCAAAAGTCTTTATCTTGTGGATTTACGTCTTTGAATCTTTTTTTTTTTTTTTTTGCAAACCATACGGATGGTATTTTGAGAACATTAGGAAAACAATTCAGGAGTCTGAAATGCTTCTTAAAATAGCTGTGTGCTGAGCTTGTTTTCACCTCAATGTCGGCAACAGCTAAATGGGTTGGAACCCATTTAGATAGAAGAAGACGACTGTTTTGGGCATTCGAGAGAGGGGGCCTGTTGAGATATTGTCATCACAGAACACACTCATTTTAGAAGGGAAGCTCCCCTTATGGGCACAGTGGAATATAGCCCAGCCAAAATTCTGAACCCCTCACCCCAAATCTCCAAAGCCTGCTCCAGTCTTTCTCCTGTCACTACTCTTACACAAAGTTATAACCACCTGCTTCTCCTCTACCATGCAGAATTTGTTCCGTAGTGCAGACAAACAACACCTTACGGATTAAATTTTGCTAATTAGCACAGATTCAGAAGCCTGAGATTCAGCTCTCTTCACTGCATGAGAACTCGAGCAAATCATTGAATATCATGAACGTGAATCAATTTTTACTGAAACAACATACTAGTGTTACAGTGTTAGAGCACATATAAGCTAAGCAAGATGAATAATTTGGGCACTACAATGGATAACATATGTGGACTGTGATGGGATACTTAAATAAATGAAAACAAAACAAAAAAAAAATTCCTTCCAGTAGCACCTTAGAGACCAACTACCGTAAGTTTGTTCTTGGTATGAGCTTTCGTGTGCATGCACACTTCTTCAGATACCTAAGGTGCTACTGGAAGGAATTTTTTATTTTTTACTTTGTTTTGACCACGGCAGACCAACACGACTACCTACCTGTAACTGTTTATATAAATGGTTGTTGTGCTGTCCCCTTGTTATAAATGTTTCTGCTTCCACAAAGGAAATTCTCTCCCTCCTACGCTGTGTATCCTTTAAATCTGTTCTAGAAGTTCCCCCAACCCCCAAGAGCAGATTTCCAAAGTTCCACTGTGCAAGCAGAAATCCTTGCACTAATGGAACAAGCACATTGGATATTGCACTGTTTGGGCATCTCAACCATCATTTACAATGCCCCCAGCTTTGTTCCAGGGCAGTGTGTGTGTGTGTGTGTGTGTGTGTCTTGGGGGCTGGGGCTGGGGGGGGGGGGGTGGGGGAGACATGGCAGCCATCATCAACAACAAGATGATGGATAACATTCAAAGACAATTCTGTAAAGTGGCCTTTTCTAGGGGGCTGGGTGAAAAAAGACGAAAATCTAAGAAATTTTCCAGCAGCAATAATATAGCTTAGGAATCACTATAAACACTGCACTTTGTGCTATAACACAACATTACAAGTGGACTGGTTGTTTTCTTAAACTGCAGTGACAGATATAAAAAGCAATAGCTTTAAGCAGAGTTGTCACATTCTCCAAAGTTTGAATTTCTGAAAAAGTTTCTATTACACATATTTTAGAAAAAATAATTTCTCAGAACATCAAAACTGCATCAAGATTCGACACTGCTGAGCTGATTATTGAAAATCATTGCCAAGTGTTTGTGTTGTTTTGGTGCGATTTGGCGATTTATTTCTTTGTTCAGACATGATGCTGCTTATGGGCACCGATGGCAACATGCCAGCACACACCATGACCCTGTTGGCAAAACCGTGTGACTTGCCACAGCCAATGCTACTAAATAGCAGCAATGGCAAATAAGACATATCACAAAGATATGCAGCTACTGCCTATCTTTCTCTTCATTGTGGATACAGTGGTTCTTTGACAGGGATTCCCTGTTGCTGAGTATGAAGGATAATTAGAGCCAGATATGTTACATGCTAAATATATATATATATAAAACAAGTATGCAGGCATAATCCCATGGGGACTAGGACTTTCTCCGAGCAGTCACTAAGTCACTATACCATGACATGTGGAAGGCCTGCATAATGGCCGTTGATGCTCTTGTGGTTGTTGCATGAAGCTATATTTTCATGTAGTTGCTGTGTTCTGTTGTTGTTGTTGTTTAATATTTTTATTAAAGATTTTCTTGATTTACAGAGGTAATGCAATGTCTCTCTCTCTCGTATTTTTCCATATAACATTTTTACAAATCGGTTTTTGTTGTTGAGACATTAGGGAGAGAAGGGGGAGAGAGGTGGGTGGGATGGGGAGATGGGTGGGGTAGGGTGACGATGTTTCTGTTTTACTTAATATGTGTAGGGTTTGGTGTCAGCGTTGTCTGTGCAGGTTCTCTGTTGTTCGCTTGTGCTCCTTTGGTGGTGAGAGAGGTCGGGGTTGGCGTGGGGCGTGATTGTTCTTTTGTGGTTGGCTGTGGTGTTCTTTGGTCTCCTGTGTGAGTGGGGTGGGTGGGTGTTTTTGGTCAGGTTAGCCATATTGATTTGTATGCTGTTGGTAGATTTTTGTCATTGTCTTGTTGGGCTGTGTGTGTGATGAAGGGGGACCATACCGGGGTGAAGGTGTCTTCTTCCGTTTGTCCCCGTGTCAGTTTCAGCTTACTGGTTAGTTCTGTTGTTGTTAATGGTGCAAAGATAGGGAATAGCAACTTCTGGGGCATGTAGAGATGCAGTGATGGCCATCTTAGAACAGCTGCCCAGCATTCCACATTTGAGAACCTGAACGGTACGAACGATGTTTTCAGACACTTTCACCAACTGCTCAATATAATCATTTCATGGCATTGCTTCCACAGTTGTGCTGAGTTGACTTCAAGCATTGTTTGGGTTGTAATAATTTCAGAAGAAATGCCCTCAGCTGTAACTCGATCTGAAAGAGCGGGATTGTGGAGAGTGCTTCTAAGTCAAAACAGTCAGGCAGGTTATTTCCAGTGTTTCAAAACACTTCACTCTACTGCTTGATTGAATTGAAAGTGAACAGCAAGAAGACTATTTAAACTGCAAGATATTTGTTCATGGTTTTTACTACTTTAGCATCACTGAAGCCTCAGAATCACAGGCCTGTTCCTGATAGAAAGCAGGGGCGGAGCAAGGTGGGTGCGTTGGGGGCGGTTCGCCCCGTGTGCCACCCTGGAGGGGGGTGACACTCGGCGCCCCCTGTGACTCCCAAGCCGAGCCCTGCCACCCGATAAAAAGCCTCGCTCAGCGGCTCGTGAGGTTGCCATGCATGACAGCAGCACGGACAGACTGCACATGTGTGGCATTCCGTACAGAGTACACACACATGGGATGCCGCACATGCGCAGTCCGTACGGGGTGTCAAAAAAATTTCCACACCGGGTGCAGTCCGGTCTTGCTACACAGCTGATTGTAAGGGAAGTAATTTAACAGAATAAGCTGCAAGTCCACTGCACACTGACCCCAGCCATGAAGCTGCTAAGCAGGGCCAGCCCAGCTATGAAACAAGGTGAGGTGACTGCCTTGGGTGGCAGGATCCACAGGACAGCAGATCTGGCCTCCAAGAAATGCACTGCCCGCTGTTGCCATGGTGGCAGCAGCAGCAGCTGTGGCATGCTCCTTGGAGGTTGGATCTGCTGTTCTGTGGAAGCAATGCAGATCCTTATTCTCCCCTTGTTTCTGATGTAGCTTGCCACTCACCCCCAATTTTGGCCTCGCACAGGGCACCGCTGAAATTCGAAAGAGTCAAGTTCACCCCTGCTTTGCCTCAGCTGGAGGTGGCTGAGCTGAGCTGGCTCTGGGAGGGACTTCTCCCCTGCCCGACCACAAGGGCGCCACCAACCATGGTTTGAGCCCTAGCTGTCATGCAGGCCAAGGGGGGTGGGGTGGGTGAAGCACTAGCCAAGCACACAGAGGGGCATTGAAAGTCAGCCAGCCAGAGGCCGAGGAGGATTCCCTGCTTCTCTTCAGGTGCTCAGAAATAACCAGAGACAGCAGTGCTCAAACTCTGCCTCCTCTATATCTAAGACCATGGGGATGCAGGCCCCAATCCAACCTCCCCTCTGGGGAGTCAGAAAGAGAGAGAGAGAGAGATGGCAATGGGGTCGGCCTGTCACAGAGGGCTCTAAGGGTTCACCCACACTTCCTCCCCCCCAGGGAAAACCGCTCTTTAGTGCTCAGTTGGAGCTAATGGCAATCCAGGATTTTTCTGGATTGACATTTGCTCCAATTGAGCACTAAAGAGCGGCTTGCCCCTGGGAAAGGAGTGGGGCAAAGGGAAGACCACTTGGGCCTGTGCCTAGAGAGTATAGGCGAGAGGAAAACTGCTCGGACCCATGCTTTCTAGGCACAGGAAAAAACTTTTAAACAAGACACTTTTCTGCATGGTTTTAAAATGTTGTTTTTGTTTGAAGAACTAGAGATACTGAGAACTCAACCCCCACCCCCCAGTTGACTTTGGAAGTGAATCTGGCAAAACGGAGCTATTTCATGAAATACCCCGATACCGTGGTCCAGCCAAACCCTGTCGTGACTCAAGTGCTATCATGGGGAGTACGATCGGGTCCAATTCCTTAGTTCAACTTCCCTGCAAGTCTCCACCCATGTTACCCAGAATTACAGGCACCCGAGCAGCTGCTTCAAGACGTGAGAGAAGAAAGAGGGAGAGAGGATGGGATAAGGAGACAGAGGGAGAGAGGGAGACACCTCCGTCCTTTTTGCTGGCTGCCACCAGGCAATAGCAACCAAGTAAGTTAGGAAGCACATCAAAGTGCAAGTAGATAAATAGGGACCACTCCGGCGGGAAGGTAAACTGCGTTTCCGTGCGCTGCTCTGGTTCGCCAGAAGCAGCTTTGTCATGCTGGCCACATGACCCGGAAGCTGTCTGCGGACAAACGCTGGCTCCCTTGGCCTATAGAGCGAGATGAGCGCCGCAACCCCAGAGTCGGACACGACTGGAACTAATGGTCAGGGGTCCCTTTACCTTTACCTTTTTAAGTTAGGCTGAAGAAGGGAAGTGGTTTGGGGGCTCATGAATGGGTGTGAGGCAGGCAGAAGAGTTGATTTCCTCTCCGAGTCTTATCAAAATAACCTTGAAGACAAGTATTAGGAGGCACTCGAGTTACTGACTTCAACTGCAAATGTCAAACTGCAGCAGCATCTCTCAGCCAAGCTCACCACCAGAAGGGCTGAGGGACATTCTCACATTTGGTCCTTCAGACCCATAGAGCCTCACATCAGAAAATTGCTTGGATGCTGCAAAGAGAGAAAGAGGCTGAGAAGTACTCTTCTGAAACTTTCCCTCTTGTGCCATTGTTTCATCTTTTTATATCCTTCAGGTTTAGTAGCTCCCATTCTATTGTCAGTAGACCTTCATTTTTAGAACTCCTTTCCTTTCCACAAGAGACTGGTAATCATGGTTTTGTGTGCCGTAACACATCATCACCAGAACTTCACCTCATTGTGTCTGTCTCAACATACACAACGTTCCTCTGAATGGCCCCGCTTACATAATGAGATACAATTATCCTTTCAACTGCTCATTTTCAATGGTAATTGTATTTGAAAATTACTGTGCAATTTAAAAGAATCATGAAACATAATTGCTGTTTTTCAACATATATATGTTATAGTGTGAGATCATTTTTCTAAAACTGCATACACACTTCTTTTGTTCTTTAAGGGGGGGGGGAGAGGAATACACCTTGCCTAGCTAGCATAATCTGAAAAGGGATCTATCGCTTATGTTTGTCATTTGATAATTTATTGCCTGTTATTCAGCAAGAAACATCAGAGGCAATGATATAAACAGCATTTCCACTGAATCATCTTTGCACAGCTTTTGCAGCAGCTATATTTTCTCCCTGCAATATCTATTTCAGGAATCTTAAGTCAAATTCTTCCACTTACGTAAAAAAATTAATTACTTGTACCCATTGTCACTGCATAGGGTTACAACCTTAAAATACCGAACCACAGTGTTTGGGTGCCAAGTACACATTGGGAGGGGGGCATTTGCTTCCTGGCACATATTACAAAGTAGTTATTTTATAACTACTTTGTAAAATAGTTGTTCTGCAAGTATCTGTGCTGCTTGCATTTTTTATTTTATTTTTTTTGTAATGGAAGTGCTGCAGGGAAACTTTGGTGTTACCCAAACCCTCTGTGGACATGCCACATTGCTATATTATCAGCTCAGAAGATTCATCACAATCTACTGTGGCATACAGGGGCCACAGAACAGGATTCAAACATGACTGCCCTGTTCATGAATCTGCACGGAGGGTTTCTGATATGCCAGGAGTGTGCCAGAGAGCACCCATCATATCGAAAGACCGCAGATGCAAATGTTCACTGGGAAGTCAGCTGTGGGTGTCCAACAGCTGTTACATGTCTCTCAGCAACCTCATCCGTAGTTTTCAACTGCATATTTTGTTGAGCCAGCGAGCGGAGAAGATTGCCAAGGTGCTGCTTGGGGTGGAGGACAAGATGTGGGGAAATGTGTCCTTTTGAAATTTAGAGTTTGGTGAAGAAGAGGAGGGCAACCAAAATGGTCAAAGGCCTGGAAACGATGCCTTATGAGGAACGGCTTAGGGAGCTGGGTATGTTTAGCCTGGAGAAGAGAAGGTTAAGGGGTGATATGATAGCCATGTTCAAATATATCAAAGGATGTCATATAGAGGAGGGAGAAAGGTTGTTTTCTGCTGCTCCAGAGAAGCGGACACGGGGCAATGGATTCAAACTACAAGAAAGAAGATTCCACCTAAACATTAGGAAGAACTTCCTGACAGTAAGAGCTGTTCGACAGTGGAATTTGCTGCCAAGGAGTGTGGTGGAGTCTCCTTCTTTGGAGGTCTTTAAGCGGAGGCTTGACAGGAATGCTTTGATGGTGTTTCCTGCTTGGCAGGGAGTTGGACTGGATGGCCCTTGGGGTCTCTTCCAACTCTATGATTTTATGGTTCTATGATTCTATGAAGGGTACCACGAGCTGCTGTGAAGGTCAGAACCATCTTGGCAGACTGGTTGACACCAAGCAAGGAGATTGTCTGGGAATCCAATGCTGATCTACTATGAAGGACAAGACTCCTCTTGATACGTGAATGCTGTGACCTCTCTCCAAAGTAGACCTAGGTGTAAATATGTGTACAATAAACCATATTTCTTAAAGACACTAGTCTCCACAGTGCATTGATTTCCCAACAGAAACACAACCCTGGGCGAATACTTGGAACCCCCTGGAATTTTGCTACTGCTTGGCAGAGATTGGAGATGGGGAGGGTACAACCTTTGTAATCCATTGTAAGGCACTGTTTATACTGCTGTATTTGCAAAAGTTAGAAGCCGCAAACTAACCACAGCCTGCTCAGTCAATTGCCATTGGGGATGCCTGAGAAATTTAATCTTTGTAAATTAAAATATGTACTGGACTGATCCATACCTCCCAGACTAATATGGGGACTGAAGCTTATTTATCTCCTAGCTTTCATGAGATGGATCTATGAGTGAGCATATCTGAAAGTGATATGGACAAGAGGACAATCTTTGGTTGTCCTTTTTTCTCCACAAAAAGCTACAGGGAAGCCACCTCATTATCCCAAAGATGACCAGTCAGAATGGACACCAAAGAGAATATTGTAAGGTTCCCAGTTGAAGTCAAGAATCCTTTCAAAGCACAAAGTAGTTTGCAAGGCATATCCCAGCAGCATTTCCTTCAAATTCATGTCCCACACAAATGATCTGCCAAGCATACAGAAGTGTTCCAACCACCTCCCTTTTTAGTTGGGGGGAAAAGGTTTGGCCTATTTTATAGAATTTTCCAAGGAGTTGCCTGTCAAACAGCATGCTGTCTTGGTAACAGCTGGCAAAAGATTATCTCAGTTTGCAGTTTCAGATAGTTGGGCCTGCTTCAAATACAGCCAAAAACAACAACCAAAAAAACCCCAACACCCCAGGCTTCACTGTTCACAAAGACAATTCCTATAATCTCTTGTAGGAAGACGCAGACTACTTGAACAGAGCACCCGTGTGACTACTTTAAGCATTGAAACATCCGACATAACATTAGTGCTTGAGATAGTGCCCAATGTGCAAAGCCTATTTTTCAAAATTGTATATGAGAAAAGAAGAAGGACAACTCAAGGATCATATAATAGCTAAGCTGGGATAGCTTAGTCAGCAGAGCATGAGACTCTTAATCTCAGGGTTGTGGGCAAAGGATTCCTGCATTGCAGATGGCTGGATGAAATGACCCCCGTGCTCTCTTCTAACTCTACAATTCGATGATTCTACGAACTCATCACCTCTGGAAGGGACCATAAAAAGCTCGAGGGAACTATTGGAGCAGCCCCACTCCTTCTCTAGGGCTACAGGACAGCAACCTGTGTGCAAAGGCTCCTGAGAAAAGAGATCAATGGCCCCTCTCCACCTTACCTGGGGCCACTTGAGACCCATGTGCCCTGTGGGAAGGCAGAGGCCAGATAGCCCAGGCCACAGAAACATGTCTTCAACTCCAGAAGCCACCTTGAGAATAATTTGCACAGTTTTGAACTGTAAACTGTCTTGGATGCCTTGGCATAAAAATAGGATAAAAATGCACTAAACGAACAAGCAAGCATCTGGGATGCATGCATTCCCACAAAGCGCGCACACAGCAGAATGATGTGCACAGCAGCGCACACATGAGGGTCACGCGCACCTGTTGACATGCAATCTGCGTGCTGATTTTCCTACTGGAAGTATTTTTCATTTGCATATTTGTAACATTTGCAGTGAATCAAACACAGCAGCCACAAGCAGTGTTGCCATCTGGCCAGATCGAAACTGCCTGACAAGTTGGAGTTCCCCCTCCCCCTTTAAAGCTAATTTGTGTTTTGTTGTTTTTTCTAGTCCTCCATCTCAATGTAATAATTGTCTTAAAAATATTACATGAAACATGCAGGTGAGTTGGTGATAAACAACAACAATCTGGAACATTGGTATTAAAGCCTCGCCTCTGTCCTTGAATTGGAGATCTCCATTATGCGCGCACACTTATGGTGGGATCATGGTAGCGAGCCTTCCTTCGCTTGATTCAGGCAGACTTCTGAATTTGCATTAGGACCAGACAATGGTCTGTACCATCGATGTGTCACCATAGCCCTGGTTGAAGTGTACGACTGGCTGGGCAACAGATCCTTTTGCATTGGGGCAGCGCCACGGGGTCATCAGCTAGATCACTATGGGCACCATTCATTCCAAAGTGACAGTGGGAGGTTCCCTGCAGCTTCTGTGTGCTCCAGCTTTTGTGGTGCCCCTCTCCCAGCCCATCAGGTAAACCACCTGGTTGATGCCCACATGGCAAGCTATCGCTTCCCCTGTGTAGAGGCCTGGGAAGGAGTCAGGAGGACCCTGGCAGAGAGCCAATTACAGCCCAGGAACAAGCCAAATGGAAGGCCAAGAAATTAGCCTTAACTGGGGGGGGGGGGGGGGGGGGGAGTTGCTGATCCTTGGGTATAGTTAGGAATCAAGGTGACAGGATCCCTTCAAGGCTGCAACCTGTGCCCTGGCCTGGGGTGGGAGATGGCTGACTAGGGGGACTTAGATCCATTCTGGAGCCATAGGGGAGGTGCAGCAGCATGCAGAACCTAAGGGGGATCCTGTACCACAACACAGAAGATCCTGTGCCATGAAGCAGAGCAGCAGACTGAAAGTCAGGAGCTCCTGGGACTTGAACTGATGACCTTGGAGTCTGTGTGCAGCATCCCTGTGTGCTGAGCCACCAAACTGCAGTATCTACCTGGGTAACGACGTACTCTCTGCCCACTTACTAACACTGGCCAGTGGCCACAGAGGCTGGCCATTGAATCCTCCTGGAAATAAGGAGTAGAAAAATCATAGAGTCTGAAGGGACCATGAGGATCATCTAGTCCAACCCCCTGCAATACAGGAATATGCAGCTGTCCCATATGGGGATCAAACCTGCAACCTTGGCATTATCAGTACCACACTTTAACCAACGGAGCTAGGACTTTCTGTTCCAGCCAATCCAACACCTACCTTTTGCCCCACAGGTCCACACTTTCCCCGTCTCTGTCTGAACACTTTCTTTGTTGCCCCACTGCTTTCACGCAAAGGTCACGGTGGAATTGTTTTCAGGGGTAAAGAGGAAAGTGCTGGGGCTAAGGAAAAAGAAAAAGTGTTCAGACATACAGGTGAAACTCAAAAAATTAGAATATCGTGGAAAAGTCCATTTATGTAAGCAATTGTTTTCATTAGCTACTGGAGTTTAATATATGAGATACACTCGTGACATACAAAGCAAGATATGTCAAGCCTTTATTTGTTATAATTGTGATGATTATGGCGTACAGCTGATGAAAACCCCAAAGTTGAAATTGTTAATTTGGGGTTCTCATCAGCTGTACGCCATAATCATCACAATTATAACAAATAAAGGCTTGACATATCTCGCTTTGCATGTCATGAGTCTATCTCATATATTAGTTTCACCTTTTAAGTTGAATTACTGAAAGAAATGAACCTTTCCACGATATTCTAATTTTTCGAGTTTCACCTGTAGACCTGGAAAGCCCTGACCTGTGCCTAGAAATGCAGCGTAAAGCTAAATATGGATGAGCCCAGGGTCTTCCTGACCTTTGCTGTCTTCGTGTATCCTTTGGTTGTTCTTTGGTCCTGACTTCTGCCTCCTGCCTCCTGCCTCCTGCCTCGAGCTTTGGTCCCCAACTTCCAGCTTCATCCCTCAACTTAGTGCAGCTCCTGACATCCAGTTCATCTCTGACTGCTGCTTAAAGCTCAACCCCAACACTGATGGAGCTTCTGGGACAGGGGTCCCCCAGCCATCTAACCACCAACATTCGCAGGTCATGGAGGGCCCCCCCACCTCCAGCTACTTCTCCCCCAGTTCTGGGATGCAATGTGTCTGCCAACTAGAAGAGAGATGGCAATTCTCATATATGCCCACAGAGACCCCAGAACAACTGCCAAAGGTGGTGCGTAAACTCTGCACCTGTAGTCACAACACTATATATTTTTTTTCTATTTCTGTTTTTCTAGTGACATAAAATTCAGATCAGAATATCATCCCATGACTAACAGTGCTATAATTTCCTCCCCCTCTACCCAAATTTAATATTTTCTGGGTATAGGTTTTGCTTTATTATTTTGGCTATATTTTACGGTGTGTTCTGTTATCAGACTGAATGGCACCAGTGTCACAGCTTTAAAGGAGAAGCATTTCCCACTCAAGAATTTGGGTGGAATGTATGGCAGAACATCCTCTGGTGGCAAGCATCCATTCGGCCAGGCCACCATTCTTCACCTAAACAGCTAAGTAGGTCGGCAGAAGGTTAGCACAGATGGCTAAACACAGACACTCTGGGTTGCAGGCATATTCATGGGGCCTTCCGGTCATCACACAGAGCCTCTGAATCCATGCTTGAAGCCATAAAGAAGTCTTTGGCTTCTGCCCACTATTTTAAGCTACCAAATGCGGAAGCAAAAATTTATCTAGGCCAAGAGGTCAGACCCTCCAAGTGTCCCTATTTCCCAGGGACAGTCCCGGATTTACAGAAGCCGTCCCAGTTCCTGATTTGCTCTTGCAATGTCCTGCTTTTCCTTAGAACATCCCTATTTTCAGTGGAGAAATGCTGGAAGGCATGGAGTTATGCGACCCCTGAGCAAGTAACTATTCAACCTTCAGAAGACACCTGAAGGCAGCCCTGTAAAAGGAAGATTTTTAAAAATGTTTAATGTTTGATTGTGCTTTTATAACTGTTGGAAGCTGCCCAGAGTGGCTGGGGTAACCCAGACAGATGGGCAGTGTTAAGTTGTGGGTGGACACAGCAGACGACACAGTGATTTTCAGGCAGCTCTTGTTTATTCTCAGGCTGGAACAGAAGTGAGCTGAAGGGCTCAGCAGCCTGCTTATATAGAACTCAGCTACAAGCAACAGTAACAACTTTCTGTAGTTACCCAATCCCTGAACGTCACTTTTCAATCCCTCATTTGCATGTGCGGACCTGAGTGAAAACTGCAGCAGAATGAACTATACACACACACCCCTAGTGGCCTAGGGTGAGAACTTCAATACATAACAGGCAGGGTATACTAATAATAATAATAATGGAATAGGACGTTCCTATTTTCATTGGAGAAATGTTGGAAGGTATGAGCGTTGCAAATATCTCCAACAGTGTGTTTAAATGCAATTAATGTGGACTGACCTAACCTCGCCAGTCCCCTCATATACCCTGTGCTCAAATGAAAGGCTCCTTTAGCAGTGTGGGAGCGGCTGCACAGTGGGCTATTTCTGGGCTGCTCTGTCATATCCTCCTCCCACAGGGCTTCAGACTCCTGGCATTATCAAGCAGGATGTGAAGGTGGCAAGCTGAAGTAAGATACTATTACAAAGAGCCTGTAGCATCTGAAGTCCCAGAAGCAGAATGATCCAACAAGCCAAAGGCTCGCCACTGACCCAGGGAACTCTCTAAGAGTTTCCACAAACAGCTGCACACGGGTGAAACTTCTGTAGGTCTGAAAGCGATTTCTTCTCTCTCCTAGATGAGTAAGATGCCCAATAGGTGAGCTAATCAACCTCAAATTATATCTTCAGAATTAACGGTGCTTTCAAGGTGCATAATGAAAAGCAACAGGATTTAAAGGAACACATGCCCACCGAAGCTTAATGTCAAAACTATACTGCCTTTAGCAGAGTTTTCGTTCATCCTGTTGTCCATGTTTTCCAAGTGCTTTAGAGTTTTCCACAAGACTGGTTGGCAGCCATTGGTGTTGGGAGGTTTTTGAAATATTTCCAGAATCCAACCGTGCTTGTTTTCTGGAGACGTACATTTCTAATTATGAGAATGTGGAGGAACACGGTTAAGAAATATTTCTAAAATAACTACAGTACTGGAAAGAAATCATAGCAAGTGAGTGACATAATTCTTCACCACCTGATTTTGGCAGTTTTGCATTGGAAAGTTCTAAAATTCTTAAAAAAGAAAAACCTCATCACATTTTAAGAGGCATACATGCAATTATTGTAGCAAAGCTGGGAAATGATGCCTTGTTCCTTACAAAGGTTCCTGATTGCGTTTGTTTTCATTACAGACCCATTTGAGTGCATTTCTCCCCTTAATATGCTATTTGCAAATGCCCTTCTTACCAGCTCCTTGTTGTTTTAAGCTATTGTTAATAGCATTTTTTAAAAATAAGCAGAACAGGCCGCAGCCCATGATTTTCCGTGTGTGTGTGTGTGTGTGTGTGTGTGTGTGTTTGTGTTTTACAATCAACTTATGAGAGAAAGAGGAAATAATATTTCATGGGATTCTAGTCAAGTGTACCAAACAGGATGGGACTTTCCCTGAATAAGCAAAGATTAGCAGTCCACGCCTGTAACAGAAGCTGCGGTGCAATAGTCCAATGGATAGAAATGCTTGATTTCCTCTGGCTCTCTTGGACTTTGAAATCGTTTGGGGCTTAGCATTTTCCATAGATAAATTTTGATGCTCTGAGGTAGGCACCAGGGGAAAGCCTACATACGACATGTGTAACGGACCAACCCTGTGCCTGGGTGTGAGCAGGTGCCCAGCACGCAAAGAGTTAACACCCACTCTAAGATGACTGGCAGCACAATCGCAGAGGCGGGTCTTTTCCACCTTTTAAAAGGGGAGAATGGCAGTTGGGGCGGTTGTTGTGGGTTGTGGGTCAGGGATTGAGAGGGAGAGCGGGTTGGAGGTTAGGCTTAGGTTAGGAAAGGAAGACATTTAATCCTGTTTAAAGTTGTATCCAAGCTTATGTACCTAATTGAAGAACATTGTAACCGCATTCTACCTTAACATCCATGATATATAAGTTACCTCAATAAACATATTTTGTTTTTCAACGTTCGTGGACTCTGGCAGTGCGTCAGTACCTCTAGAGGTGTGGTTGAGGGGAAAAGCACTAGAGGTTTCCTGAGAGAAAGGGGACGGGTGGCTTATTTTCCTAACACACAGAGGACTGGGCAGGGAAGCCAAAGGTGCCACGCAGTTGCCAGAAAGGAAAGGGCAAGCTGCAGCAGTTTGGGAACCCAGGGCGGGAGAATCCCAAGGTGGCAGGAGTTTCACTTTAAGAACGTGGAGAACTGAGGTACCCCTAGGACATCTCTCATAATATCATTTTGGGGATTCATTTTAGTCGTCGGTGAACCCTAGGGAGAGACTCAGTCAGGGGAAACGTTTTACAGTTGTGAGGGCTCTTGGTGGGAGACTAAAGGGTCCCTCACAACATGATCCCGAGGTATAAGAATCAATTGGCATTTAGTGATAGACTTCTGCAAGTTGCGAATTACATTCTCTCTGCATTCTGCGCCCTGGCTCCTTGTTCATGCAAGCAGGGGTGCCAACTTGAATAAGATATTGGGCCACTCATTAAGACTGGCCACTCATTAAGACTTGACTGTATAGTTCAGTTACAGTGCAGTGGGATGTATGTCAGCTTAGAAGTAATTCTTGTGTTTAATAGCGCTTACTCCAGTCCCAGGGTTATTTTGATTTAGCATTGGCGTTGGGGAAATCAGAGTTCTTGTGCCTTTAGTAGCTGTGTGTGAGGCAGAAATTCAACAGGGCAAACATTTCCTTGTATAGCATACATTTGTGGGGAAAGCTTCATCTGTTCACATTCTGTCTGCCATATAGTTTATTACATGTGTGGCCGCCAATCTATTTTTTGGCCCTCCAAACCACGTGTATACAAGAGGGCACAACATATGCACATTTAATTCAAACCTGTATCCCCTTTTGCATGTAGGTTGAAGGGCCCAGTCTATATACAGTGGTACCTCGGGTTAAGAACTTAATTCATTCTGGAGGTCCATTCTTAACCTGAAACTGTTCTTAACCTGAGGTACCACTTTAGCTAATGGGACCTCCTGCGCTGCCGCGCAATTTCTGTTGTCATCCTGAAGCAAAGTTCTTAAAGTTCTTCTGGGTTAGCAGAGGCTGTAACCTGAAGCGTCTGTAACCTGAAGCGTCTGTAACCTGAGGTACCACTGTACATGGCACTGGCTGCCAGAAAATCCTGTTGGCATCTGTGGGAATACGTTTTTAAGGTGCTCCTGCACCTGTTTGTTTATGTTTATTTTAAGGTAACCTTCCGCGCTAGGAAGGAAGGGCAAAGGATCCAGCAGAGAGTTTGCTGCATGGATCCCTCCGCGTTTGGGGCAAAGCGCGCCAATTTAGCCAATGTAACGGTCAGTTGATAGTTTCCCGCCCAGAAACTAGCTTAGAGACAAGGTTGTGATTGGTTCTTGTAAATGTTGTGACGATGTTTGATTTCTTAATAAATAGCCTCCGCTCTCTGTAGCGTGTGTGGAGAACGTGCGCGAGACAAGCCAGAGAGAACATCAGTGCGAGACAAGCCAGAGAGAAACCGAAAGCAAAACCAGCCGCACAGAGCAGTTGAGAGCTTCTTCACCATTGACTGCAGTCTCTTAGTTTTTATTTCTTTTATTTCAAAAGCTTTTATTTGGCCTTCTAAGTTTTGGCCGCTACCTAGCTTAGCCTATCTTTCTATCCGGAGACCTCCGGAATCTCCGGAACCTTCAGATACCTGCAGAAAACCTTCGGAAACCTTCAGTAACCTTCAGAACTCACGACAACTACCTTCAGATCATAGCCAGCGGACCCTTTCACAATGCAGTGGGAGCAGGAACTCCGGGATTACTGGTTGTCCCATCTGCTGGCTATCCCCACAGGCATCCCCAATGTAGCACATCCTTTGCTTGCAGAAAGTTCTGCGCACCGTCGCTGCATCTTCAGCTGAAAGGGTTTGGGCTCTCAGGGCTGCGAAAGACCTCGGAGTGCAGTTGCCATTCACAACAAATGGAACTAGACTGACTCAGGATAAGGCAACTTGATATGTTGCGTTTGATGTCTGTCCAGGGAGTCTTCTGCACTATCTCTCAGACAGCAAGAAGCCTTTACTTCCCAGTTACAAGCACAATCTTAAATGAAGCAATGTCAGAGCAAGAATTTGAAAGGGAAGATTTTTCCAACCTAGATAAGCCGTACTGTTAAAAGTTCCAATTGGAAAAGCTCTGCTTTTAAGCTGCCTGGTATTTCCTTTGCAGTGAGACACACAGCATTCTGTGCCATACAGGAGAGCAGAGGGCACCCACTCTGACCATTGTAATTAGACTGTCCTTCCTAAGTGCAAAGGGGGAAGTGGAAGAGGGAGAGGCAAACGGCGGCCTATTTCCCTTCCCTTCCCAGCACCAAAAGTGCTTACACCACATCACCAACTAATTGAGTGTCCAATTTAAAATTTCTCTCTTAATGGCATTTTGCAGACGCTTAAGTTTTCAAGGAAATGGCAGTACCAATGCTCGCTCCAACAGTTTCAAAGCCACATCCCACCCTTAATAGGAGTTTTGTGGAGGGAGGATAAAATTTGACCTTAAAGCTTTTCCAGTTAAAGGAACATTTGCCATACTGAATAGCACTGAACATTGGGCGTCTTATTCTTGGTTTTATAAAACAAAAGCTTTGTTTGGACAAGAGGAAGGTGGTCCTCTTTCTGCAGCACGATGTTCTCTGGGGCTTGATCTCTCGAGTAAGCTATGGGATGGATGAGTCCTTCCTCGCAGAGGACTTGCCACTTGAGGCAGCATAATTTGCACGCCCTCCACCTGACTTGTGCAGGGGGTGATTTTGGCATGACCCAGGTCTATCCTTACTTCCTGCAGGCAGGGGGGTGAATGGGGTGGCAGCAAACTGCTTTTCTAAGCTTCACGCGATCCCTTAATCTTTTGTGAGGTGTTGGTAGTGGCAGCTAGGAGTGATATGTGCAACCACAGCTGTGGGAGCAGTGACTGGGGAATGGTGGCAGCAAGACAAACAATGTGAAAGGTCCTGCCTGGGACTGGGAGTCCTGGGTCCAGTCCATGACACTTCCTAGGCAAGTTACAGGGTATAGGTCTGGACCGTTTTATATTTTACTAGTGGTTTAAACCCGTTAAAATAACGGGCACTAGAACATTTCTGACACAAAACCCAAAGTCCTGAAGTGCAGGGAGCAGGGCAAACCATGCGCTCCCTACAGTGGCGGAGTAAGGCTCCGCGGTACCCGGGGCGGCAAAGGAAACGCCCCGGGGGCGGGACGTCGTGACATCACATTGTGACGTCATGACGCTCCGCCCCCAGGGCGGTTCCGGGGGTGCCGGCGCCGCTTCTGCAGCCTTCTTTTAAGCCGAAGAGCTCGCTTTTAAGCTCTCCGGCTCAAAAGGAGGCTGTAGAAGCGGCGATCCGATGCGCTGCCGCTCCCAGGGTGACGGAGGGAGCGGCAGCGCGTGGGAATGGTGGGAGGGGCTGCCTCTTGCCGCCCCCACCCGCCGCTTCTCGCCCCTGTCGCCCGGGGGCGTCCCGCCCCCACCGCACCCCCCTAGCGACGCCCCTGGCTCCCTACACGGCATTAAGATTCCTGAGGGAGAAATGACGGCGTGTTTCCTTTTATTGTTCCTGTCCTAAACATACTTACTGCACGAAGGTAGAACAGGTTTCCTTCCGGATGTGTGGGGCTCCCAGCCCCTTTCGGAGTGTGGGGCGATGGGTGGGGAAGCGAGGGGGGTGAGGCGGCGGCATCATCTCCCGGGAGGCTTCGCCCCCCCCCCGGTTCTCCTCCTCCTTCTGCCCAGCGGCGAGAGTGGCAGCGTGTCCTCCCTTCTCGGCCGCCCTTCAGCCTCTGGTGCGCCAGCGTTCCATTTCAACCGCCGCTTCAACTGCCGTCTCTCTGCTCCAATCCCTGTGTCCGTGGGGCACATGCTCAGTAGCGCAAACCCAGAGACACACGGACTGGATGCAGAGACACTTGCGTTTTATATATATAGATTACTGACATTTATTTACCGTCAGCTGCCTTGAATTTCTCCTAAAATACTGGTGGGATATAGGTTTTTTAAAAATAAATAATAAACAAACGGACCTAGTCCAAGGAATGGGAGGTTCAGACAGGATTGTCTCACAGAGGCTTCTCCCTTCCTTTTATTGGGAACGCAACAACAATGGGGATCACAGTCACTGACTGCTCAGGTTCAGACACACAAGCTTTGCCTATATGTAGAAACATAGGAAGATGTCTTATAATGAATCAGACCATTGGCCCATCTTAGTATTGCCTGTAGCCTACTGACTGGCAGCAGCTCTCCGGGATCTCAGGCAGGAATTTACCCGGAGATGCCAGGGGTAAGGAGCAGAGGGTGTCTCCCTGGCACCTGGAAAACCACTGACGCTCTTGTTCTCAATTTTGGCAGGCTTCAAAAATAAATCCAATGTAGGTGAGTGACGGTTTCACTCCTCTCTCCTTGCCCACCCCTAAAATCTGCTCTAGCAGGTCCCCCAACCTCCGACTAGCACTTTGAATTGAGCTTGGAAACAAAGTGGCAGTTGGTATAATAAATTCCACACCACTAACTGTTTTGTGGAGAGGAAGGAATATTGCAGACCTGCTCCAATTGAACTGAGGTTTCCCTTGACTTGCAGGGGGAGAAGAAAAGTTTGAAATATGTGGGTGTGTAGAATCTTACACATTACAAAAGGAAGGATGACACAGATTTGCACTTACTAAATTTGGCTGCAAATTTAGAAACCACCAGTACTGTATATATTTTGATAGAAGTATATCTCACTTTAGCAGAGAAGGTTGTGGGCAGGTGACCTATGTGCCTGCTTAGTCTGGTATCCTTCAAATAGAGGACTGTCCTTTGCAAAAATAAGACACCTGACCACCCACAACCTTCTTATAGAATCATAGAATCATAGAGTTGGAAGAGACCACAAGGACCATCCAGTCCAACCCCCTGCCAAGCAGGAAACACCATCAAAGCATTCCTGACAGATGGCTGTCAAGCCTCCGCTTAAAGACCTCCAAAGAAGGAGACTCCACCACACTCCTTGGCAGCAAATTCCACTGTCGAACAGCTCTTACTGTCAGGAAGTTCTTCCTAATGTTTAGGTGGAATCTTCTTTCTTGTAGTTTGAATCCATTGCTCCGTGTCCGCTTCTCTGGAGCAGCAGAAAACAACCTTTCACCCTCCTCTATATGACATCCTTTTATATATTTGAACATGGCTATCATATCACCCCTTAACCTTCTCTTCTCCAGGCTAAACATACCCAGCTCCCTAAGCCGTTCCTCATAAGGCATTGTTTCCAGGCCTTTGACCATTTTGGTTGCCCTCTTCTGGACACGTTCCAGCTTGTCAGTATCCTTCTTGAACTGTGGTGCCCAGAACTGGACACAGTATTCCAGGTGAGGTCTGACCAGAGCAGAATATAGTGGTACTATTACTTCCCTTGATCTAGATGCTATACTCCTATGGATGCAGCCCAGAATTGCATTGGAACACTTTGGTTTGTGTTGATTTGGTCCCACTGAACTGAGCATGGCAAATTAACTTGAAGTTTAGTATTGCATTCCTCTAGCTGCTGCTGACAAAAAGCAAGCGCATACTAATGAGGTGCTTGGTTTCCTCATCACCACACGTTTACCCAGAATGCACTTCGTTTCTCCCACTTTGTACTTGTCAGCAAGTATGTATATGTGCGGCTGCTTCCAAGAAATAAACACATTTTGGATACAGAGGCTTTCTCATTTAGCGATAAAATGGGGATTAAGGCTGTCATCCTGTAAGTGCCTAACAACTAATCTTCTGCTGACAATGTTAATTAGCTATTTTATGCTAAACTAGCTAAGCAAGAAAAGAGACTTTCATCCAATTTGGGCACTTACAGAAGTAAGCTGGAAGCCACTGCTTGACTTTGAATAAAGTTTCACTATATGGCTAAGCAATGGTTAATACAACAAAGGGTGATCTTCAGAGCTGTTGGCTCCTTGGCACGTCCTTCATCAGGAGGCCTCCAATGCCCGCTCCCTGTTAACCAGAAACCCACCCACCCGCTTTATACTGAAATCACTAATCTAACCAGAAAAGGGTCAGAAAAATGCACTTACATGGTAAGTACAAGTTTGTATGGACATGCACACAATTTAGGGCTAGTAAAGGTCGCATCAGGGTTTTTGTTTTGTTTTGTTTTGGTTTTGTCAAATGTTTTATTGAATGCAGACATCTGGAGTACTGTAAAACATGCATTATCTGAAGAGTCCAAAAGGAGCAAGCCACATTGTCCTCACTGACAAACATGTCGGGCTTGATGGAGATTACCATATTTTTCGCTCCATAAGACGCACTTTCTCCCTCCTAGAAAGTAAAGGGAAACGTCTGTGCGTCTTATGGAGCGAATGCATGGTCCCTGGAGCTGAATTGCCCAGGGACCAAAAGAAGATCGAGCTTTTTCTTTTACAAAGAGAGAAGGGGGTGTTGAAAGGCTGCCGCTTTACAGCTGATCAGCAAGAGATCGGGGAGAGAGATAAGGTCGCTGGCTCCCTTTCTGCAGAGGAGGCTGTTGGTTTCCCCAGCGACATGTGACTGGCTGATTAGATTATCTGTCTGGAAACTGTAGAAAGGGCTTTGAGCTGATCCTTTTGCAAATGGGGCTTTTCTCCTTTGCAAAAGCAGCAGCACAACAACTTTGAGCTGATCCTTTTGCAAATGGGTCTTTTCTCCTTTGCAAAAGCAGCAGCACAACAACTTTGAGCTGATCCTTTTGCAAATGGGTCTTTTCTTCTTCCAAAAGAAGATGCACAACTTTGAACTGATTCTCAAAAAGGAGGGCCTTCCCCCTTTCCTCCTCAAAAAAACTAGGTGCGTCTTATGGTCAGGTGTGTCTTATGGAGCGAAAAATACGGCAATGAGCACATCAGTTGTGTTCAAGTGATGCTTGTCCATCACTTGAAGATCTGCAGATGTGAATGGACCACAGGTATGAAAACCACAGGCAGAACTATATCACCTCAAGCCCAATGCTTTCCAATGGAGTTAAATTCAAATACTTGGTTGCAACAAACCATCAAGGTTAGAGTGACCAAGCATAGGAAAAACAAGAGTTCCACATTATTGATAGCTGCACTTCTCTGCTGTTTGTTAAAAAAAGGTGTTGTTGTTGTTGCTTTTTAAAAAAAGCTTATCTAAATAAGTTTTTAAACCTACCGCTACTTCCCAACCCGCCAATAGCTGTCCTCCTCTCCAACACACCATCCCTCAAGCCTGCCTTCCCTCTCACACAGATACCTTCTGGTGCTGCTCCAATGATGATGAGCAGGACTAAGGAAGCAGCTGACTCTCTGCCTCCCCATCTCAGCTGTGCAATTTGCTAGGTGGGAAATGTAGTTTATGAGGACATTTATTCATTTTAAACATTTATAATACTTGGCACAAGAATATCTCAATACAATTCCCAATAAAATACATACTTACATACATATATCATTTTATTTGTATGCCACCTTTCCACAGTGAAAACAACCATGCTCAAGGTGGCTCACAACATGAAGGAAAAAACACACAATTAAAAACGCAACAAAATTTGTCACAAACAATAAATAAAACATCAAAAGGAACACAACCAAACTGAAAAACTTCCACACAAAGCATCATAAAGATTCAAAAAGATAATATCAAAAACAGCAACAACAACCCCATTGAAGCAATTGTTGTTCAGTCGTTCAGTTGTGTCCGACTCTTCGTGACCCCATGGACCAGAGCACGCCAGGCACGCCTATCCTTCACTGCCTCTCGCAGTTTGGCCAAACTCATGTTAGTAGCTTCGAGAACACTGTCCAACCATCTCATCCTCTGTCGTCCCCTTCTCCTTGTGCCCTCCATCTTTCCCAACATCAGGGTCTTTTCTAGGGAGTCTTCTCTTCTCATGAGGTGGCCAAAGTACTGGAGCCTCAACTTCAGGATCTGTCCTTCCAGTGAGCACTCAGGGCTGATTTCTTTAAGGATGGATAGGTTTGATCTTCTTGCAGTCCATGGGACTCTCAAGAGTCTCCTCCAGCACCATAATTCAAAAGCATCAATTCTTCGGCGATCAGCCTTCTTTTTATGGTCCAGCTCTCACTTCCATACATTACTACTGGGAAAACCATAGCTTTAACTATACGGACCTTTGTCGGCAAGGTGATGTCTCTGCTTTTTAAGATGCTGTCTAGGTTTGTCATTGCTTTTCTCCCAAGAAGCAGGCGTCTTTTAATTTCGTGACTGCTGTCACCATCTGCAGTGATCATGGAACCCAAGAAAGTAAAATCTCTCACTGCCTCCATTTCTTCCCCTTCTATTTGCCAGGAGGTGATGGGACCAGTGGCCATGATCTTAGTTTTTTTGATGTTGAGCTTCAGACCATATTTTGCGCTCTCCTCTTTCACCCTCATTAAAAGGTTCTTTAATTCCTCCTCACTTTCTGCCATCAAGGTTGTGTCATCAGCATATCTGAGGTTGTTGATATTTCTTCCGGCAATCTTAATTCCGTCTTGGGATTCATCCAGTCCAGCCTTTCGCATGATGACTTTGAAGCAATACCCCAGCCCAATAGTCTGTTCAGCTGCCTCAGTTTTTGCAGCTGGAGTCAGTTGGGGCCTTGCCCTCCCAGGCTGGGTGGGAAAAGGCCTGCAAGGCAGGTTGTCGGTCTTCCAGGACTCACAGCCAAGATAAATAATGCAGTAAATACAGCAGCATAAAAAATCTGAATAAACTCATCATGCAAAGTGATCTCTGTTGCCCCAAGATGTCTTGTGACTGGTGTGCTGCACTAGAATGCAGTCAGGAGAGAAATCTCCCTCCCTCCCACTTGACACTACTGGAGCAGTCAGAGAAGTGCTAGTATGCCGAGCAGGGAAGTGGGGGGTAAACAGAGGATCATTTCAAACAGGCACAATATTTAGGGAAGGAAGCAGAAGCCGGAAGATACAGCACCCCTCCCACGTTGCAATGCCATCCGATGACCCTCAGGAGAACCATCTGATTGTTATGCAAAGGCCACAATAAATCCTTGTAAAATCAACATTCCCATTGTTTGCAATTTCATCTTGAACATATTCCGAATACTAGGCCTTTGAAATGTCGCCCTCGATATTCAGTGATGTCATGTAGGGGAAAAGAGGAAGGGCAGCAATAAACATGGTGAACGGCTTTATTTAGCACTTCATTTTAATCTCACTCCAAGATGAGTTCACCATTTTGAAATCTTCACTGCACCATCTTGATTCTTCTAACAGGGGTGGCCAACTTCCAAGAGACTGCGATCTACTCACATAGTTAAAAACTGGCAGTGATCTACTCCCTTTTGGGGGGGGGTCAGATTGAGGTTGTTGAGCTTTTTTAAGGAAGGAAAGCCATCCATGTTTTGGGGGGTTCGGGTCAAAGTTGAGCTTTTTGGGGAAGGAAAGCCCTGTTTGGGGGGCTTCAGAGCAAAGCTGTAGAGCTTTTTTTAGGGGAGCAAAAGTTGCTGAGTTTCTTGGGGGGGGAGCCAATGATCTACCATTGATCTACTACAGATGTCCAGTGATCTACCAGTAGATCACGATCTACCTGTTGGACATGCTTGTTCTAAAACTTCTTGGCACAGATCACAGTGATCAGCAGTGCCTTGCGCATTTCTTCAAGTTGCAAGGGGTGGGCCAAAAATGCTTTTAAAAATCCTTCCCCTTTTGTCATATTCACAGATGCAGGTGAAATGAAAAGAAAAATAAGCTGTCCTCCTGCATGAGCATTTTCCAGAGCAGTTTTTCAAATTAATGCAGTTTAACTATTACAATTAACTTAATGGCTATTTCCCCCTACTTTAACCATGTTAAATGTGCCGGCAATAATGAGCTCCTAATGCTGTCTTTGTGAAGTCTCAGAGGCATCTTTAGAATCCAGCTTATCTCCTGGATCGTAAAGCTGCATAATTTAGTATTCAAACAATTCATTTAAAACCGGAGCACTTTGGATAGCCATAAAATTAATCAGCTTGAAGAAATCTTAACACACCAGCTTTCCGTGGCTTCACTTTGCAGTGTCAGAAATGTGAGAAAGAGTATAGATAAAACTTTCACAATGATTTCCCTTTTGTAGCTGAACTCTCCAACTGTATTTAAACTGATGGGCAATTTTATGAACATTTCAGTGAACAAGCTTTCCTGCGTAACAACCCATGGAGCCTATTCTGACAAACCTAAGCTGCTAGATTGCTCCATATTATCGCATCAGTTTTAAACCCAACACAATCCATATAAATGGCATTCGGAGTTTGTTTACCCCCGGATGTTGCCAGCAGAAAGAAAGCCGACACATAGAACAACTCGCACATCCTTAATTGGCTAAAATCATGTGTTATATTTTAACTCACAATGCTAGCTCATTTGCGAAACATTTTGTCAACTTTCCTTTAAAAAAAATTATTTATTTTAAATGTGTCAAACAATGCCAACACGAGACACTCTATAATTAGCTATGATTATAACTAAATTCTATTACTCCACAAATGGCTTCCTGAGAATTTAATAGCCCTCCTAGTTCACTTGTTTGAGGGCCCAGATGGGGAGCCATTAGCGGTGGTTGAATCTGCCAGTTTTAGGTTCTCCTGGTTTTTTCATTTTTCCATTCATAAGTTCATTTCTCCACATTAGTTTGCAAAGTCTTCTTTAAAAAGAAGCCCTCAGGAATTTTCTTCAGCATCTTAGTGCAAATTTCTCCTAATACACACATTTTTGCAAGCGCTTTTTCTATGTCATTTTCAATAATACGTGATTTCCCCCCCCCCCCGTCCATGCTCTCTCACATCTCTCTTGTTTGGAGAAGTGTGAATTTTGAAGGATGATTAAGTTTTGGTTGGCACCTTGTTTTGGAAGGTGCAGATCAGGGTCACCTCTAAATGCAAATTGATTTTCTCTCTCATCCCTGGGAGACATGTGCAACTTGAGCAAATGTAAAGACCGCGAGAGGGGTTGTTGTCATTCCTCTCCTAGCCTTCAACTGCTTTTTATTCTTGAAATGATTATTTCAAATTTAAAATATACAGATTTATAGCCAAAACACAACTAATGATAAAAGCAAGGAAGAAACAAGCAGAAAACACAGGCATCTTTAAAGCCAAATCTGTCCTCATTGGGTTATTAATTTTATTGTTATGACCTCATATTCCATGCAATATTAAAGTAATAATAATAAAAAGAACTGGCAGTAAGGTGAAGGCCAGGAAATTAGGTGGCTCTTAGTTCTGGCTGCTGCATAGATACAAAGAATTAAAAGTATGAACAATTTTTGTGTATGTCAATAGGAAGCTATTGTGCATCATGCCTACCTTAATGAGGAAATGAATTCTTCCCTTGATTCCGGGCAAAGCTACATCAAACTACAGCTAAAGGACTTGTTTTGTTTGTGTATTATAGCACATAATTGAAATGAAGGAAGTGTTTATTTTCCCTGGCTCCATCACCACCAGGACTAAACATCCTGTACAGTCACCAAATAGTGGCCTGGGAGTCACTTTACACATTACCTTTATTTTTTTCTAAATTGTTTCATGTGGCAGAGCTTACACTTTAGAACTTCCTGCCTATTGAGATCAAGCAGGTGCCTTCACTGTCCTCTTTTCAGTGCCTGCTAAAAACATTCCTGTTTAGACAAACCTACCCAGATGGGACGCGGGTGGTGCTGTGGTCTAAACCACTGATCCTAGGGCTTGCCCATCAGAAGGTCAGCGGTTCGAATCCCTGTGACGGGGTGAGCTCCCGTTGCTCAGTCCCAAATCCTGCCAACCTAGCAGTTCGAAAGCACGTCAAAGTGCAAGTAGATCAATAGGTACCACTCTGGCGGGAAGGTAAACGGCGTTTCCATGCGTTCACCAGAAGTGGCTTAGTCATGCTGGCCACATGACCTGGAAGCTGTATGCCGGCTCCCTCGGCCAGTAAAGCGAGATGAGCACTGCAACCCCAGAGTCGTCTGCGCCTGGACTTAAAGGTCAGGGGTCCCTTTACCTTTACCTTTACCCCCATGCATAGAAAATTGGGATAATTTTAACCTGTTTTAGTATTTTAACTTTAGTTCCAGTTATAGGTAGGTAGCCGTGTTGGTCTGCCATAGTCAAAACAAAAGAAAAAAAAAATCCTTCCAGTAGCACCTTAGAGACCACTACTAAGTTTGTTCTTGGTATGAGCTTTCATGTGCATGCACACTTCTTCAGTGTATCTGAAGAAGTGTGCATGCACACGAAAGCTCATACCAAGAACAAACTTAGTTGGTCTCTAAGGTGCTACTGGAAGGATTTTTTTTAATTTTTAATTTTTTCTGGATTTTATAGTTTTATCTTTTGTAAACTGCTTTGAGAGGGGGTTATTACATTTTTTATGAAATAAATAGATAACAAATAAAAAAATGTATGCCTAAAATATGAAGTGTGAATGCAGTAAATGTGTTGGGGATGGGAACTAGTCATTCTAAGCCCACAGGAAAAATAAGATATTAATGAATACTCCATGAAAACTTCAGTTTGTTCCTCAAAACATATTTTTGGGCGTGCTTGGGGTCATTCCTCAGATTGCATGACTAAGACATACTGTATGCTGAGAATAAATACCAACATCCTATTAACTGTGGAAAAATATGATATATATATATATATGCAGGAAATCCAGAGTCTAGCTCACTAGCAGCTTCTTTGGTCATATGACAGTTAATAAACTGTGGAGGAGTAGAGCATTTTTTTGAAAATTTACTGGATTCTTTATATTTAATAGATTTTAATTATATAATGCATATTCTAAGCATGAAGCCTCTTGCTTCTTCCCTTTGTCAGCAGTTTCTGTCCATGTGGCAAGGCAAGCCAAGAGTTATCAGGCTAATGGACTTTCAGGAGCTCGATACATCTGTGTTCATCTGTGATTTGAAATGAATGTTCATTTCTTGCATGGTGCTGGGCAGCGTCCAGGGGAGCAATACAGGCACTTTTTGGGTGGGTGTGATGAGTTTTCCTGCTTGCTCTTATTGCTTGTCCACCCTTTTCCATTCCCGTGCACCCCCTGGGGAAAGGAGGGGCTATTGGCTGCTGATCCTGCCAGCTTGAGCTCCCCTTCCCAAGAAATGTTTGGCAAGAGTCTCTTGCGAGATGAACTTGCTGGTGCTTTGTTGGTATGTGGGGGACAGGCAGTCCAGCTGTTGGTGGCTATCAACAAGGAAGCAAGCAAGCAAGCAAACTCCTTTTGCAGGGGTTTAATGGTTGCATTTTGTTTAATGGTTGCTTGCTTAACATGTGTGCTGTGCACGCCAGGATGACAGCGGCATAGTTGGCAGTACAGCTTGTAAAGGTGGTTTCAGCCCTCTGTAGTCCAATGCCTTTATTTCCATATCACAGGTATAAGACATCTGAGGAGGACCGGGTAGAAACTGCAGGAGTCCTGCCCTACTATGGCAACAAGCATGTTGTGATGGACAACAGAGGCAGGCCAGAGGTTGGTGATGCAGTGACTTGGGCTTCCACCCAAGGACCAGAGCCTTTTGTTAGGACGCCAACAAGTTGGAGCACAGAAGAGCAGCAGTCGGAGTCGGATAAAGCCGAGGCCAAGCAGTCTGGATCAGAAACCAGCCAAAGTCAGGCAGTCGCACAGAAGTCAGGAGTAGCTGAAGTCAGTTCAAGCCAGAAGTCACGAAGCCAAGGTCACGATTAAGCTAGGGGTCAGGAAGCTGAAGTCATGAACACAGGAACCAGGAACAGGACGAGCAAGAACAACCATGTGCTCCAGCACAGCAGTTGCAGGTGCTGGTGAATGGAGCAGCCGGCCTTCCTTAAGCAGCCGGCTCACGACCATGCCTCTTACAAGCTGCAGCTGCCTCTAATTGTTCCCTAGTCTCTCAGCTCTACATTTTACAGCGGAGGAGGGGAGGGGGCCAGCTGGTTCCTCTCCTCACAAGGGCCTGATTCTGGCTCGACTTCTTCCTCCTCCTGTCCAGGTCTTTCCACTTCCCTATCTGATTCTTCCTCTTCTGAGGAGTGCCGCCACCAGTCTTCTCCAGGTATGAATTCCTCCATTTCCCCAGATTCTTCCATGGGTGCAGCCTTGCTGGGGGGGGGGGCTTGCCACCACTCCTCCTCGTCCGGCTCAACCCTGACACCTCTCTCTGCTGGGCTACAAAGACAGATGGGGGTGGAGCAGCACTTTGGGAGGCAAAATGAAAGGAGCAGTTTTTGAGGGAGTGTTCAGATAGGGAGATGGTTTAAGAGAGAGAGCTGGAGTGAGAAGAGAGGGTTGGTTCTGGGCAGAAACATCCACTGTGAGGTCGAGAAAGGAGTCTTTGAGGTTCGTGTGAAGGACATTGTGGAGTGTCCTGTGAGAGTATTAAGCCAGGAGTTAACTGGGAGGGCTGGGTTTAAGCAAGGAGAAGTAGAGCTGGGAGGATACCATCTACTTGGGTCTCATTTAAGTCAGGAGGGGAGAGATCTTCTAGAAAGAGAAGAATCCAAATCCAGTTAAGAGGGTGTGGCGATCCCTTGGGTCTGTTGTACTGCTAGAAGTGCCTCAGGAATGGGATTGCTATCCATGCAAGCTTGGTTAACTGGCAGAAAGTACCACCTTCTTTAAGAATCAAAATATTAAGCTGTATGTAGTGTCGTTAATAACTGGAGGCAAGAATCAGGTACAACATCTCTTTATTTCGGAAACAGGGAAGAGCCAGCCAGGAATGGAGAAAACTGGGGTTTATATAATAACAGTCATCTAGTAGGACAGTGCACATCCACAGGCACATACTTCCACATGTGGTGGGAGTGCCCCAAAATCCAAACATTCTGGACAACAACCACACGAGAAATATGTAAAATAACCAAGCAAGTGTTAGAAATCACCCCAGAATTGGTCTTACTAAACATCTTCCAAGACAATAATGCCCACTTACAACACAAAGAACTCATAATCCATCTACTCTCAGCATCCAGAAACATCATAACCAGACACTGGAAAGACCTGTCAGGAGTAAACATGGACCAATGGTACCAAGCAGTATGGGAAACAGCCCTACTAGAAAAACTAACCAGTAAACTGAAACTGACACGGGGACAAACTGAAGAAGACACCTTCACCCCGGTATGGTTCCCCTTCATCACATACACAGCCCAACAAGACAATGACAAAAATCTACCGACAGCATACAAATCAATATGGCTAACCTGACCCAAAATACCCACCAACCCCACTCACACAGGAAACCAAAGATCACCACAGCCAACCACAAACGAACAACCACATCCCAAGCCAACTCCGACCTCTCTCACCGCCAAACGAGCACAAGCAAACAACAGAGAACCTACATAAACAATGCTGACACCAAACCCTACTCATATCAAGTAAAAAAGAAACACAGTCACCCCACCCCACCTACCTCCCCGTCCCACCCACTTCTTCCCCCCTTCCCCCCTTTCTTTTCTAATGTCTCACCAACACTGACTTATAAAAATTGTTATATGGAAAAACCTGAGAGAGACATTGTACTACCTTTGAAAATCTTTAATAAAAAAAACCCAGTCATCTAGTAGGGAGAAGATACATTTTGGCGGGAACCAATGGCACGGATTCCCTCCCATGGAAACCAATCCGGCAGAGGATCCAAATCCTGCTCCCTGAATCAGCAAATGATTGCCGTTCCCGCTGTAACTTGTACATTCAAATAAGGTCTGTAATACAACACAATACTCTATATTAAACATCTTGACTGTGTTATTGCTTAATACACAATACTGTAACACCTATGCTACACCTGGGTTAAGGAACTGAAGTCACTGGTAATAAACTGAGCATTCACCATCTAGTCAAGAAATGTTTAACAGCTACCTGAAACAAAATAACTGAAAGAGGATGCAGATTTATGTAACGTTTGAATATGTTAATTCATAGACATACCTAGAAATATTTACCATACTTTAAATCAAATTGGAATACATGGTGGGGGAGACCATATGCCCAGGGGCCTGTGTGCCTGCTCACTCTGCTCTTTGGGAGTGAAGTTTCTATGTGCATCTTGGAGTTGGTCTCAGGCAGCTACAAGCAGGTTGCAACATGAATGTCTGGTACGATTTCCAGTTAAAATTGCTGGAGTATGTGACTTCCCTCCACCACTGCTTTGCAATGCCTTCTGGTAGGTTCCTCCCTCCCCTCTAGTCACCCCAGAAGTCCTATTACCCCCCCAAGTAAGCCACTTCATGGCCCACTGCTCCACCGATCCCATATCGGTAATGTAACCGGGAGGCATTATCTAGATCTGTTCATAGCCAGATTGGATATTTTAGAATGTAAAATGCTGTTTTATTTATTGATTTGTTTTACCATGTGGGCTTATAGCCGAATAAAGTATCTATCTATCTATCTATCTATCTATCTATCTATCTATCTATCTATCTATCTATCTAATGTGGGATATTGGGGACTGCTGTTTGCATCACACAAACCCCTTGTTGTGTGTGGCAGGGGTCTAACCACTTGAGCAACAAGTTGTAAAATGAAGGTAATGTTAGTTAACCCTCTGGAGCCCTATTCCCACTTTCAAGTTTCATTCACTGAATGGATACGGGTGCAAAGTGTGAACAGAGCTCTCCCTATGTAGAAGTGTATCTGGCACAGGCTCTGTGCATCTGCTGGCAGTAGCCCACCTTCTTCCCAGAGACATTTCCCAGCTTTGGGAGTCCTCAACTGGAGATTGAATTGATCACCTCGTATGCAAAGCACGTTCTCTACCTCAGCGCTATGGTCCACCCACAAACCTGCCTCCTGGAGCAGCTGTATCTGGCTGTGGGTTAAACCCAAGAACCAGCAGTTTTCAAATTCACTTCTTTGCAGGTCTGCGTATGCGTGAGTGACTTTCACATCTGCTATACCTGAAAAAGTAACATCCGGACTGGCCCTTGGGGAGAGTTTATTTGAGCAATTCTTAAAAAGGTAAATAGCTATATCAACGGTACATTTCCCTCTAATTTTCTCATAGCTATTTGTTCTCATAAACACCTTCCTAAATGTGAAGTTGAGGTGTGACCCCGTGAAATTCACCCATTGAAGACTAAATCAAGCATTTCCTGTGATTGTATATTGATTTTATCACATTTACATGGATGAGTAACTATGGAAGAATGAAAGGGAAGTGCCCATTTATTTTTCCCTACAAAAGTTGCTCATTCTAACGCATACTTCCGAGGTCATATATCCTGTTGACTTTAGGGGAACTTTCTGCAGAGAAAAGGTTGGCTGGGAGACATGGAAGTTTGAGAGAGGCAGGAAAGAGAGGTCTGCATCCACTGTGGTAGAAAGGAGGAAGTGCTGAAGGAAATTAGAAAGAGAGATTAAAAACCAATATTTAAAATAATGAGAAGAAATAATAAACTGGAAACAGAAAGAGAGAGGAAAGCTCTTATAGACAAATGAAAGAAAGGAGCGGTTTGGGGTGGATAAGGTGCAACTTAATGTTGAAAAAGGGAAACAGAAATGGCTGGAGATGAGTAAAAATACTTCGAGAGGGATAAGGAATGAAAGGGGGGGAATAAAATGGATTGCCTTCTCCACTCTTGATCACCCAGTTCTTTTGAGGAGGGGTTCATTATATTTCCAGAACCAGAAGAAAAGCTGGACTATATAGAACTCCTGGTCGCATGGAAGTTAGTGAGACAAAGGATTTACTAATTTCCAAAAACAGATTACCGGTAGATATCAATAGAAAATGATGTAAATAACTGGATCTGATTATGTCAAACTTTGCCACCATTGAATTTCTGATGGCTGGTGGGCCTCAGTAATTTTCAGCTCTCTCAAATGTGTCCTATGCATAAGATTTCTATCCCATTGAGAAACCTCAATATATGGTCAACTGGGGTGGGTGGGTGGAGGGTCATCCTAATTTCATCCCAAAATGATGACCTTTAATGGCTCCCCTTTCATGTCACCCTTGCTTGGATCAGCTTGCTCATTTCAAATAATGTACTGAAGACAAGAGATATGATGGAGACCCCTCTCTCTCAAATGTGTCTGTTCAGATGTTAGTGCCACTGAATTCAAGAAGAACTTGGTAAATATTGTTTCAGCCTTAGAGACGAAGTGCTCAAGTCTCGTCACACAAAGTACTTTCATCAAGCCACCCATTTTACCCAGTTATTGCAGATATGGTACCTTGCCACAACAAATAGAAAGCATGATATTCAGGGAGCTGTAATATCGATTTCTTTTTTTCCAAGTGAAGCATAACATCTTTGTTCCCTCATCTGCTATCTCTGTACTTTCCACAATACTATCACCCCACCCCCTTCCTTGGCACTACAGTGGAACCTCAGGTTACGGACGCTTCAGGTTACATACTCAGCTAACCCAGAAATAACGCTTCAGGTTAAGAACTTTGCTTCAGGATAAGAACAGAAATTGTGCTCTGGCGGCGCAGCGGCAGCGGGAGGTCCCATTAGCTAAAGTGGTGCTTCAGGTTAAGAACAGTTTCAGGTTAAGAACAGACCTCCAGAACGAATTAAGTTCTTAACCCGAGGTACCACTGTAGTACTTTATTATTATTATTAGTTTTAAATTAAAAGCAAAATGAAAAGGGGGCACACAAATAAGGGGTCAGTTGGAATATTGAATGTATTTATTTTATACATTATCTGACATAGACACGTTTCAAGAAAAATAACTTCATGGAATTTTAAAAAAAGATATGAGTAAAATGGTTTTTATAACCAACAAATGGTTAAGCATAAACACACACAGTTAAAAATTGGAAAGAAGTCTGACTGTTAGATGGGACCTACTATCTGATAAGTTGTTTAGAATTGTAGCCTTAAATAATGAAGTGTTTTTTGGGGGGGGAACACCTATAATTGCTGTGGTGTCTTAAAATACATTGCTAACTATTTTATACAAATAGCTTCACTAGAGAAGGGTACATAGACCACTTAGAATAAAACATAAATGTTCCTTGTTTTCGTTCTCATTAGGTGCTGCCCAAACCTGTGCATGCTTAAGCGAGTTCTCCTTCATGGAGAGCACGTGTTGCAGTGGGGGCCAGCAAGACACCTCTCGGTTGCTGGGCGGGATCGTTTAGATGGCCAAGGATTATGATTGGGTTGTTGGGGAGAAATGAATGTTGCAAGTTTTGATGGACAGCCCAGAGCCTATAAATGACCCTGCACTCAGCGTCGGAGCTCTCCTGGCTTCGTGCATCGGATCGCCCGCCCTCCCGCCCTGTTATTAGGCCTCTGCATTGACCTTGCTATGCCTGTCATGGGGTCGTCTGCTTTGGAGCAGGGGCCTGGTAGGAATTTTTCCATTTGGCTGATTGGCTGGTGCCATTTGGTTTTCGCCTACTGCGTAGCAATTAGTCACAACTTGTAAGGTTGCGGTTAGGCATTGGTTATTAAATTGGTTGGTGGAGGGGAAGTGGTTGGCTGTGCCTGCCCCTCCAATGCTGCTGCTGTGCGGGGAATTCCGTTAAAGGAATCCAGGGGCTCACCATGCTTTTGTCCGTACCCCCTGGTCAGGGGCTAGGGCCACGCAAGAGCCCCTGGGAACATTAGGGGAGAGGTGAGGGCCAGACCCCCGGCTCCCATTCTCCCCCCAAAGTGTTTTCCCTTTACTGACTTTACAGATGTCAGTCTGTCCCCAGGCAGGAACAGATAGTTGGAACCAATGCCTAAGCAACCACTCACATTTTGTATTTTAATAAAGCTGTGGCCAAAATTATGCCAAAAACCTTAGACTTAAATTCCTGTGTAAAGTGTGTGTTATTTGAGGGGTGGCTTGGGGATCTCGACACACAACTCTGAACTTTGTAGGCGGCACAAAAGAATTTCCTCTTCTCTGTTCCTTTATCGATCCATTGCTTCACTCTGCCATGCCACAGCCACCTCCTCAGGCTGCATGCTCTGTACCCAGCATGAACTACGGTCAGATTTAGATCATCACAGCTCCTTTGGGAGAGCATGGTTTGTACTTTCTTGTTCTGTAAAAATCTATATAGGATCACATATTGTTAAAACGCTGCTTGTGAGACTGTGAGTCGAGTTCCCAGGATTCTTTGGCTGTTTAGAGTATTGTGATACTGCTTTAAGTCTACAGTGTAGATGGGGCTTTTAAATCTCATTTTATTAAAAAAAAAAAAAGTCGTGAGCAGCCACATAACTGAGCAAATTATGTCTCACGGGATGCCACTGATGCCCTTTCAGGCTGGTAGGAATAGCGCACTAAGCACAAAACACCTTCAGGAACATACTTTTGGATTGGGCAGAATGGCAGTAAAGGCTTAGTGGACATACCTCAAATACCTGTACATCGCATTACAATTGTTTAGACTAAATCCATCCTCCCATGAATTCTTCTTGCTCTAGGTAGTTGGCATCTGTTTTATTACATTTTTTAAAAGGCTCCAATTGCTATTTGACAGTAAAAGTGACACATGAAATCCACTCCATGCTGACATGCCCATTCATGCTGATAGGGTTGGCATATTTCAAAAAGTGAAAATCTGGACACAAAAGTTGTTATTGTTGATTTTTTTTCTTCTTCTCCAGAGTTGTTTGCAACCCTTTGCTGAGATCATTGGCTCAGAGCATGACAACCATGCACGTCATTGGCCTAGCACATGAGGCAGATCCCACACTGGATCTGGTCTTATTGACCAGGCAAGAGGAGTGTGGGAGTTTAACATCAGTTCCTTGTCATGGTCACATTGCCTCCAGCTGAGATTTAGACTTTCATCAGCTTTCTTCCTTCACAGAGGGAGGGCACCTATTACAATGGGGTCCTTAGCACCACATCCAAGACCACCTCTGTCAACTCAGCCAGGGGAAACTGTGCTGAGTGCCAAAAGCAAAGCCAAACCCTCTGGATCCCCAATCAAGCAGATGAGAAACCTGGAGAGAGGTCAGATTCCTGTAGACAAGAGTGATCTCTCCTACCCAACTGTCAAGTACCCAGGTGGGCACAGCTGGGTAAGACCAACTTCATTCTGCTTGTCCACCCAGGTCTTCATAAAACAAACCAGGTCAGTCTCTCCACCAGCAATATATTTATGAGAACACATTGATTATGTTGTTTTATCTGCAATTTAAGCAAAATGCCTGTGCAATTCACCCCCTGCTTTACACATTTTTTCTTTCAATGCAATACAGCTAAGCCTTCTACCAATTCCCCTCCCCCTTTTGAGGTTAGTTATTATTGTCTTAACACATAGACTTGGGGGGGGGGAAGATTAATGTTGGATTCAGCAAGCAAATGTCTTTCCTTTGTGCTTTTGAGACCATCACAAAAGCATTTTATTACGCAAATGATGAACGACATTTCATTACATTAGTCTTCTGCTTTATTTTCATTATTTATATCCAAGGTGGTTTCAACTATTGGATAACTGAAATGGGTGTTTGTATATTGAGAGCCTCTGAATAAGCATACTGTATTGAGTGGAATTTCAAGAAAATAACAATTTAATGATGTATCTTTCTGTAGAAATAGCAAAAGTAGAAATCATGCGCCATAGCAACTTTATTTCAGCAGAACTGGAAATAAAAGTCAAACACTGTCTGGGCCAGTCAAATGTAATTATTGTTTTGTTAAACAACTATGGTATCCTTTTATGGAGAATATATAGCAGTACATTCCTATACCATGTTTAAAAGGTAAAGGTAAAGGGACCCCTGACCATTAGGTCCAGTCGTGTCTGACTCTGGGGTTGCGGCGCTCATCTCGCGTTACTAGCCGAGGGAGCCGGCATACAGCTTCCAGGTCTTGTGGCCAGCATGACTAAATCCTATTGTATTCCACAGAGCTTATTCCCAAACAAGTGTGCACAGGATTGCAGTCTACACCACTTTGGGCAGCCTCTTCAGATGCTTGTGATTTCTGATACAACCTTCCCCATCCTTCAAGCCTGCACTCATCTGGATGAATTATTTCCGGGGAAACAGTTCAACTAACAGATCTCTGCAAGGTTGGTTTTCAGTGGTGAGTCTGAATTGCATCCTTTTTTTTTTAAAGGTAAAGGACCCCTGACCATTAAGTCCAGTCGCGGACAACTCTGTGGTTGGGGTGCTCATCTCGCTCTATAGGCTGAGGGAGCCGGTGTTTGTCCGCAGACAGCTTCCGGGTCATGTTGCCAGCATGACTAAGCCGCTTCTGGCAAAGCAAGAGCAGCGCATGGAAACGCTGTTTACCTTCCCGCCGGAGCGGTACCTATTGATCTACTTGCACTGTGATGTGCTTTCGAACTGCTAGGTTGGCAGGCGCTGGGACTGAGCAACGGGAGCTCACCCCGTGGTGGGGATTCAAACCGCCGACCTTCTGATCAGCAAGCCCAGAAGCTCAGTGGTTTACACCACAGTGCCACCCACATCCCAGCATCCATGGTTTAATCGCATGTAATTGCCCTTCCCTCTCCCTTGTCTGTTTTAGAGTGTGAGCTTCTCAGCGGCAGGGACTTGCCTATTCTTGTTTGCATAATTCTGCAAAGCAGGTGTGGGGAACCTTTGGCCCCCCAGATGTTGCTGTGGCTTTCGGAGTTAAAATGCTCAGCAGGAGCCGAACTGGATACTGAATCTCTGTTGAAGGAGCACTCTGATATCATCACACCGAGACTCTGAGTTGAGGGAAAAGAAGAAAGCTACATTATCAAAGGAAATATGTGCTTGATAGGAAAGAACCCTGGTTCTATAGAAGGTGGAGTTGCCTTGAGCCATGCTAGCTCTTGCATTTCAGCAGAAGACACAAAAGATGTTCCTCCTCTCTCAATGTGAAGATGAAGAAGCAGGAAATGAGGTCAGCAGCTCCAGGTTTCTTAGTATCTGGTGGTAGAGCTGCTGACCTCATTTCCTGCTTCCTGCTTCTTCTTCTGCATCCCAACACTTGCCATTCCCATTTGGTTAAGGATTAAAGATATGAACTTTGCTTGAGTTACCGGTAAATGTCAAGCAGGTTAACCTGAGCTAAGGTGAATCTGACTGCAAGCTTTCGAACAAGCATTGTGTAGGTTCTGCTTTCACATATAACCACAAGCTGCTAGGACACGCAGGTTGGCTGCTTGCAGGTTGATATTAAAGGGCACGTTCTTTTATTTAGAAATAGGATGCATGTAAAAACTAAACTTGTTCCTTTCCATTGTGAACTTGGGAAAGGTAACATGCAGGGCTGGATTAACCATTACGCAAAATTAGCATGTGCTTAGGGCATCAAGGGAAGGGGGGGCACCACAGAAATGTTCCATTGCCAGATTTTTAACGTTAATGGTCACAAATTGCTCAGCTGAGCATCTAGTTTCTCAGTTGAAGTATATTAAAAATCCCAACAGAACAACTATGCAACAAGGCAGGCAGGTTGCCTTATATCTGTTGAGTGTAAAAGCAGACGTGTTTATGTAAGATTAGTTTTGAGGATTTGATCTTTGCAATTAGAAAAAGAAGGAGAAAATGTTAATATAAAGAAAGTGGATGTATACAAAAATGAACATTGTTTTCCATCTTTCCATCTTTGTGTAGTGATTATTGGGATTGCAGTATGCAGAGTTTGGTCCATTTCTTTCCAGCCATGACCTCAGTGATAATTGCCCCATGTGCAGCCTACAGGTAGTACTTTAAAAGTTCCCACTGGTGCCAACTATTTTGCTCAGCATTCTAGCCTGAGCTGGGGTGGAGGAAAAGTTGTGGCTGGGGAGAAGAATTAAACCTTCTCTTCTCATTCATTGCAATCCTGATTATTATCTCCCCCCCCCCGCTCTAATTAATTTAAGAAAAATAGCATGTAGCTTCATCCTCAAATTCTCCAAATTTACTTCAAGCTGCTGTATTTTGCACAAGAAGCCAAAAATTTCTATATCCTCCACAAATTATTTGTTGGTGCTGCCTGTGATATGAACTTTATTCAACCTCAAGAGACAAATTAGCATTGATTTTTGCTGATAAGGCCTTGTTCACATTCAAGTTAATGGGATGTTTGCTGGCGACAAGAGCAATTTATGAACTTAAAGCTTTTAAATGAATCTCTGACAGAATCATATCATAAAATTAATGGCTGTCAGGTTCTAAATCTCCTACTAATGAGCAGGATAATACTTTCAGTACCTGCTGGCATAAGCTCCATGCAGTATCTGGGCAGTAAAACTTCTAGCCAAGCAGCCTTAGGATTTCTGTGGGGAATTGTTAGTGCTTCAAAATTCCCTGGTGCAATTCAAGCTACGTAGCTGTCATAACATCAGTATATGAGACTTGTTTGCAAAGATACCATTAATCAACCTGTCTCATCCATTTCTTCTCCTCGTACTCAAAAAGACCTCCTGCAGCTGATGTTCAGATGAGGTCTTCTGTCAGAGGAAACAGGCTGTACTGCTAGAATTCAAATCCTGGAACTAACGCTTAAATGCACAAATGCAAATGGCTATTGCAGAGTACAAGCAAATGGTCAGACCACATAGGGTTAATGTAAATTCGGTGTGAATTTCTGGGTATCCTGGGACACCTTTCAGAAGACGTGAGGAAGATGCTGTTAATTAAGAGTCGCTTCACATGTTACAATTCTACAGTGCACACCTAAAAATCATTTTCACCTAAATAAAGAACATCAATTGTACACTAGAAAAGAGTAACTAAAATTATCAAAGTTGTTAGATCAACTTTTCTATGAGGAAAAATCAACGTGCTAAAGGCTTTCTAATTATAGAAAAAAAGTGACTGAAGAGGAAACATATTAGAAGGGAAGCTTGAAGATTTTGGCCCACATTTAAAATGATTCTTACTCCTTGACTTCCTGGACACAGATCAGAACTTGGGGGTGTCAGGGGAACCCATTGAAAATGGACTATTAAGTGGATTTCCTTCTGCCCATTTGACCTCCATCGTGGCATGGAATCTTCCTGTGAAAGCTATTCACCATAATTCTCTATAATGAATGCTGCTGGATTTTTAACATGCATATAGACGTGTAAACAGACGTGTACATTGTTTTGCAATATAAGTTATTTACATATTAACTGATGTATGCTGGTGCCTCTTTCCTTTTCTTGTTTCTGAAGTGTTCGTTAGCAAAGGCAGCAAAGACTGCAATGCTAACCATGTCTACTCAGAAGTAAATCCCACTGAATTCATATCTTCCCATATAAGTGGCGTAGGTTTTCAGTTTTAATCAGTTTCCTTTTCAGAATTTTAAGAACTAATAGAATTCATCGCTCATTATTGTACTTTTCACTTGGAAAGAAATTATCTCTTTTGTTACCTGTGAATTTTATCTCTGCTTCTCAGTTATTGTCCTAGCATCTTTGTCAAAGTGGGGAGAGCCACCTGAATTTGATTGTCCATTGGTGATGGTGGAGAAATTTACCTCAGTTCACATTTAGCTTAATAAATTCACTTTTTCCAAAACAATTTGGGAACTGAATCACAACCATCCTTTGAAATTCACACTTATCTGAATTTTGCAATGCAGTTCTCCCACCAAGTAACATACCTGTATACAAAATGTCTATATTGAAGTATGCAAAATGGATTTATTAGTGAAAATGACATACAGAAATATATGGGGAAATTGTTTTTGTAGTGTTATATTAGTCAAAGCTGCATACAAAAAATGCTTTTATTATGAAAAATTCACACTAAAATGCTGATGAATTTTCATATGGGCACTTAAAAACAACAACAACAACAACAACAACAACAACCCAAACTGTTGTGGGACTATGTGGAGAACCAAACTGAAGACTGAAAAAATGAGAATCTTAGAGAAACTGCAATCAACAGATTTGCCTATCCCTTCTTCCCATTTTTGACCACCCTAAATTCTCATTTTAAAAGCTTAATTACATTTAAAATCTCTTCTCGGCTTATAACTAACCTGTCCCTCCCTGGTATTGTAAGGGAATAACTAGGTTCCCTTACTAGAGGTCAATAATAAGGTATTAGTCAATAACATTTATTTTGCATGTGCAAGTTAGCAACCCGAGTGTAGAAGGCATGCCAAATAATTCAATTACAATAGAAGCATAGATACAGCAGCATAAAATCATTAAACCCATCCCTTCATTATGTTAGTTCAACACAGTTGTAAAGCATCATTTCAGCAACACTTACCAATTAGCAGTTTACACCTTTGACACACACAATTAGTTCCCTTTGTTGCTACCCTGTCTTACCCAATCAGCTGTGCATTTTTCTTCAAGACAGCTTAACTAAACAATCTAACTATTTTGGTCCCTACAAAATGAGATAGAATGACAAGCTTATACTGAAGTGTGAAATCAAGGTAACAAGAGTGGCTGCAAACCTAATCCCATTTACCTGGGAGTAACTCCACAGAATTCAATGGAACTTACTCCTGAGTGGCCATGGTTAGGCTTGCAGCCGTAGGTGCTGAACCATTCGTCACTTCATCAACTTTGAAAGGCAACATACAAGGAAGTTGTATTCGCAAGGAAATTGATTTGCAAATAGGATGTTGATTGCTGAGATATGCATGTCTTGGTGAATGGTGAAACTGAACACAAGACTTGTGCAAAATAATCCAATTGCAGCATAATGGAAAATATCAGGTGACAGTGCAAATGAATATTCATACATCCCTAATCTTAATGCAGGCAGTCTTGGGTTTTCACATTATTTCAAATTTCACATTATTTCAAATTTTGCAATATACAGTGGTACCTCAGTTTTCAAACGTCTCTGTTGATGAACATTTCAGTTTTCAAACACTGTAAACCCAGAAGTAAATGCTTCGGTTTTCGAACTTGCCTTGGAAGATAAACATGCCACGTGGCTTCCATATTGAGTTTTCCATATTGACTTTTCTGTATTGAGGCTTCTGTATTAAGTTTTCGGTTTTCAAATGTTTTGGAACTTGAACAGTTTTCTGGAATGGATTGTGTTCGAAAACCAAGATACCACTGTAGTTCTCAGATTTTTTTAAAAAAAACAACTGTACCAAAATGAATATAAAAAGATGCATCTTAGTTATAAAGGTGTACAAAAACGCACTTTTTAAAAGCACCAATACATACAGTATGTTAAGGTAAAATGCACACAAATGAGAATTTAGCTGCCTTTTAAAAAAAATCAAATCCAGAATGGGACAGAACATATGCAAACCTGACACAGATTGGAGTAGAGAGGTACATAGATTAATTTCTCTTATCTCATAACTCTGGAACACACTACCCATGCAATGTAACTGAGAGGCAGTAGATCCAGGACAGAAGAAATGAAAGTATTGTTTCACTCAATGCATTATTAACTTGTAGGTGGTTTTAGGAGGAGATTGGATAAATTCATGGAAGACAAGCCTATCAAGAGATCTTGGTTTTGATGCCTAAGCTGAATCTCCATGTTCACAGGCAAATCACCTCTGAATGCCGCTGAATATTCCCCCAGAACACCATGCATTCTAGCAGAATGTGAGAAATACACTTAGTAGCTTTCACATCTTTGGGGACCCTGCACTTGATCACATTACGGTCTTTTCACATGTACAGTTGTACACATTTAGAATTTTGGGTGCATGGCCTGTGACCACGCATTAGCTTCCACAAAGGCGGTAATATGCAATGGGGAAGAAGACAACTGAAGAAGCCTGTTGAAAATGAAACACCAAGAGGAATCATAGAATCATAGAATCATAGAGTTGGAAGAGACCCCAAGGGCCATCCAGTCCAACCCCCTGCCAAGCAGGAAACACCATCAAAGCATTCCTGACAGATGGCTGTCAAGCCTCTGCTTAAAGACCTCCAAAGAAGGAGACTCCACCACACTCCTTGGCAGCAAATTCCACTGCCGAACAGCTCTCACTGTCAGGAAGTTCTTCCTAATGTTTAGGTGGAATCTTCTTTCTTGTAGTTTGAATCCATTGCTCCGTGTCCGCTTCTCTGGAGCAGCAGAAAACAACCTTTCACCCTCCTCTATATGACATCCTTTTATATATTTGAACATGGCTATCATATCACCCCTTAACCTTCTCTTCTCCAGGCTAAACATACCCAGCTCCCTAAGCCGTTCCTCATAAGGCATTGTTTCCAGGCCTTTGACCATTTTGGTTGCCCTCTTCTGGACATGTTCCAGCTTGTCAGTATCCTTCTTGAATGCTAGGATGCAACAACTTCCCAGGCATCTACTTTTATATGTGAAGGTCCCCCCCCCCAATTTGTTAGTTTTTTGTTTTGTTTTGTTGGAACATTCAGTCATGTACATCTCACCTGCAGACTGAAATGGCACAGAGTGTCACAGAGTGTGATGAAGATAAGGAAAGTATGATGAAGTGTTTGGTTTTTAAGATGTTGGAAAATGTCTGTAGGTTGTGTATGTTTTGTTGGAAATATGTGTATGTATTATAATTTGAAACATTAAAATAAAGTAAAAAAAGAAAGAAAGAAAGAAAGAAAGAAATGGCACAGAGCAGGTACTGGTTTGGCACCTCAGCTTAGTTCAGCCATTTCCCTCAAGACTTTAGGAGTACAAAAAAAGTGCTTTTAGGAAACGCTCAAGACAAACACAAGCTATTACACTGATATTCCGCAGAGCCAGAAGCACTACCTAAAGCTGAAACAAACTTCATTTTCAAAAATTTTATATCACCAGAATTGCCTGAACACCATTTCTCAAGGGCCATAGCTCTCTCATTACAGAAAAACTTTCAGTTTAAAAGAGGTCACAGAAGCTGATGCACTCCATCTCGAGAAGGGAAGAATATGTTTGAGAGCACTCCACTACCTAGTAAGAGAAAAAGGTACGTTGCCGGTGGAAGAATGGGGATGAAATGTGAAACACACTAAGAAGTGAACTGGCCACTTTTACAGAAATTGCTTTAGCCGTATTTTTCAGTTAACTTTTTAAATTTAGGAATAGAAACTGTTGTTGTTGTTTAGTCGTCTTAGTCGTGTTTGACTCTCTGTGACCCCATGAACCAGCGCATGCCTTGGAAACTCTCGCTTACTTCTCAAAGCTTCTCCTTTTTTATTTCCATGGAGTTTTCTTGGCAAAATACTGGAGTGGTTTGCCAGTTCCTTCTCCAGGTGGATCACATTTAGTCTAAACTCTCGGCTATGACCTGTCCGTCTTGGGTGGCCCTGCACAGCATAGCTCATAGTTTCTTGGAGTTATTCAAGCCCCTTCGCCACGACAAGGCAGTGTGATCCATGAAGGGGAATAGAAACTACAGAAAGACTGAATTCAGAGAAATATATTGTAAGAACTCAATCATTTTGGGTGGCAGCACCGACACTTTGGAACTCCCTGCCTATTGATATCACGCACTTGCCTTCACTCTTCAGTGTCTGCTAAAGACATTCTTACAAGCCTACTCAGATGTTTAGATAGTGGGTATATTTTAGTCTGTTCTATTGCATTTTAGCTTTCAGTAGGTTTTAAATGATGGTTGTAATTTTTTTAGTGATAATTCAGCAGTATAAACATTTTATGAAACAAACAAACAAATAAATAAATAAATAAAGGCCTTCTCTGTTGTGTTCCCTTAGAATCCAGCAAGCAAATGGGACACTGGCTGCAAACCTGAAGGCATTTTGGATTTCTGCTAATATAGAACTACCGGTATCTTCCACTAATGTGTCTAATCCTTTAAAAAAATATTTAAGTTACCAGCTGCCTCCATATGTTGTTGGAGGCACAATAAAATACTGATATTTTATTCAGATGATCGAAAAGGTATGTGAAAACTTTTCACCTTTCCTGTATCATCTCCAAAGTCCATTATTTATACACTCAAAATCAATAAATAGTTTCTCACCCACTGTTGCAAATCATGCTCTCTTTGGGGGGGGGAGAAAGAATTAAATTTTCTGGCTTATATCCAAATAACTACTTTAGCGACGTGGACATTTTTACTCCCTTCTCCACTGAAGGGGCTGGTTAGGTGAATCCCACCCCCTTATGTCTTTCCATTACCTCTTCCTTTGTATTCCACAATATCAAAGCAACTCAGAGTTGGGATGCTGAGAAGCAAGGATAATGGAATAAACATCTGAAATGAAACACTGTTAAATGTTGATTGCAGGGTTTTTCACAAATTCACATGGTAACATGCATTTTTTAAATTGCCAAAGCATGCTAAGATTCAAATTCAGTTTGTATATTTCATGAATACTGTCAGTTCCTAATCCAGTTTCACCCATTCCTATATACATGGCTTTCACAAACTTTTCATAAAAGTTAATGTCCTTAAGGTTGCAATCCTTTACAATTTACCAGGGAATAAGCTCCATGGGATTTAATTCTTAAACATGTATAAGATTGCTTTGTTGTTGTTGTTTTAAGAAACATTATTCCCCAGGTGATGTAATTTAGGAAAATACAAAGTTAGTATCTGCTCAATCCGTATCAAAGAAAAGTATGTAACTAGTTGGGTTTTGCCAATAAAGAAAATGTGGGTTTTTTAATCATCAGAGCTGGTTAAATATTTGTTCCAACTCATTGCCTTCTTCTGGTTTGCACAATAATTTTAGCAAGTGCATTGCTGGTTAAACACAGCCAATTATTATTTGTTGATAGTCCTTAGGTAGCTTAATTACTTGTAGGAAGATAATGAAAGAAACTTAGTGCCAATATTGAAGCAGAGGGGAGCTAGTCAAGTGTAATGAATATTTAGAATTTACATTTTAGCACTCTTCAGGGAGATGTCGAGCCAACAACATACTTGCTCGCATCTTACTTATTAAGAAAATGTCTGTGATTAATGCATAAAAAAGCACAATAAAATAGATGAGCCTACAACAGGAGCTGGCATTCTGAAACAGGTATGTAGAAATATCTAACACCTGCAGTGTCCGAGAAATTGTTTACTTCCACAAAAAGTATATCATTTTAGCTCTTTTTTTAAAAAAAAAATAAATAAATTCTGCAGTTTTAAGAAATGCAGCTAAAATAAAAAGCTCAAGTTCAGAGAGTGTTCATGGGAGCCAACAAGGAAAACAAAGTGTTCACAGATCAGAGAAAGACAGGGAAACACCAGCTAACTTACAGTTACAGTGGTACCTTGGTACTCAAACACCTTGGTTCCTAAATGCCCAAAACCCGGAAATAAGTGTTCCAGTTTTCGAACGTTTTTCAGAAGATGAACATCTGATGCGGCTGTCGGCTATTGTTTTCGGGGTGCCTTCACCAATCACAAGCCGCCCCCTTGGTTTTCGAACATTTCGGAAGTCAAACGGACTTCCGGAACGGATTAAGTTTGGCGCTTTTGTTTTTGCTATTTATTTTGCGTTTTTGTTTTTGAGGCTTTTTCAGTTAATTTGTTTTTGTGACTGTGTGGAACCCAGTTCAGCTACTGATTGATTGATTGTGTGACTGCGGAAATGGATAAAAGCCCCCCATCCAAACAATGACTATCATCAGTGCAGGTAAGAAAAAAAAAATATTTTAATTTTTATTGTCTACAATACTGTCTTGTTTATTTTATAGTACAGTTTCCTATGTTTCCTAGTTCTGCTGGATCTCTCAGTAGCTTTTGATACAATCAATCATAACATCCTTCTGGACCGTCTAGAGGAGCTGGGAGCTGGGGGCATTGTTAAACAGTGGTTCTGCTCCTTCCTTCTAGGCTGTGTCCAGAAAGTGGTGGTGGGGGATGAGTGTTCAGACCCCTGGGCCCTCACTTGTGGGGTGCCTCAGGGTTCCATCCTCTCCCCCATGCTTTTTAACATCTACATGAAGCTGCTGGGAGAGATCATCAGGGGGTTTGGGCTGGGTGTCCATCAATATGTGGATGATACCCAGCTCTACCTCTCTTTTAAATCAGAACCAGTGAAGGCAGTGAAGGTCCTGTGTGAGTGCCTGGAGGCGGTTGGAGGATGGATGGCGGCTAATGGATTGAGGTTGAATCCTGACAAGACAGAAGTACTGTTCTTGGGGGACAGGGGCAGGTGTGGAGGACTCCCTGGTCCTGAATGGGGTAACTGTGCCCCTGAAGGACCAGGTGCGCAGCCTGGGAGTCATTTTGGACTCACAGCTGTCCATGGAGGCGCAGGTCAATTCTGTGTCCAGGGCAGCTGTCTACCAGCTCCATCTGGTACACAGGCTGAGACCCTACCTGCCCGCGGACTGTCTTGCCAGAGTGGTGCATGCTCTAGTTATCTCCCGCTTGGACTACTGCAATGCGCTCTACATGGGACTACCTTTGAAGGTGACCTGGAAACAACAACTAATCCAGAATACGGCAGCTGGACTGGTGGCTGGGAGTAGCTGCCAAGACCTCATAACATTGGTCCTGAAAGACCTACATTGGATCCCTGTACGTTTCTAGGCACAATTCAAAGTGTTGGTGCTGACCTTTAAAGCCCTAAACAGCCTTGGCCCAGTATACCTGAAGGAGCGTCTCCACCCCCATCGTTCAACCCGGACACTGAGGTCCAGCTCCGAGGGCCTTCTGGCGGTTCCCTCACTGCAAGAAGCAAAGCTACAGGGAACCAGGCAGAGGGCCTTCTCGGTAGTGGCCTGCCCTGTGGAATGCCCTCCCATCAGATGTCAAAGAGATAAACAACTACCTGACATTTAGAAGACATCTGAAGGCAGCCCTGTTTAGGGAAGTTTTTAATGTGTGACATTTTAATGTATTTTTAATCTTTGTTGGAAGCTGCCCAGAGTGGCTGGGGAAACCCAGCCAGATGGGCGGGGTACAAATAATAAATTACTACTACTACTACTACTACTACTACTACTTTCATTTTATGGATCAATGGTCTCGTTAGATAGTAAAATTCATATTAAATTGCTGTTTTAGGGGTTGTTTTTAAAGTCTGGAATGGATTAATCCGTTTTGCATTACTTTCTATGGAAAAGCATGCCTTGGTTTTGGAACACTTTGGTTTTGGAACGGACTTCCAGAACGGATTAAGTTTGAGAACCAAGGTACCACTGTAGTTTATTTATCAGGTAGAACAGAGAACACACAGAGACATCTAAGGGTTGCTCCTGTCTAGATGAAGCAGTTGCTCAGAATGGCTCGTAGCTCCCCCTTCAGTCCATATCCCTCTGTGTCAGGCCTCTCCCACTGTCTTTGGTGAGCCCCAAGGGACCCTCTCTGTTTCTGCCTGGCTCTCTGTTCTGTAACATACTTCCAGCCTCCAGTACTTCCTCCAAACTTCCAGCCTCCAGTACTTCTGAGCTCTTCCTCTCCTCTGGGGTGTGTTTGATTTCCCACCACCAGGAGCCAGGATCCAAATCCCCTCTCTCTGTGCTTTCCCTGGGGGGGCTTTCACCACTCCTCCTCACCCAGCCAGTCCCTGACATCAGTGTACAGGTCCAGCCCTGAATAGTGCCAAGCTGGGAGACTACCTAGAGAGAGAGGAAGGCACGAGCCAAAGAAACAAATATTTCTCTAAATACAATCCATGGGTAGGTCAACTAAGGCTTGGGGGCCGGATCCGACCCAATCGCCTTCTAAATCCGGCCTGCGGACGGTCCAGGAATCAGAGTGTTTTTACATGAGTAGAATGTGTCCTTTTATTTAAAATGCATCTCTGGGTTATTTGTAGGGCATAGGAATTCGTTTATTATTGTTGTTGTTTTTTTCAAAATATAGTGTGCCCCCCCCACAAGGTCTGAGGGTTAGTGGACCGGCCCACTGCTGAAAAAGTTTGCTGACCCCTGAATTATAGTCATGACTTTGCCTATCTAATAGAAATCAATCTACTGAGAGGGAAATGTTGGGAAAGGTGCATTCCTACAGATCAGCTGCGTTGTGGGGAAGGGGAAGACAAAGAGGCTAAATCCAGTCAAACTCTCCTCAACAGCCGAGCCTGACACAGCTTTTCAACAGAACTGTGTAATCAGGAAACCACCTGCATGCATCTTTCCCATAATAGCCCCATATCTTTTTTATCATCTGTTAGTAACCCTTTGGAAGTATGTGGAATATTTGGATCAGGGGTAGAATATGTGGTGCCCTTCAGTTGGTGTTGGACCACAATTTCCATCATTGCCCATGCTGGCTGGATCTATTATTTGGAGGGAACTGCACTGACTGCCCCCAATTTATATTGTGAAGGACAACTAGAGAAACTTGTTTCACCCACATGCCTTTGCAGCTCAAACAATGCCTTCTTGACTGTAGTTGGGTCCGAAACCTCCACAAGTAGTTTTTTCTAATTTTATCAAAACTCGTTTATATCCCTTCAAAATTCCTCAGACATTTTACTCAAGTAGAGGACCCTCCACATTTACGGTACTTCTGGTTCTGCTTTTGGTCAAATTATGTGAGATTTCAACTTGGTTGATCTTACAAATTGTGTCGGTACAGAACACAAGTAGCAAACTTTTTAAAAAGTTGAAGGAAACATATATATTGATTGTATACTTCTTTTCACAAAGTGTCACATTGTTTTGTCAATGCCTACACAGAAAAGCACCAGGCAATTTGAAACAACAACACAACATTGATTTACATGTTTGAAGTCATCCCAAACTTGAAGGCAAACTAAATGGGTCTAGTCAAAGAATTTTGTACAAATATATATCTCTACCAATATCCTTAGTGACGCGGGTGGCGCTGTGGTCTAAACCACTGAGCCTAGGGCGTGCTGGTCAGAAGGTTGGCGGTTCGAATCCCTGCAACGGGGTGAGCTCCCGTTGTTTGGTCCCAGCTCCTGCACACCTAGCAGTTTGAAAGCACGTCAAAGTGCAAGTAGAGAAATAAGTACCGCTCTGGCGGGAAGGTAAACAGCGTTTCCGTGCGTTTGCCAGAAGCGGCTTAGTCATGCTGGCCACATGACCTGGAAGCTGTACACTGGCTCCCTCGGCCAGGAAAGCGAGATGAGTGCCGCAACCCCAGAGTCATCCGTGACTGGACCTAACGGTCAGGGGTACCTTTACCTTTACCAATGTCCTTCAAAGCCACCTCAAAGTTGCCAGGCTTGGTGGAAACTTTTGGTGACAGCTTTGCTGATAAAAGTGGTTTCTTTTGATTTTTTAAAAATCAAAATCCCTATAACATTTATCTTAATCAGTATCCCCTTCAGGGTATGATATTCTGGAAGGACAGATCCTGAAGTTGAGGCTCCAATACTTTGGCCACCTCATGAGAAGAGAAGACTCCCTAGAAAAGACCCTGATGTTGGGAAAGATGGAGGGCACAAGGAGAAGGGGACGACAGAGGATGAGATGGTTGGACAGTGTTCTCGAAGCGCGACTAGCATGAGTTTGGCCAAACTGCGAGAGGCAGTGAAGGATAGGCGTGCCTGGCGTGCTCTGCTCCATGGGGTCACAAAGAGTCGGACACGACTGAACGACTGAACAACAACAAAAAAGAACTTGGATGAAAGGTCTCATCCAGGGATGTGATCCAACAGAGGCACAACTCCCAGCATCCCTGGCCATTGATTATGCTGGCTGGGGCTGATGGGAATTGGAGTCCAGCAACAAACGGGAGGCTACATGTTCCTCCATCTTTGCTCCAATCTGCTGTGGTGGGAGCAAGGATTCATTTACCATCACCCCTCCTTGCAACATTTGGTGCTAGTGGCTGTGTAAAGAGGCAATCTTCTTTTCATTATTGCTTCATAAATTCTTGAGATGAGTCTCGGCAGTGAAAATGGGTTCTGGTGCAGCGTCCTAATGAGTCCTGGCCCAAAAAACCCCACTGATATACTTAATTTTGCAGTTTAGATGATAAACACACAAAGTTAATGCAATTCTGAAAATAGGCCTTACTTAAAAGGCTGCTTTTCTTTTTAAAAAATAAAAAACAAAAGCAATAAGATAACTTGGAGGGTTTCTATTATCACTAGATAATCACATCCTGTGGGAACTGTATCCATTTAGATGCTCTCTGTGCCTAATTAAAAAATGACACTGCAAGATTAAATGTTATGATACATGCCACTAATGAAGATTACATGCCTTATTAAATATAAAGAAACGTGAACCAAGAAGAAACATAATTGACCCAAATCATCCCCAGTGTAAGGACATTTGAAATCCCCTGGATGTCAATAACAGCAGTAGAGATAGTTGGAGTTAGAATTTTGTAAATAGTGAATATTTATTAATGTTGTAGTTAATTCTGTCTTCAGTGAAACTTTTTGAGAAGGTGTGGTCTTCAGAAATTGTCCATATACTCTTTGTCAATGAACATTTACAAGATAAAAGAGTGTTTGCTTTTAAGGTTCCTTAGTTAAAAGTCTAAACTGTCAATATGAAGTTACCTTCCAGCTTGATTAAAAAGGGGGGGAAACCCACCAGTTTGGTTCTACCTGGTTGCAACTAGAAGATGCAGTTGGGTTAAGTTCCCCAAAATGCTGACTGGGGGATGAGAGGGCAACGGATCACTTGAATGAGCAAGAGTACATCTTACAATAGTCCAAGAACCAAAGTACAGACAGGAAACAAAACTCTGTCATATCTCAAAAAAGGCGCCTTGGCCAACTACACGACCACTAATACTTTTGTTTTCTGCTTCCTGGTTGCAATTTTAAAACTTGTATTTGTGCTGTGGTTTGTTTCCCTATGACTCCAGGGTCTATGGTTTGCTGTAATTTTATGTCATATATTCCATATTTTATGTTTTTATGGGCTTATAGCCGCAATAAATTTGAATTTGAATTTGAATTTGAACAAGAACAGAGGTTGCTTTTGTAGGACCAAGGACAGTTCCCAAGGAGATTACTTGCCCTGACAAGTTCCAACCAGACTGAAGTCTTATAGTCCCAGAGACTGTGACAAGACTACCCTCCTCAAAAGTGACACAGTGTCGAACCACTGCAATGCTAAGACAGTGGTATGTATTTATTAAAAATGCACATTTTCTGAAACAACATTTAGGCCACAGGGCAAATCCAAATCCTCAAAGTACCTCTCAATTCTGTCACAAAGCAGATGTAGAATCCTCTGAGAGTCAAAGTTTTCCAACCACAAATATTTTCTGTACATTTAGAGGTTTGGGGGTCTTCATTAGGACAGGCCCCACCCTATCCCCGGGGCTGGGAAAAAATGCTTTTTTATATATTGAATTTTAAAACGTTGTAACCCACCCTGGTACCAGCTAGAACAGGGCAAGCAAGTTATTATTATATAGTGAGATCAAGCAGGAGCTTTCACTACCCTCTTTTTGGTGCCTCCTGAAAGCATTATTTAGACAAGCCTACACAGATGCTTAGAAAGCTGAGGTAATTTTAATCTGTTTCAGTATTTTAACTTTTGAATGTTTTATAAGTATGGTTTTATAAGTTTTCTTGATTCTGTTGTTTTGTCTTTTTGCAAACCCCTTTAACCCTTAAAAAAAAACAATCGAGCAATGTTTAACATTTAATAAATAACTAATACTTGCCCTGACATAATCAAATCCCTAAATCTGTTTGGCTGTATTGTTTTGTGATATCGTCAAATCCAGTATGCTGAATGGCTATCATCATTCAAGGAGGTTTGCCTCAGAGAAAAAGTAGTCAGCAGGTTTGACCGCTGTGTGAAGGTCCAGGGAGAAAACTGGAAAATTTGATGAGGAAATATTATTGCAACAGAGAGGGAATTCTGGGGACACTAGAAAAACCTCCAAATGAATTGTAAAAGAAAGGAGCTTCCACCATTTTGAGTTCTGTTCAATCATAATAAAATGGTTGTTTCGGTTTTAGCAGGTCTTCTGCACAGTATGGTCAAACGTTCAGTTTAGGAACCTGGCAATTAAAGGGAGTCTCTTCTACTTCTGGTTCCCAAAAATGTTAGACATCCAAGACGTCTATGACAAAAGTCTCTCACTAAATGTAAATGAACAGTGAAAAAGACTATGAATTGAGAGTGGAGACAATAGATGTACCTTTCTCTGTTTATCTGTTTGCTTTGTAACACACAAACACATACCTTTAATGAAAATGATTTTTTTTTTAAAAAAAAATATCGTTGGGAGGGGTGAAAATACTATTTACAAGCCAAGCTGGAAAATGAGGTAGGTAATTGTGGGGAGACAGACTTGATGGGTTGAAGAGCTGGTGTTAAGAACTCCAAGAGACAGAACGTGCTGAACTGTTTTGGAACATTGGAAAGTGTTAGAGAGGATGGCGTGGGAATGAGTGAGGGTAATAATAATAATAATAATATTTATACCCAGCCCTTCTGGCTGGGTTTCCCCAGCCACTCTGGGCGGCTTCCAACAAAAGATTAAAAATACATTAAAACATCAGTCATTAAAAACTTCCCTAAACAAGGCTGCCTTCAGATATCTTCTAAAAGTCAAATAGTTTCCTTGAGGGCATTCCACAGGATGGGCACCACCACTGAGAAGGCCCTCTGCCTGCTTCCCTGTAACTTTGCTTCTTGCAGTGAGGGAACCGCCAGAAGGCCCTTGGAGCTGGATCTCAGTGTCCGGGTTGAATGATGGGGGTGGAGACACTCCTTCGGTATACTGGGCTGGTTAGGCAAAAGTTTGCTGGGAAGGCGGCAAACGTTAAGGAAACAGTCTAGAACTCTTTAGGCTTTATTTGTCCATATGGGTAACAATTCAATCTGTTGTTGTTGTTGTTGTTGTTCAGTCGTTCAGTCGTGTCCGACTCTTCGTGACCCCATGGACCAGAGCACGCCAGGCACCCTATCCTCCACTGCCTCTCGCAGTTTGGCCAAACTCATGTTAGTAGCTTCGAGAACACTGTCCAACCATCTCATCCTCTGTCGTCCCCTTCTCCTTGTGCCCTCCATCTTTCCCAACATCAGGGTCTTTTCTAGGGAGTCTTCTCTTCTCATGAGGTGGCCAAAGTACTGGAGCCTCAACTTCAGGATCTGTCCTTCTAGTGAGCTGATTTCTTTAAGAATGGATAGGTTTGATCTTCTTGCAGTCCATGGGACTCTCAAGAGTCTCCTCCAGCACCATAATTCAAAAGCATCAATTCTTCAGCGATCAGCCTTCAATCGGTAAGATTAGGATTTTCTAAAATTTTCTCAAAACCGTCTAATCCATTGCCTTACTACAACCCATAGTAGGCTGCAGCCCATGCTTCCACAGAAATATCTTCTCCTTATTTCCCTTTTCACTTTTTAAGACAAGATTTTGCTGGCTCAAAATGTATGAAGATCTTTTTTTTATCTGAGACAGTCTACAGCAAGGGGCATCTAAGGTGGTGCCCCATCCCCAAGTTCTTAGACTACAAATCCTATCAGCCCTAACCATTTCCCATGGTGGCTGGGGCTGATGGGAGTTGGATTCCAACCATATACTGTTGCTGCATCATTCTGAAGCCCTTCCAGGAAGTACAAGCAGACGGAATGGGCACAGGAGTGCACATTCCCCTTAAAGGGATTTTAAAAAGATCTAAGCAACCCTTGGCCACCTTGGACAACTGAAGAAAGTAGCAGCTTCCGCCATTCTGAGAGAGCAAAATCCCCTCAACCTGCTTGGGGGGCTCCTGGGCTATGCAGGACGTTCTGGTTGGTGTGGGGCCCAGGACCTGAACATGCTAATCCATCCCTAGTAGCAGCTTTCGTTTTTTCCTTTACGGTGACCCCTGGACCAGTGGTTCACCTTTTCACCTCTTCCATCAAATTTGTGTGGCGCTGTGCAAATGAGCGGCACTCCTGCAATCTGGCTGTCAGGGGCAGCCCATCCCATTTCGCCACCTGAAGCGAAACAGGAATTGCCACCAGGGGCAAGGAAGGTGAGCGGCAACGCCACACACCAGAACATTGCCCTCATAGCGGCAGAAGTTGTGGGGTGGGCAGAGCATCACCTCTTGCATTTCTGCCACCTGAGGTGAGTGATCAACCCCGCCTCGTGGGTGGGCCACCTCTGAATACTGTCTTGGGACTGCAGAGAGTGGCAGAATCAAAACAAGAAGAAGAAGAAGAAGAAGAAGAAGAAGAAGAAGAAGAAGAAGAAGAAGAAGAAGAAGAAGAAAGGAGAGGAGGAGGAGGAGGAGGAGGAGGAGGGAGGAGGAGGAGGAGGAGTTTGGATTTGATATCCCACTTTATCACTACCCGAAGGAGTCTCAAAGCGGCTAACATTCTCCTTTCCCTTCCTCCCCCACAACAAACACTCTGTGAGGTGAGTGGGGCTGAGAGACTTCAAAGAAGTGTGACTAGCCCAAGGTCACCCAGCAGCTGCATGTGGAGGAGTGGAGACACGAACCCGGTTCACCAGATTACGAGTCTACCGCTCTTAACCACTACACCACGCTGCTCACCTTTGAGCTGGCTTGGATCAGCTGTGGTCATGTGGGTGGTGGGACTGGAGAATGTGGCTACCTCCATAAAGCAGCCCAGTGCAGAGCCCAGGGAGAGAGAGAGGGAGAGGAGCGGTAACAGACAATAATGCAGGCAGTGGCGTAGCAAGGCCAGGTGGTACCTGGTGCGAATTTTTTTTTGTCAACCCCCCCATTGCAATCTTTGGGAACATTGCCCAGTGTTGTTGAGCTTTTTCTTGGAAGGGTACCCCAAAGCTGATGACACTTTTTAAGGGAGGGTTGGCCGCGAAACAGCTGCACCCGCAGATCATGCAAATCCGACTGATGGCCACATGGAACCGTGTCAGCGCCACCTGCCAGGGGTGCCAACACCACCCCCTGGGAAGGCACCCTAGCATGGCAGGTTGGAAGGGACCCAAGAATTAGGTTTCAAGGAAAGCACCTTGTTTTCAGCACCTGGAGGGATCCCTGTAAGGAGGAAAAAACTCACCTGGTAATCCCACCTGAGAACAGGTGGTGCACTATACCTTGAACCCAACAACTGAGATTTAGCTGTCAAAGTGTGTAAGTAAGAGAGAAAAACCTACATGGTTTTAGACCCAGATACTCTTCTCCCACAGCAACCAGTCTTTACTGAGAAGTCTTTCTCCAGCTGCAGTCACATCTAAAGGCTGTGGGAAAAGGCCTTTCCAGATGTGCAACTTGCTTGTTGAACTCTCTCTCCAGACAGGCTTGCTGGGCATCTACATTGTCATCTTTTAGTTGCCAGGCAAAGACATTTTTTATTTTCTGCGGCTTTTAAACTCTATTGCATTTTTTTCCTGCTGTGCTTGTGTGAAAGGTTTTGTGGTGGTTGGTTTTTATTAGTTAATGTAAACTGCCTTGGGAATTATGAATTGAAGGTTGATAAAGAGATGTTTTAAATTAAATAATATATATGAGAGCTGAATCAGGCTTTTTAGACTCTGCTGCAATAAAAATAAGATGACATTTTCTGTACCAAATGCCCACTGCACTTGCATATTACACATCATTGCCTATAAAAGCATTTTAAATATTGGCACGAACGATCGGACCACTTAATTATTCTTTTACATGGTGCATTTATTATTCTCATAAATATGATGGGGCCATTTTGGAACAATTTGAGGTTGATGAGTTGAAGCCTAGGCTATTAAACGCAACCTATTTTGAAGCAGAATAATTGTGTGCATAGTCATGCATGATCATACTGTACATTGAGTGGTGTTTTCTAAAACCAAAAAGTGGTAGTATTTGCAATTAACACACCATGCATGACTGACACCCTTGCTGTGTCCTCTTCTGGGCCCTGCTGGAATTGAAGCTCCAACACCACTTGGATCAGGGTGTTGGAGGAGTTTGGGGAGTGGGGGAGGCTCTGGTGCCAGAGCTCTGTCTCCAGTAATGGAAAGGTAGATCCACCTGGTCTGATGTGTGTCCAGACCCAGAGACCTCCCCCCTAAACAAAGACACATTTGACTCAAATTTTAGTTTTGGTTTTTGGCAGAATTTAGGCCACAACTTGATTGATTACAGAAAAGCGAGTGGTTGCACAGGCTCTGGTTTGGCTAGCTCCCTACACCCTTGCAGGTAACGCTGACCCAGAGCTCTATCATAGTCAGCCAAGGGTGAACACCTGAAATAGGTGAAAAGCCCGGGAACAGACTCTGTTCACTCCCCAGATGCTCCCCTGGACTCAGGTATGGGAACAACCCCCTCTCAGGGGTTTGTTGCGCTGGCAAAGAACGACGCGACGGACAGGATGGTTTCAATGGGAAGGCGACCACGAGCAGCGCCCGTGGGCTCCCTTTTGTTGGCAATTTCACACAGGTTAATGATTAGGTATACAGAAACAGATTCACAGACCAAATAAGGAAACCCCTCTCCCAAAGGTGGGACATCCACTCCATATAAGGAAATGCTCCTGCCCTGGGTTCCTTTGGTGACACCCTCAACTTCTCCATCGCGTATGTGCTTTCCCTCCATGCATCTCCCTCATGTGCGCCCCTCCCACTGCTCATCTTATGACCCTCCAGTACTTTCCCAGCCACTCCAGCATTATTCCAAACATCCCCTTTGTTCTCCTGTCCCTGCCGATACGTGCATCCCCATCCTGGCGCTCCTGTCAGCGTGGCTTTCCAGCGCTGTTATTCCAACCTTTGCAGAATTGACGTGGCTTGCCAGCGCCAATCTGACCACAATCCCCACAGGGGTTGACCAAACCAGTTTGAGCCCTGGATTCCTTTAACGGAATACCCTTCGCATAGGGATGGTGAGAGCGTTCTCCCATCCCTATCACCTGAACCAGAGCCTATCCGCAACCTTACAAGTTGTGACAGTTTGCTACGTGGCAGGCGAAACCCAAATGGCAACTGCCAAGTGGGGGAAATTCCTGCCGTGCCCCTGTCCCAACAACAGATGACACGTCACAGCATAGCAAGGTCAAGCGCAAGCCCTAAATATAGGGAGAGGTGGGTGGGTGTTCAAATGCATGAGCCGAAAGAGGAAGATCTGGGACGCGTGCATGGGCACATATAGGTCCCTCAATCCATTTAGACTGCACCCCATTGGTCAGATTAAACCCAGCAATGAGGAACCTACCAATCAGGTGTTGTGGCAATCCAATAGACCCACCCACAACCAGGAGGTCAGTCTCCAGGTCTCACCGCAACACGTTCCCTCTTTTAGGGAGGACATGATTTCTCACAGTGTCAGCAGAAGAGTTTGGATTTGATATCCCGCTTTATCACTACCCGAAGGAGTCTCCAAGCGGCTAACATTCTCCTTTCCCTTCCTCCCCCACAACAAACACTCTGTGAGGTGAGTGGGGCTGAGAGACTTCAGAGAAGTGTGACTAGCCCAAGGTCACCCAGCAGCTGCATGTGGAGGAGCGGAGACGCGAACCCGGTTCACCAGATTACGAGTCTACCGCTCTTAACCACTACAACACACTGGCTCTCCACAGCAGATGGCTTTGGGAAGCTAGCAAGCAGGATTCAAGCAAGAGAGCACACTCCCCTTCTGTGGCTTCCACCAACTGGTATTCAGAAGCATTGCTGGCTCCCAACTGTGGAGGCAGGGCAGAGCCATCATAGCAACCATTGATAGGCCTCTCCTTCATGAATTTGTCCAATCCTCTTTGAAAGACACCTTGGTTGTTGGCCACCACCGCCTCCTGAGGTCAGGAGTTCCATAGTTAAACTAAGAGCTGTGTAAAGAAGCACTTTCTTTCATCTGTCCTGAATCTTTCAACATTTGGCTTACCGGGTAATTGGATGTCCACTCTTTGGGTTTTTATTATTTCAATCTGATTTGTATTTGCTGTTTAAAAAGAAAACCCTTCAATGGAACATGGATTTTTCATTCTTAAACTGTTGAAAGCAGATGGATATACACTGATAATGAGAAGGATATGAATTAAGAGCTGGTGGAGCTGGAACAATGAAGGTGATTTCTTGCAATCTGACATATCTGTGTGTGAATAGCCAGGGACGGACTCTGGAGCCTAAACCAATTACTTACTTTAAAGGGACAAGATAGATTGTACTTGCCTGGGCAAGATATATTACTGAGCTAGAGAGTTAAGAACAAAAAGCTCTTTTAATCACAGTTACTGTAAGAAAACACTTTCTGGGAAACACTGGTGGGTTTTTTTTTTAAGGATAATGAACGAGTCCTACTGGATTTAAATATTTGAGGAACCTCATAAATCAACGCAGATTATATATTTACTTTTCTTCCCATTGTCTCTTCTGTGGAGATTGTAAGTCAAAAGAATCGCGAGAGTTTATTGTAACTGTTCTATTACAAATTGCAGTATCTTCAACTTTGACATTCTATTCATCAGAAATGTAGTTTCAGAGACTAGAGCTTAACCCGAACCCCCCCCCCCCATAATCTTGTCATTACAACAGCCGGCCTCAGTAGAATCAGCCATACAAACCATGGAGAGTTGGGGAGTTAATTACATCACCTTAGACAATAATTCGCTCTTTGTGGGGTTTGTTATCTCTTTGCACAGTTGGCTTTCTCTTTGTTGATTTGCTATGTCCCATTAATCACAGTTGCATTTGCTCTGTGTCACGCGATTCATCATCCTTTCCTCCAGCAGCGGTTCCCATCCTTCTGGTCTCTGATAAACTACTAATTCAAGCTGGCAGGAGTATCAAATGCCATGATGGTTTAGACACATGCAGAAGGTTGATTCCACTGGGCCACCAGCAACCAACTATTCCATGTGACGTAGCTGAGAGTTAAGTGTGATGCAGAGTCCAAGTTGTCTCCTCATCCAGTAGTACCCTGGGGCATCCTGACACATTGATTCATTTCTGCAAGGGGATGAGGGGAATTCTGTGGTATGAGCTGATCAAATGGTGATTTAGAGATGGACTTTCGGAAATGGAGTTTGTTGATTCTTAGTCCAAATGTCTACTCTGTACAACTCTGGTGGTGCCTCAGTTTATGTGACATTTCCTCACAGCATAGCATGGAGGGTCAGGAATGGGCTGTGGTCTCTCTCCTCTCACTTCCTATTAATAGATTCTTCTTTCGTTTCCTTTTTTTTTTAAACACAGGTTGCCATAATATTAAAATCAGGCAAGCCATTATTAGAGCGAAACGAGTCTTCAAAACAGGTTTGAAGGTCATTCTGGTTAGCAGAAACCACAATTTGACCAGGTCCAGGCAAACTATGCCTGTGTATAACCATGTAAGGGAGGGAGTATACATGTCTGTGAGAGAGGATGGAAAGGGGACAAAACAGCAGCGGCGGCAGCAGAGTGAGGTTTATTCCCAGAAGCTGAGCACAGCACCACTACGGATGAGTGAATTTCGCCTATTCTATTCACTGAACGTTCTGTTGATTCCCTCCGGCTTAGTCCTCTTCTGTCAAATTCTGGAGTATTTCTAAAATCAATTTCAGGATTGGAGTATACATAATTTGCCACAACTTTCAGTTCATTTGTGTCTTTCCTCTATCCCTACATTATTAATCATCCCTAGCTAGCAGGGCCAGTGGTCAGCGATGATGGGCTTGTTGTTGTTCAGTCGTTCAGTCATGTCCGACTCTTCGTGACCCCATGGACCAGAGCATGCCAGGCACCCCTATCCTTCACTGCCTCCCGCAGTTTGGCCAAACTCATGCCAGTCGCTTCAAGAACGATGGGCACTGTAGTCCCAAAACAGCAGGAGACCCAAGTTTGGGAAACCCTGCTTGAGGGCATATGTTGTTAGACTGAAATTCCCATCATGTATGCTACTGGTGATGAAACTTGACTAAGTGATAAAGATCTAGCATCCCCTGTGTTAATTACCACTGAGCAACCATGGAGAATTTTAAACTACCAAAGTTCAACATTTGTATTAAAGGTAAAGGTAAAGGGACCGCTGACCATTAGGTCCAGTCGTGTCCGACTCTGGGGTTGCGGCGCTCATCTCGCGTTACTGGCTGAGGGAGCCGGCATACAGCTTCCGGGTCATGTGGCCAGCATGACAAACCAGAGCAGCGCACGGAAATGCCGTTTACCTTCCCGCCGGAGTGGTACCTATTTATCTACTTGCACTTTGACCTGCTTTCGAACTACTAGGTGGGCAGGAGCTGGAACTGAGCAACGGGAGCTCAGCCCGTCGCAGGGATTCGAACCGCTGACCTTCTGATCAGCAAGCCCTAGGATCAGTGGTTTAGACCACAGCGCCACCCGCGTCCATTTGTATTACTGTATATTAAATCGTGTTTCTCTTTAGGTGGGGGTGTCAGCCTGATAAAATGACTCCTTGTCTCATGAAACTACTATCCAAGGGGGTGAGGAGTCTGTGCTGGGAGATAGCCTGCCAGAATAACTGGAAATTGCTACGTTCACAAGTGACAGAATCACAGTACGTGAGGCATTGCAGGCCAGCTGCCGGTACAGAACCAAGCACCGTTATGGTTATATTTCTGCCATTCATAAGAAAGAGTGAATGACGTCAGTGGAGCATAAACTTTGTAATACAAACAACTGGCTCTGCTTACATTACTTTGCTGCGGGGTGTGTGCCTTTTGAAAAATAATCTGTTCTGCAGCGACCGAGTTTCCTGAAGGTGGCTGCTATACAGGGTCAGTTCCCATGTGGGGATAATGTACCAGAGGCTTATGGCCTTTCTGGGAGATGTTTATTTAAAACATGCATGCCATGGCCAGGGTCGTAGGCCTCCTCGTGGTTGCAAAGGTGAAAACAAAACAAAAAGGAGATTAATTATATTTATTTCCATTTTTCCTACCAAAGGTTAAACTCTTCCTTGGGGGTCGGGGGGGGAACATAATCCCTTTTATTCTTCTTTTATACTTTGTTTGTAGAATAACCCAAACTATCCCCAAAAACTTCAGAAAATAGCACGGGCAGAAGAGGAAGATTTCAGACTCATTTACTTGCCTAAAAGTTTCTGCAAGCTTTTTCTGTCTCCCCCCACCTTTTCCTTTCTTTCTCCTCTGCTTCAGCTGCCACCTGGCTCCCTTCCATCGGAGCCAGGAAAACAGGCCCCGAGTGCCAAGAGTAGCCTTTGACTGACAGGCAATGAATGTATCAACAGGCAGCAAAAAAACATCCCTTTCCTCTGGAAAATGCAGCTTGCCAACTTTGCTGGAGTTTCAGAGTGGTGGGTAGCTACCATGCCCACCAGGCCTGAGGTAAACAGGTTATTTATTCATTTTTGTACATCCAAACACAGATGTTGAGTTTTCACCCTCTTTCGAAGAAGGAGCCACACTGTCCTCACAAAGCAATTCCATATTTTTTTCAGGCTCAGATGCAGAACCTGTTGCCTCTGTGGATTTTCTTTTTTTCCTTTTTAAAGCTGGCACATAACTTATGCACAGCACTCCTGGCAAAAATATGTGTTAATTCCCTTTCCCCTCAGAATCACTGTCTCCTCTAAAGCATGAACTGTGCTCTTTTGCAGAATTCTGCCCGCTGCGTTATTTTAAATTGTGAGGATTGGTTACTGTAGATGTGAGGGAAATTGTAGTAACGTAGCTTATGTGGAGAAAAGGTATTACCTCAGCTGACTCCTTTATAGGGGGAGGCGGGGGGAGCATGTGGGGTGTCAATCACCAGAACCTAAGACAATTCCTGCTGGATCAGCTCCAAAGCAGGAACGGCTTAGGGAGCTGGGTATGTTTAGCTTGGAGAAGAGAAGGTTAAGGGGTGATACGATAGCCATGTTCAAATATATCAAAGGATGTCATATAGAGGAGGGTGAAAGGTTGTTTTCTGCTGCTCCAGAGAAGCGGACACGGGGCAATGGATTCAAACTACAAGAAAGAAGATTCCACCTAAACATTAGGAAGAACTTCCTGACAGTGAGAGCTGTTTGACAGTGGAATTTGCTGCCAAGGAGTGTGGTGGAGTCTCCTTCTTTGGAGGTCTTTAAGCGGAGGCTTGACAGCCATCTGTCAGGAATGCTTTGATGGTGTTTCCTGCTTGGCAGGGGGTTGGACTGGATGGCCCTTGTGGTCTCTTCCAACCCTATGATTCTATGATTCTATCTACTTCAGCCTTTTCAAAAGTGTCCAGCCAGATGCTTCTGAAAAGCACGGAAGCCAGGCATGAAGGCAACACCCCTCCTCTGTTATTGCCCCCACTCACCGACCATATTCAGAAGTTCAGGGCCTCTGAACCTGGCAGTGGACTCCGCAGGTTAACCATGTGCTGTGTGAAGAAGTGCTTTGTATAGTCTCCTTCTGCCCCATGACCATGAGTGGGGCCTCTCTTGACCACCCAACACTTGTGCTGGAAGGCTTCTGGCTTACTGGTTGATGCCTCACTCAAAGCTCAGCAGCAGAGAGGGAAAGTGGCAGTGTGGGTCTCCCAGTTCAGTTCCACTGAAAACCCTGAGTCTTATGAACCTCAGACCTTGGGCCTTGCAGCACAGCTTGAAAGCTCAGGGATAGTGCTAAGGCAGTGGTGGAGAACCTATGCCACGTGTGCCAGAGGGGGCACCCAGAGCCCCCTCTGTGGGCACACGCACCGCCGCCCCAACCAACTCCCCACAATCCTATGATTTGATGGCTGCCTGCTTGTGCGAGAGGGAGCAAAACACTGCCAGGCTTGCGGGCAGTTGTGCACCAAGGCAAACTTTCGAGCTGAACTCTCTCCCATCGCCATGGGTAAGTACAAGATCCCTCCTGCTAGGGGACACACAGTGGAAAGCAAAGGAGACTGACTGGTTTTCTCCATAGGATTGTGGGGAGTTGGAAGGGAACCCGGGGGTCATCTAAGTCCAACCCCCCTGAGATGCAGGGATTACAACTGCAGCATCCATGGCAGGTGGCCATTCAGCTTCTGCTTTGAAATCTCCCAAAGAAGAGTTTCTTGAAGGGAAATTATCAAAACGGCCATGTTGTCATTCCCTTTTTAATGATTTCCCAAACAAGGACAATGCAAACTTTTACCTTTCAATAAAAAGTTGTTTGTATCCTTGAAAGCTCTGTTATTGTGTTTTTCTTTTAAGACAAAAGATGTTAATGTATGAGTCGTTTTTTCTTTTTTTAAAAAAAAAATATAAAATCTTTATTTTATTTCCAAATAGTTTACAAATTTTTACAAATTTTACAAATACACATTGCATACAATAAAAGAAACAATTTACATTACAAACAATAAAAGAAAAGAAAGAAAGAGGAAATTACAGAAAAAGAAAAAAGTAAGAGACCAAAGAAAGAAAGAAAAAAAAAGTAAATTATTGTTAAAGTTACAATAGTCAACTTCCATTGCTGCATTTCACTACCTACACTATCTGAACATTTTTGCCATTCTTCCCTTCAACATAAAAGTTACCATAAATCCACTTAATTGCTATTCTAGACATAACCAAAACCTTTCTCTAAATCCTTGTTTACTCGAGTAAACGAGTCGTTTTTTCTAAACTAAAACCTCAGTATTCAGGTTAAATTGCCGTGTTGGCACTTTGCGATAAATAAGTGGGTTTTGGGTTGCAGTTTGGGCACTCGGTCTCTAAAAGGTTCGCCATCGCTGTTCTAAGGGCATGGGTGGAACCTACCATTACTCAATCAATTATCTTGCATTGTGTCCAATCGTCGAATGCTTTCAAAATTTGATAAAATAGGAAGCTGCCTTTTTCTGAGTCAGATCATGGCCCAGAACAGTATGCAGTGGGAGGAGATGGGGGAATCATTCAGGCTGGCAAGCAGAAAGGCTTACGCTGGAAAAACAACTGCCATAGCACTACGTCAAAATCCTCCCAATTGGTGGGTGCACCTCTGGCGTTTCCCATCCTGTTCCTCCAACAATCTTCTTTTTTCCAGCTCATTTCCCAACAGTCAGTGAGGCAAAGAGCGCTGGCAAAGAGGTGCAAGAAAGGGACATGGCAACTCTGCCCTCTCTCATCAGCGCTACACAACTCAGGCTACAGACTGAATTGATGATCAATTCAGGCTACATATGATTGCGGTTGGTCATTATGAGCCATTCATCATCAGTATAACCTTCAAACTTTTTTCAAACAGGTAATCTGCAATAGGATTCGTCTGACATTCATTTCCAGCAGCAGAAGCTGTAATATTCGTTCAGCTAGTCATTCACTTTTGTTTCAAATAATGCCTTAGATTTCAGCAAACCATGCAAAAACAAAAACAACCCACAACCCACATTTTTGTTATATTATAAGTAGTTCTTCCTCATATTATGCTCAAACGTAAGGGTCTAGCACCATCTATAGCTCCATGGAAAGGCTGTGAAATCTCAGTCGGAGAGATTCATCAAAATCTTCTGCAAATAATGTTGTGTATCAAACTAAATCTTATTGCCACTAGATGGGCAAACCCCTGTTTTGCATGTTTACATTGCAGAGGATTGTTTATTTAGTTTTTCAGAGAAACCTTCATATATGTTCAGTTGCCAGGGATTCCTCAAGGATTGCCTAGGAATAAAAGTGTCATAAAATAACCTAAAAGCATCTACCAGGCAGATGTCCTGAAGAACGGAGTTCCACAAACAAGGTGCCATGACGGAGAAGGATGAAGACTGCAGAATCATAGAATCCTAGAGTTGGAAGAGACCACAAGGGCCATCCAGTCCAACCCCCTGCCAAGCAGGAAACACCATCAAAGCATTCCTGACAGATGGCTGTCAAGCCTCCGCTTAAAGACCTCCAAAGAAGGAGACTCCACCACACTCCTTGGCAGCAAATTCCACTGTCAACAGCTCTTACTGTCAGGAAGTTCTTCCTAATGTTTAGGTGGAATCTTCTTTCTTGTAGTTTGAATCCATTGCCCCGTGTCCGCTTCTCTGGAGCAGCAGAAAACAACCTTTCTCCCTCCTCTATATGACATCCTTTTATATATTTGAACATGGCTATCCTTTTATATATTTGAATAAGGCACCCCACAAAAATATTAATCGTCGGTGAAGCTCATGTGGAAGAAAATGCTCCATATGGCATGTTGGGTCCATGCTAAGCAGGAGGAAATGGCTGTGAAATGGGTTTCCACCTCATCAAAAAACAAAGTAGGAGCAATCAGGGAAATGATAGAAATAATAATGGTGGTGTGCTGGTCTCCCTCGCCAAAAAGCTTTGGTACAATTGCTGCTGTGTGGCAGGCAGCAGAAATAAAAAAAGGGTTGCCACTATCTTTCCACGTGTTCCACATGCCAGCAGGCAAACCAAATACTTCAATAATGAGAGGATTCCTGTGTTTCTAATCCCACATTTTCAAAAGGTTCCTCAAGCAGCTGCCTGCTGGCTGTTCCACATGATTGACAGGCAGCAAACCGAATAGGGCAGCCAGTGGGTGGAGTGTGTTGTTGTTGTTGTTGTTGTTGTTGTTGTTGTTGTTGTTGTTGTTGTTGTTATCCCACCTTTCCCCCCTGATAGGACTCAAAAGAGGTTCAAGGAGCCTTCTGCATCTTCTCATAATTGTATTTCCATACTAGACTTAATCAGTTGAATTTCTGCCGGCTACATAGCTCCTCGAAGGCACAAGAATCAACAAGCCTAAACCACAGCCTAGGCAAGCCTAAACAACTTCACAAAGTTTTCACATTTGTCTTTTGGGAAGGGGTATCCTTCAACGTTCATGTAAACTTATTGTAGTTGCAAGGGAAAAGCTTCTCGCGCTTACCAGATCTCAGATGAACCAACCCACCACAGGAAAAATTCATTCAGGCTGCTAGGGGGGAAAGGAAAGGCAAATTTAGGAGATTTCAAGGACTAGAAAATAAGCCAGATGCAGGAAAAGTACACAGAAAAGGAGGTGTAAACGACAACTGTTTAGGATCCAGGGGTGCTTCTTGCCTGGTGCGCAGGCAATGCACTTGTCAATCACTCTTCTGCCATCACTCATTGGCTAAAAACACTGACAGGCAGAAGCAGCCAGGCTGGCTCGTTTCACAGAAGTTGTTTGGAGGGGTTCCTGTGCAGTTTGCTGCATAGCTTTCTTTCCAGGAGAGCTAGACACTTGCTTTGAAAATGAAAGGCTGGGAACACAAAGAATGCCATTGTGAGTGCCGCCACCCTACCAGTACCCTCCTCCCCTTCTTGCTCTCATACCACAGCCATGGCTGTTGTGCAGCCTACCTTCCCTTTTGCTTCCCTATCCAACTTCATGCAAATCCAGAATTGTGAGGAGGCACCACACAGCCTCCAATGGGGGCTGCACAACGACACTCTTACATCTCTATGACATAGAGCAGGGGTCAGCAAACCTTTTCAGCAGGGGGCTGGTCCACTGTCCCTCAGACCTTGTGGGGGGGGCGGACTATATTTTGGAAAAATAATGAATGAATTCCTATGCCACACAAATAACCCAGAGATGCATTTTAAATAAAAGGACACATTCTACTCATGTAAAAACACGCTGATTCCTGGACTGTTCGTGGGATGGTTTAAGAAGGCGATGGGGCCTGATCCGGTCCCTGGGCCTTAGTTTGCCTACCTATGACACAGAGAGAAAACTTTGAAGTTCTCAGTGAAAAACAGGCATGGTGTGGATACAGCTTTACATAGAATCATAGAATCCTAGAGTTGGAAGAGACCACAAGGGCCATCCAGTCCAACCCCCTGCCAAGCAGGAAACACCATCAAAGCATTCCTGTCAAGCCTCTGCTTAAAGACCTCCAAAGAAGGAGACTCCACCACACTCCTTGGCAGCAAATTCCACTGCCGAACAGCTCTCACTGTCAGGAAGTTCTTCCTAATGTTTAGGTGGAATCTTCTTTCTTGTAGTTTGAATCCATTGCCCCGTGTCCGCTTCTCTGGAGCAGCAGAAAACAACCTTTCTCCCTCCTCTATATGACATCCTTTTATATATTTGAACATGGCTATCATATCACCCCTTAACCTTCTCTTCTCCAGGCTAAACATACCCAGCTCCCTAAGCCGTTCCTCATAAGGCATCGTTTCCAGGCCTTTGACCATTTGGGTTGCCCTCCTCTGGACACGTTCCAGCTTGTCAGTAATCCTTCACATGACTAACACGTGGCAGTAACATGCGCCATGTCATTATTACAGCTCTTTAACTAACTTTGGAATAATAAAAACAAGGGAGAACCTGCTTTTAAAGATTTCCCAAGTGAGCTTTGTAACAAAGCCCACTAGAGGGCAGACCAGGCTCAGAAAAATATAAGGTTGCAAATTCCACTAGTTGAGAAAACTCACAAGTGTTTGGCGACCTCTCAAGTTATATAGGACTGTAGCGTAAATGTAATTGTTCAGAAGAGCTTAAATATTATTATTCTTTCTTAATTTTTCCTCGAGCTTTTATAAACTAAACATTTAAAGTGAAAGCTATGGAAAATCAGTGTGGTACTTACTGTATGGATCAGATTTTATGTTTTTGTTTTTTAAAATACAAAATATTCTTTTAGATGGTTTGTACTATGTAAAGTATGTCATATGGTTGCGGGGGGGGTGGGCTGGGAAGGTGAGCAGAGAAACCAGAAGTGCTTCTGCACAAGTGGAATTTTGTTGCACAAGCGAGCAGATACCATTGGGTGTCTCCCATAGTGCATAAGCACTCGGAACAAATGAATCCATATTAGATTCCACACTGCGCATTTAACCAGAGTAGAAACTCCCTTGTTAAAATGTTGTTTTTTTCCTCCAACCCAACTAAAATTAGCTGTGAAGAAATCCCCTTGACAATAATGGGACTTTAGCTAGTTGTGACTCGGGACCAAACTGGACATGAAGAGGAAGCAACAGTTGCTATTCTATGTCAGTCCCATTTATATCTAAAATAGGGGGTGGAAGTTCTTTTTTTTTTTAAAAAAAAAAAGGGGGGGGGCATCAATTTCTTTCCTGACTCATGTTTGCCAGCCTGCAGCGCTGTCTCTGTTGAACTCCCATTTGGTTTTTTAACAAAAACTACATTATTCATCCCATTCTCTGCTGTGGTGGAATTTACATGATTAACTGCATTAATTAACCGCATTATTTTTATGTAATTCCACACCATGCATTTCAGTGCAAAGGGAACACAATGCCACAACAGTGAATACGGACTATATGCCCTGGATTAATTTCCATTCCAGACATGAGGTGAATAAGCAAATATCAGCCATTTCTGCTCCTGTTTCTGCTGGAAACCGACATCCCTGCTCACCCCTTCACATGCCAATACCAGGTAAGAGCCCGGCTGGGAGGGAACGACCCAAAGCCATTGAGCATGAGGGGCTAAGACAGATGGAGCAGCTCCTGAGACGGACAACATAATGGTGCCTCCTGCCCAGGGCCAAATTTAGGTTTGATGAGGCCCTAAGCCTCAGTAATGGGGCCCGTTATATGTCTAGCTGTCCTTTGTCAACCACAGATTGCCGCTGTTTTTTTGTGTTGAGTATATGCTATATGGTAATTTATGGACCTAATAGGTATCTAAAGCCGTTTGCACATAACAAAATATGTATTTTATCAAAGTAATTGTTGAACTGTGTGGTGTAGTGGTTAAGAGTGGTAGACTCGTAATCTGGGGAACCGGGTTCGCGTCTCCGCTCCTCCACATGCAGCTGCTGGGTGACCTTGGGCTAGTCACACTTCTCTGAAGTCTCTCAGCCCCACTCACCTCACAGAGTGTTTGTTGTGGGGGAGGAAGGGAAAGGAGAATGTGAGCCGCTTTGAGACTCCTTTGGGTAGTGATAAAGCGGGATATCAAATCCAAAATCCAAACAATTAAAAAGAAGTATACTGTATTAATAGTGAAAAATAGGGGGCGGGGCAAGAGAGTGAGGCCCTAAGCTATAGCTTGTTTAGCTTATACGTAAATCCAGCACGGCTCCTGCCCCACCAGGTAAGAAGCGGTGAGTGCAGTTCTACATCAGGAACAAGTGGGGAATCGTAGAATTGTAGAGTTGGGAGGCACACACACACACACACACACACACACACACGGCTCATTTAGTCCAACCCCCTGCAGTGTAGGAAACTCAACAAAAGTATCCAACTAAAGATCTGCTTAAGAACCTCCAACGAAGGAGAGCCCACTCCAAGAGAGTTTGTTCCACTGTCGAACAGCTCTTACCATCAGAAAGTTCTTCCTGGTGTTTAGTCGTAATCGCCTTTCTTGTAACCACTCGTTCGGGTCCTGTCCTCTGGAGCAGGAGAAAAGAACCCGGATCCATCTTCCATGTGACAGCCCTTTAGACATTTGAAGATTGCTGTTGTTCAGTCTTTCAGTCGTGTCCGACTCTTCGTGACCCCATGGACCAGAGCACGCCAGGCACCCTATCCTCCACTGCCTCCCGCAGTTTGGCCAAACTCATGCCAGTCGCTTCGAGAACACTGTCCAACCATCTCGTCCTCTGTCGTCCCCTTCTCCTTGTGCCCTCCATCTTTCCCAACATCAGGGTCTTTTCAGGGAGTCTTCTCTTCTCATGAGGTGGCCAAAGTACTGGAGCCTCAGCTTCAGGATCTGTCCTTCCAGTGAGCACTCAGGCTGATTTCTTTAAGGATGGATTAGTTTGATCTTTTTGCAGTCCATGGGACTCTCAAGAGTCTCCATCATAAAGGTGTACATGGAGATCTCCTGCCCCTGTGGATCTTGCCACCCAAGGCAGTTGTCTTACCTTGTCACATGGGCAGTGCCAGATTTACGTATAAGGTAAACAAGCTATAGCTTAGGGCCCCACTCTCTTGGGCCCCCCCCAAAAAAAAATTAAAGGGAAAAAACTGGACGTACATTTCCAAAATAGAAGATAAAAAAACAAAATAAAACCTACATACAGCAACAGTGTTTTGTGTTGTGTAGGCTCCTATGATGTAAGTAATGGGCCCCGCCTGCTAGCCTGCTCCCTAAAATATCACTGGTTTGCTCATTTCTATATATAGGGTGCCTACATTCTGCATGGACTGGTTGCATGGCAACATGTGCAAATGGCTTTAGATACCTCTTAGGTCCATAAATTGTGAGGGACGCGGGTGGTGCTGTGGTCTAAACCACAGAGCCTAGGGCTTGCTGATCAGAAGGGTGAGTCCCTGCTCCTACCCACCTAGAAGTTCGAAAACACGTCAAAGTGCAAGTAGATAAATAGGTACCGCTCCGGCGGGAAGGTAAACAGTGTTTCCGTGCGCTGCTCTGGTTCGCCAGAAAGCGGCTTTGTCATGCTGGCCACATGACCCGGAAGCTGTCTGTGGACAAACGCCGGCTCCCTCGGCCTATAGAGCAAGATGAGCACCCCAACCAGAGTCATCCGTGACTGGACCTAACAGTCAGGGGTCCCTTTACCTTTACCTAGGTCCATAAATTACCATATAGCATATATTCAACACAAAAAACAGTGACAATTGTTGTTGACAAAGGACAGCTGGACATATAAAGGGCCCCATTACCTTCAGTAGCTTAGGGCCTCATCAAACCTAAATCTTGCCTTGTTCATGGGTGGGCTGGCCCTTGGAGGAGAGGGCTCATGTTCTCTCAACTGCCTGCCCTTTTGGTTGAAAAAAAGTAGACCTATACAAACACACACCTGTTTTGGATGTGAACTGAGCAGGCGCATGAATGCCTTCTCTGCAGACCCTCTCAGGTGTTCAGGTTGTCAGTGCTTGGCTTCTTGGTACTTCTGCTGCCCTGAGAAGATCACTGGCCCAGGAGAAGTATCTCCCAGTGGCAGCCTCTAAGTTGTGGAATTCCCTCCCCTTGGAGGTGCGTCCTGGCATCTTCATTTTGTAGCTTTTGTCAAATGCTGAAGATGCACCTCTGGGGGCTTTGACACCCAATATATATTTCAGGACCTGCTCCATTTTCCTGTTTTTGGCTGTTTTTAGTATTGCATTTTTAAGCTGCTGGAACCTTACAGCGAATGGTGGGTAGGGAAATTTAAATACTAAATAAATAAATGTATACATGTGACTGTTCCCATCATATTTAGCTTGACCCTACCTTGATTCATTGCTTTCTTTTACTGGAATTCAGGCAAAAGGATGGGTGGATTTGTAAATTTTGGTTTCTCTAAGTTTCTCATTCAGCCATTCTTAAATTCAGTTCTCCACATTTCCACATCACTCTCTTTTGAAAAAAAAAATAGTTCTCAGACAGATTAATCAACATTTTAGTGTGAAGTTCTCCTAATGTATGTGTTTTTGCCCAATCAACACATTTTCACAAAGCCGTTTTCCCCAGCCTAATGCATTTTGTATGTTCACTAATATATGCAGTTATGCAGACTTTATATTCATTTTTGTGCTAAAAGCTTCTCTGAAATATTCTCTGAAATATCTTGCTTTTTGGGGAGCAAGAGCAGGACAGAAATGAAATAAATAAATTAGTCTCTGTCAGGTTTCTTTCCAAAGTGCATATCTCTCATGTCTGCCATTTTCAGACCAATTGTTCACAAAACACTAAGGAAGATGATGTGATTTCTTTTTTTCCTTTTTACTGGCCCTGTAACTGTAAAGGCTGTTTTTGCAGGAAGACCACTGCATGTATCCTTCTTAAATTTGGCAGAATTTATTCCCTCAGAAAGGTTTACTATGCCCAAAAAGGTCTTTAAATTCAGCCCAGAGTTTAACAAGTTATAAATGTTTTCTGACATGCTAAATGGAGATCGAAACAAAATGTTTTGGATGGTGTAACCCACTAATATCCTATCGGTTTCACTTGCTGTCAGTCATTTCCAAAACCAATTCATGCTGCTGGCAATTCCTTATAACAGCCTATAGGGCTTGGGACCCAACATATTGGAAGAAACAAGATTATAGAACAGCAGGAGAAATTATACAGCTATCTGGATTTGGCTAAATTAACAGAACTAGTGAGAGGAGGAAGTAATCAAAAATTCTATCAAAGTTGGGAGAAATTTGGGGAGTATATGAAAAAACAGTGCCCCACCCTAAAAACTTGGATCCATTTCTAATTTCCCGTATTGGTTAAAAAAAAAAGAATAGGAGGATAATTAATCTAAAATCTGTAAGGTATGTGGTTTAGTGGTAAAGAGAAGCAGTAAAGAATGATTTTGTCAAATAACCCGAGAGGACGGCAAGTGGAAGTCTTAAAAGTAGACAAGATGATAAGATTAAGTGTTGAAGGTATGTATTCTGATTTATATATTTTTTATTTTTTTATTGGTATTGATTGGTTTATGTTAGAATGAATGAATATGTAAGTTATGTTTTGTATTATAGGTGGGTAGCCGTGTTGGTCTGCCATAGTCAAAACAAAATAAAAATTTCTTTCCAGTAGCACCTTAGAGACCAACTAAGTTTGTTCTTGGTATGAGCTTTTGTGTGCATGTATCTGAAGAAGTGTGCATGCACACAAAAGCTCATACCAAGAACAAACTTAGTTGGTCTCTAAGGTGCTACTGGAAATAAATTTTTATTTTGTTTTGTATTATGTTACCATTAGTTTCTTTTCTTTCTTTCTTTTTTCTATTTTCTTTTTTAATTGTATGTTATGACATAATTTTCAATAAAGATTTTTTTTTAAAAAAAAAAATAGGGCTTGGGACCCAGGTGTCTAGAAGAAACCTTACAGCATTTCAGTCTGTCTGTGTACTGAGATTATTCACAATTGCTTTCCTCTTGGTGCTCCTGCGTGCATCAAGACCTGAACCAGCAGCTGGTACTTTCAGGAGGCTAGAGGAGAGACTGACCATCATTGCCCTTCCCAACATTTGCCCTTTGTGGCTGTTAGCCTCCTCTGGAGTAAGAACTCAGGAGCCAGCTGCATGCCACCTACCCCTTTCTGCTGAACTGTATTTAAATGTATTTAAATATATTTATATCCCTGCTTCAAGTCGTTTACATACTGTCTTCCTTTGTATATTATTTACTACAAAGGTATGTCTTAATTATGCATTCTCAACTTATTTTTAAATTTTAATTTTCCTTATTCTACTTGTTAATTCGGTGCAATTCTGTTACAATGGATTTTGACAGCTCGATGACTAAGCTCTTTAGCGGTGAAACGTCTGAATGACGTCTGAGCACTGAAGCACTGGTATATCACAAGTGGACTCTTTATTACTGCATTTGCAATTGTTCAAGATAAAATCTATTTGGAAAGAGAAGAAGCGAGCACTGAACCACTGATATATTACAAGTACAGGTGGGTAGCCGTGTTGGTCTGCCATAGTCAAAACAAAATCAAAAATTCTTTCCAGTAGCACCTTAGAGACCAACTGAGTTTGTTCTTGGTATGAGCTTTCGTGTGCATGCACACTTCTTCAGATACACTGAAACAGAAGTCAAACATCCTTAAATATAGTGAGGGAGTGGGGAGGGGTCCTTAAATATAGTGAGGGAGTGGGGAGGGGTGATTGTGGGAATGGGTGATCAGCTGATAAGGTATGGAAAGATCTGTTGACTGACTCTTAACGAGCTGAACCTGTAACGACTCTAACGGCTCTTGCAGGGAAAGGCAAGGGGTGAGATGGCTAAAGAGCTAGCTGTTGTTATGTATAATGAGATAAGAATCCAATGTCTTTGTTCAGACCAGGTTCTCCGTGGTTTTTAAGTTTGGTGATTAGTTGCAATTCAGCCCACTTCTCTTTCCAGTCTATTTCTGAAATTTCTTTGTATTAAGACAGCTACTTTGAGATCTTTTATAGAATGTCCTGAGATCTTTTTATAGAATGTATATCTCCCAGGACATTCTATAAAAAAGATCTCAAAGTAGCTGTCTTAATACAAAGAAATTTCAGAAATAGACTGGAAAGAAAAGTGGACTGAATTACAACTACAACTAATCACCAAACTTAAAACCACGGAGAAACCTGGTCTGAACAAAGACATTGGATTCTTATCTCATTATACATAACAAAGCTATCTTTAGCCATCTCACCCCTTGCCTTTCCCTGCAAGACTAATTACAGCCGTTAAGAGTCGTCAACAGGTTTTCCACACCTATCAGCTGATCACCCATTCCCACCACCCTTCTGAGTAATACCCCTCCCCACTCCCTCACTATATTTAAGGATCTGGTGACTTCTGTTTCAGTGTATCTGAAGAAGTGTGCATGCACACGAAAGCTCATACCAAGAACAAACTCAGTTGGTCTCTAAGGTGCTACTGGAAAGAATTTTTGATTTTGTTTTGATATATTACAAGTGAGCTATTTATTTACTGTGTTTGCTAGTGTCTAAGATAAAACCTATTTGGGAAAGGAAACTACTTTTGCCATTTTTATGAACGTTTATTGTTTGTTTACAGGTAAGTTGCCTTGCTGATGTTATCTTGTGTCGACTGAACAGTATTTAAGTCAGGCTCCTTAGAGAGCAACAAGGCCAGTACCAGAAACTTTACTGTTAGTTAACTTATTTTTGCTTTGTATTTATATATTTAAACCTAGATTGTGGTGAGGTTTTTTTTGGTAATCTTGAATTCATTCTGTGTTTGTGTTGGTTAATTGTTGTCATTTTTTATTTATTTACTGACATGCTCTGTATTTCATATATTTGTATCTTGATGTTTCGAATGTTTGCTGTAAGATGCTCTGAGCACAGCTCCTTGTGGGAAAGTGGCACATAAGCCAATCAGTCAGTCTCCGGCTTTCAGAATGGAGACAAGCAATGGTCCGGGTTAACTGCATCGTTATAAATTCATATTGTATCAAGAATGGCAAAGAGATCAACCCTGGTAGAACTGCCCATGCCAGCACTTTCAAACAAGAGGAAGTCTCTCCCTGACTTTCAGCCAATGTGTCATAGCGATGGAGAGGGGAGGAGGAGGAGGAGGAGGAGGAGGAAGGGAGCAGGAGGTCCTCTTCTCTCTCCATATGCCAGGGAAGAAGGAAGGAGGGGAAAGACTTTGGGGTAGTAGTGTTTGGTGGTTAGAGCCTTTAGACATGAAGAAAGGCAGCAGAAAGCCAGGATTCCACTCCAGCTTGGTTTTCTATCTGAACTGGAGAAGAATTTAGTGGCAATCCAAAGATTGCTGTTTGGAGCCTGAAGTTTGCATCCAATCCTGGCTCAAGGATTTGCCTGGCATCTCTAGAAGATCCTACTAAACCAACACTGTAGCTTTTTCAGATGCTTCTCTTACAGAGCACCAAATAGTAGCTTAAAGGGTTGCTCAATTGTTCAATTGCTCTGCGGGCCTGCAGTCTTGCTCCTGACCAAGCTATCTATTTCCTTCACACTTGAGAGCCAGTGTGGTGTAGAGGTTAAGAGCGGTAGACTCGTAATCTGGTGAACCGGGTTCGCGTCTCCGCTCCTCCACATGCAGCTGCTGGGTGACCTTGGGCTAGTCACACTTCTCTGAAGTCTCTCAGCCCCACTCACCTCACAGAGTGTTTGTTGTGGGGGAGGAAGGGAAAGGAGAATGTGAGCCGCTTTGAGACTCCTTCGGGTAGTGAAAAGCGGGATATCAAATCCAAACTCTTCTTCTTCTTCTTCTTCTTCTTCTTCTTCAATGAACGCAGGGGGAAGCAACTTCCGTGAGTGACCATCTGTTCTGCTCTCCTTAAAAAAAAATAAAAATGGATCAACACAGGGTTGGGAAGCTCTGGCGATAGTGCATATTGAGCGCGGAAGGCAGAGGCCAAATACAGAGAAGGGAAAGAGCAGTTTTACAGGTCTACAGGCCTGCAAAAGAACGTAGAGGAGAGACACATCCTGGGCCCCCCACACAGACAACCCTGCCTAAAACCCCATGAGCTCCTAGCCAGCCGAAAGATAACTATATCAAATTTCCCCATTCGCTAATTACCTGATAAAAGCGGACTTACCTGGGCTCTGAAAACGGGAGACTGACTACATAGTAGCTTAAAGGGTTGTCATTTGATCAAAAGAGAGGCAGGGAATACCATTTGATGAATGGATGAAGATTTGCCTTAAGCCTGTTTTTATTGTCAGTAGAACTTTGATCTGATCTTTATGCTATATTGCATGTAATGAAAACAGCACTTGTTCTGTTCCTGCTTCTAATTACCTTCAACAGCTACAGGTGAGCACTTCTGGTTATCAAACAGTTTTGTGTTATGAAAATAATTAATTTCTGCCTGATGGTATGAATGAACGAATACGAGTATCAAAAAAGGGCTGGAACGGACACAAAATCCCACTTACACTATATAAAAGAATTTAAGTTTCACCAGCCCACCCCCATCTCCCCCCCCCTTCTTCCCCAGCCTTATACTGGATACAACACTAATGTATCATATCAAATGTAGCTGATCTATAGAAAAGACTTTACAACCTGAAAAAGAGACAATGTACGTAGTTTTGTAAACTAAGAAAATCTTTACTAAAAACTATTTTAAGGGGGGGTGGCTAGAGCTGCTAGAAGTATGTTAAGTCAATGATGATGGATGCACTTTAATTAAAAATAATTGATAGAGTTGTGCAAGAAAAGTGCAAATGTAACTTAACTTGTGTGGTGATATTAAAGCACAAGTTGATTCCAAAAGGGTGTGATTGTGAATTTTTATTCTTTTCCTCTGGTGCCATACTGTTTGAGGACACATTCACTTAGAGATAGTGGTCTCAGCCCCATGAAAATTCAACCTCACCAATCCCTGGTAAAATTGCTGAGGAAAACACTGCTGGTACATACATTAACAGTTTGACAGCAGGTCCTCACAAAAGCTATTGTAGAAACCATTCTGAATCCCACACACCAAACTTATTTTTTTCCCTGAAACCACATGCTCACACTGTTTGTTGCCTTCAGCCTCAGAACAACTATTTGTAGTGTGTTGTAAAGCTCACAAGCTTGGTTAAGCAGAGGTGTGTGGTCTTCCAAAGTATATTCCCAAGATATAAATTCCCTCCTCAAAGAAAATCCCATTTATCACCACAATGGTTTCACCTCATTTGAAGCCAAGTTATTGTCACCCTTAAAATAATGTGCCCCGACAGGAGAAATGAAATTCATGTGTGAAGTTATACAGTCATCACACTCTGGAGTCAAAATATAGACTGTGGTATCAAAACAAAAAGCAGATTTAAACATAACGAAACACCCTGTTTCCTGTGTACATATCGTAGGTGGTATTTTCCTGGTACCACAATCTTTGGTTTTATAGCAGCACATAAGCATTTAGATCATCTACATTTGAAATAACACATTGCCCGTGCCTCACTGCCTTTAATGGGGAGCCGTCCACGCTTCAGAGCTACCTTGGTATGGCGAGCAAAGTTTTCAGCTAAATGGAGACACGTGCTGTTCCTTGCACATGCAGTTAATAGGGAATAACTGTTTAAACGTTTGGTTATCCTCTGGTGCACATGTTAGATTTCAGGTGTCATGAATGTGTGCTAAATCTTGCCCCATTAAGTTTAGCTAGTAGCAACTAATATCTGTACCACCTCCAGGGTCTCTTAAATCTCTCCGTCATTCTCAATGCATCCATGAAAGGTGCTCCAGATCAAGGATGGGTTAAATTAATGAGGTTGAGATTGAAAATAATCCCTGGTCAGACCACTAATGTGATGAGAAATGGAGCGATTTGTAAGTAGTATTAAATTTTTCAAAAAGAAGAAGAAGCAAAAAGCTGTGTTTTCATTGGAAGACTGCATTGGATCCAGTGATGGCATTGGAGAGAATCTACAAAGGAATTATTTGGTGTGGGCACCATTGAAATGAGTGAGAAGCATAATGCAACAGCTTCTGTTCAGTGGGACTGCAGAGTTGCACTTCAGATCTGAGCAGGCTGCCATTTCAGATTTCACTGTGGGTGGGGAGAAGAGAGATTTCAGTCTGAGGGACAAGTCGGCCAGCAAAGTTTAAAGGTTAAGGCCTGCCTTGGCAATACGGGCAGCGACACTTTTAGGCATGTCCGATATGTGCACAACTGCACATACAGTATATGCATTGCACTGAATCCGGAAGTACCCTAAAAACATCACCCAAACGTCACCAAAAGGAGTGGAACGGGGAAGGGGCAGAACAGGACAGGGCCACCTTATGTTAGCCTTGCTGACACACACAGGGGTCTGGAATGCAACTCCACACGCAAATCAGTCACTGCCTGTAGTCAAAATTAAATTGAAAGAAAGCACAAGCTGTTGTTGTTATAGACACATCTCAGAGGTCAAATAAGAGAGAAAAGGATCTATGCCTGTGACACACATGCTTCTGTTTCTGCTGCCCACCAGAGAGGAGAAGGCTAGATGGATGTGGCATAGAAAAAAGTGCATTGCCCAGGAAAGGAAGCTGAGAGACCAAAAGAAGAATCGTGACCCCTTCTTAGGCGGAGCAGCTTTTTTTTTCTTCCTACCCAGCATGGGGGGGGGGGGACCTTCATGCCATGCAGCAAAACGTGAAGCACCAGCATGTTGGCTTGTGAGCTGCACTCCCTGCCTTGATTTTGCTCATAGAAATCGAGTGGGCTGGTTCACCTTTTTGAGCGGCCCTAATGTATTTCTGAGCATTTCTCCACCAAATATGTTCACATAAAGAATCCCTCCCCACTTGGGCACAGTCTTACCTAAACAACACCTCCAGACAACAGGCCTGAAGAAACTCTGTAGGGTTTGCTTCCCCCCGCCCGGCTCCGCTTTGCAGCTATTCATTTCCTTGGATCATGTGACCTTGGCATGATATAAGAGCGACCACTCAAAACTGGTTTTGTGTGACTGTTTCTCAAGGACAGTGAGAGCAGTGCATCTTCATAGATACTTCTGAAACCACTAGATGTGGTTGGTCTTGGAAGCATGGCTCAAATGGCTAAGGAAGAGCCACAAAGAAATGGCCATCAGGATCGGGGGGGGGGGAGAGATTTCTACTCATCGCTCTCTTTTTCACTTGCTATGGGGCAAAGCAGCTGCAGCAAAGTGCAGTGACAGTAACGGACCCTCCAAGTGTCCCTATTTTCCAGGGAGAGTCCCGGATTTACAGAAGCCATTCCGGTTTCTGATTTGATCCCGGAATGTCCCGCTTGTCCTTAGGATGTTCCTATTTTCATCAGATAAATGTTGGAGGGTATGGAGATAAGTAATCCCAGGAGATAAGTAACTATATCACCTTTAGAAGACATCTGAAGACAGCCCTATATAGGGAGGTTTAAAAATGTTCAATGCTTTATTATGTTTTCATATATGCTGGAAGCTGCCCGGACAGGGTATAAATAAAATCATCATCATTGAATAGGACGTCCCTGTTTTCATTGGAGAAATGTTGGAGGTATGCAGTAATGCAGATCTGCACCACCTGTGTCACACCAAGCCATACGCAGTCCTACTACTCAGGGGGATCCACCAAGAGCTCAATAAATATTTTCCCCCTCTCCTCACTCAGATTACAAGCACCTGGCAGGCTCATCATACACGCTGGTGGGCTGCATTAAGCTTGGTGACGCACAAGTTTTGTAGAACTGCTTTTTTATTTAAAAGAGAGAGAGAGAGAGAGAAGACTTGTCCACATCAGAGGTGAGGGAAAGAGAAACATGGTTGCCTGAGCAGACAATGAGCAAACTGTGTGTTGTACTGAATGCAATCACAGACGGCAAAACCCCAGTCGAGGAAAGGATCTGTTGATGATGGTTCACAGACACTTAAAAGCCATCATCTTACTGTCTGGTAGCAGTTAGGAAAGCAAACAAAACGCAGAGATGTGTAAATAGAGGATGGGAGTAACAATCAAAGAAGATCATTATGTCATTGTTCCAAAGGCCGATAGGACCACACCAGTAGAAAAGCACTCTGAGCATTATATAACAGGCGGGGTGATGTAAACTGGGATGGTGTCAGGAGGGAGACAGGGGGAAGGGAATAAAAAACCATGCTGGACTTCCATGCAGGTGGTTACAGAGCCAGGAGAACAGCGGCAAAGATGGAGATGGTATCTGAAGAAGTGTGTATGCACACAAAAGCTTATACAGTACCTAAAACAAGTCGGTTGGTTTCTAAGGTGTTACTTTATAATCTTTCAATTCTTTTGGAAGGATTCTGTTAAAGACTTTCTTAGGTCATATAACTTCTTTGAAGACTTGATTTTTTTAACGGGAGTTTTTAAGGAGAGTCTTTTAAACTATCTTTTTAAAGAATTGTTTCAATTTATTTTGATTACAGCAGACCAACACGGCTACCTACTTAAATAAAGACGGGGATGGCCTGAGCTCAGTTACGGAACTCATCCACTCACAAGGTATGGAGCCTTTCTCTGGCTATTTGAAATTCTTATGGGAATCTCACAAAAGACCTCACCTGGAATACTGTGTCCAGTTCTGGGCACCACAGTTCAAGAAGGATACTGACAAGCTGGAACGTGTCCAGAGGGCAACCAAAATGGTCAAAGGCCTGGAAACGATGCCTTATGAGGAACGGCTTAGGGAGCTGGGTATGTTTAGCCTGGAGAAGAGAAGGTTAAGGGGTGATATGATAGCCATGTTCAAATATATAAAAGGATGTCATATAGAGGAGGGAGAAAGGTTGTTTTCTGCTGCTCCAGAGAAGCGGACACGGAGCAATGGATTCAAACTACAAGAAAGAAGATTCCACCTAAACATTAGGAAGAACTTCCTGACAGTGAGAGCTGTTGACAGTGGAATTTGCTGCCAAGGAGTGTGGTGGAGTCTCCTTCTTTGGAGGTCTTTAAGCGGAGGCTTGACAGCCATCTGTCAGGAATGCTTTGATGGTGTTTCCTGCTTGGCAGGGGGTTGGACTGGATGGCCCTTGTGGTCTCTTCCAACTCTAGGATTCTATGATTCTCGGGTAGCCAAACTACAAGTGTCACGTGAAATTGCTAACAATGTGGATTTCCCCAGCATCTCTAAATTATCTGGCTTTGTGTCCATTCATATTTTCCAAACTGTCCAGAATTTTATCTGCAGACACTGCAAACATTTGACACAGAGAGCCCAAATATTCAGTCAAGTGAAGAAGAAGAAGAAGAAATTGCAAGAGCTAATTGCTGGGAACATATGTGAAAGGCCAATGATAAACTGTAAAGCCCTTTCTTTGACCAAAACTCTATTACTGTGTAAATATGAAAGCTGAACATATCTGGGATACTTGCCAGCTCTACCTAGTTGTGAAAAGGAGCCTTTATGGCTGAAAACAAATTTTCCTTACTTCTGGAGTTCAAGAAAGGATTCCATAAGTATGATGAAGCTGCAGATATAAAGGAAAAGAAAACTTCTTATCATTCTGCTTTACAAAAGTATTTAATGGTTTATTTAACAAGAACATATATTATAGTCCATCAATATATGAAATGCAGATACAAATATTACAAAAAAATATGTTTCTGCATCTTAGATGGAGTGTGAAGTCTACAGCTCTTGTGTATTTTCTAACAACAACAATCCTTTTTATCTGAAGAACAGTTTGTATTCTGGTCAGTTTGTGTTACTTTTTCCGTTACGGATGCATTTTTTTAAATAATAAATATACCTTTGAGAATGAAATACATTTCAATCAGGGCAGCTCTACCCATCCTACATAAGTTTAATGGTCCTATCTGTGTTTTGCCTTCTTGAATTCATCTTCCTCAAAACAGAGTTCTCTAAATTCTCCCCACCCCCAATTTACAGGCAGTGTAATTAAGAGGGGATTTTGCCAAATATTTCAGAGAAGGAGAAGGCAGAATTCTCCAACCGTAGCAGGGTGCGGAGCAGGCAGGTGTGCGTCGGGGGAAGAAAAGATTGACAACAAAATGTGTTTTTTTTAAAAAAAAAAAAATGTAGATTGCAGCTTCTGCCATGTGTACAAGGCTTTGCAAACCAGCAGTGGGAGCACATTGGATGCAGAGTATATAGAAGTGTTTACACTGCCTGTGAAGCGAAAAGTGTCCCTTATTTCTGCAATGAACTATATAAATGCCTTTGGAGAAAAGAGCCCCGCCCCCCCCAGCCTCAGTGTTCCCATCTGCTTTTTTATGGGGAAAATTAATAATATTGACTTGTGTGTGAAGACCCTCAAAACCACCCCCCAAAATAAAGACACAATACAGAATTTAGTTTAAGGTTTTTGCCATTAATTTTGCCCACAACTTTATTGATTATAGCATGTGAGCGGTTGCTTAGGCATTGGTTCCAGACTGACACTGGGCACCACCCTATGTCAGTAAGGGAAAGCATCCTGGGTGGAGTGAGAAGCTGGCTTTGATCTCACACCTCACCCCAGATGCTCCCAGGGGCTCTGGCGTGGCCCGAGCCCCTTGACAGGGTTCGGACAAAAGCAAGGCGAGCCCCTGGGTTCCTTTAACAGAATTTCCTAGCAGCAGCAATGGAGGGGCAGGCACAGCCAACCACGTCCCCTCCCCAAAACATTGAACCAAATGCCTAACTGCCAACCTTACAAAGTTGTGACGATTTGCTACATGGTAGGCAAAAACCAAGTGGCACCAGCCAATCAGCCAAACGGCAAAATTCCTACCGGACCCCTTCTCCAAAAACAGGCATAGCAAGGCCAAAAGAACCACCTTAAATATAGGGAGAGGAGGGCGGGGGATCCGCTGTACGTTGCAAGAAAGAGAAGCTCTCCAGTGGGGTGTTGCAGCTATCCAAACAGTCCCGCCCCACAACAGGGAGGCAGTTTACGGTGGCCTCACCGCAACACGTGCCCTCCACGATGGAGGACACGATTCACCTTACAGGGTTATAGCAGGCACTACAACTAATTCGAAGCATTATTTGTTTATTTATGTCTACTCCCAAAACTCTTGAAATGAGGACAAAATGGGATAGGTCTTATCAGAGGTCTTTTAGACCCCAGAGGATCCCCCAAACAGTTCTGTCCCTGTGCAACAATCCTTTATAAAGTGTGCCTGTGTGTGTTCAGTTGAAATCACTGTTGAATACATTTCATTTTTTTTTTAAAGAGCCTAATATCAACTTTGCAAAGTTCCATTTGCAAGTATATGGGGGTCAAAATCTACTTTTCTAATTCGGCCATGGCATATCAAATGCAGCCAGCTAGAGTTGGAATTTGTCTCAAAGAATGCAATGACACCAATGATTAAATGCATTGTCCCGCCCATTAGGGCTTCCCTCCCCTCGAAGCAGTGTATTAAGGCATTTTATTAATGGCTTTTCACTGCGATTCCATTCATTAACAATAATGGGGATGCCAAAAGTTGTACAACGCTTCCTCCAAAGAATTTTGCGGGAGTGGAGGTTATTCAAGAACTCATTTATCAGTAATAAGTGCTCTGAAGTGAAGGGAAGCAATGCAGCGAGCGGAGAGCCCACGAGGGGCTTATGGCACAGCTGTGTGGAGATAATTCTCTTGACTTGTGTGGCATGAGGCTTAAACAGTATAAAGGGTAGGAAGTGAGGTGGAACTGGAATTCAGAAGGAGCAGGGTCTCTGCGCACCGAGAGCTTGGTGGAGAAACAGCTGAGTACATAAAACCTCATAAAGAAAACCAAAACAGAGATATTCCCCATTGTGACTGTTTAGTCTTTCTGCAGAGACTCATGAGGTCCAGGCCATTATCTATTTTTAATATCATTTGACCTGAAACAATTTATGCTACCATCTGGAATATGTGAGGGACTCTGTGCTGCAGACTTAATAGCCACAGTGAAATCAAAGGAGGCAGACAGAAAATGTTTGAACATTATTCAGCAAACGGCTTTGGGGTGGGGGGTGGGGGGTTCTTCCAAGAGACTAAGCAGTGGAACGAAGTATTCAGCAACAGATCATGCAATGTGTGAAAATAGAGTTGTATCTGGGTTAATATTGATATTTTCCCCTCTTCCTTGTCATTTCAAGCTTCCCATCGGGAACACTTTGAGACACGTTGCTCGTTTGCCTTCCTTTCCTTTTATAAAAATTGCAATTTAAAGGAGACTACTTCAAAACAAACAGGGGAAAAGTGAGGGCTGAAAACAGAAACTTAAAATACTATTTTATTGACTATATTGCTGACTTTATTAAGAAGTTGAAACCACACCCCTGTGACATATATATAAATTTTATTTACCGTATTTTCCGGCATATGAGACGACTGGGCGTATAAGACAACCCCCAACTTTTCCAGTTAAAATATAGAGTTTGAGATATACTCGACCGCAGATTCTCCACCCGGCGTATAAGACGACCCCCGACTTTTGAGAAGATTTTCCTGGATTAAAAAGTAGTTTTATAAGCCAGAATATACAGTATTTAAAAGTTGTCCCACCTCTCTCTCCAAAGCGATACATGGCTAGCAAACAGCCACACAAAAATAAAAACAACCATAATCCCTAACTACCACCATCCAACATAGACTCAAATTAATAACTTAACAATATCTTTAACTAATAATTTTGTCTTTGATTATCTAGAATCAGAGTATGGTAGAGTTGAGAGGGACATCAAGGATCTTCTAGTCCAACCCCCTGCAATGAAGAAAACTCAGCCAATTCATCCATGGCAGATGGCCAACACTGTTAGAAAGTTCTTCTGGTGTTTACTTGAATCTCCTTTCTTGTTTGACAGACTGCTAGCACAAAGCAGACCTACACACTTCCAAATGTCACCCACAAAAGAACAAAACCCGGTTGAGCTGAATGCAATTCCCCAATTTATTTCATCATGTCCTCAAGCAGAGCTTGAAGTACCCATTCAAAGTTTTACTCCACCACCATCACAACTTATTAACAGGTTCAAGTAGGTTACAAAAAAAAAACCAAAATACACTTACCATGAAAGTCCGAACCCTCTCTGTGGTCACCAAAGGCCTGCCAAAACATATATTATATGTACTCCTTCTAGAAGATACAGAGACTTGGCCTCAAACAAAACTCCAGGAAGGAAAAGTAGCTCATCTACCAAAGATCTTGCCACAAGGATCAAGACAAATATTAGCAGCTATGTCAGCTACAAAATCATGCCTCTCTTGTATCAACTGTACTGATAAGCCAAACATCCCTTTGGCCCTAGTATTATAATTAGTAGCACAATCAAGCTATTGCGCAGAGTAGTGGCCATAGGAGAGCTGAAAAAAATTCAGGAGAGCTGAAAAAACTCTGCCCCTTTGGTTTCAGATAGTACATGGGTAAAGGTAAAGGGACCCCTGACCATTAGGTCCAGTCGTGTCCGACTCTGGGGTTGCAGCACTCATCTCGCGTTACTGGCCGAGGGAGCCGGCGTACAGCTTCTGGGTCATGTGGCCAGCATGACTAAGCCGCTTCTGGCGAACCAGAGCAGTGCACAGAAACACCATTTACCTTCCCGCCGGAGCGTACCTATTTATCTACTTGCACTTTGATGTGCTTTCGAACTGCTAGGTGGGCAGGAGCTGGGACCGAGCAACGGGAGCTCACCCCATCAGGGATTCGATCCACCAACTTTCTGATCAGCAAGCCCTAGGCTCTGTGGTTTAACCCACAGTGCCACCCGTGTCCCAAGTACATGGATAGACGAGTGCAAAAAGCCTGGGGCACAAATTTTCATGGCCCTCTAGCGGCTATGGTGGCTCATTGACCAGAAGTAATGTATTTAGCGTTAACTCTGGAAGTGTAAACTCGATTGTGACCAAACTTAGCCTCTTGGTGTATATTGTGCTCCAGGAATCTTATGGTCAGAATCGAACAAAGCCTTTTTTTTCAAGACAGATGCAGATTCATAAGCTCTCCGGCGCTTCAAAACTGAGGGTGAGGGTGGCAACACTGCATTTACGATTGGTGTCCCATCTCGCTCCCTCGGGTCCTCATACCTTAAATCTTATGTCTGGTTAGTTTCATTTTGCTTGCCGGAAGCCTGTTGGCGTGGAAGGCACTGGGAAAGACTGAAGCAACAGGGGCTGTGTTCATTATTGGTTAGATGAGGAAAAGAGACACAATTGCTGGTCACCCAAGGATGATGCCATAACCCTTGGGGGCCATGGGGGCATTATATGCATGTTGACCAGGAAAGATGAAAGAATGAACCAAGGCAGGAGACTCAGGATAAAAGATGGCAAGTGATCACTTTTGTCAGAGAACAGGAATTGCTAAAGGATGGCCGTGTGATCCTGCATCACTAACCCATCATCCCAGAGATCTCAATGGCTGCAGAAAGATCCAACGGGATGAGTGGAGTGCAGCTGGATATTACCAAACAATGGTGCAAGATGATGAGTGACTCCCTCCCACAGCTGCACCAGTCAAGCACTGCTCGTGACAATAGTATTTGAGGTAGCATCCTAATATGAATGTATGTACCAACATTTCATTTCGCCCCAGCTCTTTGCTCCGTGCATAAATATGTGTTTTATTTTTAAAAACACAGGGCTTTGTTTCTTTCGTTTGCACATTGAGAAAGATTTCCACAAACGGAGTGTTTATGTGTTGAGTGCAGCACTCCATGGACTTTACGGTCTAATGGAGTGTGAGAGGGGGCCTGCGGTTTTTCATCTTGTTTTCAGCTGTACAAACAAGTTGTACTTCTCCTTCCCTTTCAGAGGCCTGACTAAAGCCCACTGAAATGCCAGGGTTATGGCAATAGGGTTGCTGAGGCTTTAAAAATCAAACTGGGCAAGCCTGATGCTGTTCATCTTAACACCAAACATATTGACAGTGTTTATTTTTTCTGCCCCAGCCTCAGCTCTCAAATAAACAGATCAGTGGCTGATTTTCAGGGCTTTTTTAAAAAAATAGGAACTTAAAAGGGTATCTAAGCCTATTATCGAAAACAAGTGGAACCTGCTCTGAGAAGCAAGAACCAAAAGAAAGTGAGACATGGCAAAATGATGGCTCTGTTTGTTGGTTTCATCGCCTGGCTAGTTCTGCCTAAATAGCAGCCTAGATTTGCTCTTACACATTACACCTAGCTTGAACAAACTCACACAATTCTTTCCTGGTTTAGGTAGCAATTGTATACCTGCATTTGTGCATTGCCTCCAAAGAAGATCTATTGGGCTCAATTGCTACCCTGGGGCGACGACATATTTATTTGTTTAAAACATTTTTAATGCATTCTTAATCTAGAGTTGCCATATGTTTGTGACTTCCCAGACATATCCGGAATACTGCTGTCAGTAGCAGTGTCTGGGCTGAAATCAGTTTTTGGGAAAATCCGGACGTATGGCAGCCCATGGCAGCAGTGTCGTTTTTGCCAATTTCCCATAAAAATAGCTCAAAAACGGCTCAACAACATTTCTGTCCGGATTTTCACTGTTTGAAAAATGGCAACCCTATTTTAATCACAATATGCTCCTAGGATGGGTTATAGCAAACACTGAAAACCAAAAACTAGACTAATTGAAAGCAAGAAGAGAAGGTGAAATCCACAACTAACCGAAAAGCGGCAATTGGAGAAGGAACCCTATACAAGCTGGCTGGAATAGGAGAGCTTTCAACCGATGCTGAAAACTGATCAGAACGGGCACCAGTCATATATCAAAGGGCTCCAAAGATGGGCACCATTGCAGAGTAACCCCTCTCCCTCATTGTCACAAACAATATCCCTCAGCTGTGGGCCACCAAGGTGCGCCTCACCTGGGCAGACGGTCTGGGGAAAAGAAGAAGAAGAAGAGTTTGGATTTGATATCCCGCTTTTCACTACCCGAAGGAGTCTCAAAGCGGCTCACATTCTCCTTTCCCTTCCTCCCCCACAACAAACACTCTGTGAGGTGAGTGGGGCTGAGAGACTTCAGAGAAGTGTGACTAGCCCAAGGTCACCCAGCAGCTGCATGTGGAGGAGCGGGGAGCGAACCCGGTTCCCCAGATTACGAGTCTACCGCTCTTAACCACTACACCACACTGGCTCCATTCCTTCACTTATCTACACCCCAAGTTGTTTAGGGCTTTGCAATAATTATTAGCACCTTGAATTCGGCTCAGTAGCCAATTGATAGCCAGTGCAATTCTCTCTGGATTGACTTCTCCAATCCCAAAGAGCTGAACCGGTCAGCAGTCAAACTGTTGCATTTTGCACATTTTGCAGTTTCCAAACCGTCCTCAAGGGCAGCAACAATTAGAGCATGTAGATTTGTTATTCTGGGCATCGAAATGTTTTGTAAATGTGTCCACTATTTAATATGAATTCTCAGGCTAACCCCCGCCCCCCCGCCCCCCCGGTTTGTTGAATGGTGTCAAAGTAGCATAGTGGGAAAGAGTTGGGAAGATACAGCAAGTGCTGAAGTGTGCTATGTGGCTACTGTGACCCATTGGATAAAATCTTGAATTTAGAGACTCCAAGTCACCATTTTGATATTATAAATATTGTGTGGCTTTGGGGGAAACTGGGCTACTTAAGCCTTAGTTATCCACCAGTAAATGAGATTAATAGTGACTTGACTTTCATGGAAGGTAGGTAGACAAGAACGCAAATAATTTCACATAGATAAAAAACACATTATTTGTTTAGCTTGATTCATGGCTCTTATTCTGGGGTAGTTTGTCCACCTTTAGTCCCCACCCTACACTCATCTCTCACCTGTGGCTCCTAGAAGCTGTCGGCATGGAACAGCGGCCACATCTCGGGATATGCCTTTGACTGGCCAGCTAAACCAGGCGAGGTAACTGATGGGTCTCAAACCCTCGGTGAGTTAGGGGCTTCCCCTGCTCGTGAAAGCAGGTTCTGGTGGATTGAGCAGACAAGACCAATAGCAGGTCCAATGGTAAAGAAGATGATTTGTGCATGTGCCGTTGAGGGAAGTTAGTTAGGGGCAGATGAGACTCATCAACCTGGGAACGTAGCCCATCTAGGAGAAGGAAAACTCTGGTCCTAAACCTCTGCTGCTTTGTGGGATACGTATATTTGAGAGAAGAAAAAGAAGTCAGCCAAGAAGTGAACCCTACACAAATCTGAGCACTATGGAGCATTTTTTTCAGTACACATTTTTTCATGCACAAACATGGAAAGATTCATCAATAGGCTACCTAGCATGGAAGAATGGTTGCTAAAATTATGAGACTTAGCCGAGATGGCAAAGTTGACGTGATTAATCAGAGAAAAATTATTGTCAATGTTTACTAAGATTGGAAACCTCTTATAGACTTTTTGTGTGAAAGAGATAAGGAATTCATGATATTTGGGTTTGAGAATTGAAGAAAATATTGGTTTATAGAACATGGAATGTTGACTGTTATCTTGGAGTGGCTGTTTTGAATAATTGTATATATATACCTTTCCTTTTTTCTTTTCCTATTTATGGTTTGTGTTTGTTATTTAGGTTAATTTCTTTTTTGATATATAATATTAACCTTTGTATATTTTCTTTCAAACTTTAATAAAAGCTATTAAAAACGAACATGCACAAACGCAAATCTGGATTGGAGTCCCTAAGATGGTTGGTGCCACGGGGAATTTTGATTATGTGTCTTTTTGATTAATTGAGGGGAAGATTATGAAAAGGGTGTGTGAATTCATCAGTGCTTAGTTTGGTTATGGTTGGTAGTTTGCTGATTTGCTAATGTTATTTATATTGTTTTGTGGATTTTGAGTGCTGTAGTGTTTTGTGAATCTTATAATGTGACTTTTGTATTGTGGTTGTGTTGTTTTGCTTATTTTTTAGTTGTTCTGCTAATAGTGTTTTATAGATGGTGGTTGTTTCACTGACAATTTGTTAATTATTCTATATTATTTATGTTGTGACTGTGATGTTCAATTATATCATTGTTATTTATTTTTTGTGATTCACTTGATTGAAAAGCAGCATGTTGTTGTTGTTGTTGTTGTTGTTGTTGTTGTTGTTGTTGTTGTTGTTTAGTCATGTCCGACTCTTTGTGACCCCATGGACCAGAGCACGCCAGGCACGCCTATCCTCCACTGCCTCCTGCAGTTTGGTCAAACTCATGTTAGTAGCTTCGAGAACACTGTCCAACCATCTCGTCCTCTGTCGTCCCCTTCTCCTTGTGCCCTCCATCTTTCCCAACATCAGGGTCTTTTCCAGGGAGTCTTCTCTTCTCATGAGGTGGCCAAAGTACTGGAGCCTCAGCTTCAGGATCTGTCCTTCCAGTGAGCACTCAGGGCTGATTTCCTTCAGAATGGATAGGTTTGATCTTCTTGCAGTCCATGGGACTCTCAAGAGTCTCCTCCAGCACCATAATTCAAAAGCATCAATTCTTCGGCGATCAGCCTTCTTTATGGTCCAGCTCTCACTTCCATACATCACTACTGGGAAAACCATAGCTTTAACTATACAGACCTTTGTTGGCAAGGTGATGTCTCTGCTTTTTAAGATGCTGTCTAGGTTTGTCATTGCTTTTCTCCCAAGAAGCAGGCGTCTTTTAATTTCGTGACTGCTGTCACCATCTGCAGTGATCATGGAGCCCAAGAAAGTAAAATCTCTCACTGCCTCCATTTCTTCCCCTTCTATTTACATATTTCCCCATCCTATTTTCCTTAGGATGGCTCTATTTCCATCAGTTGGAAGCTATGGAAGGACACCCCCATTTTCCTCGGAGAAATGTAGGGCATGGAGTTACCCTGAGTCAAGGAGTTAAGTAACTACACAATGCTTAGAAGGCATTTGAAGGCAGCCCTGTATTGGGAAGTTTTTTAAAAAAAATGTTTAATGTTTTCTTACGTTTTTATATACGGTATATTGGAAGCTGCCCAGAGTGGCTGTGGCAAATTATCCTTATTATTATTATGGAATAACATCCCTATTTTCATCAGAGAAACGTTGGAGAATACAGTGGTACCTCGGGTTACAGACACTTCAGGTTACAGACACTTCAGGTTACAGACTCCACTAACCCAGAAATAGTACCTCGGGTTAAGAACTTTGCTTCAGGATGAGAACAGAAATCGCGCAGGCGGCAGCGGGAGGCCCCATTAGCTAAAGTGGTACCTCAGGTTAAGAACAGTTTCAGGTTAAGAACGGACCTCTAGAACGAATTAAGTTCTTAACCCGAGGTACCACTGTATGCTCTTGAGTCTCAAGCTTATTTCTAGGAACTGTCCCATGAGGTTTGGAAATACACAGATGGTTTGGAAGCAGGACACTAAAATCATTTCACTGGTGTCCTCTCATGTGTCCATGGTCTTTGCGATTATTCTCCTTCCAGTGCAGCCAGTTTTGGGCACAGTCTTGCACAAAGTTTAGCAGGCTGCAAAGGTGGGGCATGATTGGTGGATGGCATTGGCATTAAGAAAGTGGCACGCCATCTTGGTGTTTGGGGACGCAGCTAGCGAAATCTCATTCTGAAACCATGCTTTTTATTGCCTCTGGAGCAAACTCCATCCATTAGGCTGCGCTACTCTGATTATATAATAAAACTTCTTAGCACTGCCACATTGCCTGAGGCCTGCCAATATTTCCATTACACCCACCTAGTTCCAGCAATTGAAAACCGTGTAACTAAAAACAATCATTTAGTGAGAAACTTGGCACTGAAGCCTCCCTCATAAGCCATCTATTTTAATTTGTGTAATAGCTTTTAGTCATTTCTATGAGGAAGAACAATGTAAGCACAGTGAAGCACAAAAGACATTTAACTGATTGAAGCACTTTTGTGCTCTTGAAATGTAGAAATGATTTTTGATTTATATGAGATGACTTTACCAAAGAGAGGAGGAGGACTCTCGTTGCCATAAAGTGAAAAAGAAAATAGCTGGTACTGTATTGTGTTTGTTTGCTTTTAATTCCCCAACTATATACATGGCCTGGTCTCCCTTTTCAAGGGGGGAGGAAGAATGCATTTGGCTGTAATGGTGAAACCGCACGACTTGGAACTCGCACGAGCTTCAGGGAGGCTACTCCACAGAAAGTGGTTTGAGGATCTCGGCCTTGTTACAGAGGATCAGTGATCGGCATTCCTAATGGAAATGCTGACAGAAGCTTAATTACGCAGTCCCTAGCCAAGCACTTTTATATCTTGGCTTAAAACATAATGGCTTTGTTATTCTTAGCACATTGAACATTTAACGTTAATTTTTAAAGTGTGGGTTTTTCTTGGCTAGGTCTTAGCTCCTAAGGGAACTGCAAAGTTGTGCGGTGGAGATTATTGCTTTGTCAGGATAAAGGGTCCTTGAGTCTCCAACCCATGACAAAAAAAATGTGTGTCAAGAGCAATTCTAGGGAGCTGAAGAGAATCATAACAGATTGTGCCCCCAGATTACTATCGGGTTTGCTAAAATTTCTCAATCATTTTTAAACATTACAAGAGAAAATTAAAATGTTTTCATTCATGGAACTTACACTGCATCATACTATGCCTAATACAGTATCATCTGAATGTGTTGGGTGGGGTGGGGGTCAGTCTGGATGATACTGTGGACCCTTTCCACACTTAAGATCCTGTATCTGTGAGGGTAAAGTCTATAAGAGGAAACTTGGCAGACCAATCTGTTAAAGGTAATGGTCTCAGCTACTCAGCCAAGTATTCATCATCTACATTTTAAAGAGTGAGCTCTGTTGCCATAGATACAGATGAGTGGGTCTTTCCCCTCCTCTCCTAGCTGGTTACCCGTCTGAAATATACTCAGAGTCAAGTGTGAATTTCATGCTCTTTATTCAGCTCATAGTAGTGAGGAATGCAGTTCCCCCAAAACGTTTGCTTTATATACACTATTTACACAATGGGCCCCACGTGATTGGCTAATTCCGGGATACTCCTGTATGCCAATCGGGTTGCGGATTCACTTCCACCTGGAGCTGGATTGGGTGGCTCCTGCGGACCAATCAGACTGCTGCAATCTCAATCCTATTGTTCTAGGACCAATCAGACTGCTGCAATCTCAATCCTATTGTTCTAGGACCAATCAGACTGCTGCATTTTGGATCCTATTCAACTCAGTACATAACACCCCTCCCCTCTAAGTTCCAGTCCTGCCTGGGAGGTTGCATTCATAGTCCTCAAGGTACGCTGGCCGCCTACGTTTGCGTTGGGGCCTGGGCTGTTCCCTGGTCAGGGGTTCGGGTTGTGGCTCGTGTTCCGATGCTGCTGGTTGTGATGGGGCTGTTTGGTCTGGCGCAACCGGCTCAACTCAGTACATAACACCGTCATCCCAGGATGGAGAATAATAGACCCATGGGGAGTGTATATGTTGTGTGTTAAGAGTTGGGTGGATGCTGGAAGCTGGAAGCTGGAGAGACAGAGACATGTCTTGCTCCATGTTGGACTTTGCATCTCCCCTAGCTGGTGGTAATAATAATAATAATAATAATAATAATAATAATAATAATAATAATTTATTTATACCCTGCCCATCTGGCTGGGTTTCCCCAGCCACTCTGGGCAGCTTCCAACAAAATATTAAAAATACATTAAAACATCAGTCATTAAAAACTTCCCTAAACAGGGCTGCCTTCAGATGTCTTCTAAACGTCAGATAGTTGTTTATTTCTTTGACATCTGATGGGAGGGTGTTCCACAGGGCGGGCGCCACTACTGAGAAGGCCCTCTGCCTGGTTCCCTGTAACTTCGCTTCTCGCAGTGAGGGAACTGCCAGAAGGCCCTCGGCGCTGGACCTCAGTGTCCGGGCAGAACGATGGGGGTGGAGACGCTCCTTCAGGTATACTGGGCTGAGGCCGTTTAGGGCTTTAAAGGTCAGCACCAACACTTTGAATTGTGCTCAGAAATGTACTGGGAGCCAATGTAGGTCTTTCAAGACCGGTGTTATGTGGTCTCGGCGGCCGCTCCCAGTCACCAGTCTAGCTGCTGCATTCTGGATTAGTTGTAGTTTCCAGGTCACCTTAAAAGGTAGCCCCACGTAGAGCACCATAGTCCAAGCGGGAGATAACCAGAGTATGCACCACTCTGGTGAGACAGGTAGGGTCTCAGCCTGCGTACCAGATGGAGCTGGTACACAGCTGCCCTGGACACAGAATTGACCTGTGCCTCCATGGACAGCTGTGAGTCCAAAATGACTCCCAGGCTGTGCACCAGCTCCTTCATGCTGTGATGCTGTGAGCTTAGGTTGTGTATATGTGTAGATAAAACCAAAAATCCTAAAAACACCTCAGTCTCCCCCACAACAGGCTCCCTCACTTTCCAAGACGCACCTGGGCCTGGCCTTCAAGACTAGTGCAACAGCGGTGCCTCCTTCTCCTAGTGGCTGGCGAAGGGATGCCCGGATACACGCCTCTCCTGGGCTGGCCGAGAGGGAGGAGGAGGGAGGGAGCTGGCAGCACTCAACAAGGAGAGGTGAGAGGCTCTGACAACTGCCTCCTCCTTTGCAAATGGGTTGCCACAGCCTTCAGGTCTACCCTCGTCACAGGGCGGCTTCGAGCTGCTTTCTCCTTCCCCTCGATTCACTAGCTGCCAAATCAGACCACGGCGGGTCAGTCAGTGGCGAGGGCTTGGGCTGGCGCAGCCACCCTCTGTGGACCCTCCTCTGGTGCAGACACACACCCCAGGCACTGAGAACCTGCGCTATGCCACTGAGAGGAACATGCCTTGCTGAAGAAGAGCCAGCATGCTTCCACGCTAGGAACCATGGGGAAAAGAATTGGATATAAAAATGCCAGTATCGCCGTGCCATTATACAAATCTGTGGTGTGTGACTGCATTTGGAGTCCCAAATTTGAAATTCTTGTTGCCTCACCTCAGAAAGGGGAAAGGTTCAGAGAAGGGCAACCAAAATAATAAAGAAGATGAAGCAACTCCCCTGAGGAAAGGTTACAGATGGGCTATTGGCCTGATCCAGGAGGCTTGTCTTTTGTTCTTGTGTACTGTCCTCTAGACTTCACAGGTGAAGTACTGCATGCGGTTTTTATATGGCCCTGCAATTCTCAAGAGTCGACACAGGATCTCTACATCTTATGAGAGTTGAGTCACACAGGTCTTCTTGAAAGGCTGAAGGGCCTCCCCTGCCACTGTGCGAATCCAGCAACCACACTGTCCATGACTGGGGGAAGGAGCAATAATAATAATAATAATAATTTATTATTTGTACCCCGCCCATCTGGCTGGGTCTCCCCAGCCACTCTGGGCGGCTTCCACCAAACATTAAAATACATTAAAATATCACAGTTTAAAAACTTCCCTAAACAGGGCTGCCTTCAGGTATTTTCTGAATGTCAGGTAGTTGTTTATCTCTCTGACCCCTGATGGGAGGGCGTTCCACAGGGCGGGCGCCACTACCGAGAAGGCCCTCTGCCTGGTTCCCTGTAGTTTTGCTTCTCGCAGTGAGGGAACCGACAGAAGGCCCTCGGCGCTGGATCTCAGTGTCCGGGCTGAATGATGGGGGTGGAGACGCTCCTTCAGGTATACAGGACCGAGGCCGTTTAGGGCTTTAAAGGTCAGCACCAACACTTTGAATTGTGCTCGGAAACGTACTGGGAGCCAATGTAGATCTCTCAGGACCGGTGTTATGTGGTCCCGGCGGCCACTCCCAGTCACCAGTCTAGCTGCCGCATTCTGGATTAGTTGTAGTAACACTGAAGCCATTTCCCTTCACCCTGCAAACTCCCCCCATCATTGCAAGAGATGGATAGAAGGAGTGGCTTCTCCTTCTCCAGGAGAATAATCTTTTAATTATTTGACATATTTTTATTGGAAATAAATGCACCTAGGAAATTTCACTGGGCTTCCTTGAGTTAGGAAAGATCTACAATACTTCTTGGGCACAGTGATGCTCTGATAGGCAAAAGACACACTTTATGAACTCAAAGGCAACAAAGCAATGAGATCCATCCAGGAAGTATGCTTAAAAAGCACTCAAGGCTACATGTGTGCAACAGATGTTAGTCCATATGAAACATGTTTGTTTGTTTGTTTTTAAAATATCTATGCTTTTTGAAATTTGGTGATATCCGTGTCATTGATTGTTGCATTAATAAGTGGACAAGTTTCATCCAGAGCCTTGCAAATTTTCACATTCACCTATAGTAGCACTTAAAATTAGAAATGAAATGAATTTTCAAGGCTTCTCATTTGCTGTAACAAGTTTTCTCTAGGAGTGAAATGAACACAATTACCCCTCACACCGCAAATGTTAATGGAGGGGGGGGGAAGGGTACACACAATAGTCGTGCAATTAAATGACAGCTTGGCTTAGATTTCCACCCCAAAAAGTTGTGATGATGAACATAACTATATTCAAGAAAAGTCACTTTGATTGATAATGACACCTCACACCTGCAGCCTAGATAAAACAGTGGCCTGGCTATATGAGAAAAACAGTAATGACCGAGTATTGGAGGCAGGGCAGGAATTGTGCTCATCAGCTCTTTGGGTGGGCGAGGTAATGACTTTTCCCACAGCCTTCCAGGGAAGGGGTGAGATAGCAGGCCAGATGCAGAAGCCTCATGAAGGCAGCATAGCAGCGGAGAGAGCCAGCAGTTTATCATCAGCACCATTGTCACCCTCACTGGCTTATAGGGTGGTGCAGAAATCTTTCTTGTCGCCCATGATCATTTGTAGGTTTGTGGTGAAATATCATCAGCCTGCCAGTGGCAGTGGCCACAGTTCTAATTTTCCTATACCCAGTGCTTTTTTCTAAAATAATAATAATAAATAAATGTCTAGGAGTACTCTCATTTTCCTACTCATATTGAAATACTGCCCCTCAATGAGGCCAAACTTAAATTCACAAAATGTTTGTTGTTGTTCAGTCGTTCAGTCGTGTCCGACTCTTTGTGACCCCATGGACCAGAGCACGCCAGGCACGCCTATCCTTTCACTGCCTCTCGCAGTTTGGCCAAACTCATGTTAGTAGCTTCGAGAACACTGTCCAACCATCTCATCCTCTGTCGTCCCCTTCTCCTTGTGCCCTCCATCTTTCCCAACATCAGGGTCTTTTCCAGGGAGTCTTCTCTTCTCATGAGGTGGCCAAAGTACTGGAGCCTCAACTTCAGGATCTGCCCTTCCAGTGAGCACTCAGGGCTGATCCTCTGTTTAGGAGTATGCATATCCCTGTGTCCTACCAGAAAAAAGCACTGCCTATACCCCAGAAAGGCAGTGGAAGCCCTAAGTTGGTGGTAATGAAGGACTGGGTTCACTGAAACAAAAAATTAACTTAAATTGGAATACTCAGTCCAGGTTCCTCTTAAATTTCAGGTTCACAGTTAGGGATTACTTCTTGAGTGCTGCTTTTGGATGCTCAGAGTCAGGCCAGGCAGCAAGTTCTAGGGGTGCTTCTGGCTGGCTTAAGCTAGTGCACCAACCAGGTCCTTCCCTGGAGAAGACTGACCTGGACACAATCCTGTGTGTCTTGGTAATTTCTAGTTTGGACTGCATGCTTTCTATGAGGCTGCCAGTTAAAGCATCTAGAAATTTTAGCTGGTATGAAATTCTAGTTTTAAAGTGTTCATTCCTCTCTTTGGACCCTGATTCAGAGTTTCAGAGACTGCTCAGTTTAGCTTGGGGTCCAAGACCAATTCCATTTTGGATAAAATCTGAATCTTCCCATTCAGCATTGGGGAAAACAAACAAACAGATGTTAGGTTGGGAAGGGTTTTATCAGTCGGCTGGAATTGGAGAATCTAGCGATAATTTTTTCATCTGATCATACAGATGGGCAGAATACATCAGGACTCTCCCTTCCCACCCTCCCCATCCCAGTTTGGTCTACATCACTTCTTGCTCCCTCACTTCATCCAAGCATTTCCCTTATATCATAAACTTAGAGACTTCAGTTTCACTTTGAGTAGACACATCCAAATCCACACTTGCCAAGCACCTCGTTTTAAGCAGGACATCTCCGCTTGTTTTGAAGCCTCTCTGGGCTCTGCCTTGATCCCAGGGTGCCCAATTTCACACAATGGACAAGAGGCACAGGTAAGTGGGGGAGGCAAGGGTGAGTGGGGGGCAAGGGCAAAGGTGGGCAGGGGGCAGTGACAGACCTGGGTGGGTGGAGCAGTAGCTGCATGGTGCAGAAGGTGTCCCTGAAGGTTAGATGGCCATCTGTCGTGAATGCTTTAGCTGAGATTCCTGCATTGCAGGTGGTTGGATTAGATGACCCACAGAAATCCCTTCCAACTCTACAATTCTATGATTTCGGTCAGAAAAAGTTGGAGGGTATGCCAAATCACTGAGCTGCAACAAAATGCTTCAAGGATTACAAACACACACAATTTCAGCCCAGGTTGCCTCATATAGACCCTGCTTCACCTCCAATTTGGTTCAGGTTAGCAGGGGCAGCTAACCTGTGGTCCTCCATGTTTTTGGATTCTATCAAACCCAACCAGTGTGACCAATGGTCAATGATGGTAAGAATAATAGTCCAACTATAGGAGTATAGCATCTAGATCAAGGGAAGTAATAGTACCACTGTATTCCGCTCTGGTCAGACCTCACCTGGAATACTGTGTCCAGTTCTGGGCACCACAGTTCAAGAAGGATACTGACAAGCTGGAACGTGTCCAGAGGAGGGCAACCAAAATGGTCAAAGGCCTGGAAACGATGCCTTATGAGGAACGGCTTAGGGAGCTGGGTATGTTTAGCCTGGAGAAGAGAAGGTTAAGGGGTGATATGATAGCCATGTTCAAATATATCAAAGGATGTCATATAGAGGAGGGTGAAAGGTTGTTTTCTGCTGCTCCAGAGAAGCGGACACGGGGCAATGGATTCAAACTACAAGAAAGAAGATTCCACCTAAACATTAGGAAGAACTTCCTGACAGTGAGAGCTGTTCGACAGTGGAATTTGCTGCCAAGGAGTGTGGTGGAGTCTCCTTCTTTGGAGGTCTTTAAGCGGAGGCTTGACAGCCATCTGTCAGGAATGCTTTGATGGTGTTTCCTGCTTGGCAGGGGGTTGGACTGGATGGCCCTTGGGGTCTCTTCCAACTCTAGGATTCTATGATTCTATGATTCTATGATTCTATGAAATTGTTAATATTTGATGTTTTATTATGTTTTTATATACAGTCGTACCTCAGGTTACAGACGCTTCAGGTTACAGACTCCACAAACCCAGAAATAGTACCTCAGGTTAAGAACTTTGCTTCAGGATGAGAACAGAAATCGCACTGGCGGCAGCGGGAGGCCCCATTAGCTAAAGTGGTACCTCAGGTTAAGAACAGTTTCAGGTTAAGAACGGACCTCCAGAACGAATTAAGTTCTTAACCAGGGGTACCACTGTATCTGTTGGAAGCCACCCAGAGTGGAGCCACCCAGGCAGATGATGAGCAGAGTACAAATAAAATTACTTATAATAATTAAAAACTGCCGTAAATTAGATTCACTTCTTAGAATGCTACCTGGGTCCCCCACACCCCAGGCCACCGTACAGAGGGCAATATTGACATGGATTGTTGAGCAAATGGAATTATTACAAATTTTGTGTTTTTATCTTGCCCCTGACAAGGGCAGTATAAAAATTTAATAAATAATAACATAACAAGAGTCGTGGTGTTTCTGTTGGTGTTCTTGTTTAAGTCAAAGGTCTCTTTAAGAAGAAGAAGAAAACCAGCCAAGATTTATGCTCTCAGGGTTTTAATCATGATGGCATTTTGCCAGTTATCTAAAATTGTGTCACACAGACAGACCTCAGCTCAGTAAAACTGGCATCCACTTGTCTGGACTGTACTAGTAAGAGAATATATAAATAAAGCACAAATGATTAATTTGGCCTTCCCCCTCTCCTCCCCGCCTACTGCTAACAGCTCAAGGACCCACAGCACACTGTTCTCCTGTGATGTACCCATGTGGTAGATTTTTCAAGACTGTGGCTAACCCCCTTTCCAAGTACAAACACCTGTGAAAACAAAATTAGCCCTGCCAATATATCTACTAAGAAATGCTTTCCAGTAGGTTATAGATATAATATTCAACCCATTCGGGGGATCCAAACAAAACACAAAACGTCTTATTGGGGCAAGAGGATATTAAGAATAATAGACAGATTATATACGAGAGTTTATTGAAGGGAAAGGAAGAGACATTAGTCATAGTTTTGCTATAAAATGAGGCTTAATCAAAGGGGAGCAGGTTAGAGGTCAGATGTTGTATTTGTACTATTATTATTTTTAAATCATCGAGGTTTCCATGAGTGGCAAAAGAAATGATCCCGAACAGAGAATAACAAGGGAAATCTCTCAGGAGGAGGACTTCAAGATGAGCCGAGAGAAGCCGTCACATCAGCTTCACCTATTGTAGTCGGCGTCATGAGCCTTTTCCGAACAAAAACATCTTTGTCCAACCATCTGAGACGTTGGTGCTTATGCAGATGACCATAAAATATATAAGATGCCATTTTAAAAGCGTGTGCGCGTGTATTTCAAGCTATAAAGGTCTTTGCTTTGTAGACAACACAGTGGCATCCACACCCAAGAGGGAAGCATTAGCAGGCTGTGGGGGGACCCCAAAGTTTACATAATTACCCACCCACCCCACCCCCAAAAAAAAACTTAAGGGGGAAAAACCTTAAAGGGAAGGGACCATGGAAGCATCTTAATGATGGCAGAGCATGCTCAGTGGATATGGAATGCTGACTGTTGAGAGCGCTGTTGGATGGGAAGTGAGGTGAGCAGCACCTCTTCACCACCCCATTCACAACTGCTCAACAGTAACATTCCTATGTTTTGTGATTTCCTCCAATCTGGCTTTCCACAATTATATTAAAGCCAGAGCCTAGGGCTTGCCCATCAGAAGGTCGGCGGTTTGAATCCCCGCAGCGGGGTGAGCTCCTGTTGCTTGGTCCCTGCTCCTAGCAGTTCAAAAACACGTCAAAGTGCAAGTAGATGAATAGGTACCACTCCGGCGGGAAAGTAAATGGAGTTTCTGTACGCTGCTCTGGTTTGCCAGAAGTGGCTTAGTCATGCTGGCCACATGACCCGGAAGCTGTCTGTGGACAAACGCCGGCTCCCTCGGCCTGAAAGTGAGATAAGCGCCACAACCCCAGAGTCGTCCGCAACTGGACTTAACGGTCAGGGTCCCTTTACCCTTTACCTTTATATTATGACTAAGCTTTATTCTTGGCCCAATGTATTTCTCAAGTGCTACATAAACACAGTCTGCTACAAGAAAGTAAATATGTGGCATTCACTGCTACAAAAAGCCCAACAGAGTTATTTAAAAAGGCCCTCTGGATCGTTGCAAATTACTGCTTATAAGTTTCGAATGCTGGAGCAAAAACTAAGCCACATTAAATGCATTTTAAGTTCCACGAATTCCAGTCAGGCAATCGCTTGACTCTCTTTCCCCGAAATCAAGCAGAGTTGAAGTTATTTGAGGCAAGATCCAGCCAAATCCAAACCCTTCTAAGTCAGGTTGATTTCTCTTGCAAATGCTTCACCTTAACTTTCAAATAATAAATGTATTCATAGACCATCTTTTCCTGGTATCAGGTATCAAGATATCCTGAAATTCTACAACAATCCTGTTAGGTGGGCCACTGTTATCTCTACTTACAGATGGGGCTTTTTCAAGGCCACCCAGCGAGAACAAGGAATTTTAAGTCAGGCCTCCAAGGGTCAGAGCTATTCAATCCACACAGGGTTCTCATTAATAAACAAATCGTAAATACACTGTGCTTACAGGCACAATTATACCCACCTGTACACAGAATTCAAACTTAAATTAAATGCATTGGATGCACTGCTGAATTGTGGTACAGAGGTACCTCGGGTTAAGGACTTAACTCGTTCTGGAGGTCTTCTTCTTAACCTGAAACTAATGGGGGGGCTTCCGGCGGCTGACGCCATTGCGGGTGGTCGTGGGTTGCTTCGGCTGCGAAGCACCCAGTCCATCCCGGGGGTTAGGAGCCCCGCTACCGCAAAGCGGGGCTCCGGTTGGGGTGCGGGAAGAGCGTCCCGCACCCTGGGCTCCCCGGCTGTGCCCGTTGTGGCTCCGAACCCTTCCCTCGCCCCCCCTGTAAAGGGGGAGTGGGGGTGAAGGGACTACGGAGCCGGGCTATAGGGGATATGCCCCAACCGGGATGTAAATGCGGCGACAAATCCCGAATTGAGCGTCGAAGTTCTACCTGTGATGTTTCGACTGAAGAACCCGGTGGTCGTGAGTACTAGAATTGGACTTTATATCATGCTTTTTGGACGATCCGGGGGAAAGAGAAAGGCAGCCTGCCTCCCTCCCTTCGGATGAAACAAGTTAACCAGTTTGAGTGACTGCTGCTATAGAACTGGTTACAAAGTATTTGAAGTTTGATGAGTGAGACTGTTACAATTTCCCTTTGGGGAGTAGATTGGTGAAAGATATTTCCATTTAAAGTTTTAGTCTTTGTACTCTGGCTTCAGGAAAAATGGCGACGAAAAGTTTCTAAATTGAGGCGAAAAACAACTCTCACAAAGGAAGAACATAGAGATAGGAATTGTAATTTGATACTTACTCCCACCCCCCTCCTCCGTCATGATGAACTTTGTTTTCGAACTTGTTCTTAACTCTGGATTAACGGATGAACAAAGGCTCACTGAGCTGAGAGTGGAACTTATTTATCGGAAAGTGAAAGTCTTGTGTGGGGATCTGAAAGGAGGTTTACTTCCCACAGAGGAGGCTCTTAAAAATTTTGATACTTTGGAAGGCAACTTTTGCAGGGAGCTGAGGGGGCTGTTTGAAGGATGGAGAGAAGTGGAGGGGCGACTCCGGGATAAATGTTCGTTTTTTGGGGGTGGCAGCCCCAAGACGACGATAGGATTTGTTATATCCAGTCCCCGAGGTGTGAGCTCGGGGGCAAGGGACAAAGAATTAAGATATCTACAAGAAGAAGAAGAATGGTTTCAAGAAACGGAGCAGCCGAAAGAAGATGAATTGGATACCCTAAAGCTCGTTGCAAAGAGTGCTCAGAACTGTGCCTGGATCTGTGGTTATCAAGAAAGAGAGGACAATTGGAAACTTGGCTCTGGTGTCACCAGGAAAAAGGCAATGGACAGAGGGGGAGTGGGGTGAAGTACTAAGTAAAATTTAAAATGGCTTGATATGATGTTCTGGAATCGGAGTGTGAAGACCTTTAGTTTTTTAGTTTTGTTTTTTATAAGAAAGGAGATGTCTGAAATTATATGTTATTAGCAGCAGATTAAAGGATAAAGGAATAAGTTAAGAATTAGATAAGAAAATCTTTATGATGATTTTCGAGGAGATTTTTTTAGTAAACCTAGCACAGGGTGAAGTATAGAATAAGTTGATTAAGATAACTGCTGTATTTTATATATATAATGGTGTTATATTTTTAGAAGTAATGGTTAAAGAAATAGATCAAGGTTATAAAACCGAAGGAGTAAAGGCAGGGGAAGTCATGGTCAAGACTTGGAAAAAGAAATTTTTTTTTTGAAGAGAGATTTAAATAAGAAGAAGAAGCTTGGCAATGTTTGTATCTGTTTTGCAAGTTTATTTGTTTTGTATTTGTGTAATTGTTGGTGGGGATTTGGATGTATGTGGTTATAAGAAAAACGTCAATAAATTCTCAAAAAAAAACAAAAACCTGAAACTAATGGGGCCTCCCTCTGCCACCGTGCCGTCGTCATGCGATTTCTGTTCTCATCCTGAAACAAAGTTCTTAACCCGAGGTACTGTTTCTGGGTTTGTGGAGTCTGTGACCTGATTAAGTCTCTGTAACCTGAAGAGTCTGTAACCTGAGGTACCACTGTATATAAAAACATAATAAAACATCAAACATTAACAATTTCTCTATAGTTGGACTATTATTCTTACCATCACTGACCATTGGTCACACTGGTTGGGTTTGATGGAGTCCAAAAACACGGAGGACCACAGGTTAGCTGCCCCTGCAGGAGATTTGATTGAATTCTTAACCAAATTGGAGGTGAAGCAGGGTCTATATGAGGCAACCTGGGCTGAAATTGTGTGTGTGTACTATTTCTGGGTTAGCAGAGTTTATAACCTGAAGCATCTGTAACCTGAAGCGTCTGTAACCCGAGGTACTACTGTAATTGTCATTTGTATGTAGGTTTCTTGGTCAGGTTTCAGTGCCTTTCACAAATGTCGACTGCCACATCCATTTTCATGCAGATTTCTAAGAGGAAATCCCTTTTTTAAAAAAAATACAGCACACTTTTAATAAAATGTAATTTTAAAAAAGAAAAGAAAAGAGACTATTGTTTTTTAAAGAAAGAAAAACATTTTCAAGTCCGCCATGTAGCCACCTCATAAAGATGTATCTAGCTGAACCCTCAAACTGTTCATAGAAATGTAGTCTAATCCACATAGCTATTTGTTAGGAGGTACAGACCAGGAAAGCCCACTCCAAATGGCAGAGTAAATAAAATCCTTAGTACTCTTACCTTAAATAGGTTCAATGCTTTGCCATCAGCAGTTATGGAAGGTCCATTTACCAGGCTGTCTTAGCATTTGAGGGTTTGTCCTTGTACCCATATTCTCCTATATGGTACAGTAATGTTTATAAAAGTATAAGATCCTTGTTTTTATCCTCCTAGTATTTTCTCTATATGAAAATCAGATGATTCCTATGCCTCAATTTTATTGTCACATTTCGACCCTAAGTTTATTGAAAATATAGCCAAATTCATTGCTGTCATCAAAAAAAAATAATCACAGTTATTAATGGGAAGACAATAGAAGTCAAAGTATCTGTATTTTTAAATATATATAGGCGTTTATAGATTTTATGACACTCTCATTTTAAAGGGCACAATTTGTGCACATGTATACTGTTTTTATTCTCTGTTGCGGTTGTATACCACACGAGCTTTAACTCTAGTTGATGTGCTTATATCTTTTGGCAACACATATTATCGGTTAGAGTTTGCTACCCAAGGCATCTCGACACTGGGGTGAATTGGTTCATGAACAAAACTATGGGTTCCCTTAAGTAACAAAATGTGGCACTGCTGTGCATGTAACACAGGAGAAAAACAAAAGTTAAGAATGTAAAGAGCCATTTGACTGGCTGTCCACTTGAGCACAGGTTATATGGGTCACTGAGACCCCTCGGAGAGCTGTTGATACCAAATGCTGTCAGGAAGCACTTCTGCGATCCCAAAGGTATAGAGACAAATGCACTTGGAGGTAAAATACATCTTCAAAGACCACAGACAGTCACAAAACACAGGATGACAACAACAACTATTTCTAAAAGCTATTTCTAAAAGCCTCTGGAAGGACTGTTTCCCTGTTTACTTGTGTGCACCAAGATCCCATGGAATTAACATCAGAATTCCTCATTCTTATTTTCTGCAAACATTACATTCTTAGTAGTAAAAATAAGTGAAGCAAACCAAACAACCAAGAAAAAACACAGGCTAGCTACTAAGCTGGTCCAATTTGTGAAGTATTAATTGAACATCTAATAAAAGGACAGGTTTTTAAGCAAGGGTGAACTAGAAAACACTAGAAACTGAATATATGATTGCTGGTTTTATTATGTTAAATTTTAGAACACAAGGAAACAAAGAGGAAGAAAACATACCTCCGTTCAGAGGTTGAGTGAAGGTACCTTTTGGCTGCTGTGTGATTTCCTGAGGAGCCATAGCCATAGCCAGAGATACAAGGTGTTGCACTGGGCCCCCACAACTGACCTGACATGTAGGTTCACATATTTTGCATGAATGAAATCCTAGGTGCAGTCCCTAGCAGTTCCAAATAAGGCCCTTAGGTGACAGGGCAGCAAAATAAAAATGCTCTGTCTCACACCTTGGGGAACTGCTGCCAGTAACGCAAGAAAATACTCCTTCTTCTTCTTCTTCTTCTTCTTCTTCTTCTTCTTCTTCTTCTTCTCTGGCAATCACTCGTAGCCAAGTAAGATTGTCTTCCATGAACACAGTCTTAACAGTGAGTCTGTAAGTGACTGTGGAGGCCATTTCTGGATCCACATGTCCTTCCACAGTGGGGACATCGGTTTCCAGGTAGGAGTTGATCACGATGAGGGTTTGCCAAAAGTGACTTTCTCTTAGCTCGTTTCTCCCTTTTGTCCTGAGTTCAAGCGTCTTCAAAGTCCTGACACCTTGGTAAAGGCTGTTCTCCAACTGGAGCGCTCGCAGGCTAGTGTTTCCCAATTGTCTGAGTTTATACTACGTTTTGTAATATTTGCCTTGAGAGAGTCTTGAAACCTCTTTTGTTGACCACCAGCATTACACTTTCCATTTTTAAGTTCAGAAAAGAGTAGTTGCTTTGGAAGTCGATAATCAGGCATCCAAACAACATGACCAGTCCAACCAAGTTGATCTTGAAGAATCATTGCTTCAACATTGGTGATCTTTGCTTCTTCCAGAACAGTAAATACTTTTAAAAAAAAACTAGAAATACTAGAAAATACTAGGGTAGATGGTCATTGTTTTAACTCAGTATATAGTAGCTTTTCATATGTTTAACGTGTGAATATTCTGCATTTACAAGGGGCTTAAAAACTGAAAGAACAGCACACAGCTAGACATGTCTGCTCAGGAATAAGTCCCACTGAGTTCATTGACGCAGGTAAGTATGTAATGTCTTGTAGGCTAAAAAAAAGAGGACTGAATTGAATTTGACCAACAAAATATCAGTCATGATGATGGACAAAGTACTGTGACTATTGCTTTCTGAGGGCCACTAGAGGGAAATATTGCACTGTTAAGAAAATAATTTCTCCCATGTTTTCATATGTTATTATCACATATGAGTGAAAATAATCGTATCAATTCCACACTGTGCCTTCTTGTAATGTGCTTGGTGTTCTGTACAGGAAACCTTTCCCCACCCCCTTCCTCACAGGAAAGTCATTTAAGGCAGCTTGTAATAAGAACAAAGCTAGGATTGTGAAGCATTTCTTAGTATCCAGTATTGTTCACTGATTTTAAATGCTGCATATTTCATATAGTTGTTTTATGGAAACCCAAGAAACACAGTGTATAGAGAGCTTCAACTACCAAAAAAAACCCCAAATCTGCTGCCACTTCATCGCTATGTAAAGTTTTCATGAAGTTCAGTCCTATCAATATTGTTGAGCAAAATGACACAGTGAAAGTTCTGATTAGTTAACGATGGCAGAATTTTGCCCTATATTATTATTATTATTATTATTATTATTATTATTATTATTATTATTGCTGTAACATTATTACAAAATACAGTGGTACCTCTGGTTAAAAACTTAATTCGTTCTGGAGGTCCGTTCTTAACCTGAAACTGTTCTTAACCTGAGGTACCACTTTAGCTAATGGGGCCTCCCGCTGCCACCGCGCGATTTCTGTTCTCATCCTGAGGTAAAGTTCTTAACCCGAGGTACTATTTCTGGGTTAGCGGAGTCTGTAACCTGAAGTGTTTGTAACCCGAGGTACCACTGTATGGACAATTACCATTGACAGGGTATTAGGTAACAAACACAGAAACAGTATTCTTTCTTTCTTTCTTTCTTTTTCACTTTCTGTATGCTCTCTTAAAGTGTGTCATGGGCTGAAAAGAGGAATGTTCCTCAAGGCCATTGGAAATACAAGCTGCTTTGAAGAACGAGTCCCTGGTGCGTTGTGCTCATTATCAAACCAACGATAGTTCACATGTCACAACCGCGTTTTGCAATAAATGTTGAATACGCCGGCCACATCGTGAATGCAATAATACATGCTTCTCTGTATATGTTCAGTAGATTGCACTTCAGAAATAAACATACATAATATACCATAGCATGAGCAACCACTCAAATAGTTAGATGATATTTCTTTTAAAGTTAACCAACTATTGCATTCTAGTTAGGTTTAGCTGAGTTGTGTTGTTGAATGTGCCCGTTTAAAAAAAACCACTACTTTATAAAATGTTCATGTACACAGAGCCGTTCTAAGAAGCAAATGCCATTGAGCAGTGAATAAAAATGCAGCGGAGGCCTACTGTAAGTTAAGTGTGCATGAAAACCAGACACGTGAGTGAATTTTCCATCTTTCTTTGCCCTGAAAATATTACTGTCATTGTTTGTCTGATAAATATTCCATATTCAAGGGCATTAACCAAACATCCAGAAGAGATGGAATGAAAAGTTAAATGTTTGCTCTGCTATTCACCCCATCAATCAGAGCAACGTTCTGGATAGCGTTTCCTCTCATACCCTCTAGGAGAGGCCCAAATATTTAAGCACCTTTGCTGCTTCTTGGAGATTGACAGCTCTAGTGGACAGTGAGACCACACTAGCCCATTTAAAGAGATCTCATAAATCTCTTCCGCTACCTATTTGAGAAGTGTCAGTACCTCGAGCCTCTGAAGCTGACTATTCACCACCCAGAGAACTTAACTGGAGAAAATGTTAACTTAAATAGAACTTTCCATCACAGTGAGATTTGGTTCAGTCAGGAATAAAAATTTTGTCAGGGCAGGCAGATTAAGCAGCAAAGAAGCCATATCCTCTGACAGACAGGCATAATTTTAGGACCACGAGTTCTTGGGGTTGTCTTTGGTCCAAAATAAAAAAGAACTCTTGGCAAGAAATTGTTTACCTCTTTATGGTTTAGTAGTAAAATTGGCACATATATATTGCAGGCATACATCCATGTCTCTAGCTGCTACTGGAAATCCTAATTGCTCAATCCCCAAGACTGAATCAAGTTTGTAAAATAGTGATATTTCCAAGCAGTCACAGTGGATAATGTTTGGAAGCAGAAACGCTAAGTCCGCTCACTTCTCTTGGTGCGGCTGCGTTGCTGGATGGAAGAGGCTTCACTGGGGCCCCGATGGTGGAATTCAAACAGCAGTGCCCTTCCTATGAGGAGCTGGATCTTAGCCTGCAACGTGCATTGGTGAATGGAGATGCAGGCTGAGACATGGGCTGTGCCAAGGGGTGGAGCCAACAGAGCTGATGGTGGGCTTCCCTTGGATCTGTCCCCTGCCCATTTAAGCAGCCCACACCTGGTGCACAGTCTGTTTGTTCCTGCGCTGGGTTCCCCACCCCCCACCCCACCAACCCACGGTTTATGCTGATAGGCAATGACTTTGATGTGGCTATGGTGGTCGCTGTTCTTTACGAGGCCGGGTAGGAATTTGCCAACTGGGCTAATTGGCACTGACCCAGTGGTTTTGCCTACCTCGTAGCAATTCGTCACAACTGGTTGAGCATTGGGGCAATCTCTTGTTTTGGATGGAGGGGAGGTTGTAGTCCCAGCCTGCCCCTCCAAACGCAGGAGTATCCCATTAAAGGGATATGGGGGGGAGTGGCCATGTCCGCGTGCCCAGGGGGGCCAGGGCCAAAGGCACTCCCCCAGATGCCAGTCGCTGCAGGGGTCACCCTATTGGATGTAAATCTTAGGAACCCCTTCCTGGATTGACCACGCGTCACTTTCGGCTGGCGGGCTGGAAGTATTTAGATTGCCCCATGCCCAAACCAAACCTCTTTCATCTGTATTCAATAAAATTGTGGCCTGTTTTTACCCCAAACCCAGTCTGATTGGTCTCCTATTTATATGGGTTGGGGTATGGAAAGTCTGGTGCCTTGTCCTGTAATGCAAGATGCCAGGGCAAGTACACATAGCTTGATCTATATGGGATAAACATGAGGTATGAGTGGATCTGTACAGAGTCTGACATGTGAAAGTAGTGACATTGTTTCACCAGGGGCCCAGCTCTCAACTCAACCCAGGACAAAGCTTGGATACTGATAGGGTAAGTATACGCAGACCCTCCAAGTTTCCCTATTTTCCAAGGACGTCCCTGATTTAGAGAAGCCGTCCCAGTTTCTGATTTGATCCTGGAATGTCCCACTTTTCCTTAGGATGTCCTCATTTTCATTGGAGAAATGTTGGAGGAGAGAAAGGTCAGGATTAGAACCCTGCTAAATTGGCTTTCTCTGCTCACAATAACCCCCTGAGCCATCTGAGGGCAATTCTGTTTAATGTTTTATTATGTTTTTTATATATGTGGGAAGCTGCCCAGAGTGGCTGGGGCAACCCAGTAACATGTGTGGGGTAGAAATAGTAAAATTATCATTGCGTCCCTATTTTCATCAGAGAAATGTTGGAGGTATGGTATAGGTTCCAAGCCTTGGTCTTTAAGTGTCCAGTCAACTCTCTTTTGATACTCTCCGAGTGAAAACCTAGTCCTGTGAACTGGTCAAAACTTTTTGCCATATGATTTGCTTCTAGCTAATGCTCTTTGCACTCTCATGATTTCCTATACCTTAATTTGCAACGCACACTCTTTAAATGCATATTTTTGTGCTTTTCTATGCCGAGAGGAAGGTGAAGTGGTGCAATTGCTCTGACTCTTATTCCCTGGCATTCATACAGAAGGAAAGTGATGCTATAGCTTCTAGCACCAGACTTGCGAAGCACAAAGCACTGATGCAGCAGAGTGCCACAGAACAGGGGTTGGGGTTTTGTTTTGTTTTGTTTTTTGAGTAGGTAGTTTGTTAAAGTTTTATGACAAAAATCTATAGCAATTTTGGAAATCTATAAGTAAAAACCATTAAGTCCTTCCTTTTTAATATAATTTTAAAGCTGTATGAATTTCTGAAGCCTGGACGATGTGTTTTAACATGCAACACAGAGCTGGTATCTCTAGCATTCATTTGAATGGGGAACTTTCTTCCCATTAAACACATTTTTCAGGACTTCTAGTCCTTGCTCCTGAGCCAAAAGTTTAAAAGCTATGTGCTTCAATAAACTATACACCTGAAATTGTATGCATGTGTATTGCAAGTTCAGCAGCACAATTTGCATCCTGCTTGACTGAAACGGAAAGGTCAGGATTAGAACCCTGATAAATTGGCTTTCTCTGTCCACAATAAATTCCCCTATCACATAGCCAATGGGTAATCTCCTGACGAAGGACTGATTTATCCAGCCCCAGTGTTTGCCACTGAAAGCCCCCATGTGGTGGTCTGTATGACAGAGAGGAAAAACTTTGGCACACAAAATTGTGGGAGTCAGTTCACCGGGGGTGGGGGTGGGGATCGATTCAAAGACATCTCTATTTTTTGCCACCACCTATGACAGCAATAGTGCTCTCCTTGGTGGTTACTGGCCACCAGATGGTAATGCCTCCATCCCCCAAATCCTTCAAAATAAATAAATACCGGTAACCTCCTTGGAAGTATACCCAGTTTTGTGAGCACTTTTCTGTTACGCCCTCAGTTGCTAACTTTCAGCTCAGACATAACACAAATGTTACTCCCGTGTTATGTCTGAGCTCCTATGAGGAATGGGGTTTTAGGAGTGATTATAATTTAGATTACATGCCTGCACACCATGTACACAGCTTAGGCCATGAAGCATCAGGTAGGAGTTCAAGCCTCATCTAGCCCTTGTCCATATTGCTTTAAGAAATCCCATTTTTCTACCGGATGAGCAGACTGTGGCTGTGTAGACATTGCCATTTACTCTGGCTCCAGTGTGCTTCCAATACTGGTGTTAGAAGCCAGGTACACATGATTTTAGCCACAATCCGCATCTATTCTTTAGTTCTTGAGAAAGTCTCTGAGGTGTTTTCTCTGAAACAGCTGCCATCCAGTTTGGAAATTCTCTACACAGTTAAGCGGCCAGGTTGCTCACCGGAGCAAGATGGTTTGAGCATATTACACCGATCCTGATCCAACTGCATTGGCTATCGATTAGTTTCTGGGCTCAATTCAAAGTGCTGGTTTCGAACTATAAAGTCTTAAATGGACCAGGACTGCAATACCTCAAGGACCACCTCTCCCCATATGAACCTACTCCTGAGATCATCTTCTGAGGTCCTCCTTCGTGTGCCTCCGCCTCGAGGTCCGGAGGGTGGCAACCTGAGAACGGGCCTTCTCTGCAGCGGCTTCCCGTCTGTGGAGTGCTCTCCCCAGGGAAGTTCGCCTGACGTGTTCATTATACACCTTCAGGCGCCAGGCAAAAATGTTCCTTTTTCACCAGGCCTTTGGTTGACCTGATCAACATCCTATACCCTTTTTAAAATGTGGCGCTTTTGTGGGGGGGTATTATTAGTTTATTGTTTTGATTTTGATTTTATACATTGTGATCTTTTTTGTGAACTGCCCTGAGACCTCCCACCAGATGTCAAAGAGAAAAACAACTACCAGACCTTTAGAAGACATCTGAAGGCAGCCCTGTTTAGGGAGGCTTTTAATGTTTAATAGATTATTGCATTTTAATGTTCTGTTGGAAGCTGCCCAGAGTGGCTGGGGAAACCCAGCCAGATGGGTGGGGTATAAATAATAAATAATAATTGTTGTTGTTGTTGTTGGATGGTATATAAATTCAATAAAAAAATAAAGCTGAGGTGTGTATATTTGAGACCAACTGTTTCATAGGCACAGGTGACAGTGTCCAGCTTCATAAATAGGAAGTTGGGGGGGGGGGGAGGTCTGGGCACTGGGAAACCAAACCGGTAACTACTCAGTATGGAGACAGATCTTCCTTCATGAATGTTATAATACCTTTATTCCTCTCTACCACAGTTTGTTCTCTGCAGGTTCCAGTCTGTTTCCTACAACGTTTACTTCACTAAGTTTGAAGCTGAAAAGGACCCAACTCGAGTGAGAAATAACTGTTTATCTGCATGTTTCCTGGATCTATCTTTGGGCTATATAGAACCCAATTCTTTCTTACAGGAGGTGATAAGCAAACTTTGCTGGCAACACAAGAGTAGTGTGTTGCAAAGCTGCTCTTTACGTTAAGTATTAAGAGGTCAGAATATTTAAGATAAAGACTAATGTACCCGGGTCAAATTCAGCTCATGCCGGGGTGGGGGTGGGGAGTATAATGTTATGCCAGCTGTACTGACACCATGATCTACAGGAATATACTATGAAAGATATCCAGATTGACGTACATGATTACAAGAAGGCAACCTAACAAGCAAAAATGCCGGGCAAAGGCTTTTCTCCCCGAATATTCTCCCTGAACATATGAACCTGCGAATCGGGTGGGGCACGTGCACAAAACTCACCTCCAATGTCCCTGGGCACTCAGACTACTTTTGAGATCATTGTACTGTTAGTGTGGAAGCCGGAATGGTTTTCCTTAAGTTTCTTTGGTTGAACACACATAGAAACTGTCTTTGCGATCCTGATGACCCAGGTGTCCTGTTTGTGGGGAGGTTTCTCAGTATATTCAGCTGAGTGGCCTTAGAAGCCATTAGTGCAAATATCTGATGCTTGAGTGTGCACCCCTGACGGGTTGTTGTTTAGTCGTTTAGTCGTGTCCGGCTTTGTGACCCCATGGACCAGAGCACGCCAGGCACTCCTGTCTTCCACTGCCTCCCACAGTTTGGTCAGACTCATGCCAGTAGCTTCGAGAACACTGTCCAACCATCTCATCCTCTGTCGTCCCCTTCTCCTTGTGCCCTCCATCTTTCCCAACATCAGGGTCTTTTCCAGGGAGTCTTCTCTTCTCATGAGGTGGCCAAAGTATTGGAGCCTCAGCTTCAGGATCTGTCCTTCCAGTGAGCACTCAGGGCTGATTTCCTTCAGAATGGATAGGTTTGATCTTCTTGCAGTCCATGGGACTCTCAAGAGTCTCCTCCAGCACCATAATTCAAAAGCATCAATTCTTTGGTGATCAGCCTTCTTTATGGTCCAGCTCTCACTTCCATACATCACTACTGGGAAAACCATAGCTTTAACTATATGGACCTTTGTCGGCAAGGTGATGTCTCTGCTTTTTAAGATGCTGTCTAGGTTTGTCATTGCTTTTCTCCCAAGAAGCAGGCATCTTTTAATTTTGTGACTGCTGTCACCATCTGCAGTGATCATGGAACCCCTGACCCATCCACAGCTTAACTCTTGGTGTGTTCAGGCCATGCTGTGCCACCTGTCGGCCCACCTGTGCAGCAGGGAGCCTGGCTGGCTGATGCAGCCCTTGGTGGGTGCCTCCCCCCAATGCTGGCCAGGCAGCCATTCAGGAAGGGGGCCTGGGGTGTGGTGGCAGGCATGGGGGCACCTGGCTCTTGCTCCCCCCAGTCCTCCCCATACTATGCCCCTGGTTTTAAGAAAAGATGGGAGGAGCTGCTTCCCTCACGGCTTATGATAAGTCCTCATCACCCTTCCACATATAATGAGATATTTTGTTCCTCTGGGGAAATCACCCATGTGGGCCCTGCAGCACCACAGTGTCCAAAACCAGGAGGAATTTCTCCAGCTGGAACTAAGAAGGTGGGCTGCAAAATGCCAGAAAGCGCCATCCTTAGCTGAAGTCCTGGTCACAAAACAGTTCTGTATTCAGCAAAACGGCACTGGGCATGAATCTCCTTCCCCAATGTGTTTATTGAATGCTGAATTACTCTGTGAACAGGACAGACCAAAGTGCAGTGGGGAGACTGACTTGCCGCCTCATGCTAAAGATGAGGTGTTACAACTGCAAAATATTAATGGAATAAAATAGTAATATTTAAGGACTTATTCATTCTGCCTTTGAAATGCTTCCATAGTGGCATATTCTGCAGTGACATTTGTGTCTACTTTTTTACAGGCTTGCTGCATACTCTGATGTTTCAGGTTTTCAACCTGATCCTAACCACACTTACTTTGTGTATACGTTCCATGGAAGTCAATGGCAGCTCCCTCCAAATGGATGTGTTTATGACTGGGCTGTTTATCTTTCTGTGGTGGAATAGAAGCCTAGTCTTTTTTTTTTTTTTGAAAGAAACACAAAAACCGTAGCCAAAGTAATTGTGGGCTGTAATATAATTAGACGGCAAACTGGCTTTTCCACAAACACTAACATAGCATCTGGGCAAGCAACAAAGCTGAATCAAAAATCTTATTCACCAAGTCGTGGGGAAATTCTCCAATCCCAAAGAGTCATAATTGGAAGCAAATCTCACAGAAATCAAGTGAAGCTTATTTGGCCCCAAACCAATTGGCCAAACACAAGCTTTGGGGATTGTTATTATTTTTAATACATTGACCGAGTAATTATTTCTTCTTCTTTTAGTTTATATTCTCTTTGCAATATAGAAAAGGGCTGCGTGGGGGCCTTAACATTCCACTCTTCTCTCACCTATGCTGCTTAACACCTCCAACCCAGGACATATCAAAACTAAGAGGTATACACTGGAACTGTTTCATATTGTTGGCTACTAACTGTTGCATAAGGAGGACTGTGTGTGTGTGTGTGAGAGAGAGAGAGAGAGAGAGAGAGAGAGAGACGGATACCAAGCAACATTTTTTAAAAAGGAAGGAAAAGTTCACAATTAAGTCAAAGGAGGCTTCAGAGAGTGGAACATTCCCTGTCTCAGGATCAGAACAGCGCAGTGTAGTGATCTGAGTGTCGGTTTTATGCTGGTGAGATTTTGCAGTGCACCTTGAAAGCCACTGGGAGTGTAGCTAGAGGAAGGAAGAGCATCTATAAAAGGAAGTTGGAGGTAGTGACAGGGAATGGCTTAGGCCTAGCCAAGCTGTGGAGTCTCATATTTAAGACAGAGCATTTTCTCTCATTCCTGACTCTGTGGTTGGTTACATCCGGGAAGTCCACAGAATCTTAGAGTCACCTCTGTCTCAGCCTGACCTACATCACAGAGTTGTTGTGACGACAGAAGCGGGGAGCCAGCCTGAGCTCTTGAGAGCATGTTCTCCAACATCCTGCTGATGAATTGTTGGTGCGTGCTGGCAGCAATGTCTTCAGGCTCTTCCATGGCTCTGCACTCTGAGCTGCATGGCTAGCCTGGAAAGTCCCTCATATGTGCACATGGGCAGCCTGACTTGAAAACTCTTTGCAACTGTGGGGAGGAAAGCGAGAGAGAGAAGGGGTACGGTGCTGTAGGCAGAAGAAGAGCCAAGAGTCAGCTCTCCCATTCTCACAGCAAGCGTTCCTGGGAAGAAGCAGATGCCAGCAGGGTTGGAAAAAAATGGAAGAACAACTTTCATCATTGAGGCACTCCTACGGGCATTACTTGTAATGAAGTGAAATCTGCTCTCAGTTGACTGAAACTCAGGGCACTTGAACACTTTGTTCTATAGAGTCACAGGGCAGCAATCTCTGAGGTTTCCTGCAGCTACAAGCAGACACAACATCACAGTATAATTTCGCCGATCCCATACCAGAGCTCCTTTGGAATGGATATAGATGCAGGCCTTCCCCCATATGCTTACAATCAACTTACTCGCAACCGCGTATACATATGGTGCCAGGAAATAATGAATTAATTAAATTCATACCCGGAAATGGAGGGAGAGAGCTGGGGCAGATCTACACTCATGGTTTTTAACACTAAAAAAGAGTTAAGGAATGGTTCTGATAACCATAACCATATGACATTCTTTTTTAACATTAATAATGCATTATTAAAATGTGACACCAGAGGGAGCTGCAGAGCAACCCCCTTCCAGAAACCCAGTAGACCTTGTAGAAAGGAAGCGAAAGTGAAACCAAATGTTGGCATTTTAGAACAATATTTTTTAATATTGTTAAAAGGTGAGTGTAGATCCAGCCCTGGAGAGTCCTCATGGCTTACAAAGAGACTCTCCCTGGAGCCTGAAGATGGCTTCAGTGAGGGCAGAGAAGAGACAGGAGGTGCAGTCGGACTTTGGTTATGCTGCTCGGCCTCCCCGCCTAACAGCTGATGTATGCAGCAGTGCAGCAGCCGCAGCCGCTTTTCCACGCATTCTCCAGACGCCTGCCTACCCCAGGTCTTCAATTCCAGTTGTGGATATCTTTGATTTTTTTGAGAGTAGTATTTCCAAGAGAGACCAGCAGAGAGGGCATTTAAAAAACATTCAGAGAATTTTTGTTTATGTGTGTGGGTCATCGGAATGTAACCCTCATGTAAGTGGGGAGTCACCAGTATAAGATAATGAATTGTGGAAATGGTGAATTGAATTTTCTTTTTGGAATGAGTAGCCTCTAGAATTCAACAGTAACATAGAATTAATTGTCTTTCATTAAATTTATGATTATGTCAAATTATGGTCTCAGCCCGTTGTGAGTGAAGCACTAATCATTTACAGCCCCCAAAAACTAAATTTCACTGATATAGATAGAGATATATTGTCTTTTATTTTTCCAAGGAGTAGAGAGCAGCATTTTAGCCTCACAACAATCCTGTGATATAGGTTAGGTGTGATCAGAGGAGAATTCCCTCTCCATTTTACGAATACCATTTGACATGGGCCTGACACATTGATTGATTGATTGATTGATTGATTGATTGATTGATTGAATATATATACCACCATATACCCACAGGTCTCAGGGGGGTTCACAGAATAAAATCAAAATATAAAACCACAAAATACATAAGCAAAATAAAAGCAACAACAACCCAATAACCCCCTTAAAAAAACCCATTTAAAAAGTGCATAGGATGTCAAGCAAATCAACCAAAGACCTGGTTAAAAAGGAATGTTTTTGCAGAGCCCAGTATGCACAAGACCCAGTTTGAAGTTTGCACAATCTCCTCTCTTCCTTTTTTCGGGGCAGAGGGAGCAGGAGTACAAATCTCATGCGGCTATGCCCATTGGCTTCTGCCAGCTCCAGAAAAGTGAGGCAAGCACTAATTTCCCAATGACTGACCATTATACCACAGTTGCTTGTAACGGTATAATGTTGCTCCAAGATACAGTAATAAAAAGAGCATTGCATCTGAAAGTATTTTATATTAATGCACTCTATATAGGCTGCTGAACAGTTGAAGAAAAGTTATTGGAAGAAGTATGAGATAACTCGCAGCTTCAGAAAGAAAAGTACTTATGCTAAAAGGAAAAGGTTGCCTCTAATACACTCTTTCTATTTCCATTTACAGTAACAAGGTGAGGCAAAGTAACCTTTAAATGGACTCTCCCTGCCAAAAGAAAACAAAAGTTTGTACAGTAGATAATCTGTTTTGTACCTTCATTTGCCTCCTCTGCAAAGATTCCTCTGCATTCAGAGCTCATACTGTACACCTGTTTGTTTGGGTAGTGCAAGTATGTATTTAGTGGGGTGAGTCCTGTCAGCTTCCAAGAATGCGTTAAAAGCCGGAGCCTTCTTGGAAGCACATTCCAAAGCGCCACCTTAGCCCTTCAGAGGATTTCTCCTGGGCCCCCTGCGTATTGTTGCAAAATGTTTGTGTCATCGTCTCTCCATCACTTACAGGGCCGGGTGTCCAATTCATAGTGCGCACCTGAACAAGCATAAGAAGAAGGATAAGTCTTGAACGTGCTTTGATGAGAATTGTTTTTGTAAGACCCCACAAGCTATTCATACCGCAATGAAACAGCTTCTGCTGAACCCTCAAAGGAACACCAGACCTTTGCTAAAGAATGAATGTTGCTGATCTTTTGTAGTGACAGGGCAAAGTCCTCCAAGAAGGCTTGGAACGAGGCTCAGAAAATCAAAGTGTTTTCATCTAAACTCAGAAAACGTGGCTGTTTATTCTGAGGCTAATTCCGACATCACCACACTCCCAGTCAGGAGCCCAACAGGGTCCCATGCCACCCAGTCACCTCCCTCCACCCACCTATGTATCTGCCCATCTACTGGCTAGTCCAACGCCCTGCAATGCAGGAGCCTCAACTCAAGGATCAATGACAGATGGCCATCCAACTCCAAGGAAGAAGAGTCCACAGCCTCCCAAGGGAGTCCGTTCCACTGTCGAACAGCTCTTACTGTCAGAAAGTTCTTCCGGATGTTTACTTGGAATCTCCTTTCTTGTATCTTGAATCCATTGGTTTGAGTCCTACCCTCCAGAGCAGGAGAAAACAAGCTTTCTCCATCTTCCATGTGCCAGTGCCCTTTAGATATTTGAAGACAGCTATCATATTTTCTCTCAGTCTCCTCCATAGGCACCAACTCTAAGGGGCACAGGTCCCTTTGCCCACCCAATTAACTATTGGGGGGGTGTCCCACCCAATGTTGAGGACAATCAGGCACAGATTTAGGGGTATGCAAGCAGTGTGCAGGCACTGGGCACTGAGCCGAGGGGGGCACTGGCACCAGGTTTTGGAAAGGAGAGGACTCTGACAGGGTCCTAGAGGCCTCCTGCCTCCTTCACAAAGGGTGTGTGTGTGCATGAAAGAGAGCAAGCGAGCAAAGGGGGTTTTTCTTGGTGAAGTGGAGGGAGTGTATGTGCGCACTGTGTTCCATTGCTGAGTCAGGGGAGAGAGGTGGCTGGTGGAAACGGAGCCCAAACCTGTCAGCTTCCTCCACCGCACGCCTGCTGCCCCATTGCTTGCCTTGTATGTCAGGGACTGGGCAAAGGAAGAATGGACCACCTCCCCAGCCTGACCCTTCCAGGGAGGAGGAAGATGAACACAGTATAGATTTACAACAGGGGTTTGAGGGAGGTTGCAGCTCAGAGGCAGATGAGGGGGAAAGCTGGGAAATCATGGGAGACCCGGAACAACACCCTGCTGACACAGTGTCTTTAGAAAGCTTCCAGACACCTCCTCTCCCAGAACCCAGCAAGCCTTAAAAGTAGGAGAGCAAAGAGCTCAAAGACAGAGGGCATGTAGCAGTACCCGTAGAAGTGACGAATGAGGAAGTGGGAGAGATGGGGGCGGATAGTCACTCGGGACAATGCCATTATCCAAGAGGCTGGGATCTATAGCCTCTCTCTGTAAAGACTGAAATAAAAAAGGATGGTAAGAAACTTTTCCTTGTCTTTATACTTTCCTGGACAACCAGCTGGGAGCCGCTGGGAGCATCCTGATAGTACAGCAGGTAGCGAGCAGCAAATGAGCTGCAGAGTCATGTGTTGGGGTGGTTAGGTGGGCCCATGAATATTGGAAAGGGCTTGAAAATAGCCTTTATGTTCTTTCCCCCCTTTTCCCTCCACCTCTCAAAGAACAATTAAAAGTGGTGGAGAGATCGGGCCTTCCGCTCCCGTCCTTTGTGGAAACAGGAGCCTTTGCCATGACTGAACAATTTAAAGGACAAGTTCACAAGACGAACACTGCAGTGTTGCTTGCATATATGTGTGTTGTGTGTTTGTGTGTCTTTGGATCTAGAGGACAACAGCCACACCAACCCCACCGTGTCCTGCGTGCGAGCAGAGGGTGTCTCTCTCCCTCTCCCTCGCAGGTGGATAGGGTGAAAGGAGCTGAAGAAGAAGAAGAAGAAGAAGAAGAAGAAGAAGAAGAAGAAGAAGAAGAAGAAGAAGAAGAGAGGAGGAGGAGGAGGAGGAGGGAGTTTGGATTTGATATCCCGCTTTATCACTACCCGAAGGAGTCTCAAAGCGGCTAACATTCTCCTTTCCCTTCCTCCCCCACAACAAACACTCTGTGAGGTGAGTGGGGCTGAGAGACTTCAAAGAAGTTTGACTAGCCCAAGGTCACCCAGCAGCTGCATGTGGAGGAGTGGAGACACGAACCCGGTTCCCCAGATTACGAGTCTACCGCTCTTAACCACTACACCACACTGGTACTGCATATAGAAGGATGGAGGAACTGCCATTGAAGACCTATGCCCTCCCAACCTCCCCTGCCCCCTTGCTCAGCTCCTTCCCCTGGCTCCTCCCAGCCCCTATGCATCATAGCATGCATCATCACCTCTCCCCAATATTTTATTTGAGTTGGTGTGCCTGGTCTCCTCCTTTCCAGGCTAAACATCCCTCAACTGTTCTTCATAAGGCTTTGTTTCCAGATCATCTTGGTTGCCTTCCTCTGCACACAGAGAGAATCCCAAGCAACTGAACTTCATATTACTGAGCTGGGAAGAAAGTTTCACTATCGTCTGAAAAAAATTCTATACATAAAATCACATAATGCATGCCTGAAAGACTAGCTTCTTTGCTAAAACATATTTTACTTACATTATAGTAAGGATATAAGGCCCTGGGACAGAAACTACAAAGCCTATGTTTTGTAGGCAAACTAAGGCCTAGGGGCCAGATCCGGCCCAATCGCCTTCTAAATCCGGCCCATGGATGGTCCGGGAATCGGCATGTTTTTAATGAGTAGAATGTGTCCTTTTATTTAAAATGCATCTCTAGGTTATTTGTGGGACCTGCCTGGTGTTTTTACATGAGTCAGAATGTGTGCTTTTATTTAAAATGCATCTCTGGGTTATTTGTGGGGCATAGGAATTCGTCGTTGTTGTTTTTTTCCAAATATAGTCCAGCCCCCCACAAGGTCTGAGGGACAAGGACCGGCCCCCTGCTGAAAAAATTTGCTGACCCCTGTTTTTAACTGTGAAGACTTTGAAATGATTGATTTATTACATGACCTTCGGTTGTGGTGGAAATAATCCAGGACCAGCATTCAGAACTTGCTACCATTCCAACCACTATGGAGTAGTTTTGGGCTTGGTGGCAATGGGCATCTCTAACTGATCATGTTTGCAGGCGGTGAGGAATGACTACAAATGCTGACCTCTAAAAAAGCATTTGACCCCGTTTATTGGAATCAATATTATAAGCATGCACTCCTTGAAAGATTATTTCCCCTCCACCCCCGGTAAATAACGAAAAACTTACAAGAAGCTTGTTGTGGAAGGACAGGTGCTCTTCCTCTTGACAGGAGTTCAATTTGCTTCATATATACGACTCCAGTATTTGGATATTCAAACACCCACAATGCCATTCAGGTGGTGCAAATTTAGCGCTGGGCCATTTTCATTCCCTTCCCATTTCGCCGCCCCATTTGCGAGCACCTGTGTATTTTCTGCCAGCAGGCAGAGATACCATACCCTCCAACGTTTCTCCAATGGAAATAGGGATGCCTTCTTGCTGGGTCCTGAACTCACTGTCTAAGGCAGCCTTTCTCAACCTTGGGTCCCCAGATGTTCTTTGCCTACAGCTCCCATGATCCCTAGGTAGCAGGACCAGTGGTCAGGGATGATGGGAGTTGTAGTTTCAAAACATCCGGGGACCCAAGGTTGAGAAAGCTTGGTCTATGGGCTTATCTGCCACCAACCATGTAATCAGCAGAAGCAGGGAGGAGATTACTATTTATGCATTTCTGGACTTCATATAAATGAAGATTTGCTACATCTCATTTTCCGTAGCATGTTTGGTTGGGCTGTTGAGACCTTTGACAGTTTCTGTAAGGCAATTTGTGGAAATCAGTCCCCAAAATTCACATTATAGTGGTTGGCTGAAGATAATCTACTTCAGACATAGCTTTCCCCCCTCCCTCAAACTGTCGTACATCCTACTGATAATTCCAGAAATATTTCTTCTGTTGTAGTTTGCGTACAAAGACGCCAGTCCAAGCCATTTTCAGGGGATTTAAAAAAAAAAAACCCAAAAAAACCATAAATGAAACTTCATGCTGGCCTAGGCAAGTGAAGTACTTGATTAATAAAGAGTTTCACTGTTTTCAAACACATATTCCATGCAGGCTCATTTCAAGAAAACCACAAGTGGAGAATGCTTTGCTCTTTCCAGTCACAAGGGGGTTGTGTATTTCAGCCCCGCTTACACAGTTAGCTTACTTTGGAACTCAGGTAGGAAAGAAACATGACCGGCAGAAATAATGGTACATTCAGTGACCCTGTCTTTTGAGTCAATTGGCCTGCTGGGGTAATTTCTCTTCGCTCCCCCGCCCCCACTTTCCCTCATCTCTTTTGCTGCTACTGTTAATATATTATAATTTATGTGGAGAAAACAAAAGCATTTAAAGGAACCCTTTGCACCTGAGGATTTCACACACCAATTGATACGACAGTTTGAGAACAGATCCAAGACTGAGGGTGCATACTGACACCTGGAGTTTCTCTCTCTCTGTGTGTGTGTGTGTGTGTGTTTGTGGTTTATAATTAAGAAATATATTTTTTTATAAGTGGCTATTTGTAGAATGCTTTATTTTTTGCATGCAACTGGCATGCCAGACATTGCTTTGGGGTCTTCTAAGAATACAGAAGGACTGTTTGTGCAAACAAACCTTTACGGTGTGGTCCTAACCATGTTTACTTGAAGGTAAGGGTCCACTGATTTCAGTTAGACTAATGCTTGCAAGTAAAGAGGTTGATTCCTATGCCTGTACACACCGTTTTGCTGGTGCAATGGGACTTCTACTTTCTCTTTTCCCCTGCATGGCTCAAAAATCTGCTCTGGAGGGTCCCCCACTCCTCTGGAGGTGGTTTTGAGAATGTGCAGGAGACAGGAGGAGACAGGGAAGGAAGTGAAAGCTTCATCTCTCTCACACAGGTATCCGTTGCACCAACAAAGCTACAGCATAAGATACAACATCACACGCCAAGCTTATTCATGTTTATTCAGAAGAAAAGACCCACCTGCCTGTACTGCGCCAGGCAAAATCATTCCTTTTTAACCAGGCTTTTGGTTGATTTGATTGATGCCAGTGATGGCGAACCTTTTAGAGACCGAGTGCCCAAACTGCAAACCAAAACCCACTTATTTATCGCAAAGTGCCCAGAGTTGTTGAGCTTTTCACAAAAGTTGCTTTGCTTTTGGGGGGTGCGCCCCAAGGCTGCTGAGCTTTTTGGGGGGGGGGAGAACAGAAATAAATGATGAATAATACCTTCGCTGGAACTAACATGCAGCACCGACATCATCGTCTGCCAAAGCGCCAAAAAAAACAACAACCACAACAGCACAATAAGGGTTAAAAAAAAACGAATGCTGTTATGCCCAATCAGAAACAGCTACTGATGCAGCAAATTGAAAAACAGACCAATCGCTGAACACAATCTCCGGGCGACTAGCAAAAAAAAAAAAAAAGGTTCCGGGTTTCAACAGCGGACGCAAGCTGTAGCTTGGGGAAAAAACAGCAACAACAGCGCGGATGGGCCGATGGTGCATGTGCCAAGTCTGGCACATGTGCCATAGGTTCACCACCGCTGACCTATGCCCTTCTAAAATGTGGTGTTTTTGAGGGGGTTGTTGGGTTATTTTGTATTTCGTGGTTTTATATTTTGATTTTATTCTATGAACTGCCTTGAGACCTCTGAGTATAGGGCGATATATAAATACAAACAACAACAAACAAACAAACAAACAACATGTTTAATGCAGGAGCATGCCTCCTTAAAAAGTCATGGCTTCCCACTGAAATCCTGGGAACTGCAGTTTGTCAATGATGCTGAGAGTTGTTAGGAGACCTCTCCCCCCCCCCCAGCTACAAATCCCATAGTGGTCTAACAGTCCCTCTTCACAGCAAACTTCACAGCTGTTAGGGGAATAGGTGTCACCTAACAACTTTCAGCATTGTTAACAAACTACAGTTCCCAGGGGAAGCCATGATTGTTTAAACTGGTATGATCCTGCTAGTTGGACTCTATACGAATTACTTCCAAACATGATTGCAGCTTTAGTGCCATTTCCCACATTACACAGAGAGTTGTCACCAAGTGTACACTCAACAAAGAGGTGCAGCCCTTTTCGTGCAACCTGACAAAAGTATCCATATGATAAACATGCCAGGAAACACACACAGTCACATTTACACACTTGGGGGGGGGGTGGAAGGTGCATACCGAAAAGAGGGAGAGAGAAATGGCATTTAGTGTCAGAAGGGGACATTGGGGTGCAATGAGGTGAATAGCTGGACAGCAAGAAGAAAATATGTCCTAGTGGTGAGATCTATTAGGCTGTGGAAAAGCCACCCACAGGGTTTGTTTCTCTGGTTGAAGCCCTATCTCAGGGAGTGATTTAAAACTGGATTGGACAAAGCACTCAAACACATTCTGCGGTTAGAGTGAAAAGCAAAGTAAAGATCATTATTTATACTCCTTCCGTCCCACTAGCCGTCATTGGCAGGCTCCAAAGGAACAAGGCTGTGCCCTGCCCAATTGTGGGTGTTACCTACTGACTGCCTGGCATTTAAGAATCTGCTCGGGATTAGCCAACGCTCTGAAAACATTTGCTGCTCTGGCAATAACTGCAGTATGCATTTGAAATGGCATTTTCGGCATCTAATAGTTTATCAACATCTCCTGGCAGGATTAACACCAGTGTAGGGTCCAATCCTACCATGTTTCTTATGAGAGATTTAGGCAGATAATCTGGTTAGATCTTCAGCAGGTTCGTGGCACTGGGAACTTCATAATCACCAAAGTCACTCTCGTCTCTTCCTCCCACCCCCCACAACAATTTAAATATATAGCTCACAGAGCACAGTTAAGTATTAAATATAAAGCTCTCAGGGCAAAATGTGGCCAAGCAACTTCCTTGCAGAAATGCAACAGGGTTCTCTCTTCTGCGTTGCCATTCACCCAGTCTGATTGGTGGGACTTCATCTTGGTAGGTAACCAGTTTCAGAGTTTGCAAATCCAGTATATTATAGAATCAAGGTGCTTCCAAATGGGGAAAGCCAATCGCTGAAATATCACAAATGAGGCTTTTTGACTTATCAGATTTCCCCCCAAAAAAGGTAAATATACAGTAAATTAAATGGGGGGAGGGTAATATAGGCTGGCATTTTGATGACAACAACTTTGTTTTGATGCTGCTGCAAAGAACTTGTAGGCACAAGAAGTACCCATTCCACAATAAGCACATATCTCGTAGCAACTCCAGTCTAAAAAATAAAATAAAAAACAAATGGGAATCCTAGTATTTGCTTCATAATGAGACAAGATAACAAACCCATCAAAATTCTTCACTGAAGCTGTGCTTGGATAACGTTTGTGTGAAAAACTGAAGTCAAACATAACTATGCATGAGCTCTAATTAGTGCGTGAAGGGGTTAAGACCAGAGAGGTCTGTTCCTTGACTCTGGTGGGTCACCCCTCTCTCCTCCATGAGGGAGGAAGTGGAGCTTCTTCTATTTCCTTTCCTCTCCATGTAATCCGCCAGGATGAACTTGGATCAAGTTCAGACCACGTGTTTAAAACTATATGCTGTATTCTGCACCCAAAAAGTAATCTACCTGTGTTCTTCTTGCTGCTGGATGGAATAACGAATGTGGTCTGTTCATTGCAAGAAGGGGAGGGGGGAGAAAGAGCTTTAAAGATGGGTAATTGGTTTAAGAGTTTAACAACCTATATTCCACACCTTCCTTCTGCTCAGTTCTGAGAATGTTTTTAACTCTGCTGGGGGCTCTCTCCCACTGGAGAGTTTGCAAAGCCCCATGTTTTGAATCTAGGTGCCCACCCAATTATTCTGTTAATTACCCACACGTGGGTCAGATATATTTCCCACCACCTACAGTTTGAACTATCCCTATTAGGCTCTGCCCCAGTTCTTCAACTTGCCCTCTTAACTCCAACCCTGACCCATAATACTGGGTCCACCCGGTCTCCAGCTTATCCCTTCAGGAGTAGGGGCAGTATATTTAATTCAATGGTAGCAAACCTATTGTTTATTAGGCGGACCCTTGCTAACCCTGAAAATTGCTGCATCATCCTACCATCAAATGATTATCATACAAATTCCTATTTGCGTGTTCAGACCCAGAGACCTCCCCCCTAAATAAATTCACACTTGACTCAAATTTTAGTTAGGTTTTTGGCAGAATTTAGGCCACAACTTGATTGATTACAGAAAAGTCAGTGGTTCCATAGGCTCTGAGACGACTAGCTCCCTGCACCATTTCAGGTAGTGCTGACCCAGGGCACCAGCATAGGTCAGCCAAGGGTGAACACCTGGATAAGCGGAAAGCCGGGAACAGACTATGTCCGCCACCCAAATATCCCACTGGACTCAGGCACAGGCACAACCCCCTCTCAGGGGTTGACCAAACCATTTGAGTCCCTGGATTCCTTTAACGGAATACCCTTCACATAGGGATGGCGAGAGCATTCTCCCATCCCTATCACCTGAACCAGAGCCTATCCACAACCTTACAAGTTGTGACGATTTGCTACGCGGCAGGCGAAACCCAAATGGCAACAGCCAATCAGCCAAGTGGGGAAAATTCCTGCCGTGCCCCTGTCCCAACGACAGACAACACACAACGGCATAGCAAGGTCAAGCGCAAAAGCCCTAAAAGTAGGGAGAGGTGGGCAGGTGTTCCGATACACGAGCTGAAAAAGGAAGCTCTGGGACATGTGCATGGGTCTATATAGGTCCCTCGATACATTTAGACTGCGCCCCATTGGCCAGATTGCACCCAGCATCGAGGGACCTACCAATAGGGTGTTGTGGCTGTCAATCACTCCCACCCACAACACAGGGGATTGGTCTCCAGGTCTCACCGCAACATGTGCCCTCTTTGAGGGAGGACCCAATTAACAATTATTGCACTAAATCACCCTCTCCCTCCCACCTGCAGCTTGCAGTTGGGGTGGATTTGCCGTAGTTAGTGCCCAGAAGCAGAACGAGACTAGCAAGGAGCGCGTGGTGCTTGACAGTGACATTAGCAGCATCCAACACACCAAAATAGTGCTGACCAAAATAGCCCCCAACCTAGTAGGGGGGGCATAGGTGCTTTTCCAGGAAGTCAACCTTAATGGCTTTGTTTTTAAATTGGAGATTTCCTACCAAAGGACACACTGATTCCATGGAACACAGGTAAAAAGCATAGACCTAGAGAATAGGAAAAGTGAAAGTCACAACTATAATCCCAAGCAGAATTTATTTAAGATTTCAGAACTAATGGGATATTAGACATGGTTTTGCAGAGATGTTCCTTCACACACGTGCAGTTTTTTTTTTTTGCACACACACACACACAAAAAACAGAATTTGCTTCTTAGCTTGTAAATCTCATGACTAACATTCTAGGCTTCTCCTGTTCAGATTGGCCCCCTTGGGTATGAAAAGGGTGGGTTTCACAGATTCCTTAAAGTGCACACTTTTACACAAGAAAATGTGAGTTTACATTTCCTGGGAAATGGTATCCAAATGACTCAAAACCAGGACAAAATTATATATAGCTTTTACAGCACAGGCTCATGGAGCCTTATATAAAAACAAATCCTTTTTATAGGATTGGCAACAAAAATACAGAATAATATTTTGGTTGTTTTCCTTTTTTCTTATTTATCTACCCCCCTCCCCCGCCCCAGATTAGGAAATATCCTGCTTTGGGAATCCAAAAAGCTAGTGACTCACATTTTTAGTGTTTTCAGAAAAATAAAAATGAAATTAAAAGGTCTATATTTTCAAAGGCATAGAGAAACATAATCTTTATAGAAGATCATAAACAAGTACTCTGTTAATTACTGGTGAACTTTGTCTAAAGGAAAACTAACATTTCTAAAGTGCTGCTTGTGGATCTTGTGCAGGTTTTTATACAAAGTGTTGTGGTGACTAATGAAAAACAAATGATTTTTCCGAGAAGTTTTGCTACTGAATCATGTGGAGGCAATATTGGTGTCTCGCATCTGCAGCTGTCGTTGTTCTGCAACTGACTCTCAAGGCCAAGGGAGATGTTACACTAAACACATGTCATTCGCTGCAAACAGAAGCTCTGCCAGTTCACCTCATTTTTTGATGCCGCCGTGTTCAGAATGCAACCGGACATTCTTTGTGACTCAACAGCCCGATACTTTGCTTCATGGAGCTGCCACAATATTTCATCAGCCACAGGAGGATGCAAACTATGGAGCTCCTGCAAGACAGAATCAGTCTCAAAAGTGGTGCTGGGAGAGAAGTTCCATCCCTTGGCCACTGGCCTGTAGGGCCCGTCATGGCTTCATTTTCTCCCCCTATGATTTTTAACATCTACATGGAACCCCGGGGGAAGTCATCCTTTGGCACCAAGTGGAGAAGCTAAAGTGCCAGTGAATGTTCCTTTTGCCAGCTATTAAATTTCAGAAAATTTCAACAAATTAACTTTCAACTTTAATACATATTTTCCTTAACGGTTTGACCACCTGCCCTTTTCTGCTGCATTGTGTAGCAAGCTTATATCTAATAATTATTTCCTCTATTACAGTTATTGTCATTTCCCTTCTGTTGCTCAAATTTTGAATCCTGCTCACCACTTCATTTGGCTATAATACTTCCTCACATAGTCCAAAAGGGGTCTCCACTCTTCAATAAAAAGTCTGTTGTTTATCTCTTACAGTACTCTTGCCGTCAATTTGGCCATTTCTGGCTTCTTTCCGATTTGAGCTGTTACACCAGTTGTGGGAGATGATGGACCTTGATTCAGTTTACTATGCTTTACTCACATTGAGGCTGGACTGCAATGTACCCTAGGTAGGGCTGCCTTTAAAGATATGTTTGAAGCTTCAACGCAGGTAAACTCTGGCTGCTCAGGTATGGGGGGGGGGAGAGATAAGAAAATGCGACACCTATGTAGTTCCAGTGCCGGATTTACGTTTAAGCTAAGCAAGCTGTAGTTTAGGGCCCCACTCTCTTGGGGGCTCCCCAAAAATTAAAGCAGAAAAAAACTGGATGTACATTTCCAAAATATAAGATAAAAACCAAATAAAATAAAACCTACATACAGCAACAGTGTTTTGTGTTGTGTAGGCTCCTATGATGTAAGTAATGGGCCCCCGCCTGCTAGCCTGCTCCCTAAAATATCACTGCTTTGCTCATTTCTATATATAGGGTGCCTACATTCTGCATGGACTGGTTGCATGGCAACATGTGCAAATGGCTTTAGATACCTATTAGGTCCATAAATTACCATATAGCATATATTCAACACAAAAAACAGTGACAATTTGTTGTTGACAAAGGACAGCTGGACATATAAAGGGCCCTGTTGTGTATTGATTCAAGGGTTATCATATCTGTATTACTATTGTCTGTATTCACATTAGGGGAAAGTAACTGCCTTCCTGTTCCAGAAGGAACAGCTACTATTGGTTCATTCAAGTTGCTGCATTTGGATCCTCAGTCTTATTGGTTCCCACCAAAAGGCAGCTTTGTGATTGCTTGAGATTGTTCCCTCCAAAATGTATCCTTTCTAGCCAGTCTTCTGTCCCTATAAATGTATCTCCCTCTCCTCATTTCCCCAGTCTTGTTTGCCTGAATAGTGTTACATGAAGAAGCTGTCTCCTGCCTGCTCTGTCAGAGCTGAAATTACTTGCTGAATCACGATCCCCACGTTATAACAGGCCCCATTACCTTCAGTAGCTTAGGGCCTCGTCAAACCTAAATCCGGCCCTGGTAGTACCACTTGCGTATACTTGGGACCAGTTTAAAGTGATGGTTTTGACCTTTAAAGCCCTAAACTGTTTGGGGCAGAGTTAGCTTCACCTTCACCTATAGCAGATGGCTCACCAGTGAGTTTTACTTCTGAGGTCTTTCTTCTTTGTCCCTGTCTGAGAGCTAGCAGCCACCAGCGAGAATAATTTTTGTTTGCCAGTGCCACACTTACAGTATTTACTGGCAGCTCGCTATATTTGAGTCTGAATTGTTGCTTCGGTTTTCAAAGCTATGTGATTTGATATCTTAGTATTATGTTAATTTTGACCCCTTTAAAAGTTTTTAATAGGTTTTGTATTGTTTCTGTTCGCGTTGGGACGTTTTCTCTGGAAAAGCGGTTCATAAATTTATTAAATAATAAATAAAAATCTACGCATTTGTCCCATACATTGTTGCATGGGACAACATTCTTCTGAGAAAGTTTCTTTTTAAGAGGCGGAATATAAATTTATTAAATAAATAGATAAATTATGAGGCACACAGATAGTGCTTTATGGAAAAATCAAGGAGATGAAGCTTGTAGCACATGTAATTTGTAGAGTAAAGAAAATAAAAATTAAGTTGCTATTCAAATCAAGCCTCCTTCCAATTACTGCTTTCCTGTCTGTCAGGTACAATTATTCTCACCTTTGACATGACCAGAGCTTCTAAGAGCAATATTAGTTTTTCCCTGTCTGCAGTCTATGAAGTGCTGCAAAGCCACTTTGAAATGAGTACAAAATAAATGAATGCATGCAGGAAGAGAAAACTTACTCAGCTTGAAATTATCTTCTTATGTTGTCATTTTGAGGCAACTCAAAGTTCAGGAGCACTTGACAAGTGGCAAAATGTGTTAGACACACCATGCATGTTGCTTCCTTTGCGAAGAGTGAAAAATTATCTGGAATACAAGGAAACTGCTCAGCTGGTTTTCTCACCATATGAGAAAGCAAAACCTGGGTAAAATTATACTGGTTGTGAAGTAAAGTTACCTTTTATCATATGTGGTGGGAATGTAAGCAGGTGAAAGGCTTTTGGGATATGATATATAATGAAATTAAGAAAATGTTGAAATATACATTTGTTAAAAAACCAGAAGCTTTTCTATTGGGAATTACAGGTACAGACATTAAAAAGCAAGACGTTAAATTTTCCAATATGCTGTAACCGCAGCGAGAATCTTAATTGCACAAAAACGGAAACAGGAAGAAACACCGACAAAGGAAGAATGGACAGTGAAATTAATGGAGTATGCGGAACTGGATAAGATGATGGGAAGAATCCGAGAACAGTGGGACCAGAAGTTCATCAAAGATTGGACTAAATTTGCAGATTATTTGAAGGACAATTGCACTGAATTGAATACGTTGGTAGGATTGCGAGAAGCTTTGTAGATTAAAGAAGGAAGGTCATTGTAATATGAAATTTTAGTGATAAGTTTAAGCGTGATAATTTTAAGCAGTGATTAATTTGTGAAGTATAGATATTAGTGATGAATGTTAGGATATCATAAGGAGGGTTTGAAGGAAGTCATGGCCTTAAAAAGCCAAAATGATAAAGAGTTGAAAAGATAACGTGGTGGATTTTATTATTGTATTGTTATAAAACCAATAAAAATGATATGGCAAATGGGAACAATTTATGAATTCTTTTGCACAATCCCTATTGAAGTGAATTTGTCCTGTGTCTAGATTTCAGTTGTGTACTTAAACATCATATAATAATAATAATAATATTTTTTTATTTATACCCCACCCTTCCCAGTTTAAAAACCGGGCTCAGGGTGGCTAACAGCAAATATAAAACATTGATTAAAATGCGACTTAAAAACAGCATAAAACAGCATAAAATACAACATAAAATGCAGCATCAATATCAATAAAATTCAAAAATTATGGGGTCATGGGGGGGATAAAAAAAATAAGGAGAATTATATCCGGTATCTATCAATACGGATCAAACATAACTTTTTAAGATTGTTAAATATATAATTTTTGGCAAAGAATTGATTCGTCAAGTGACACGAGGATTTTTGTTTAACTAGTCCTTTGGATATTGCATGTTTTATTTGCAACATACCATATTTTTCTGTGTATAAGACTAGGGTTTTTTAACCAAAAAAAAGGTTAAAAATTGGGGCTCATCTTATACACTGGTAGTGCTGAGGGGTGTGTTCTTAATCTGGAGTCCCCCAAAATAGGGGGCGTCTTATACACGGGAAAAATACAACTTGGTACACATACCTGGAGCACAATATTACATTTCAGGTGCAGATACAGGTTTGATCATCACACCTCCTTTCAAAACTGGGGAGAAAAATTAACATATATCCAAATGCAATGTCCATCTTGAAGTTTGAAAAAAGAGACTGAAAGCTGGCAAGCACTTTCAAGACTCAACTCCATATGTCAGGCTTGAGTCACATCTTAGCCATCACACCTACTGTCAAGAGAGCTGGAAAAGATGTAAGAAGATTCACTGCAATATCCGATATTTTAATACACAACAGCAAATATTATTATATTATATTATTATATTATATTACATCACAAATAATACCGTATTTAGCACAATTCAACAAAGCCTAAGTCCAATGTTTATTGAGAAAATGAAGTGCATTCTGAAATTTCTCCCACTGAAACTGATAGATGTTAAAAAAATAATTGTTGAAGTATTAACACCCAAGAAAGGTTTTCATATATTCTACATATGAAATAATCACACAATGTTGAACAAAGCCTTGGGGTTTTCTTCGTGTGAGAGAGTGAGTGTAAACGTACCGGTAATATTGAATCGTGAGGATACATAATAGGAGGGTTACATGAGAAAAATCCTGACCAGTAAGTCATGTTATCTTTCGGAAGTCAAAATGCAAAGCTCAGGCTAATTTTTACTGTAAGGGGAATAGTTTTCGTTTCTGCCAATATATTCTGCTGATAAATTCTGAATTGCTCAAAGTCAATAACCTGAAGATTTAGAGATTGGACCTTAAGTGGGAATATATAGAGAAACAAGTGCTGGCATAAATTAATAAATGAACATGATATCCGTTTCAACTGATGTCTCGATTGCACTGGCCTGTGTGAGCTTGCAAAGTTCCAGTGTGTGAGGCTCAGGATATAGAGAGGGACATTAGCAAGTCATTAAGGAAATGACTGGAGAGCAGTCTGTGACAAACAGCCAACATCAGCTCATTTGCATTGCTGAGGGTTTCAAGCAGGATGCTACCTGGAGTCAGGACTGACTTGGATCACAAGGCAATCATTTGTACATACAGACTAGAGAATTCCTCATGCTACTGTTGTTATTCGAATGATAATGCTGTATAAAGGCCACAGGAACATCTGTGATAATGGTTCTGAGAATGTAATGAAGAAGGACCAGGGTGCAGAACAGGAAAACTGCTAATGTAAATGAGAAACCAGCCGAGGCTCCTTGAGTGATTTTCAAACTGTGTGCTGAGAAGCCCTAGGGTTTCTTGGAAGCGAGTCAGGAGTTCCTCTACGTATTTTAACTTTAAAAAGTAATGTTATGTATCGTATTTGCATATGATCCTCCTTCCAAACATCTGTGTATCACTCTGATCTTCGTCCTGGCCATCTTCTAAGGCAGGGGTGGCCAACTCCCAAGAGGCTGCGATCTACTCACAGAGTTAAAAACTGGCAGTGATCTACTCCCTTTTTGGGGTTCAGGTCAAAGTTGTTGAGCTTTTTTTAGGAAGGAGGAAGACCCATTTTGGGGGGGTTCGGGTCAAAGTTGTTGAGTTTTTTCAGGGAGGAGGTAAAATGTTGAGCTTTTTTTAGGGGAGCCACAGTTGTTCAGCTTCTTTGGGGGGAGCCAATGATCTACCAGTGATCTACCGCAGACGTCCAGTGATCTACCGGTAGATCACGATCTACCTGTTGGACGTGCCTGTTCTAAGGAACTCGCGGCAACGACAATCCTCTGAGGTAGATTAGGTAAAGGGGGCGACTGAGCCAAGGTCAGCCAGAGAGTTTCATAACTGAGAGCCTAACGGTGTGTTATGTTAATGGTGTGATTCAGTTTCAAAAAAATAAATAAATTAAATACAAGATGTTGGGAGGGGTGACTGGAGATTCCCCCCATCACTAGTTGTGCGATTATTGTTGACAACCCCTGCCTCCAGCCTGCAATGGGTATTTAATTGTGTCACGCGTAGCTGTCAACTTTCCCTTTTTTTGCGGGAAATTCCCTTATTCCAGCGCCGTTCCCCATTGCAAAAACGGGAAAGTTGACAGCTATGGCCGTTTCCCAATGCAAAAAAAGGAAGGTTGACAGGCAGCTCTGGTGTGCACATGTGTGCATACATATATGACGAATACTAATCACACTATTAACATAACAGGTACATCAGCCCTGAGTGGGGATGCCAAGGGAAGTTTCCCAGTCCATAGATGTGATCATTCTACACATCTCGGGAGCTCAGAGCTAAAACTGGCCCCACAGGAAATCCTCAATTCCGGCACTGAGTACGTCAGCCAGAGCTGCAACAAGTGCGGAGTCAAGAGCATTCCAAAGTCGAGAGGCTTTATCCGTGAAATATGTAGCCAGTTGGTTACAGCAGGTCTTCGAATGCTCCAGAAGTATCTCCCCCACAGGGGGAGATGATGAGGTCTAAACCAGGGGTAGGGACGCAGGTGGCGCTGTGGGTTAAACCACAGAGCCTAGGGCTTGCCGATCAGAAGGTCGGTAGTACGAATCCCCACGATGGGGTGAGCTCCCATTTTCCAGCCCTGCTCCTGCCAACCTAGCAGTTCGAAAGCACATCAAAGTGCAAGTAGATAAATAGGTACCGCTCCGGCAGGAAGATAAACGGCGTTTCTGTGCACTGCTCTGGTTCTCCAGAAGCGCTTAGTCATGCTGGCCACATGACCCGGAAGCTGTACACCAGCTCCCTCGGCCAGTAAAGCGAGATGAGCGCCGCAACCACAGAGTCGGACACAAGTGGACCTAATGGTCAGGGGTCCCTTTACCTTTAAACCAAGGGTAGGCAACATAAGGCCCAGGGGCCAGATGCGATCCAATCGGACAGTCCGGGAATCAGCATGTTTTTACATGAGTAGAATGTGTGCTTTTATTTAAAATGCATCTCTGGGTTATTTGTGGGGCATAGGAATTTGTTCTTCTTTTTTCAAAATATAGTCTGGCCCACCACATGGTCTGAGGGACAGTGGACCGGCCCATGGCTGAAAAAGGTTGCTGCTCTAAACCATCCAGAATAACTCTACTGGCCGGCTACTGGAGGGTGCCATGGAGGCTGCAAAATGAGCTTTCTTTGCAGCCTGCAGCGCCAATGGTTGTTGTTGTTCAGTCGTTCAGTCATGTCCGACTCTTTGTGACCCCATGGACCAGAGCACGCCAGGCACCCCTATCCTCCACTGCCTCCCGAAGTTTGGCCAAACTCATGCCAGTCGGCAAAAAGCCTAGAATAAAATTTAAGATTCTGACAGATAAAAAAGAAAGGGGAGGCTTTGTACTGCCAGATCTTAAGATTTATTATGAATCGGCTTGTCTTGTATGGATAAGAGAATGGCTTAAGTTAGAAAACTCAGAATTGTTAGATCTGGAAGGCTTCTCAAATAGATTCGGGTGGCATGCATACCTATGGTATGATAAAGTTAAGATACATAAAGGTTTCTTAAACCATATAATAAGGAAATCGTTATTTGTAGTTTGGAATAAATATAAAGAATGGTTTGAGAGAAAAACACCAAGATGATTGTCACCCCAAGAAGCCTTTACAATTAAAAAAACCAACACTGAGGGAAAATGGATTACATACAGGGACATACTAATAGGTGAAAATAAAGAACTGACTATAAGACCGTATGAGGACATCAAAGATAGGCTGCAAGGATGGTTGGAATACTGCCAATTGCAGAGTGTATTTCAGAAAGATAAGAAAGAAAGAGGATTTGATCAGGATATGACACTGCTAGATAAAATAGTGATGGGGAATGATTCCAAGATTTTGTATATGATATATGAATTTCTATTGGAGTGGAATACCAAGGACGAAGAGATAAAAAGTTTCATGATCAGGTGGGCAATGGACCTAGGTCACAATATTGAATTTGAAAAGTGGTACAAATTGTGGAACATAAGATTGAAATTTACAGCATCAACACAATTAAAAGAAAACATATATAAGATGATCTATAGATGGTATATCACCCCAACCAAATTGTATAAAATGTATAAATCGGGGGATAAAAAATGCTGGAAATGTGGGTTGAAGGAGGGAAACTTCATCCACATGTGGTGGAGCTGTATTAAAGTGAAGCAATACTGGGAAGAAATATATAACGAACTAAAAAAGATTTATAGGTATACATTTAAGAAGCTGCCCGAGGCATTTTTGTTAGGCATGGTAGGAGAGGATGTGGAAAAAAAGGATGTAACACTATTTATGTACGCAACCACAGGTGCCAGAACCTTACTAGCACAAGTTTGGAAACAACAACAGGTTCCAACTATAGACGAATGGAGACAAAAAATGGTGAGCTATATGGAAATAGCAAAATTGACAGTAAGAGTTCGGCAAACAGGAAGCGAAACATTTGAAAAAGAGTGGGGAAAATTTGTGTCATATTTAAACAGGATGTGTGGAATTTGAAACAGTAATACAACCTCATTGTTTAATTTAGAATACTTTATTGGAAGTAGGAAACATATAATAGTATAAAGAGGAAAATATGATGATTATAGAGTATGAAAATAATTAAGAACATAAGATAAAAACAATAAAGAAGTTCGAAACCGCAAGAATCAATTAAAAGGAACAATAAAACAGAGGAAGAAGGGGGGAAGCCGGAGGGGAAAGAGGGGAGGGGACATGGGGGGGGCTTTAATACTGGTTGGTTTGTATTTTAAGAAGAGTGGAACTTATAAGATGTAAAATGGAATATAAATATGATTTAGGATATAAATATATGGGATCTAATGTAATTCAACTGATAATAATGTAAATATAATTGATAAGTTCTATGCTTGTATGTTAAAGTTAAAATCAATAAAAATTATGAATTAAAAAAAAAAACTCATGCCAGTCACTTCGAGAACACTGTCCAACCATCTCGTCCTCTGCCGTCCCCTTCTCCTTGTGCCCTCCATATTTCCCAACATCAGGGTCTTTTCCAGGCATGCTCAAAGCAAGACTTGTGGCCCTGGCTTCCTTCTCTTTTCCTGGCTTCCTTCGTAGCCCAAACCTCCCCAGAATACCAAGCACCATGAACAGCTGTGCAGGCCTTCCGCTTTATGGATATATGGACATATTTCTATCCTGCCTCTCTGTTGCAGAAAGTGACCTTCAAGCAGCTAACAATGAAATTATAAAACCCAACAAAAGGTCATGCTATTGGAAATGAGAGAAAATAGTAGAAAGTAAATACAAAACAGAATAACAAGGCAGCAAAGAGAGCGTTGAAGGTCACCTGTTTTCAGGTGTGTGCCAGAAGTGCAGGAGAACAAGATAATCTTTAAGGGTTTAAATGTCAGCAGAGAGAGGGTCAGTTTAAAAACAATAAATAGGCTTGTTTTCCCCCAAAATAATTGATGTGAAGTCCACATGCCGCAAAGAAAGGAAATTCCCACATGAATGTATGGACTACTGCCCAGTTCATGTTGGTCCTTAGCCCAGATGGGAGAATTCTCTTCAAGTATATTGTAAGTTATTATACATCAGAGTGTACAAATTAAAATGATCAAGGGTGGAATGTCGCTCTGTGATGAATGTTTTGTCCTTGCAAGCACTCCAGCTCGCCAGATGAAATAATCTCCACTATTCCCCCACTCCATTGTTCCAAGACTTTGCTTGATGCCCCCCCCCCAAACCAATTTTGGAGGGTGCAGGGGAAGACAGTGGCGGGGGGAGCCCCATTGCACAGGCAGAAGTCCTTGTGCAAGGCTTCCACTGATGAAGCACATCAGGTGAAGCCCGCCCCAGATCTCTACAGGGTAGCTAAGTCAGGCATTATACACTGACACCGTATGAACTATTTCTGACGTGCTCCTGACACTTGTGTCCTGTTTCCAAAAGACAAGCAGCGGCAAGAGAAAGGCTGTTGCCCGCTCTTGGAAATGCTAGTATCCACTCCATATCTGCCAGCATCACTCTATATCCCTGATCCAGGCGGCGACAGTGGCATCACAGCAGCAGATGCAACCGCCGACCTTCCGCAGCTCCAAGGCTCTGGACTCGACCTTCTTGCCCCACTTCTCTCCCGCTTCTAGTGTAATTGTGTGTGAGGTGCTCCCATGCACTGCTCAGGAATCTTCTAGTGGCAGCAGGTACCGGTAGCAGAGTTAGTGACTGGCCACTGAGGGCAGCCGTCTGAATCATAACTAGTTAGTTGCACCAGACTCTTGGACTTAGCTCACAGCCATATGTGTAGTATTGGAATAAGACCTTCACCACAGAATTCATTCTCCTTACTGTATTTCTATGATTTGCCATTAAGAGGGGGTGGGGAACAAGACCGGCCTTGGGGTACTTTGCAAATTAGGAACACACAATGTTCTGCTGTAATCTCACAGATGGTTTCTCTGTTACATTGTAAATGGATACTCCCCTGTCTCCCAATTTATAATCATGTATTCCAACCAGTTCCACAGGCCTTCCTTATCTGTTTTCTGATTTCCTTTTGTCATCGTCCTCTGGAGGCCAGTAAGCATCTCGTAACTGTTTCACAGGTTCCTTCCCTGTGCGATCAGTTGCCTTTTCCTGTAGCAGTTAGATAGCCATGTCTCTCCTCTCGCCGGGATTAATGTGCTTCCTCGCCCATATAGCTCTGTATCCCCTGGTGTCCTTTTGAACCTCTATTTTCCATAAACTGTGTCCCAGAATTTTAATGTCCGACTCTGTTTCCTGATGTAGGTAAATCAACCAATTATATCATATTTCATGTCTTGCAGTTTTATGTTTTGTTAACCTGTATTTAGGATGTCTGCCTGGGAAATGAAGTTTGCTTTCTTTCTTTCTTCTTTCTTTTCATCAATGCAACATCCCTACTCCTAAATATTGTTCTTGCTCTTTTTACACTTTAAATGTTTGGCTTTGAGAAATTATGTATTAATTAATTGTAGAAGCTTTTGGATAACAGGAGCCACAGCAGAAATAGTCAAGAAACAGCCTTTACTACCCCTAACAACACAGTTTGGAATGTGAGGAGTTTCAGTGTGGCACAGCTAAATCACACACACACACACACACACCAAAGCCTGCTAACTCAGGCTGGTCTAAGGAACACCCCCCTTTCATCCTACCCTTGATGCCTCAAGGCATTTGCCCATCTTTTCCTGATCTTTCTTTACTAGCACCTCCCTGGGATACCATCTCAGGACTATTTAATTGCTCATCTTCCAACGTTGTGTATGCAATCAAATGCCAACAGTGCCCTTCAGCTCTCTATATTGGACAAACAGGCCAAACCCTACGCCAAAGGATAAATGGACATAAATCTGATATCAGGAATCACAAGACAGAGAAACCAGTAGGAGAACACTTCAATCTCCCAGGACATTCTATACAAGATCTCAAAGTAGCTGTCTTAATACAAAGGAATTTCAGAAATAGACTGGAAAGAGAAGTTGCTGAATTGCAACTCATTACCAAACTTAAAACCATGGAGAGACCTGGTCTGAACAAAGACATTGGATTCTTATCTCATTATACATGACAAAGCTATCTTTAGCCATCTCACCCCTTGCTTTTTCCTGTAAGACCAATTGCAGTCGTTAACAGTCAACAGGTTTTCCACACCTATCAGCCAATCACCCATTCCCACCACCCTTCTGAGTAATACCCCTCCCCACTCTCTCACTATATATAAGGGTCTGGTGACTTCTGTTTCAGTGTATCTGAAGAAGTGTGCATGCACACGAAAGCTCATACCAAGAACAAACTTAGTTGGTCTCTAATGTGCTACTGGAATGAATTTTTTATTTTTTTATTTTGTTTTGTCCCTGGGATGCAGTTATTATTCTGTAATTTGGCAGAATCCATCCACTCAAGCATCTAAATCAGCCCTACAAAGTTCATCCACTTCTGCCAAAAAATGGAAACGTTATAGGTGGTTCCCTTTAAAAACAAAACCAAGCAAACAAGGTGCCCAGCAAATTCCCCTGTAATGTGCCAGGCCTTATCTACTCAGAGGGAGCTACTGTGCCTGCAAATTTTAACTACTTCTGTTACAACAAAAGAGAAGTTATAGGTGTTTTGCTTTTCCCATTATGAAGTGAGGGGTGGGAGGCGGAACGAAGCTTCGTTATTCTGAAACAGACTCAGACCTTGAGCTGAACTGGAGAGCCTTTTGAGTGGGCTCTTTTCTGAAGCAGCTAAGTGGGATCTGAATGGGATCTTGCAGCCATTGCATACCCCTCTAGTAGCCATCCAAGGCAATTCTTTCCTCATATTAATTTGTAATTTCTTACCTGTGCTGAATTATTGTGAACCGATAACACTGGTTTAAACATGTTGTTGAATTATTTGCCATTTATGACATTCACACCTCTGTTCCGTATACAAGATGGCAGAATGGCCCTCCTGAGGCAATTCATTGTCATATTGTGCAGAAAGGACTTTTTCAAATCCAGACATTTCCAGCTCACTTAAAGAGAAAGTTGTTAAGTGTTGAAATTCCAAAGAGAAAACCCAGGTACCCAGCCATTATTAAAGTGGTTGACTACATCATTCTTTCTAGTAATTGCTGTTATTTAAAAGAGCCTTGGAGCTGCCTCTCAATGTCAAACCATTTTTCCAAGATATTGACAAATGGGAGTAATATTATTTGAGGTCATAGCTCCTGTCAAAATGAGTACCACATGTCCAAGGTTAAAATAGTAATTCAGAATTTGTTCTGCATGCACCCATTTTACTTGTCATATTTTAATGCCAGGGTAAACCAGGGACTAATCCTGCAATTATAATTAGCCAAGTGCGTAAATCTACTTCAAAGGAATATGTGCTCCCAGTCTACCCATTATAAGCCAGATTTAAAATAGTATCAGTAAAGAGAACCACATCTTATTTACAAACCATTGCCTGGGGGGGGACTCTTCCCTCAGGAGCTGATATTCTTTCTTGTGTATTATATTTTTCTTGTGCATTCTGTATACAAGTACGCAGCCATTTTCTGTTGACTAGTCTTGTCATCTGGACCTCAGGTTGGCAACTATTTTTTAACTATATGTTCAACTGAGGGAGAAATTAACAATGAAGCAGCAACGCTGAAGAGCTAACTGACTCCCATAGATCCTATGGAAGAGAAAAAGGCAAATCTTCCCAGTGGATATATTCAGAGAAACTTTGACAAGACCCCCCCCCCCGCCTTTGTTATGACTGCTCCTGTAGTTAAGGTGAGTAGCAAAAATTTGCTTTCATCAATATATGCCTTAAACTTCTTTAGCTTGTAAAAATAGCATCCGTTGGACTAATACAGTGTTTTTCAACCACTGTTCCGCGGCACACTAGTGTGCCGCGAGATGTTGCCTGGTGTGCCGTGGGAAAAATTGAAAAATTCAAGAGAATTACTTTATATATAGTCAATATAGGCACAGAGTTAAATTTTTTAACATTTTCTAATGGTGGTGTGCCTCGTGATTTTTTTCATGAAACAAGTGTGCCTTTGCCCAAAAAAGGTTGAAAAACACTGGACTAATAATTTGAACTTTAGCATACATAATATACCTACAAAAGTGCCAAATTTTAAACTGCCACAGATAAGAAAAGGCCATAGATAGCACAAGTTAAAAGTTCTGAAAATTGTCACTTTGGTCCTCTTTTTCCAGTTTTTTATGAAAGCATACCCAATATCTCTTTCCAGTTTTGGTAAAAACAAAAAACACTGACATGATTTATTCAGGCCTGTTGGTTTGGTGAAGTTCTGGTCAGTGATTCAAAAGTTGTTAAAGTTTCCTGCCCCCTTTGAGGGCTCATCCAGACTTCCTTTTGCAATGAAGCAGTGGGAAAGCTCTTAAATCCCCCCACCCCCATCATCAACACCTCCCTCATCCATACACTTTTAATTTTTTTAAAGGCTACAATGTATCTTGCTTGAAAATCTCCCACATTAAAATTGCTGAGCTGAAGTAAATGCAATGTGCCACTGGCTCCTTCCCTTCTGAATGTGCTTTGTATTCTCATCCTGGAACACTCCATCCCTGTAATTTCTGAGATATTATAAATCTATATTCCACATTAAAACTGCCTACATCCCCCCAGACGATCCTGCCTCACAGCTCTCAATGGCTTGGCTTTTGCTGAAGAGAATCAGGCCCTATCAGCAGAGTCAAAGGCGATTACATAGCCTCATAGACATTTTGAATTTCTGTGGCTCAATTAAGCATGTACAGCATGCCACAGCCACTGAGGCTCTGTTTATTCAGTGAAAGTGCCCTGTAATTTATTTTAAATAATCCATATTTAACAAATAAAGAGGTCTTTGATGGCCCATTGCTGCAGGCATCCATTTAAACGCTCCATCTTGACCGTCTGTTTTGCTGGTTTAAGTTAAATACCTGACAAAAGCGATTCAGTTTTTTGTGGGGGGAATCAGACCTTGTATGTGTGGTATTTATTTTCCTTTACACCAGTAATCAGTTAGTATTTCTTTTTCTTCCAGCCAATTAGCCATTAGAATGATTAATGTTTTTTGGTTATGATAATAACAAATTGTGACAGCCTGCTATTTCTTTGGGGCATGAAATGCTTAGGAATTGTATTCCTTTTCGTGTAGCGCTAATGAGGAATCGTGTTAGACCTGTTGCATGTGCACTGAAAATTAAATTTAGATGCTTATGCCTGAAACAAAAAATCTTTTCTTCCCAAAGTGCGACAGATTTAAAGACCTCCCTCCCTCTTTTTCTCTGTTTCTCTTGAACAGCTCAGAATACATTTGTTCCTCAAAGGACCCGGCGCAGTTAGTTTATCTGCCATTATCAAATACTGCAGTCCAAGTCCCCAGTAAGTGGCATTGCTTTTGTTAAACTGGAAAATTCCCAAGATAGGTTTTCTCTCCTTATGATGAACAACAGTCATTAAACCACGCCTGGGGGAATAGAAGGGAGACAGAAAAACCAGCACAATGCTAAGTTTTCACAAGAGAGGCAATGGATTTGCTTTGGTTAGACAATTGACTTTTCAGAGGTTAAGGAGGAATACAATTCTGACAGCCATAATGGTCTTGCCTGTCTGACAGCCAAATCATTTAGCTCTATCTTCTCTTCTTCAAAGAATAAGATTTGCAAATGACACCAAACCGGGAGGGGTAGCTAACAGAAGACAAAACTGGAATCCAAAATGACCTTAACATATTGGAGAACTGGGCTAAAATGAATTTCAATGGGGACAACGGTAAGGTTCTTCACTTTGGCAGGAAGAACCAGCTGCACAAATATGAGATGGGGGACCAGGGACCCGGCTTGAAAAGGATCTAGGGGTTTTAATAGACCACAAGCTTCACGTGCAAAAAAAGTGAATGCTATTCTAGGCTGCACCAACAGAAGTCTAGTGTTCGAATCAAGGGAGATCAGAAGAAAGGAGACTCCTACTAAACATCAAGAAGAACTTTCTGACGGCATGAGCTGTTTGACAGTGGAGCAGACTCCCTCAGGAGGTTGTGGACTCTCCTTCCTTGGAGTTTGGAACTGGAGGTTGGGTGGCCATCGATCATGGATGTTTTAGCTGAGATTCCTGCATAGCAGGGCCTTGGACTGGATGACCCTCGAGCATAGCTGTCAAGTTTCGGATTTGAAAATAAGGGATCAGCAGTCTCACCTATCCCGGGGACAGTCACATGTCAGTGGTGGGCGGAGCCAGAAGCAAAAGTGGGCGGAGCAGCAATGTAAACTCCAAGCGGGCTCGGGCTCGGAGCGGAGCAAAGAGGAGGGCAGCCATGTGCTCCGCGCGATGGAGCCCCATCGTCTTCTTGTCTGATCCCATCAAAACAGGACAGGAGGGGCTCGGCGGCAACGGATAGGGGCTGATGCAGGGGGAGGAATACACCCCCCTGTAAGCACGGGAAACGGCTCCCACTTGCTTTGAGGGCTGAGGCTTTTCTCTCCAAGTAGGCGAGGTCTTCCCACCCAGTCCCTGGCCAGCAGGGGAGGAGCTGCTTCCATTAAAAACGGGAAATTTAAGGGAAATAAAAAATAAGGGAGAGCAGCAGGAAACTGCTTAAAATAAGGGAGAATCCCAGGAAAAACGGGATACTTGACAGCACTGCCCTCAAGGTCCCTTACAACTCTACAATTCTATGATTCTATAATTCTATGAAACAAGTGAGTGAAACAAACCTGCAAGGCCCAGCAGGAGTTCGAACCAGTTCTGTATCCCCCACTTTACCATGACAAATGTTCAAGTTCTGGACCAGAATCCTTCTGGTCTATGAATCTGGTAATTCCATCTGCAAAGCTCTAAAGTTTACTGCTCTCCCTCAGTCTAGGTCACTTGATTGTGAAAGAATTCAGTTCTGCCTGTCACCTGCTCTGCCCCAGATACTTGCTACCAATATCACAGTCTGAGTATTTGACTCTTCCAAAAGTCTTTGCAGCTACATCCAGAACATAATTGCATTCTTGTACTTGGGTGGAAGTTGAATTATAACAGAAATATTATAATGAAGCTTCTTTACTTTTGGTGGTTATTTTCATCTCCATGCTCATTGAAAAGCCACTGTCTAAATCATTCAATGTGAGCAAAATTGGATTATTATTTTTTTGCATCACAAACATGCCAGATGATGAGTGGATGGTGACAAGCAAAATGGCAGCTTCTGCTTGTGGTAAACTGCTAAGAGTTACTTGGCTTTACCACAAGCATGTTTAAAACTAGTTGTCTTAAGCAGAGCCACCAAATACCTCGATCCTTTCTTCCATTGAAATAAATGGGAATTATTAGGTTATGGGTTTATTTATTGCAATTCTATCATCACAGACCACTCTGTACAATGGCTTCCAAGTGTGAGAGCTAGCTCCTTTCATTGAGGTTGGAAGGGAAGAGTGGAAAGAAAGTAAGTTAGAGATGAAGGCAACGGTACTGGTTGAGAAGCACAAGGAACAAAGCAACAGTTTCCTTCTTGTTTCCTCTATTTCAGCTTCAAAGCCTCTTTCCCAAATGGGTTGAACTGGGGGTGGCAGCTGTGTAGAGTAACAGCAACAACAACAACAACAACAACAACAACAACAACATAATTATTGCATTTCTTCCACTGCACACAGGTACACTACATTTGTTGTGTCTATGTCCATTTCTAGTCCAGTTTTATATAGTTGTGAAACTTCATGTTAGGATTAAGGGCAGCTCAGTATTCTGTGTACAGCATGCAACAGATTTAAAATCACAAAACATGCAGCAAAGTGAAGTGTGGAAACATAGACTGTTAGACCTTTAATATATGCCCTTCTAAGCTCCTTCCAAAGTTCCCCTCTTCCCCTAAAAAGACCACACGTTTGGGAAGTTTAGAATGGTTTACTTACAAACTCTCCAAAAGTCAGATTCATGTGCTTTCCCATACAGCAGCCAGAAAACACAGACAGTAAAACATGGCTTAGTTACAGTGCTGAAAGTTCCCAAATTATTGGTATAGGGTCACAAGAAAGACTTGTAATGGCCATGTAGTCTCAGTTTGGAGAAATCAGCTCAGGCCTCTTTACACACTGAGCTTATCAGGTAGACTGGAGGGAAACAAAGGATTGTCCCTCCAAAGGTGAACCAAGCCTGGCAGGACAGCTTACTCTATGGCATTAACCCCTTCATGCATTAGACTTAAGCATGTTGGTTATACAGGTGAAACTCAAAAAATTAGAATATCGTGGAAAGGTTCATTTCTTTCAGTAATTCAACTTAAAAGGTGAAACTAATATATGAGATAGACTCATGACATGCAAAGCGAGATATGTCAAGCCTTTATTTGTTATAATTGTGTTACAGGTGGGTAGCCGTGTTGGTCTGCCATAGTCAAAACAAAATAAAAAAAAATTCTTTCCAGTAGCACCTTAGAGACCAACTAAGTTTGTTCTTGGTATGAGCTTTTGTGTGTATCTGAAGAAGTGTGCATGCACACGAAAGCTCATACCAAGAACAAACTTAGTTGGTCTCTAAGGTGCTACTGGAAAGAATTTTTTTTATTTTGTTTTGTTATAATTGTGATGATTATGGCGTACAGCTGATGAGAACCCCAAATTAACAATTTCAACTTTGGGGTTTTCATCAGCTGTACGCCATAATCATCACAATTATAACAAACAAAGGCTTGACATATCTCGCTTTGCATGTCATGAGTCTATCTCATATATTAAACTCCAGTAGCTAATGAAAACAATTGCTTACATAAATGGACTTTTCCACAATATTCTAATTTTTCGAGTTTCACCTGTATATGAGGCTGGTTCACCTAACACTGCTATGACTGCATGTCCCAGGAGATCTGTTGTGGTGAAAGTGATCATGTCAGGGAAGCTGGTCTTACATGACTGATCTTTAGAGGAATTCCAACCAAGCTTGAAATAATAACCCATTGAAAGATGACTTGGAAAAACCACTGTTGTTTACTGAATATAAAACCACAAAATACATAATCAAAATAAAAACAACAACCCAATAACACCTCCCCTCCCCCCGCCCAACCACATTTTAAAAGGATGCAGGACAGGATGTCAAACAAATCAACCAAAGGCCTGATTAAAAAGGAGCATTTTTTTCCTGGCACCTAAAGGTATATAATGAAGGTGCCAGGCGAACTTCCCTGGGGAGAACATTCCACAGACGGGGAGCCACTGCAGAGAAGGCCCATCCTCATGTTGCCACCCTCCAGACCTCTCAAGGAGGCGGCACATGAAGAAGGGCCTCAGAAGATGATCTCAGGGTCCAAGTAGCAGGTTGGGCAACTGGGCCCAAACTAACAAAATGAATTCCAGTGGGGACAAATGTAAAGCTCTACACATAGGAAGAAAGAACCTCACTCTGGAGATCGTAGACCCTCCTTCATTGGAGGTTTTTTTTTTTAATTATTTTTATTAAAGATTTTCAAAGGTAGTACAATGTCTCTCTCAAGTTTTTCCATATAACATTTTTATAAGTCAGTGTTGGTGAGACATTAGAAAAGAAAGGGGGGAAGGGGGGAAGAAGTGGGTGGGACGGGGAGGTAGGTGGGGTGGGGTGACTGTGTTTCTTTTTTACTTGATATGAGTAGGGTTTGGTGTCAGCATTGTTTATGTAGGTTCTCTGTTGTTTGCTTGTGCTCGTTTGGCGGTGAGAGAGGTCGGAGTTGGCTTGGGATGTGGTTGTTCGTTTGTGGTTGGCTGTGGTGATCTTTGGTTTCCTGTGTGAGTGGGGTTGGTGGGTATTTTGGGTCAGGTTAGCCATATTGATTTGTATGCTGTCGGTAAATTTTTGTCATTGTCTTGTTGGGCTGTGTATGTGATGAAGGGGAACCATACCGGGGTGAAGGTGTCTTCTTCAGTTTGTCCCCGTGTCAGTCAGTTTACTGGTTAGTTTTTCTAGTAGGGCTGTTTCCCATACTGCTTGGTACCATTGGTCCATGTTTACTCCTGACAGGTCTTTCCAGTGTCTGGTTATGATGTTTCTGGATGCTGAGAGTAGATGGATTATGAGTTCTTTGTGTTGTAAGTGGGCATTATTGTCTTGGAAGATGTTTAGTAAGATCAATTCTGGGGTGATTTCTAACACTTGCTTGGTTATTTTACATATTTCTCGTGTGCTTCATTGGAGGTTTTTGAGCAGAGGTTGGGTGGCCATCTGTCTTGGATGCTTTAGTTCAGAGTCATATGAGCTATGAAATATGCAGTTTGCTTGTTTGTTTGTTTGTTTGTTTGTTTGTTTTTATTTATTTATTACAGCATTTAAATGCCACCTGTCTGAGTGGTTTACAATAAAGGTAAAAGATCTGAAATGTAACTGACAAGATAGAAACAAGAAATGTGATGCTGCCCAAAACTCAAGCAGCAGAGAATGAAAATCAATAATGACCGCTCCCCGCATCAAACAAGTGCGCATTTTGCGTGGTCGCGAGTAGCCTCCTGTGATCACGGTGGCAGCTCCTGGCAGTTGGTCCTGGCACCACCTTCCCAGGTTGGATACCTGTGGACTCCACCCACTCAAGCAGCCACCCAATCCCGTCTGGGGGGTGTTGCCGGGGGGATTGGCCAGGTAGAAGGAGGGATTAGTCAGTACACACAATAGAAGTTGAGTCATACCTGGGAAGCGGCCGTTGGATTCAGAGCTTCCCCACCCTCCACTCCCTCAATTGATGCTTACTTTGCAGGTTTAACCACCTTTTTTCCACAGCCACGCAGGCGCTGCTATGACAAGGTCGCTGTTGAAGGGCCGGAAAGGACTTTCCCTGCATTGGCAGGTTTCGCCTTTCCCGTAGCAATTCGTCACAACTTTGGCGGTTGCAGGCCTTGGGCAGAATCCTTTAGTCATCTACAAAATGGGGGGGGCGGTGACCCCCGCCCCCATTGCGGTGGCAATAACAGGGTTCCCGTTAAAGGGGTCTCAGGGGGAGGCATTGGCCATACGCCCAGAGGTCATCATTGCCCTCCCCCTCCAGTGGCGGCAAACGGGGGGGTGGGCTATCTGCTTGAACATATGTTCTCCAGAGTTAGCCCACTCCCCACTCATGCTGGATAACCCTGATATTACCCAGAACCCTGACTGGGGGGCTGGGAAGGATAAACGCCCTATGCCTGAGCCAAGGTCTCCCTACATCTGAATATTAATAAAGTTGTGGCCAATTTAACCCCATAGAACGCTGTCACGTGTCGTTATTTCCTTCAGGGGCTGCCCGGGGTTCAGGGGGACTCCGCCTGGCCATGCAAAACAAAACTCTGAAGCAGCACCCAAAGTGGAGCAAATCCTAAAAGATTTTAAAAACCATGGAAAATGGAAAGCACTGAAATGACCACAGAGTGCTTCAGACGTTACCCTTAGGCAAGCCCCTACCCCTGCTTCCTTTCCCCTCTGCATTATGGAGATATTAAAACTGACCTACTTTGCAGGACTGTTGTGCAGATTACTGAAATACTGCATGCAGCTCAAGGATTTGCAGTGCCAAGAAGGCACTATATTAATACAGCATGCACATGGGATACACATACAGTGTGTACATTTATATATTTATATTTATCTCACTGTTTAGGGCTTGTCTTGTAACTTCTATCCATTAAGAAGAAGAATAACAACAATGCAATTGTATTGTTCTATGAGTTACGTTTTGGGTTTCTCCAGTAATATAGCACTACATTATTATTATTTTTACTTAATCTCAAAATAAAGACTTGTAAATTCAAAGGCATAGTGGAGCTTGACTCTTGACTTAGCCAGATGAGTAGCCGACGCGTCCGTGAGTGAGAAAGACTCTCTCCTCCACCACCACCTCCCTTGCTCTGTTGCTGCTTGCCATCTGTTGATAATTACTGTCCAGTCTCTGCTGAGAACTTGTGATATTTAATATTTCCTCACCACTTGAACAAATAAGCGATAATAACTGCAAGGTAGTTGACCACAGGAGTAGAAAGATGTATAGCATGAAAGAGTCAGTGTACACCTTGGTTTATGAAAACAACTTCGTTTTCTATTAAGGATTAGGGTAAATCCAGGCCCTTGAGATCTGGGAGAATAGATGCATTGAGTTATACAATATCTCAGGGAAACAAGAGAGAAAGAGTTAAGCTTTTAAAACCACAAATATCAAAGGGATTTCAGAAAAGAGAATAAATATCCCTGTGTTTTTCCTCATGTCAATTTTTCACTTGTGCTGTCTTCAGTTCAGACTAAAAAATAATCTGCCAAATGTTTTACCATTCAGGTTTAAGAATCTTCCCATTAGATAACCACTATTTCTTTATCAGTTTAAAATCTTCCTATAAAACGAAATTGGAGTATATGGCAGTATAAGGGTAGGAGGAAGCCACACCGCAAATGTGTTTTAAATATAAATGATATTAGATCACAAGAGTAAGAATCAGAGCTGTTCGTTTTAGATAGTTTGGTGCACCTGAAATGAGGCTTATAGTCTAGGGCTGCCATATGTCTGTATTTCCCCAGATATGTCCTCTTTTTAAGGTTTAAGGTTTTTGTCCGGGTGGATTTTTAAATTATGCAAAATATCCAGGTTGTTGTTGTTGTTGTTGTTGTTGCTGTCCAAGTACGTCTGGTCCACAGTCTCCACGAGCAAGTGAGCAAGCATAGTGGGATGGTGCTTTTGAGATCGAGCATGAGACGTCCAAGGCCTTGATCACTGGGAAACTACCTTTACTGAAGGAAAAGAAAAGAAGAGGGGAGGGGATGTATGTCTCTCTCTTTTTCATGTGCATGCTCAGGGAGTCGGGCTTTTCCTTCAAAGCTGAAGTGAATAAATCTTATATTAGGCCAGGTTGCTTAACGGAGCAAGACGGTCTGAGCATATTACACTGATCCTGGTCCGACTGCACTGGCTACCACTTAGTTTCCAGGCCCAATTCAAAGTGCTGGTTTTGACCTATAAAACCTTAAACGGCTCAGGACCACAATAACTCAAGCACCGCCTCTTTCCATATGAACCTATCCGGAACCTGAGATCATCTTCTGAGGCCCTTCCTTGTGTGTCCCATCCTCAAGAGGTCCAGAGGTTGCAACACGAGAACAGGGCCTTCTCTGCAGTGGCTCCCCATCTGTGGAATGCTCTCCTCAGGGAGACTTCACCAGGTGCCTTCATTATACACCTTTAGGCGCCAGGCAAAAACGTTCCTTTTTATCCAGGCCTTTGGTTGATTTGATTGACATCCCAAGCACTTTTAAAATGTGGGGGGTTTTTTTGGCGGGGTGGGTGGGGTGGGAGTGTTATTGGGTTGTTGTTTTTATTTTGATTATATATTTTGATTTTGTTCTGTGAACCGCCCCGAGACCTCCAGGTATAGGGCGGTACATAAATTCAATAAATAAAGAGAAATAAAATAAACACTAACCCCCGCCACCCCCAATGCAGCGCACAGGCACGAAATGCACCCCTGCCATAGCAGCATTGATCAGATCGTGAATGCTTAATCAGTGAATTCCCCACGCAGCTTCCTTTCCCCAAGCAGCCTTGCTTTTTAAAGGGAGTGGTGGTTGTCTGGAAGGCTGAGGTGGGGAGGCTTAGACATAACCCTGGTCAAAAGTTGGCAGGCAAGTCCAGTATATTGGGGGGGGGGGAGAGTGTCTGACTTTCAAAGCAATACCTTCCAAAGTGGCCGGCGAGAATTTAAAATGCAGGTTGGCCGTTGATGTTTAAGTTCCCCGTGCCTCTCTAGGCAAATGTGTCCTCTTTTTTTTTGCTTTTCAAAATATGGCAACCCTATTATATTCTAACTAAGAACTAATCTTTTTCCCTGGGCATTCCCAAATTAACTGACTTTTATGCTGCAATTTGGGTGTTGTTGTTCTGTTTTGTTTCACTGTAAAGCCCCCTGAGATTTTCTTTTTTAATGAAAAATGGTCCGGAAATATTCTAAAGAAATAATATTTTTACAACTCTTTGATTTACAGAAGAGTTAAAGCACTTACACATTCTCCCATGGGATCTAGGTGTGAACATTGTAGATTAAGGTGCCTTCCTAAATTTCTGCACCGTGTACAATATTAAGCAATTTCTATAGTCTCACATAGGGAGATTTTAAAAACTGATGCATGGCAGACACACACACACACACACACACACACAGCAGCAGCAGCAGCAGCAGCAGAAATTGAAATTGGCATGACTCATTTTGACAAATTGTGGGGTTGTGGTAAATATGATTGATTGATTGATTGATTGATTGATATCTTTATTGGGATCACAGGGAGAGTTTTCTTTCCTGATACAAAACATAATTCCAAAGCTGCTGTTTGTGTTGGAGAGAAACTGAGAAACATTCCCATCAACACCATAGACCTCTGGTCCACCAACAAGAGCTCAGCAAATAAGGAAAAATGCATGCCCACATATGCACAATTAATTCTGGGGCAAAAATAGATATTGTTTAGGTAGTTAGGTTTTGTGATGCAGAATATAATGGCATGCTGATGAATTCCGAGAGCACACAAAGAATATGGTTTGCTAATTTGAAGCTGGCATTGAAACAATGCCTAAGACGTGGGACATTTGTTAAAGCAGGTATGAACAAATTAAGGGTTTTATGGTGGCCAGTCTATATCGTGCCAAACACCAGAAAATAGTTTAAGCAGACCAGGCAATGCCCAGCGATGAAGTTTGCAGGCCCTCAGTTTCAGATATAATCAGCATTCAAGCAGACTTCTACTGTAATTCAAGCCTATAACTAGGGAAGTAACAAAAACAAAAAAGAGACAATATAGCTCTGCCGTGACAAATCCCTGAAACGAGATGTGAATATCTGAAAGTATTGAACTTAATTCACAAAAACTAAATGATTCACAAAAACTAAATAAGAGCTAAGAAAACCTAAAAACATTTTTAGGTTAGCTAACCTTCTGTTTAAGTAATGTTAACTTTATTTTGGAGAAAGTTTCCCCGACTGCTTTTTTCTATTCATGTTTAATTCCTTATAGCTTTTCTTAGCTCTTATTTAGTTTTTGTGAATCATTTTCCCTCTGAGGAAACAGACTTAATGTCCAGTGAAACGAGTAACGAGCCGGCACCTCGTCAGGATTGACTTTAGTTTAGAGGTTATTTTGCAAACTTATGTCCTTATCTTATCTAGTTCTTTTAGGAGATTCTTACCCTTATATTCTTTGAGTTGTGTTTAGTTTAAGTTCAACACTTTCACATATTCACATCTCGTTTCAGGGATTTGTCATGGCAGAGCTATATTGTCTCTTTTTTGTTTTTGTTACATTATCCCGTGACTGTCTCTTTTTTGCCAGTATCTATAACTAGGGAAGGGCATATCATGTTGCTTCCGGTCTGTGTCAATTTTGCATGTGTGTATTCATAAACCCAGAGAGAGAGAGAGAGAGAGAGAGAGAAGGAGGAGGAGGAAGAAGAAGAAGAAGAAGAAGAGGAGGAGGAGGAGGAGGAGTTTGGATTTGATATCCTGAAGGAGTCTCAAAGCGGCTCACATTCTCCTTTCCCTTCCTCCCCCACAACAAACACTCTGTGAGGTGAGTGGGGCTGAGAGACTTCAGAGAAGCGTGACTAGCCCAAGGTCACCCAGCAGCTGCATGTGGAGGAGCGGAGACGCGAACCCGGTTCCCCAGATTACGAGTCTACTGCTCTTAACCACTACACCACACTGGTGTAGAGAGAGAGAGAGAGCGCCACAAATATTGTATTTATACACATACCTAATACTTACCTAATGCATTTTTTAATGTGTAATTTATCTCAATGTATACATTTCTAAAATATTTTATCCTAAAGTATGCACTTTTTTACACTTTTTTTTTTAAAAAAATCTAGGTCTTTATTCCATAATTTAGAGAAATGCAAAATCTGAAGGATAATTACAGTATGTTCCAATCCAGGAGATACAGATTAGGTGAGTTCATTTAAAAATGAGGATCAATGAAATCCTCCTCCATCCCTTCCTTTTACCTGCAGCATAAGGTAAGACATATAATATATTTATAATTTTTTATTATTGAAGAGCCTGAAAATACAATGCACAGTCAAAGGATGTGTGTGTGAGAGAGAGAGAGGCCCTGCCCAATGGGCTTACAGTCTAGTTTACAGAATCAAGCAGAAGCAATCAAACAAAATACGGGGCCGAGTATCCCATTTCACCATCCCTTACCTGGGTCGTGCAGCGATACTTGCAAGAGTCAGCAGTGGTTTCTGGTGAGATCTTGTGTACTGTGCAAGATCTTGCAAGAATGTGGCAAGATCTCGCTGGCGGCAGCAGGCGGTAGGCCACACAAAGGGGCGCCACCACTTGGGCTTCTGCCTCATCCCACCCACAGGTGGGCCATCCCTGACTAAACAGAGCACTTGAAGGAGAAGGCGGCCATAAGTGGTTAGCAGGAGCCAGTTAGGAGATGATGGGTGCAGGGTTGCAGGAAGGTCAAGGCTGCACAGGTGAACCCAGGGTCGAGTCTCTGGTACTTCACTGGTGCACCCAAAGAGCCTGTGGATCTCTGTTACCCTGCCCTAGCATCAGTCTAGAAAAAGTTTCCCCTGTCTGCTGTGACACAGTTGCCAAAGGCTTCTTCTCATGCTACTTGTTCTGGGCAAAATTCTAGGCAAGCTGGATGCTTATTTCTGAACTATAGCATTAGAAACTTGACAGGTTGTGACTATATTCAGGCTCCTCCTGGTAGCGATGCCCTTTCCTTAGGCTGTACACCCAGGGAATTTTTATTCGCATTTTTCCTAGCTCCTTTGAAAATGGACAGACAGATTGCAATGGGGTTTTGAACAGGATTCACAGCATGGTGCCCTAAATGAATGATGCACATCCACATTTGATCTCTCGGTCTTCAGGGGAGATCTTACAATACAGTGCGTTTTACACGACTCCTTCCCCTACACTGAAATATATACCAGGGGGCTAAGCTGGTGTTCAAACTGGAAATATTGAAAATGCAAATCGTCTTTCATTCTAATCATGTGTCAACATTCATATCTCCTCACTTTGAAAATCAGAATGTGCTCTGCTCTGTGTACCAAATTCCATTGCAATACCTTGTTTTCAACTAAGGTGTTGCACTGCAAGAAAACAAATTCAAAACTAAATAGGATGACCACCAAGCCAAATTCCTCACTTCAATTGTCCAGTACTCAAAGCCCAGTGAAAATCAGAATTTATATTATTATATTATTTTAATATTTATTGGCTACCAATATTGAACATTATATTAAAATGTCCTTTGACTATACAGTGTGGAGGTCTTTGTGGGAGTGTGCCTTTGTTGTTCCTGGTTCCTCCTGTTTTTACATAGATGTGAGAAAACTGCCCTGGGTTTCAGAGTTTTCAGTTTCTGTCCTTGTCAATGGAGGTTGTTAGAGGCAAAAGGTTCGCTCGCATTGTCTGAGGTGTTGGTTTTCATCCTTGCTTCCTCCGCCCTCTTGGAGAGCAACAACTATTAACTGCTACTGCAATACTTCATTAAACAAATATTTGTGTAAATCACAGTGTGAATATGCGAGGTGCTTTGATGGGCAAAGAGAAGTCGTTCCCCATGTCCTTGTTTCTTGTTTTAAACACAGAGCTGAAGTGCTAGATACACTGACCTGAGCTTTGCACTCGTGCTGCTCCAGATCAGCTTGAGTCCCCCGTTCTTCCTTTTATTCATAATTGGTTTACAGCTGAATTACTGAGCAAAATGCAGACTTTCTGTTACAATGCCCCACTTCTTCTCATGTGCAAGCATTTAGGGTTGACACCTGGGGTTTTCATCCTGGGGTTCTGAAAGTGGCCTCTGACACTGAGGGCAAGCTTTGCCCCACCTTCGCGAGATCAGTCACTTACCGACTAGACCTACATTCTACTGAATGGAAGGACACTGCTGGAGTTAAAAAGTGTATATTGAGGAACGGCAAAAATGTTTGTCTCAACCAAACTCCTGTTAAAAGGCCTTTTGGTGGCTGCGACATCATTGTTTTAAGTGACTTCTGTAGGTTTCAACACACTGACGCTTTTGACTGGCTTTGTATGTGTGCAATTGCTATACAACTTACACTGTTTTTTGAGGTATGGCTAAACATCTGTACAGGAAATACAGATAATGTCATGTCATGCACTGCTGCTTAGCTACAATTGTTTATAGGGTGGGCTTCCAAGTCATTTTATAGCTTCCATGGTGCCCCCCCCCAGTGTTGCTGCATAGATTGGTGGAGTTTTTCACTTTCCTTTGAAGATGAAGAATATTCTGTTGTTGTCTTGGAGGTCAGACTAAGCCTGCGTACACATGACAGTATATTCTAGAATCAAGGGAGACTGAGTTATTATCCTTTCTACCTGGTTCACACACATTCTAGAACCAGCACATATTTTTTGCCCCTGAAAACACACTGGTTTTGTTCCAAAAATAAAGGAGTGTTGCAATTTGCTTCTGCCTTACCCCGTAGAGAACAGATGTAGGCATTCCCAGCAATGTCCATTATGTTGTGAGTGGGCATATATCAAAACCAAGAGAAGGTCTAACAAATGTGTCCTCTAATCAAAGGGAGGGTTTTCAAATACTTGTCAATAAACCACAGCCACCCATCTGAAGACTGAAAGCAGCGTGGTGAGGAAGAGCACAAATGATGCCATGTTGCGAAAAACTGCATTTTTGAGCTACAAATGGCTTAGGGTGTGCAGCCTTAGGACTGAACTGTGGCACTCAGAGGTTTCCTGTGGGAAACATTAAAGGAAGCTGCAGCCTGTAAAACCCAGAAGAAATTCCCAAAAGTCATAGGATTCTGGTGGCTGGTGTGGTGAGTGAGATAGCATACTTTCAGTCACTGTGACAAGCAAGGACCTGCATTCTTTATTGAAAGAAGGGGACTTGATATGCATCTGAGTCTCATAGAATCATAGAATCCTAGAGTAGGAAGAGACCACAAGGGCCATCCAGTCCAACCCCCTGCCAAGCAGGAAACACCATCAAAGCATTCCTGACAGATGGCTGTCAAGCCTCCGCTTAAAGACCTCCAAAGAAGGAGACTCCACCACACTCCTCTCCCCAAGAGGGTTGGCAGAGTAGCTAAATTGGAAGCCAAATCATGTGCAATTGTGGCTCTTTTCTTGAAATTGTGTCCTTCCTTAAAGAGGGCACGTGTTGCGGTGAGACCTGGAGACTGACCTCCTGGTTGTGGGTGGGTCTATTGGATAGCCACAACACCCGATTGGTAGGTCCCTTGTTGCTAGGTGTAATCTGGCCAATGGGGCACAGTCAAAACAGTTCGAGGGACCTATATATACACCTATGCATGTGACCCAGAGCTTTCTCTTTCAGCTCATGCATCGGAACAACCGCCCACCTCTCCCTACTTTTAGGGGTCTTGTGTTTGACCTTGCTATGCTGTCGTGTGTCGCCTGTCATTGGGACAGGGGCACGGCAGGAATTTTCCCCACTTGGCTGATTGGCTGTTGCCATTTGGGTTTCACCTGCCATGTAGCAAATCGTCACAACTTGTAAGGTTGCAGATAGGCACTGGTTCAGGTGATAGGGATGGGAGAACGGTCTCGCCATCCCTATGTGAAGGGTATTCCATTAAAGGAATCCAGGGACTCAACTTGGTTTGGTCAACCCCTGAGAGGGGGTTGTGCCCATGCCTGAGTCCAGGGGAGCATCTGGGGAGTGAACAGAGTCTGTTCCCAGGCTTTTCACCTACCTCAGGTGTTCACCCTTGGCTGACCTATGATAGAGCTCTGGGTCAGCGCTACCTGCAAGGGTGCAGGGAGCTAGTCGAACCAGAGCCTATGCAACCACTCACTTTTCTGTAATCAATAAAGTTGTGGCCTAAATTCTGCCAAAAACCAAAACTAAAATTTGAGTCAAATGTGAATTTATTTAGGGGAGGAGGTCTCTGGGTCTGAACACGCAAATTAAAACAAAGTCCAAACACTTGTTAAAATATTCAAAAGCTTTTACTTGCTGAACATATAGTGAAAGAAGAATATGTGCAACGTATTTACATTCACATGTTTCTCCAAGCAATGGCTTAGTTTTTTCTTACTTGAAGGTTTCAGCATTCAAACAAACGGAGTCTTTATCTCTTTCCAGTCCTTGCACTCAGCCTTCTGCACATTATTACCCAGCTTGGCCATGCAGTTCCTTCTGAGAAGTTTCCACTTTCACCTTCCAGCAGTCTTCTCCTTACCGCTTCTTTGGGAGAACATCAACTTCTGGACTTCTTTCCCTCACATACATTCACACAGAAACATTAGCACTCCTCTCGCCTATTGCATTTTGAGAGAGAGAGAGAGAGAGAGAGAACATGCATAAATTGCAAAGAGCAGCTCCTGCAATAATCCTCCTACCACCACACAAACATTCACTCTCTCAGGTTATGCCATGAGAGAATAGGATTTGTGAGAGAAGGATAAAACCCCAGAGGGGAAGGCTGCACTGTGATACGTTAGGAGGGTTCTCAAATAACGGCAGTGAGAATGCTACTAGCCCAGTGATGGAAGGAAGGAGAAATACCAACAAAGGAAGAATGGCAGATGAAACTGATGGAGTATGCGGAGGTGGCGAAACTGATGGAGAAGATCCTAAACCAGGAAGATCAAGTATTTTCTAAAGATGGGAGTAAATTTGTAATTTATTTAAAAGACCACTGTAAACAGTGAAAATCTTTGGCAGGGATGTAATGACACTTGTAATGTGGAATTATTTATGGTAATTATGGTTATATAATAGATGGATAATGGTAAAAGATTCAGCAAATTTAAACTTAAACATGGAACCCATGGAGAGAGGGAAGGAGGTCTGAAGGTTCAAAAGAAACTTGTATTTTAATGTTTGAAATGGTTATGTTTTATATCTATAAAATTATCAAAAACCCAATATTTTTTTAAGGAGAGTTTTCAAACAATCATCTTAACACAAATATATTTTCTATTGCTCTGAAGATCCATTAAAGATGTTGGACATCTGTCCAGAGAAAAAATCCACCTTGCATTGTGTCGATGTTTCAAATGGCAAAATCAATAAAATAGGAAAGGGCTGCTGATAATAATTAAAATCTTTATCAGTGCATGATAAGACAAAAATGTCCGTACATCTAAATCAGACTATTTCTGCACTATTCCAGAATTATAAATAATTATTAGGATGTCATCCTAGATGCTGAAACTACATTTTAAGTGAAGCTACTATTGCTGTGGGTTGCTTTTATTTATTTTAATTACTAGTTAGTTGTTAGGAACTTAAAATTTTCCAAATATGCAATCCACTTGGAAGTTCTCCTGCACAAAGCCCATTAAAATGAATGAGACCTTTGCAAGAGCATTTTAACTAATATGGAAATTCCTTATGGGCATGATAGCTCCAAAGCTCACACAGGCTGGCTGGAACATCTGCTCTCTGCAGAGGTGCATGATCTCATGGCCGCTCTCTTTCCCAAAATGGTTTTGCAGGTTGCACTCTGCTTACCATCTGGTCCTGCTTCTCCGTGTGCTGTGTTTTCAGAATGCCAAAGAAAACGCAGAAGTTAGCAGCTTAATAACAATGGTAAGTTGTGTTTTAGGCAGTTTGCCTAGTCCTAACGCGACAGGGGTGACAGAATATATCTACAAGCAATAAAAAATAAATAGCAACCTTTGTGACATATTAACTTTTCTTTTGATGGAACAGTCATAAAACCACAGTAAAGCACACTCAGCAACAATAACAGTGAGCGTTCAGCAGAACCCTTTTGTAAAAGGAACAATTGTTGCAAAAATTCAAACTGCAAAGACTCCCTGGTGACTACTCTCAAATAAAATTTACATGGGCAGGAATGTTTGAAGAGTAGGAGTTGTCTCCAGCTAAGAGCTACTCTAAGTAGACCCACTGAAATGCATGGACCCAAGCTATTCATGTTTATTAATTTCTATATATCTGTTCTCAGTATGACTAGCATTGAATGCAACTGTGTGTGTGTGTGTGTGTGTGTGTGTGTGTGTGTGTGTGATGGGATATCAGATGTGGAGAAAACAAATGGACTTGTTTGAAAAATAACTGTTTATTTTCTATGGGCACACCCCGCCCCCCAGCAGAAAGATCTCCTGTGAGAACTCTTTTAAAATGAATGTGAAACACAATGGAGAATGTAATGCTCTTGTGCTGATCCTATTTTCCAGAGTGCCATAATGCCCAGCAAATGAAAATGAAGCTTACATTATTTCACCCATTTTCTCTGTGTTGGCTTTTAATGTTTTCATGAGTACCCAGAACCTGCTTTTTAAATGTTTCCTTCGATCACCCTTATGAATGATCCAGTTACCCACCCAGAGTGTTTACTTCTTGCTTAAGGGGGAGGGACAGCCAGGAGATTCAAGCAGCACTCCGTCTGGGTTCAATGAATGTACATACTGGGGGGGGGGTAGGATTACAAGAGCTGACACTGCTCTGCTCTACATGTGTTCAGTTGGCTGTGGCAACAGGCCCTGCATATGTACAGAAAGTGTTCACACACACACACAGAGCACAAGCATACAGATTGCCCTGTGCACGTATGGTCTGGTTATGCCAACTACATAGTAAATCAGTGTTGGGTCTCCTGCCCCCCTCCTCACCCTCCTATAAATTCCTTGTATCCGCAGTGACCATTTGAATAGCATGGCACCTGGGTCGTGAAATTCCCCAGCCACTTTTCTTTCACTACTCTTGAAAGCAAGGGGCATTAATCACACGGAATGGTACCAGGTGCCTGAGATGCCCAGTGCCCTCCTAAAGATAACATGGCTCAGCGTCTCTCCAGAAGCCACAAAGCCCAAAAAGTTTTGTGGCATAGCAGGCTTGCCAAATATTGCCCATAGGGCTACTGTGACCCTATCCATTTTAAGTGAAAACACAGCTAGGAACAGCTTTCACACATTTTATTATTATCACCATGAGTTATTTCCCATAAGAAACAAAGTCTAAGTGGTTGACAGTATATGTGCTCAGTATATGTGCTCTTGCACATGGGATTCATGTACCCTGTGCATGAATAACAAATTACAGATGAGATATTCACTGCTTGTGGATTGCATTAAGCTATTGGTCTTTATTATTGCAGTGTGCAATCTACACCTCCATCAATTATACAACAATGTGATTCTATTCCTCCCAGACAGAACACTTCCTTTGCGACACAGAGAAATTTGAACAAAGTGTGGCAGGAGGGAGGAAAAATGAGGGAGCAGGGAAATTATTGATGTCCTGTATGCACACAACACACATGCAAATACAAGGAAAGCCTCTGGATGATGTTTCACCTTTTGTCCCATGGATACAGTGGACTTCCCATAATTTTCCAGAACAAGGACTGGAGTGCTATCCAAAAAGAGCTTGTCTGGTGACAAATGGATCTTCTTGCCAAATATTCTGTGTCCCCCTCTTTCCTTCCAGCTCCTGCTGTCTTCTTTGGCTCTTTATGAACTGAGTGGTTTATTGTTCTTCAGTTTCTGTCAGACTTTCTGGATTCAGTAGTAATAATGTTTGGCTTTCCCCATTTGCCTATCTTTATGTTTTTAGTATGATTTCTCTAGAGGCGTCTCAAAACCCCCTCTGTACATCTGGGGAAATCTATGGGATAGAATTCTTTTATTAAAACAGTGCAGATTAACCCAGCAGATACACAGCAAGACAGTGCAACAATATTTGAAGGAAAATGCCTGTAACCCTTTCTCCCTCTTTTTGTTTACAACACAGGCACATTTGCCAGCAATTTTACTGCGAGGCCCACATAGCTCCAGAACAGATTGTATCTGGAAAAGATAATAAGTAAGACGTAACTGTGTCAGGAAGATAGTTTTAAGCCTTAACAATTTTACTGTTGCTGTTAAAGCAGGAGGGGGTGCTTGTGGCAGTTTTACATTCTTTATATTTAATAAAGACTGTCCTTTAAACTGAATTAGCGTTCCTTCATCTCTGCACATTGGAAATACACTCTTGGTTTTGTGGAATGCGCAGGTAATTGGAAATGGGCAGCATGTTTTTCAACTGTGCCACATACTTTACACAGTTAAATGTACCCAGCCTAGCATACCTTGCTCAAAATAGTTCACTCTTCACAGCCACAGTGCTAAGGAGAGCAAATATATAAAGAGGGGCTCGGGTTTTCATAGCTGGAATGCTTAAGGGAATAGGTGGTTCTTCAGAAATGTTTTGAAGGAAAAGGAGGTTGATGCAGTGTTTGTAGACACACTTCGTCAAATTTCCCTGCACATGCGCAAGCATTGCAAAGTCCAAAAGGGGTGTGTGTGTGTGTGTGTGTGTGTGTGTGTAAGAGAGAGAGGCCCACATTTGTCCATATGTCCATCCTCACAAGTCACTGTTCCACTACTCTCTTCTGCCTGAGGCAAAGGGCACTATACTGTTGTTCCATGCTTTTTTAAAGAAAAAAAATGTGCTAGCACTCACCATGAAGTTGTTGTAGTAAGTGCTACATGTTTAACATTTGGAAAGAAAAGGTGATGGTGCTGTGTACCCTTGAGTACAGGCCCGTCTTACCCATAGAGGCTATTGGAGCAGGGCACCACAGCACCAAGTTCTGGAGGGTGCCAGGCAAGAGTGTGGGGAATCAAACGAGTGCGCTGGGGAATCAAACAGGATGCGTGTGCTGCTACCGCCGATCATCGACTCTGTTTTTTTCCCCTTTTAGCCTGCAGGTGCCGAATTCTGCAGGGCGCCAAAAGGCTAAAAGGGGGAAAAAACTGAGCCAACGGTCGACGGGAGCAGCGCACGTGCCCTCGCTCACTCGGCACAGGCCCGCTTGCCTGGTGTGCTGCCTGCCATGGCCACCATGGCATGAAGCAGCCAGCTGAGCCAGGAGGCACCGCATCCAGCCTCCGCCTCTTCCCCGCTGGAGGAGCCGCCCTCCAGCCACTGACGGCCTCCTCCAGCCCTAAAAAAGGTTGAAAACTCTGGGAAAGGGGGGGGGCACTGAAGGGATCTTTGCACTACGGCACAAGATATGCTTAAGACAGCCCTGCTTGTGAGTACCCCCAGGAAAAAAGGCACTGGTTGTTGGATATTGGATTTAAGGGATCTGCCTTCCAGATCCATTTTCGATCAGGCACTGATCTCCCATCAGAGTCTGGGCTGATCAGAAATGGATCTCTTTTGGTTCATCACTGCTCAATCCAGAGTAGAATGGAAAGGAGCTTACAGCACACACGTCTTCAAATTACACCTCACTCTACAGCATGTGCAGAAACCACCTTCTTGACTGTTGGACCCACTATTGGTCTTGCCTGCTCAATATACTGGTGCCTCTCTTCGTATGCAGGGGAAGCCCCTAACTCAGTGAGGGTTTGAGACCTATCGGCTACCCTCACCTGATTTAGTTGGCCAATCGAAGCTGTTTCCCAGAGTATGGCCGCTGTCACATGCTGACAGCTTCTAGGAGAGCTGAGTCCAGGGTAGTGACCAAAGGTAGACAAACTACCCCAGAAGGAGCACAATGGTCCTCCTACCCAGAGTTACTACCCCTCTCCTAACACCCCATGTACCGTGAGATGCACTGTATATGCATTTAAATTATAGTGATTATTTCTAAATTCTGATCTGTACATATAAGTTAGCACCTGCAAATCTGTGTCATCTTTTGACCTCATTTTGGTGATGAATTCCCTCTTCTTCTTCTTTTTGATATTTATCCTTTTTTGTGGTCTCCTTACCTGTGGGTCAGGACAGCATACAAGGCAATCTGAAGCACATACAACACCATTCTAGTTTTACATATGGTGTCAATGTGCTACTGACAGACAGCGCAGTGAACTCAACAAAAATAAACAAATGGTGTTTTTTTAAGTCATGAAACGTAAGTAAACTTCACCCCACACAACTTTAGGCGAAAGCAAAAAGGAAATCAACAGTGTGAGAGGAGCTCGGCAGAAATTATGATAAACAGAAAATATTCATGTATTTCGTAACTTTTTGGAAACTGTATGTCTGTAAATACAAGTGCATTGCTCTGACACCAGTTAAAAATCTTGCAACAGCCATTTCTCCTACAGCATCTTAGAAAGATTGCTTTTTTTGACTCTCTAACATTCTAGCTAGCACTAAACATAGAACTTCATTCATCATCCCCTAAGCCAAGACTGCCAAGGGAAGGCTACCCTTCCTGAGCTAAAAGTGGCAACACTCCAGTATTGGCAGAAATCAAATGAATCATTTCCTGCTTTTAGCTTTAAATAAATAATCAAAAAAGATTGTCTAGCTTCTGGTCCAAAGGTAATTTTTCACAGTAAGGCACAGGAGCCCATTTACAGAGAACATGAGTGTGGAGAATTATTCTGGTAACTATCACTGCTAGAAACTAGTGGACTTGATGAAAACAAATAGCAAAAAAGCATTTTGTCGTAATAAAACAGGTCACACAGAGAGACACAAAGAAGAAAGCTGCCAAGTACCGGAGATGCACATGTTCGTGGAGCCCCCATGCTTTGTTAAACTGGGAAGCAAAGGGCACACCCTGTGGGTTAACTTTTTGAATAGAACAGCCTTATTTGACATTTCTGCAGTCTGCTACACATTCATGTCATTCATCATTGTATCGTATTATGCATTGACCACAAGACAGGCCAGAAATGTCTAAATAAATAAACTAAATTCATGTATTGTAATATATATAATATAATATAATATAATATAATATAATATAATATAATATAATATAATATAATATAATATATGGATCACAACCTTTACTATCATCTCCAAAACAAAACACAAAAATGGCTGGACGTACGCTACAAGGGGCAAGGACTGTTCCTTTCCGGTGCTACTCGGTAAAACTGGTACAACTGTAAGTAGAATGGGAAATGGCATTGTTAGAAACATTAACAAATAAATTGAGAATTGCACAAGGTCAGACTAGGAAAGATAGACTTACTATGGTGTGGTCTGATTTTATAATATTTACTAATATTGAAGAGCATGAACAATCCCCTTTCCCAGGTTTGGTTTATATAGGCTCTTTCTTTCCTTCTCACATGACGTATTGAAAATAGCAAAAAAAAAAAGGTCAGAATTTTTATGTACAGTATAAACTTTCTAATTTATTTTGAACTCAACCATTCCAAGAGAAATGAATACCAAACTTACCTGCACGATGGCTATGTTTTGGATAAGGCATACATTACACAGCTCTTGATTTATTGATTTTGGTTTTAAATAATTATCTACTTTTGTTTTAGTTACCTTTTCTCCCTTTCTTTAGTACTTTATATAATCTGCCAATCTTACGTTGTTTCAGTTTGTTTCTTTGGCGTGTATAATGCTGTTTCATTTTTACGTGTTTTAAAATGTAATAAAGATTAATTTTAAAAATGAAAATAATCTGGAATAGATCAAGCTCAAGTCACCATGAGTTCCAAAAGAGTCTGATAATGAACAAAGAACAGCCCGGCTCTTCCAATGGCATACAATGACAAACTGATTTTGAAATTCCCATCAACTTTTCAGCATTTGGGGGCAGCGTGGGGAGAACTGCTATTCAAGACTCAAGCCCAATGCCTATTTGGATGTGAGCAACTGGTTGTATTGTTCTTGACACCCAGGGCCAGGTTTCTACAATGTTCCCAACATCCATGTTGTTCTTGTTCAGTCGTTCAGTCGTGTCCGACTCTTCGTGACCCCATGGACCAGAGCACGCCAGGCACGCCTATCCTCCACTGCCTCCCGCAGTTTGGCCAAACTCATGCCAGTCGCTTCGAGAACACTGTCCAACCATCTCATCCTCTGTCGTCCCCTTCTCCTTGTGCCCTCCATCTTTCCCAACATCAGGGTCTTTTCCAGGGAGTCTTCTCTTCTCATGAGGTGGCCAAAGTACTGGAGCCTCAGCTTCAGGATCTGTCCTTCCAGTGAGCACTCAGGGCTGATTTCTTTAAGGATGGATAAGTTTGATCTTTTTGCAGTCCATGGGACTCTCAAGAGTCTCCTCCAGCACCAGAATTCAAAAGCATCCATGGGGAATACCTAATGTTAGTGAGTTTTTACTTCAGCAGCCGCTGAGGCTAGCATCCCATGAAACTTGGCCGATGTACCTATGGGGTTCAAGCTGTCAGTGGACTTGTCTACCGAGGAAATGTATATCCTATACTTTATCTATAGACCCCCCATAACGTAGGCACATTCATCTCTACTACATTTCCTTGATAATAAAAGCAGGGCTTCCAAATTCTGTTCTGAACTCGCCCATGTCTTCATGGGCCTGTGGTTGGGAAGTACAAACCAGCCCTCAGAAAAAGAACTCCAGGAAAAATATTGTCTCTAACCATTGTGATATGATACGCACAAACATGCGCACTCTCTCTCTATGAAACCAGCAGTTCTTAAGACATGTTGTGCCTATAAGTAGCAAGACATTTGGCATCTTTTGAAGATCAAGTTCTCAACTGAACAAAGAGTCACTGATCTATATGGGAAAATGTGAGAAGCAGGACCAGAGGTACTCCCTCATAAAAGCCTGTCAGGTTTTTAACACAACTTGCATTTGGGAAGCTGGTATACCCTAATACATCATTTATTTTATACATTGTTAATAAAAAATTTTTTAAAAAATCACAGTTTGGAACCAAGTCTAAAAATAGTACGTTATTTGTTTATCAAACAGAAAGTTAAAGAACAAAACATGATTCTCTTAGAGGCCCTTATTACCCTACACATCCCTTCTAAATTTCCGTCGGTTTCCTAAATGTTTCACACCGAAAACAGTTTGGTGCATTTTTTCCAGGGAAGCATAAAAGCAAATATTTGTGTTTCATGAAATTCAACACCTCATCTCCTCAGACTCCAGCCATTAGACATGCTTCAGTAACAGGCCTCAGAGATGTAAAAAATGAATGAGGAAAAGGGGAATATTTTGCTGTTAAATATCTATTTTCTCCACAAAAACATCAATATGTAAGTCTGTAGGACGGGAGTCGATGTTGTTCTTGCCCGAACTATAATTGTGGCTTGCAAAGAATTAGTAATGGTTTAACCACCAAAGGCCTGACTTTTCATAAACAAGGATTTTGTTACAAATCGTTACAAAATGTGAAGCCTAATCATTTGCAAGCTTTACCTCTCCAGTGCATCAAATAATGTGAGAAGAGGTCCTTTCTTGGATATAAAGGTAAAGGTAAAGGGACCCCTGTTGTCTTTGTCCATGGAGTTTTCTTGGCAGAGATACTGGAGCGGCTTGCCAGTTCCTTCTCCAGGTGGATCACGTTTGGTCCAAACTCTCCACTATGACCTGTCCATCTTGACCTGTCCATAGCTTCCCTGAGTAAACTGCAAGAGGCAGTGAAGGATAGGCGTGCCTGGCGTGCTCTGGTCCATGGGGTCACGAAGAGTCGGACACGACTGAACGACTGAACAACAACAACAAAAGGGACCCCTGACCATTAGGTCCAGTCACATCTGACTCTGGGGTTGCGGCGCTCATCTCGCGTTACTGGCCAAGGTAGCCGGCATACAGCTTCTGGGTCATGTGGCCAGCATGACTAAGCTGCTTCTGGAGAACCAGAGCAACGCACAGAAACACCATTTACCTTCCCGCCGGAGTGGTACCTATTTATCTACTTGCACTTTGACATGCTTTCGAACTGCTAGGTGGGCAGGAGCAGGGACCAAGCAACGGGAGCTCACCCCATTGCGGGGATTCGAACACCAACCTTCTGATCGGCAAGCCCTAGGCTCTGTGGTTTAAACCACAGTGCCACCTGCGTCCCTTAACAACAACAACAAAAACAACAACAATCCCTGAAGTGGAGTCTTCATGTGCTTGTGTCCATTTTTTGCACCCCCTTGCCATATTTCCAGTTTTTCCTCGTTTCAGGGAAATAAACAGCTGTTGGATATTTGTCCCTGTAAAATGGTCGTGGAATCCTACTATTTTACCTCCCCTCTTGTATATCTTCCATAGAAATATTTAACATGCCAATAAAAAAGCAGATATAGAACCGTAGAAGTCATCAGATGCTTTTTCTGTATCTTTAAAACTTTGACTACAAAATGATGCATAAAATTTTAGTTGAATTAAAGCATATTTTGAACCAGGGGGTTAGGTAATTTTTTTAAAAAATATATGCCATGGAAGCTTTAAAAAAAATGTGCATATAAATATATATAGAGAGAGAGTACAACATTAGATTATGTAAAACAATAAGATGCCAAACTTGTGTTTTAAATGCAAGGGAATGGCATTGAACCAGCATTTTTTTAAAAAATGGTTTCAGACTGTACATTTGAGGAGGCCTTGCGAGTTTCACCCCCTACATGAGTACATAGATCAAAAGTCTGAAATTAGACTTTGTGAAATTACTGCCACTACCTCCCACCAGCTGCTGATCTGTCATTTCTCCACGCATGTTTTGAAAGCTGTACTTGTATGATTCATTTTTAATTGGGTGGCCTTTAAAGCTACAATGAAAGAAGAGGAGACTGAGCAGAAAGCAATGGTAAAAAAAACAAGAGTGAGGCTGAAAGATGGCATTATAGACAGATGGCACAGAAAAAAATATAGAACCAAAACCCTATCATATAAAATTTTAAAAAAATTAAGCTGTCTGTGTAAAAATTTGCGTGCAGGTCTGTTCATTATGTAAAATATGTAAAAAAAAAAAATCGTTCTCTGGCAGGATCTCAAGTAACAGGCCTCTGACATATTGATGAGCCATGAGCAGATGAGCAGGACCTTGTGGGAAGAAACAAGGAAGAAGACAAAGCCCCTATCATTACTTCTCTGGGCCAGGTATGGTTCCACCTCTATATACTCTGGAAACCAGTAAGGAGATGATAGATCTTGGGGCAGAATTTGGCCCAGGATTCTCCAATTGATTTCTGGGGTAGACAGCACTGGGCTAGATAATACTAAAGTCTAGACTTCGCCAGTAAAGAATTCAGGCTTCCTAGACAGCCTTCTTTTCTACTGTTGACCTGACTAAAGCCTTTTCTTTAAAAAGTTTTGTGCTGTAACTATGCCATTTGTTCTTTTCAATCAATCAATTTCTTTATTGCATTAGCCCTATGGCCATAGCACATAGTAAAAGACCAGGCAGTAGCCTGACACGATTATGCAAAGAATACAACAGATACAGTTAAAACAATTGGAAGTAAAATCGTACAGGATAAAACAAATAAAATAAAAAGCACTAGCGGGCGTGACGACAGTGTCCATGTTGGGAATATACATAAGACTAAGGCTAAGGGAAGTTGGCCAAAAAGGTGGTCCTGAGTTTCAGGGCCTGTAATATGTAGATGGCCACTCCACGTGAAACCAAGGGGTTGGCATCCACCAGTAGATATTTCATGCGGTCATCGTCCCTGGCGATAGTCGGCGGGATTAGAGGGAGAAGCCTAGATCTTATTGAGGCATATAGTGGGCAGTAGAGGAAGAAGTGAATAAAGTCCTCTATCTTTCCATTGTTGCATGGGCAGAGTCGAAGATCCAGAGGGGTATTGGAAAATACACCCTGTAGGAATGCTGTGGGAATGGCATGAAATCGAGCCAGTGTAAAGGCCCTTCTCAGCGTAGGGTCCAGCAGATCACTCAGATAGTGGGCCAGAGATCTAACTACCTTCACACGAGGGAACCACGTGGAGAGTCTGGCCGCATTAGATAGTTCTTGATCAAGGGCAGCGTCCCTAGCAAGAATCCAGTCGCGAATTTTGTCCTTGTCCCATGAGGATAGGGCGGCGAAGTCTGGAAGGGAGTAGCGGTGACAAATGGACTCCATGCCTCTTGACCAGGTGCTGCTGCCGGTGAAGGCTAAGAAGGCTTGTTTGGCTAGTAGAGAATTTGGAGTTTCAGCAAGCGATTTGTAGAAGGCATTTGTTCTTTTATGTGTTTTATACACTAGCACTGTTGCTTAATTTCCTGAACCTATTCACCTATAATTTGGCTTTATTCATTCTTTAGGGGCTTAGCGTGCCTGCAAATTTTAGTCACTTCTGTTAAAATGATTTTTTGAAAAAATAAAATAAAAATCCCAATGGTTAGTGGATGCTTTGTACTGAGGTGGGGGCAGTTTTCTGAAGCACCAAATTTTGAGCCAAACCATATCTTCTAAACTTTTAGACTTTGCCCTGACTTTGCCTTATACTTATGAATCTTCTTTAGCAAATGTGACCCTCAATATATTGGGGCCAGTTCCTCCTTTTGAAATGTCAATTGTACTTCTCTGCCTAAAATTAAACAATTCCTCATAATACATTTTTTAAAGTATATACAGACTGTTAAGCTTTCCTTTTCTAATCTGCAAAGGAAAAATGGATGGGAAGGTGAAACAATCTTTTCTTAACATTCAACTACTTCTGGGCAAGTAAATTATATGCCAAGACTTTTTTTCATGAGGGAAAGTTAAAAACTGAAAATTGAAAGTTTGTAATGGAAAGCCTGACCAACCAAAGTAAGGGAATTAAAAAATACACTCAGTGTTTAAGACATAAAATAATATATATGAACTGCATTTCCAGCATACTGAATGTTTATTACAGATTAAACACTTAAAACGGAAAGAACCAACACATACTCCAGCTCTATCTTAAATGTTTGCTTAATATAGCCAGAATACACATTTGAAATCATGGGACTGAAGAGTACAGGGTAAGTGTTTAAATAACACCAAATCCAATAAAATGTTTCACTTGACATGTTAAGCAGGTAATAAAAATGTCATGTAGAATTACTATTTTGTAGTCTTTACAATAGTATAATTTGGTTTTGGGAGGAGACCTATAGAAATGGGGACCTTTTTTTGTTTCAGAGACATTTTCCTGATTTCAGAGATCTAAAGAAATTGAGACATTTTTCAACACTTTTTGGTGATTTTGAAGCAGATCCAAGTTACGGGTGTCCATAGGAACATGCATGAGTAGGGCTGCACACGCAAGCCATTCTCTCCAGGCATGAACTGGACCAGTGTGAGAAGTAGCATTCAACATGAGGGGAATCCCAATCAGTCCAACAGCAATCCTTACATAGAGGTAGGCCTACTCTATGTGTAAAGGCTGGTATGCTTCTAGAGCTGCTTCACACATGCTGGCTGCAGGCAAGGCTGATGGGCACACCTGGTGTGTGTGCCAGCGCTCTGTGTAGTCACCAGTATGGCTGGTGTAGTCACTAGATGTGATCTCATTCCTCCATCGACACATGAGGCTGTTCATCTGAACACTGCTTATTTTGTCAGCTGTTGGGTGTAGTAATGGAGTAAATCTGGATGCTATTGCTACCTGAAACAGCCTATCATCTGCCACTGGTATAAGTACCTGTGACACTGTAGTACTTTTTCATAAACCAAAGGGGTCAGTCTAGAACTCTGGTGGTGGATCAGACAACTTGGTCACGAGTGACTTACAGTGGATTGTATCTATTAAGTAGTGGGTTGACATAGCAGACGACACAGTGATTCTCCAAGCAGCTCTCTTTATTCTCAGGCTGCAACAGAACTGAACTGAACTGAAGGGCTCAGCCAGCCTGCTTATATAGTACTCAGTAACATGCAACAGTAACAACTCTCTCTAGCTACCCAATCCGTGAATGGCACTCTCAATCCTTCATTTGCATGTTGTGGACCTGAGTGAGAACTGCAGCGACAGTGGGCAGAGTGAAACTATAAACACAACACCCCTAGTGGCCTAGGGTGAGAACTTCAATACATAACAGTATCAGCACCACAGCCATTCTCTTTTTGTTGTTATTGCTTTTTTGTTGTTATAAAAACAAATCATCAAAGAGGAAAAGATTGCAAGAGTCAAAGGAAGACAGGGATCCTTTGCCTGCAAAAATTGTGTTGTAATGGGGTACAGCTCTTCTCACCCTCCATCCAACTGAGGCTAGGACTTGTTGAAACTATGTGGTATAGAAGTGAACTGAGTCGTACTACCACCAGCTTCACACATATGAAGCCACTGGATTGCTCAGGCGTGAGACACACTAAGAAGCTGGGCTTTTAATTATGCCTAGACAAGGAAGCAGTAACTAGGAAAGTCAGAGGTATCCCATCAGTCCTCATCTTGGCATGGATGAATGCTTCTCATCTTAGTTCTCTAGAATGGTTTTTTAAAAAAACATGTGCACATTATATGTAAATTGGTTTGCTTCTACTGCTGAGATCCATCCCTTTCTTTATGCCTCCGCAAGAGAGGTGGTGTTTGTAGTTTCCAACTCACACATGCAATTAATGTTGTTGTTAGCAAGAGATGAACATTTGTGTGTGAACTAGCGCTCTTTCTCCTAGGTTCATACATTTCCTCAAGTCAATATCTAGTTAATTGTTATTTTGCTTGTCTTTCTTGATATGGAGAACTTCTGTGGTCTTTGATTGAGACAAAGTGTTAGGGATGTTGGGCATGAACACCCCACATGTAATGCTGGAGAAAGACAGAAGATTTTAATACTTTTTAAAAAGAGAATTGATGGTGATATGGCGGTGGCAAAGTTGCCCATAGTGTACACTCTCGCTTGTCAAACACACTTTGCAAGTCTTTGAAACACTGAAAAAAGGCTGAAAACCACAAATAATGGAGAGCAGGATGAATATGCACATCACAAGCATACCACTTCCACCAGCTCCATAATTAGTTTTTCTCTCCTGCCCCCCCCCCTTGATTTCACAGAGAATACTCGGGGGGGGGGGGTTCTGCAGTGTTCCGGAGAAAGCTCAGCAAAGTTACTTGACCCAGAGCAGCTCTTTTTTCCAAAGGCAGTGAGGGCCACCAGCAAGGAGGATTCGCATAGAATGCTTTCTTAAGTATCCAAGACCTCATTGCTAGAGCTTAGAAGCTGGAAATTTGTTCCAAGCATGCTCAGAAATGCTGCAGGGAAGCCTGGGAAACAGCTCACAAAATTTCTAGGAGATGTTGGGGACTTGATTTCACGGGCCGTTCAGATCTAAATTTCACTTCCATCACTACCTCCAACACTCCATTATCATCTGTTTCCAGCCAAGTTGGAATAAACGTTCTCTTTCAGCTCTATTATGTACAAATTTTATGGCATGGGTGCACAAACAGAGGGGAAAGGACCTGCCAAATCTTTCCCCATTTTTTTCCATCAGCAAAACCCACAGCAGTACAGGGTGGAACGTTTGCCTTATGGTAACAGCCTCCCAGCTGCCATAAGTGGTTGATTTTCCTGTTCCAACTAGCAATGAGCCCACAAGTGCTAATTTTACACAGCATGTGAACTTGATACATTGAACTTTGGCTTGCTCTGGACATGCATTTTCCCCTGTTTCCCTCCAACGTTACTAAAATACAGGTGCTCGAGTATTGTGTACTTTAAAGGGCTTTAGGGAAAAGAGGCAATTGAATTGTAAATGGAAGCTGACAGAGATTGTTATGCCTTTATAGCCAAATGTAATGAATAATTCTGGCTATAAAAGGGGGGAACAATTAACTATTTACTACCTACAAGCAATGCTGAGACCTCAAGTCCATTTAATATTTGACCAGATGAAAAACTTTACCTAACCCACACATAAAGGTATTCGGAGGGGAGACCTCCCCTTAATTGTATTCTCCCAAATGGGGAGTTTAATTTCTTTATATTGTTATAATGCCACATTAGGCTGTGGTGGTAACAGTTGTACAGAAACCAATACGTATGCCAATGAAGGGACAAAAACAGCGCTGACTTCTGGCTGGTGTTTATGGCTGTTGCACTGCTCAGTAGTAAAATTGTGTGGGTGGGTGTGGGTGTGTAGGCTGTGTGACATCCATACTTTCATTGTTTGTGATTCCCTTAAACAGTGGAAAACACACTTGTAAAGGGACTGCTTTGATGTCACCTGCTCCAGGTGCTCTTCACATTTCAGCTTGCGCTGCTGCTGTAGTTGTTTTATGTGGTGTCTTAAGGGTAAAGGTAAAGGGACCCCTGACCGTTAGGTCCAGTCGTGTCTGACTCTGGGGTTGTGGCGCTCATCTCGCGTTACTGGCCGAGGGAGCCGGCGTACAGCTTCCGGGTCATGTGGCCAGCATGACTAAGCCGCTTCTGGCAAACCAGAGCAGCGCACGGAAACGCCGTTTACCTTCCCGCCAGAGCGGTACCTATTTATCTACTTGCACTGGTGTGCTTTCGAACTGCTAGGTTGGCAGGAGCTGGGACCGAGCAACAGGAGGTCACCCCGTCACGGGCATTCAAAATGACGACCTTCTGATCGGCAAGCTCTGTGGTTTAGACCACAGTGCCACCTGCGTCCCTTCACGTGGTGTCTTACAGAGCTTCAAAATAGATACCTCCTTGCCCCCATATACTTCAAAATCTAAAATATTTGTCATTATTCAATGCACTGTTTACTGTTAGTGTCCTCAAACTTTTTTATTCTTATTTTTACAAATGAAGTACTAATGGAATATCATAGGGATGGGTGCTTTGAAAACTGGCAAATATTTTTCATCCACACCTTTATTAATGAATTTGAAATGTTAACAGAAAGCCAACATAATGGAAAAGAATGAAAAGTATCCAGGAATTTGAACTATATTTTTCCAACCTATAAATCCTCAGTATTTTAACATCAGAATTTGCTGCCACTGAAACTTCATTTTCAATTGAAATAAAGCACATTTCTTAATGTTCATAGAATGTAATGAAACTCTAATTGGCAGTCTCCAATGAAATACAAATAAATATTGGATTTCTTTCCTATTAGCAGCAGTTTCAAGAACTATGCTCCTTGGAATATAACTGCTGAGTAACAAATGTAACTTTCAATATGGAAAAAGAATAAAATATTATTATTTTAAAAGAAATTTGGGGTGAGCAGGACCACTGTGTATAATTCTGAGACATTTCAAAGGACACACACCATGCAGAATATTTACCTTATATTGGCTTTACTACTGAGCTGTTAAACAGTGAAACACTGATTGTCGGGACTGGTTGATTAGAGCTGGAATATGAAACAACTGGCTCTAGGCACATAGCAGAAGCATCACAGCTACTGGAAATTCAGTAACAACAAGTTCAAAAATACTTAAGGAAGGTGAAGAGAAAGTGGCAAGAAGGGGGGTAGGGTAAGAGAGTATAGATGTTAAAACAGGCAGGTCTACCATGGTCCCTGACGTCAGAGAGCAAGAATCAATTTGGATTAGAAGAAGTTTCCTGATTCCTTTCTTTTTTATTTTTATTTTTTAAATCTAGTATGGAGTAATATTTTAGAATGGTATGAAGTAAGCAATGTTGTTGTTGTTGTTCAGTCGTTCAGTCGTGTCCGACTCCTTCGTGACCCCATGGACCAGAGCACGCCAGGCACGCCTATCCTTCACTGCCTCTCGCAGTTTGGCCAAACTCATGTTAGTAGCTTCGAAGAACACTGTCCAACCATCTCATCCTCTGTCGTCCCCTTCTCCTTGTGCCCTCCATCTTTCCCAACATCAGGGTCTTTTCTAGGGAGTCTTCTCTTCTCATGAGGTGGCCAAAGTACTGGAGCCTCAACTTCAGGATCTGTCCTTCTAGTGAGCACTCAGGGCTGATTTCTTTGAGAATGGATAGGTTTGATCTTCTTGCAGTCCATGGGACTCTCAAGAGTCTCCTCCAGCACCATAATTCAAAAGCATCAATTCTTCGGCGATCAGCCTTCTTTATGGTCCAGCTCTCACTTCCGTACATTACTACTGGGAAAACCATAGCTTTAACTATACGGACCTTTGTCGGCAAGGTGATGTCTTTGCTTTTTAAGATGCTGTCTAGGTTTGTCATTGCTTTTCTCCCAAGAAGCAGGCGTCTTCTAATTTCGTGACTGCTGTCACCATCTGCAGTGATCATGGAACCCAAGAAAGTGAAATCTCTCACTGCCTCCATTTCTTCCCCTTCTATTTGCCAGGAGGTGATGGGACCAGTGGCCATGATCTTAGTTTTTTTGATGTTGAGCTTCAGACCATATTTTGCGCTCTCTTCTTTCACCCTCATTAAAAGGTTCTTTAATTCTTCCTCACTTTCTGCCATCAAGGTAGTATCATCAGCATATCTGAGGTTGTTGATATTTTTTCCGGCAATCTTAATTCCGGTTGGGATTCATCCAGTCCAGCCTTTCGCATGATGAATTCTGCATATAAGTTAAATAAGCAGGGAGACAATATACAGCCTTGTCGTACTCCTTTCCCAATTTTGAACCAATCAGTTGTTCCATATCCAGTTCTAACTGTAGCTTCTTGTCCCACATAGAGATTTCTCAGGAGACAAATGAGGTGATCCGGCACTCCCATTTCTTTAAGAACTTGCCATAGTTTGCTGTGGTCGACACAGTCAAATGCTTTTGCGTAGTCAATGAAGCAGAAGTAGATGTTTTTCTGGAACTCTCTAGCTTTCTCCATAATCCAGCGCATGTTTGCAATTTGGTCTCTGGTTCCTCTGCCCCTTCGAAATCCAGCTTGCACTTCTGGGAGTTCTCGGTCCACATACTGCTTAAGCCTGCCTTGTAGAATTTTAAGCATAACCTTGCTAGCGTGTGAAATGAGTGCAATTGTGCGGTAGTTGGAGCATTCTTTGGCACTGCCCTTCTTTGGGATTGGGATGTAGACTGATCTTCTCCAATCCTCTGGCCACTGCTGAGTTTTCCAAACTTGCTGGCATATTGAGTGTAGCACCTTAACAGCATCATCTTTTAAAATTTTAAATAGTTCAGCTGGAATATCATCACTTCCACTGGCCTTGTTGTTAGCAAGGCTTTCTAAGGCCCATTTGACTTCACTCTCCAGGATGTCTGGCTCAAGGTCAGCAACCACACTACCTGGGGTGTATGAGACCTCCATATCTTTCTGGTATAATTCCTCTGTGTATTCTTGCCACCTCTTCTTGATGTCTTCTGCTTCTGTTAGGTCCTTTCCACTTTTGTCCTTTATTGTGGTAATCTTTGTACGAAATGTTCCTTTCATATCTCCAATTTTCTTGAACAGATCTCTGGTTTTTCCCATTCTGTTATTTTCCTCTATTTCTTTGCATTGCTCGTTTAGAAAGGCCCTCTTGTCTCTCCTTGCTATTCTTTGGAAATCTGCATTCAATTTCCTGTATCTTTCACGATCTCCTTCGCATTTTGCTTGTCTTCTCTCCCCCGCTATTTGTAAGGCCTCATTGGACAGCCACTTTGCTTTCTTGCATTTCTTTTTCATTGGGATGGTTTTCGTTGCTGTCTCCTGTATAATGTTACGAGCCTCCATCCACAGTTCTTCAGGTACTCTATCCACCAAATCTAAATCCTTGAACCTGTTCTTCACTTCAACTGTGTATTCATAAGGAATTTGATTTAGATTGAATCTTACTGGCCCAGTGGTTTTTCCTACTTTCTTCAGTTTAAGCTGGAATTTTGCTATAAGAAGCTGATGATCTGAGCCACAGTCAGCTCCAGGTCTTGTTTTTGCTGAGTGTATAGAGCTTCTCCATCTTTGGCTGCAGAGAATATAATCAATCTGATTTCGATGTTGCCCATCTGGTGATGTCCATGTGTAGAGTCGTCTCTTGTGTTGTTGGAAAAGAGTGTTTGTGATGACCAGCTTGTTCTCTTGACAGAACTCTATTAGCCTTTGCCCTGCTTCATTTTGATCTCCAAGGCCAAACTTGCCAGTTGTTCCTTTTATCTCTTGACTCCCTACTTTAGCATTCCAATCCCCTATAATGAGAAGAACATCCTTCTTTGGTGTCATTTCTATAAGGTGTTGTAAGTCTTCATAGAATTGGTCAATTTCAGTTTCTTCAGCAGTGGTAGTTGGTGCATAAACTTGGATTACTGTGATGTTAAAAGGACTGCCTTGGATTCGTATCGAGATCATTCTATCATTTTTGAAATTGCATCCCAGTACAGCTTTCGCCACTCTTTTGTTGACTATGAGGGCCACTCCATTTCTTTTACGGGATTCCTGCCCACAGTAGTAGATATGATAGTCATCCGAACTGAATTCGCCCATTCCTGTCCATTTTAGTTCACTGATGCCTAGGATGTCAATGTTTATTCTTGCCATCTCATTTTTTACCACATCCAGCTTACCAAGGTTCATGGTTCTTACATTCCAGGTTCCTATGCAATACTTTTCTTTACAGCATTGGACTTTCCTTTCGCTTCCAGGCATATCCGCAACTGAGCGTCCTTTCGGCTTTGGCCCAGCCGCTTCATCAGCTCTGGATCTACTTGTACTTGTCCTCCGCTCTTCCCCAGTAGCATGTTGGACGCCTTCCGACCTGAGGGGCTCATCTTCCAGCGTCATATCTTTTATATGCCTGTTGTCTTTGTCCATGGAGTTTTCTTGGCAGGGATACTGGAGCGGCTTGCCAGTTCCTTCTCCAGGTGGATCACGTTTGGTCCAAACTCTCCGCTATGACCTGTCCATCTTGACCTGTCCATAGCTTCCCTGAGTAATTCAAGCCCCTTCGCCACGACAAGGCAGTGATCCATGAAGGGGAAAGTAAGCAATAGCTTTATGATATAAGAAGTTAAGGTTGGTAATGAGATGTTATATTTTGACATTTAGATGTTAAAAGATATAAATTGGGTTTTTGTTTAAGTTTGATATAGAGATGAAGTTACTAAAGTAAATTGGTATTGAACGCAGTCAAGAGAATGGGGGAAGCCCCCGCATAAGATTCGAAATTAGAATTTCAATAAGCATATTATGATTTAATGTCGGTGTGTCAGGTGATAGGTATGTATAAGTTTTCTTTTTTCCTTTTTTAGTGTTTGTTTTTTTCTCTTTAATGTAATTATGTTGTTTATTGTGGAAAATTAATAAAATTTCTTAAAAAAAAAAAACTGGTACCCTTAGAAATGTTTTAAAAACCCTAACCACTGCCCAAGCAATGTTACTTCATGTGCTCTGGTGATACTATACACACATTGCTCTTTCCTTACTTCAACAAGGGTCAAAGGTTCATATTAAATACTACATAATTTATCATATAATTAAATGCCCCTATGGTTCTTGTTGGGGAGAGCATAAACCTGATTCTCCTTAGAGAGCTCTGTGCAGAAATATGATGTGGAAATTATTATATGAATACAGGTCAAGGATCAAAGTACTAAAGGGTTTATTTTTTCATAAGAGGAACAGAATTAGGAATCTTGGCTTTCCTTAATTAAATCATTTTTTATCCAAATCCTAATCAAAATGGGAAAGCTGAGAGTCCAAAGAGATTTCGACTGCTAACTCTGAAGCATTCGCATTAAATAATGGACCTTTATTCTACAGAATGAAGTATTTGGAGCTTTGCTGTTTTTAACACTGTGCAATACATTGTGCTGCAATCTTTCATTGAGATTTGGCCACCTAGCCAAACAGGACACATTTATTTGTTTTGATTTGCATTAAGTAGTTTGTTCCCCCCTTCATGGATCACTGCCTTGTCGTGGCGAAGGGGCTTGAATTACTCAGGGAAGCTATGGACAGGTCAAGATGGACAGGTCATAGCGGAGAGTTTGGACCAAACGTGATCCACCTGGAGAAGGAACTGGCAAGCCGCTCCAGTATCCCTGCCAAGAAAACTCCATGGACAAAGACAACAGGCATATAAAAGATATGACGCTGGAAGATGAGCCCCTCAGGTCGGAAGGCGTCCAACATGCTACTGGGGAAGAGCGGAGGACAAGTACAAGTAGATCCAGAGCTGATGAAGCGGCTGGGCCAAAGCCGAAAGGACGCTCAGTTGCGGATATGCCTGGAAGCGAAAGGAAAGTCCAATGCTGTAAAGAAAAGTATTGCATAGGAACCTGGAATGTAAGAACCATGAAGGTCCGTATAGTTAAAGCTATGGTTTTCCCAGTAGTAATGTACGGAAGTGAGAGCTGGACCATAAAGAAGGCTGATCGCCGAAGAATTGATGCTTTTGAATTATGGTGCTGGAGGAGACTCTTGAGAGTCCCATGGACTGCAAGAAGATCAAACCTATCCATTCTCAAAGAAATCAGCCCTGAGTGCTCACTAGAAGGACAGATCCTGAAGTTGAGGCTCCAGTACTTTGGCCACCTCATGAGAAGAGAAGACTCCCTAGAAAAGACCCTGATGTTGGGAAAGATGGAGGGCACAAGGAGAAGGGGACGACAGAGGATGAGATGGTTGGACAGTGTTCTCGAAGCTACTAACATGAGTTTGGCCAAACTGCGAGAGGCAGTGAAGGATAGGCGTGCCTGGCGTGCTCTGGTCCATGGGGTCACGAAGAGGTCGGACACGACTGAACGACTGAACAACAACAAGTTTGTTCCAGGCTGATGCCCACATGAAATCCTCCACAAACACTTCAAAATATTCCCCCAATTTTACTGCTTAGTTTCCCTGAAAAGTCAGAATCCATTGCCACCACAGTCATAGCAGGTAAAAGGAGGGCCACAAGAATGGACACAGGAGACTGGTAATGGGTTGAATTAGGCCACAACTTTATTGATTACAGGAAAGAGTAGGTTTGGCTAAGGCACTGAGGCAGCTTGCCTGCTACCCGATAAAAACCTGGTAGGGTCGACCCTGTGCGTGTAAAAAAAGGAAAAAGGGAAGGAAGCTTTATTTTGCAAAGGGTTCACAATGGAAACTTAGAGCCGACTTTCCCCCATCCTTCATTATTTACAAAGTGAACTTAATAATGCTAAGGGAACTTGGAATTTAATTTAATTGGAAGTATAATTGCTCATCGGGACGCGGGTGGCGCTGTGGGTTAAACCACAGAGCCTAGGGCTTGCTGATCAGAAGGTTGGCAGTTCAAACCCCGCGATGGGGTGAGCTCCCATTGCTCTTTCCCTGCTCCTGCCAACCTAGCAGTTCATAAGCACGCCCAAAAGTGCAAGTAGATAAACAGGTAAAGGGGGTAAAGTGGGAAGGTAAACGGTGTTTCCGTACACTGCTCTGGTTCATGCTGGCCACATGATCTGGAAGCTGTACGCCAGCTCCCTCGGCCAGTAACGTGAGATGAGTGCCACAACCCCAGAGTCGTCCACGACTGGACCTAATGGTCCGGGGTCCCTTTACCTTTACCTATAATTGCTCATATGTCTTCAGTTGGAAGGAAAGATGAAAGGACCTGCCAAGGAACTGATAAGTTTCTTTATTGAGTCATCTGCAGTTCAACAGTCCACTCTTCTTGCCAGGCTGAGAGGAAAAATGGTGAAAACAGGTTGTTTACTGGACAGAGTGACTTTTGCAGTTGTTGTTAATTTTGCAGAACAATTAAGCACGGGACGGAGGCATGACGGATAACATCAACAATTGGGGGGGGGGGGAGAAAGACATAACGTCTTAAACACCACGGACAGAATAATTGCTACACACAGGAAGAACAAGGATATAGTTTGAGTTCCTCACTTGCAGTTTTATAAATCATTTAATGTGTCAACACGAATAGAAGTTATTAATATTGCAGTTGTTGTATAAGGGATTATTATTATGACCGGAATGTAATGGAAATTAATAAGATTTTGGAATGCAGAAATAAAGAAAATAATAAAACCATCAAATCTAGCACGCAGGGGGCCACTTTATCTAAATTATATAATTTGGTATTTGAACTATTGGCATTAATAATTGTATTTTAAACTGGTATTGTTATAATGAGGCTATTATTGGACTGTAATTGAAAACAAAACAAAAAATTACGAAAAAAGAACATGAATGGGGGACCATGAATCAGCCCCTTGACGAGGGTTCTCGACCAGCTCATACCTGCTGCAAGGGGCATTTATTAACTGAAGTGCCTATCTGAATAGTGCACAGAGAGAGCCCTCGTGTTGAAATTTGCACAGCTGCTGGAAGCATTGCCTGCTACTGTCAAATTCCTAGCATACAAGGAGCAATTGAAAGCACATCAAAGAGAGGTGCAGCTCACCAACAATGGAAGTGGAATAAAAACTAAAAAGGCTGGCTAAGCTCTGCTCTAGTTGGGCTGCTTTGCATCTAGTTTCACGCAGAATGTTTCTTTAAGTAATATAAAATGCCACTTTGCCTGTCACTATTGCCTTGTGCAATAGTGACAGCCCAAAGGAGGACTGATGATTGCAGTTGATATTGACAAGACAAAACAACGACAACACAAACTGGCTATAACTATAAAACCAAATTTACTAGAATAGAAATGAGCAGGTAACCATTCGATTCACAAACATGCTAAAGTGCCAACTGCAAATACTGAAAACAAATATATGCGATATCTGAACAAATTGGATTGCTGAATAATATAACAAGTGGCGTGAGTCCAAATGCAGGATAATGACCCCATGCCACCACAATGGTGAGGGTGGCACATAGGAGAACGGAGAAAGTTCAAAAACCGTTGTCGGTGTCGAACTACCGTAGATGGAATATTTCTCAAAGGGTCTCAAGTTGGAAACTCCAAGCCGTGTAAATGGAAAAGGTGAATCAAAGACACCACCACTTGTTATATTATTCAGCAATCCAATTTGTTCAGATATCTCTGTATTTTTACCCTTTGTTTTCAGTAATTGCACTTGGCACTTGAGCATGTTTGTGAATCTAATGGTTACCTGCTCATTTCTATTCTAGTAAAGTTGGTTTTATAGTTATAGCCAGTTTGTGGTGTTGTTGTTGTGTTTTGTTGTATTATTTTCACCACAATTGTTACTTGTGTGCATTATTTGCAGTTGATATTGAGTCATCCAGAACCTGGGATTTTGGTGGTGGAGAAACACTTATATCACGGAGAACTCAAATCAGAGAAAGCTGATTACCTGCGGCATATTGGAAGAAGTAATCAGAGTTATTTGGAGCATGAAGTGCACATGAAATAGCTTGAAATAAAGAAGTTTTGGTTTTGTTTTTTAAAGTAGTATACAATAAATCGAGGTGGTCCCATGGTCTGGGAGTTTGTGATGTGGGAGCACCAAAGGTTAACAGAGCCACATAGTTATAATTCCAATGGGGTTTTTTTTAACATATGAAAATAATAGACCACATGAGAGCTTTTTAGATGACTCCTGAATAGATTTTCCAATAACACCTCAAGTCGAACCTGGTGTGTGAGAGACAGCCCCTTTCTACCAGAAACATGATGTTCCATGTTTCAGAGTACTGTAGATCTATTAAGCTGAAAAGGAAAGTGCCATGGAAGAGGTGCAGAACAGAAATAGTTAAAACAGAAATTAATGTCAGAGAAGGATCTGTCATGGTCAGCTATGAGTTGAATAGACAGATGCCAGAACAATTAAAAAATTCCCATTCTTTAAGCAAAAGCAGTTTGAATTTGTGAGTCAAGGAAACATATTGCAGCAAGTATGATGATAAGACAGAACAGCCCACTCCTAGTTTGGTCTGGTAACTCTTAAACTGTCAACAAAGACCAGTGGAAGTGAAATGTTTGACAGGGATCTGCATCACTCACGTCTGAAAGAAATCACGCCCAAAGTTATTACTTCATTTGCATCTGAAGTCATCTGCATGTGACGTGCATCCATGAATCATTCAGAGGATGTTGTAGGCTTTGGAAAGTAAATCGGTACCATGACAGCTCCGTCTTGGCTTCTCGAAAGAAGCCAAAATGTATTGCAAGACAAAGAGGCTTTGGGAAAGTGAAGCACTGAATTTAATGGAGTCATCCAATTTTTATGGGCAAGAGAATCCCACAACCCAGGTGCTACTACAAAAATATGTCCAGCCAACTGGACATATGGTCACAACTTTTAATTCATTCATTTTAAACAGAGCCGATCTGTTTGTACAATGCAATGTGATGCGCATTTGGTCATTAGAACGCCTTATGGAAATTTGGCAGCATTTTAGTGTCAATTTGTTGTTGTTGTTGTTGTTGCTGTTGTTATATATTTATTTATACCCTGCCCTTTTCCCTAACGGGACTTAATACAGATTACAAATAAAAGCAACAGCTGTTAAAAAATAGAAAAAGCAATCATTAAAATACAATTGATAGAATTAATACCATATACTTATATAAATCTGTTTGAAGCATACCAGTAATTACAATAAAAACAGCATGTCATCAGCCCTTTAATTAAATTTAGTTAGTCAGATTCCCCCAAAGCCTGATGGAACAGAAAATACTTCACTTGCCAGCAGAATGACAGCAAGGTGGGAGTCAGTCTAACTTCTCTAGGCTGGGAGTTCCAAAGTTGCCTGGCAGCAGCCACCACCCAAAAGGCCCTCTTCCGCATCCCTACTAAGTGTGCCTGTGAGGGTGGCGGGACTGAGAGAAGGGCCTCCCCTGAAGATCTCAAAAACCGGGCAGGTTTGTATGTGGGAATATGGTCTTTCAGACAGCTTGGACAGTATATCCCAATAAACACATTTGTGTACACAATTTTGCCTAATATCCAGATTGTTATATGTTATTTCCAGCAATATATACATTTTTACATACACTTTACACTTGTATGTGCATTTTTGTACACATTATTTGGATGGAGAACAACATTGCAAAATTTGACGAGTTGCATGTTTCAAAAAATGGCTGTGTTTCGGTTTACATGTTGTTTTGAAAAGTCTGAATTTGGTACCTTCAAATACAGTGGTACCTCAACTTATGAGCGACTCAACTTCCATATTTTTCGACTTCCGGATGACCTCCGGAAGCAAAAAAATGGCCGCTGCTTCTGAAATTTTTGACTTACGAAGGGAAAGCAGTGGCACGATGCCTCGACTTACAAAGTTTTGAATGCAGTTTTTTCGACTTACGAATTTTTTCCCCATTCCGAGATGGCACCTTCGACTTACGAAATTTCGACTTACGAGCGCGCCTTCGGAATGTATTACTTTCATAAGTCGAGGTACCACTGTAACTGAATTCCTTGTCTTTCTGTATTGGTCATAGATGCTGGAGTTACCCTTCCTTTCTCTTGCTGATGTGTATGTCATCTCATGATGAAACATGATGAAACAATGCCCATCAGCTTCCCATCTGCATGTATCAACCTTGTTCCTGTTGGAAGTGCAATAGCAGCATTCAGTTTGTAACTTCAGAGGCTAATTCTGCAGTTAGTGTTAAATGAACAAGCCAAGAGGAAGACTGCTGCAGGTGCTGCTTAGCAACCAGTGGAAAAATCCTCTCTGAAGTAGAATGTGCTCTGATTGGCGGTAGCGTTCTGAGGGAGTTTTTCCTCTGTATGTTCTGTTGAGTGTCTCCCTGCTATGCACAAGGCCTTACCTAAAAAAAACACAAAAGCTCTCTGTTCTTTTTTCTTCAAATTATGCACTACGGTGGTGGTCATTGAGGTTTTTATCAGTGAACGGTTATCAAGTTTCTTTTCTCTTTGGACTCTGTCTACATTATCCAAGTGACTTTTCTAATAACAGTTGCCATCATTTACATGCCATCACTACTAACATATGACATTCTCCTCCACCAAACTGAAAGTAAATAGGAAAAGTAGAAGGTCTATTTGAAATGCCACCTTTAGTGTCCTGAATTTTAGTGTTCCCCCAGCCTGTGAGTGGAACAGAAAGGGCTTGAGAGACTAAGGGAAAGTGTGGGAGCATGCAAGACCTCAGGACATATTTAGTGCTTGCATGATAGGAAGAAGTTAAGTCTAAGTGCCTTAATTTACAATTTCCATGCTTTTTGGCACATGTGGATTTGTGCTTTAAGTCTTCTTTTAAACCATTTTTAAAAGAATATATGTTTAATATACAGAAAGCGAAAGTTATCAGAAGCTATGAATGCTCAGAAAAACATTCTTTCATCTAACAGTCTTCCATTAACTATGGTTTTGCCAGAATGCTTTATGACAACACAAAGCAGTAGTTCTTTATGCCTCTCTGGCTAAGATATTTATATTGAACTCTGACATTTTAATCTAATAAAAATGCTTTTTTACCTCATTGCAGTATAAACAGAGAGCAACTCTATTATATAATGGGCATCTGTGGAATAAGGGCTAATCCTTCCAGTGTGGAAAACCTACATAACTCTCTTGTGGCTTCATCACCCTTTGAGTTATGAGGTCTTCCTTTCAATTAAGGGATAAAATCCAAAACCCAGAGAAGCTTATTATGAGTCCCCTTTTAAGATGTTACTATTTAAAACAAAACACTTAGGAAGGATACTATGAAGTATTTAAGAATTAAAAAGTTGTCAGACACAGTGATTTGTTGTACTGGAAAGTTTTTCAAAGTAAAGAGGTGGAACGTTATACTTTGCCATAAATGCTGGTGAATTTATTCTATGTATTTTCTTCCTCCCTTTTTTTTACTGTCTTATGGACAAACTAGATGAGGTGTGGGGGTGCGTAAGTGTAAAGATCAAAGTAGTCGGGGGAGGGGGGTCAAGTTGTGGTGTTGAGGAGGAGGATTATCTCCTTGCCCAATGTCATTTCCCAGTTAAATTTCCTACAATGCTGCTATTTGCCCTATAAAATTAATGACACATGTACTTTTTCACCAGTGAGGCAAATAGCAGTTTCAGGGGGACAAATTGCAGTTGGGGAGGGGGGAGCACAGTGAAATTCAGCTCCCAGCACTGGGCCTCAGTCTATGGAGATCTCGGCTAATGCAGAATGGGATTCACAATGTGGAATGTAAAGAATCTGAAGTCTGCATGCACACGAAAGCTCATACCAAGAACAAACTTAGTTGGTCTCTAAGGTGCTACTGGAAGGAATTTTTTTTTTGGAATGTAAAGAGTTAACTATGTATGCTATCTCAACTTTCTCTTAGTAGCTGCAGCTACTCATGTAGAGAGCCCAGTGTGGTACAAAACCACGTCAGTTGGAGCCAGGGTGGATAAAAATCAATGATTAAATAAATTTAAAAATCGGATTTTTTTACATTTAAATTGATTATTTTTTTAATCAGATTTTTAAAATAAAATGCTTTTGGAGGAAAAATCTTTCTAAAGATAGTTTTCTATTTAAGTTACATTATAGTCCAAAGGCTATTCATCAGGAAATAACGATTTGTTTCAAGTTTTTCATGTGTGCTAAAACTCAGTCTAAGTTTTTTGTTTTTTTTTTAAATCATTTAACCACATCAGTTAACAAACATGGATACATATGCTATAATGTTATTGTTTTAGTTAAATAAATTGTTTAAATTGTTATTAAGGTATTTTTCCCTTCCAAGAAAGTACAGCAGAAAAGTTGTCCAAATATAAACAATAATTTCATAATTATCTGTCTATGTATTTCTAATAGTATAACCAAATCCAGTAATTTTTGATTATAACTGTAAAAACTACTCTGAAAATTTATTATTCCAAAAATGAAACCTTCATCTGGTTGTAAGTATTAAGAGGATGCCAGCAAGGTTGAACCTTTCTGTAAAAAAATGATTTAAATCAAGTCTTACTGACTGGTGATTTAAATCGTGACTGGTAGCTTGAGATGGCGACTTGCCATTTTGCCCTGGAAGGATCGTCCTTCCTCCTTGGCAGCCATTGCCCCACCTCACAAACCAGCTGACGTCTTTGATAAGCTGGCCATGCTATCCCTTTATGCAACATTTTTTAGTCATATTTCTTGCACCTACCAGGGTGTGACAAAAAGTTGGGAGCTGGTTTTTAAGTATATAAATGTATTGTTATTATAATGTTTACCAAAGGAAGAATGATACATACCTGTACCACCTTGCTTCAAACTCCTCCACAAAAATAGGCAATCATTTCAAGCTTCGTTTCTCCCAATATAATTTGACCGGTCCCTGTGATCATCCTCTGAGGCCCTTCTTCATGCACTCCCTCCATGAGAGGTCCGGAGAGTGGCAACACAGGAATGGGCCTTTTCTGTGGTGGCTCCCCGTTTGTGCAATGCTCTCCTCAGGGAGGCTCGCCTTGCGCCTTCATTACATATCTTTAGGCACCAGGCAAAAACGTTCCTTTTCACAAAGGCCTTCAGCTATTAACCTTTTAAAGCGGAGGAGGTGGGTTTCTTAATGTGTGTGTTTTTCCTTGCTTGCTTTTAATTAAAATGCATGAAGGGGGGTTGTTTGTTGTTTCATTTTGTTTTTGTGAAGATACTTTGAGTTGGTTGCGGCAAGAAAAAGCATCCATTTTAGTAAATTTTGTCTATAAAACCCTCTTCTGACTGTTATCCAACACGTTTCATTGATCTCAACTCCTCACTGAGCCAAAGAGATGCTCCAACTCGATGAGACTGGAGTGGATGTCTGGGTGCAATGGTGCCAGTCACTCGTGGGGCCTACACCTTCCAGGGGTCAAAGAGGTCGTCAACAAGACCACCAACCATATAAGCAGGAAACTCACCCCAGAGACATCAGGAAACTATCCAGATCACAAGCCTCTGGAAATGGACCATTCTCATAGATCTTGTACCCCAGAAGAGGTTAAGGGGCAGCTCTACTCTAAACCTAGCCAGGAAGCTGACCATTCACCTTCTGCCCAGAACATCAACCATGCTACATACCAGCAAGGAGCAACATGCACAGATAATATAGAATTTCTCACCATGAGTAGGATATTATCTTCAGTAAGTGGGAAAAGTAACTGGTGTTGTGCTGAAATCTGACCTCCAATTTCTCAAAAGTATCCTCTCCCTTGCAACAGAAGCTTCCATTTTTTTTCTGCCTCATTCTCAAGGCCCCTTCAAATTTCACTGGGTGTTGGGTTTGAGGGATTGTATGTGGTTCCCCCCCCCCCCCTCCTCATTAAATTTATTCAAAGCTTGGCAGCCTCCCTGGCTGCTTCTACTTCCTGATCTGAAAAATCCCCATGGGAGGAGTTATTTAATGAGATCTTCTATGGGGCTTTCATTGAAGCATGGAAAGCTAGGAAGGCTGCAGCAAGCAAACCGCTTGTGAGATGATTTCCAAAATGAAAAAGGCCACCTCAAAAACAATGTACAGTAAACATGGCGAAACAAAAACAAAACCTTGCACCCCCACCCAGGAGAATTTCTCCTACATTTTCCCTCCCTTTGACAATTTCCAAGGGCAAATTTGTTTGTCTTTGCATGCTGGAGAGTGGTTAAAAGAACACAGGGGAATTTTTAGCACAGCACTAAAAATAACTACCGGTATTTCATGCCAGACAGTATCCCAGAGTGTGGGATCTCATATACATGATCAAGATGACATATTATACAGTCTAGAGACATTTTGCGCTATGGTCTTGCGTTTGTTGTAGACAAAGGTCCAAGCAAGATGAGATCCTGGAGATAAGTGGTTGCAACAATTTCTTTCCTCATGTGAGTGGATAACAGAATCCAGATCAGATGCATAGTATGAGAGATAGAAGAATGATCCTTTTCTCAATGAAAATCCCCCAGCCATATGGAGAGGAAATGTTCTGCTCCCAACATGTAATCCTGATCCAAGTTTGCCCACCTCTCTATCTCTCCCTCACTCTCTCACACAGCTGTTATTTGGAAACAACTTATAGAGATGAATATCAATTCCTATATATCTGCCATGAAGTGTAATTTGGCCCTAAGCAGGAGTCCGGGTGTCAACAAGTTGCTCTGATGGAACTAAAACTAAGAATAAAGAATATTTTATCAGATATTGAGATTTGCATCCCACAATGCAGTTCCAGCAGGTCGAAACAGCTTGAGGACAGGTAAGCTAAGCAAAACAGAGTGCATAGGCAACAGGAAGTGAGAAAGTGGAGCATTTGTGCAAGAATGTAAATCTAGGGGGGGTTTATGAGTGGCCACCCGGGTGACAGGACAAGAAGCTGGCTGAGTTGTTGTGAGAATAAACAACGAGGAACACACATGTAATAATATCAACTGGGGAAGAATATCCTGGATCAGGTCTTAATGTTATGCCAGACGGAGGGTCCCTTAAACTTTGCCTTTGTATTTTTTTCCCCTTTTTACTAGCACTGATGGCCCACAAAAACCCCTTTGAACAATAAACATGAATGGCCCATGGTGGTCCTGTCAAGTTGGGATCTTTGTAAAATAACCAGTGATCCACAACATTTTCTGGAAGCGATTTCACAGGCTCCTATCTTCTCTCATTGTCAAAGTTTCTTTTTGGGGGCGGGGGGGGGGGAGTTGGAGGTGAGTAAAGGGGTAAAAGTAATCCTTGCAACACTACCAGGAATTTTTATTCATTGTATCCTTATTTTCAAAAGTCTGAAAGAAGAAATTTACTAGCTAGCTGAAAGCACTCCCGCCTGCCCCCCCCCATGGGGTGTAGGGGGGGGTGAGAAAGGAACAATATGTTTACAAATAAAATAATATTTTCAGCCAATTATCTAACTTACTTAACACTTTAAAATGTAATAAACATGCAGCCCATTCCACTAAATTCACCTCATATCTTGCAAATTTAGGGGCTCTAAATTATCTGATTTCAGTGTCAGTGACTGTTTAGAGATCTGCCATTCTTCTGATTTGAGTTCCAGACACATGTTCAGTTTTCTGCACTTTTCAATTCATGTCTGCTATTGCATGTGAGCGCACTCTCATAAAACGCCATGGAATCTTAATATGATTACTTACTATAATCACAGGCTAACCACATACTCCTCTCCAGTTTTGCCTTACCTCCATTCCCACTCCACACACCTTGGTTCCTTTGCCATTTCCTTCTTGTCTATTTTAAGTCCAGGGGACACGGGCGGCACTGTGGTCTAAACCAGGCATGTCCAACAGGTAGATCGTGATCTACCAGTAGATCACTGGTAGATCACTAGCTCTTCACAAAGAAGCTCAACAACTTTGGCTCCCCTAGAAAACGCTCAACATTTTTGCCCTGCACCCCCCCCCAAAATGGGGCTTTCCTCCTCCCTAAAAGCTCAACAACTTTGACCTGAACCCAAAAAAAGGGGGTAGATCACTGCCAGTTTTTAACTCTGTGAGTAGATTGCAGTCTCTTGGTCTAAACCATCGAGCATCTTGGGCTTGCTGATTATAAGACTGGCAGTTTTAATCCGCACGACAGGGTGAGCGCCCGTTGCTTTGTCTCAGCTCCTGCCAACCTTGTAGTTCGAAAGCATACCAGCGCGAGTAGATAAATAGGTACTGCTTTGGCAGGAAGATGAATGGCCCTGGCACTCATTATGGTGTTCCATGTGTCACAAGCTGTTTAGTCATGCTGGCCACATGACCCAGAAAGGTTTCTGCGGACAGGACTTCCGGCGAGGTCGCCATCACGGGGGCGACCCGGGGGTTGGAGCCCCGCTACCGCTAAGCGGGGCTCCGGTGAGGCGCGGGAAGAGCGTCCTGCGCCTCGGGCTCCCCGGCGGGCCCGCTAAGCTCCGTCCCCTTCCCTTGCTCCCCCTGTAAAGGGGGAGTGGGGGTGAGAGGGGATCGCGGAGCTGGGCCATTAGGGGATATGCCCCAACCGGGCGGAAAAGCGGCGAGTGCTGGCCGTGACGAGCGACGACGTTCTCCCTGTTAAAGATGAAAGGAAATGAAGCCCGGTGGCTGTGAGTACTTGACTGGATGGATTAATTTGTGGAGTGAAGGGCAAGAAATTAAGATATCTACAAATAGAAGAAGAATGCAGTATTGAATGGGAGAAGCTGAAAAAAGATGAACAGTGTACCCTGATGTTCGATGCAAGGATTGTTGGGGACTGTGTCTGGATCTGTGGATGCACAAGGAAAGAGGACAATTTGAGAAGTGGTTCCGGTGTAAGATGGAGAAGGACATTGGATAGAGGGGGGATAGGGTGAAGTGTATTAAGTGCAGAATATAAACGGTCTGGTATGGTAATCTGAAATCGGAGGGTTAAGACATTAAGATTTATTTTATTTTTTAATAAGAAAAGGGATATTTGGAATTTTTTGTTATTAGCAGCAGTTTAAGGGATAGAAGAAGTTTGCTTAGATTTGATATAAGAATAATTTGTTAAGATATAAAGCTTTGTTATTAATTATTATGGATTAAGATGATTGTTTAGATTTGAATTTTCTTTAAATGAATTCAATTTTTAGAGAGATGAAGTTATTAAAGTAGAATCTGGATTTGGAACCGAAGGTGAGGAGGCAGGGGAAGTCAATTGTAAAGATTCAGAACAAGAATTTTTTGTGTGTGTGTAAACAAGAAGAAGAATCGTGGTTATGTTTGTATTTGTTTTGTATAAATGTGGGTGGGTGATGGTATTCTTTGTTATGAAAAATACCAATAAATTCTTTATTAAAAAAAAAAAAAACAGAAAGGTTTCTGCGGACAAACGCTGGCTCCCTCGGCCTGAAAGCGGAGATGAGCACCGAACCCAACAGTCAAATTCAACTAGACTAAACCATCCAGGGCTCCTATACCTTTACCTTTACCTATTTTAAGTCACTCAGGAGAAGGACCTGTCAAATGTATTGTGTGTACACAAATGACAGTATATACATCATAGCAACCATAATGGTAGCACAATTTCATCTGTACATGGCTGGGTTTGCCATCGCGAGTTTGGAATCTTTGAACATCTGAATCAAGGATATGACACAGGGACAGAATTGGCTTTTTGGCTGATGGTGTCATAACAGCCCTTATCCCTGCACTGAGATCAGCTCTTGTGTCTTTCCTGAACTAGAAAGGCGACGGGAGGTTTGGGCCTTCTTCCCAGGTGAAAGATTGCAGTTTCTTCCAGTTCAGCCTGTGGCCTTCTCATTCTTGATACCTTTCTAACATTTGCTCTCCTACTGCTACCAGTGAAACGGCAGTTTAAGACAATGTAGATGTGAATTGACAGATATCAAATGTAATACCATTATAAATATACTAGTTGAATGAAAACATGGGATATGTTGCTAACAATGTTTTGCTTTCTTATCCGACTGTACAATTCTTATTCTACGTTCTTACTTTTTCAGTTCGCATCTACCTGGCTGTTCTTTCCATTGAAGCCCACGGTTCACTTGACTTTCTGCATTCAAAACTATTCCCCGCAGCTGCAAGGAGACAAACTTTGTTTCGTGGATTGGGGAGTTATTAGGATGGTAGGCAAAACATCAGGAGGGAAAAATATAATGAATGAAGCTATACAGATCCGAGAGAAACAGATGTTGGGTGTTCTAAAATGTTCCCTTCATAAATCCTGAAATTTTCACTGTATTCTCAAGTGAATAACTTTTTAACACATAAACACTCAATTAATTTAAGGTAATAATATATACTTTATAAGTTCAAACCCCAGTGACACAGAAAAATAGAACTCAGTTTATGGCATTCAAAAGTGCAGTCCCCATGTATTGAAAGATGTCGGTTCTGCTTTCTGTACTGGAGGTTGTGGCAATGTGTATGCAACAGTCCTGAGAGAGTTCAGAGTTAATAATGGCAGCAGAAGGCAGCGTGGGCAGAGGAAGCCCTGGCGGCTGTGCTAGCGAAAAGATGGCTGGCAGTTGTTGAAGCGCTTAACCACAATTGTGCTTTATATTAAAATAAACAGTTCAGTCTCATTAGTAAGTGGCACTGCCTATTTTTATGGGATCTTGAGGACACACCTGACTCTCTACAACTGCAAAGGTGAAGAGAAAATTATTAGATAATCTCTGGACCTGATTTCTATTTTATTGATAGTGTGCACAACCCCCTTACATATGGTCAAGGAGGTTGACTGTACTGATTCAGTCATCAGCAATGAATTTAGGCCTCCCCTTCCCTGAAAAACCCATTCCCCCAAGAGCTCTGTTGACACCATCAGCGGAGCTCTTCATGCATAGCAGCCAAGCACTCCTTGGATCCGAGACCAAACACTTTCCCTTTCTATTTAACTGAGTCATGCTGCAACTCAGTCAATAAAACAGTGTGAGGGCCAGGCTGCATCCTTGATGACTGCACCCAAACCCAGACCTAGAGGCTGTGTTCTTCAGCCGTTGAGGTCAGCAGCCTCTTCTAGAAGAACTGGGACCTGATGTGCAGAAGGAACAGCTCTGTAGACCAGGCTTGACCAATCCAGGAACTTCTGCCTATCCAAAAATCTGATATTACACGACCTAATTCTCTTTTGTGTCTGAGAAAGACTCTGAGAACTGGGCAAAAATAGGCCATGACAGCTAACTAGCCTGAGTACCAGCCCCAGAGATAATCCATTTAAGCATGCAAGTCGCTAGTATCTGAATTGCTTTGCATTTTAACTTAATCTTGGTTCACAACTTCACTATTAATTTTTTGTGTGTTTTTCCATTCAAAAATATTATGTGGTTATGAGAAATGGGTTTATTTAATTATTTATAAACTTATTTATAGGCTATCTTTCTTCAGCAGAGCCCACCCAAGTCAGCTTTTTTCATTTTATTTCATTGATGCAAAATCCAAAGTACAGACGAGCAAAAAAAAGAATACACGTAGTTACAAAACGTAAGAGCAGCACAGAGGTTGTATTTTCCAAATAAATAGAGAGCAGATAATGCAGAAATATAAAATCAGCAAAACAAATCATAAAAGCCAAATTTCACAACTTGGTGGGGGAGAGTTTTGTACATCTGAGTTTTGACACATAGGAGATGAAATCCCACCAAATGGTATAGAAATGTCCCGTGCCTTCCTTACCCTTAGAAACAAATAATTTATTAGCTCTTTTCTCTGCACTAGCCAGAACCCACATTTTATTGTACTACAACAAGAGTTTAAGTCCTGTGGTATCTTCCATTTCTGGACCAAATAAGTTTTTGTTGCAGCCAGCATCCATACAAGAAGTTCCTTTGAATGGAAAATCGGTGCCTGATCATCCCACAAGTTCCAAAATTTGCCAACAATTCTCTGTGGTATTTGATGCCATAGAGAAAGCTGCACAGACGTCCATTACCACCTGTGTAAAATGTTTGAGCAACATTCCCTTCTATCTGCTGAGGTTGATTTACCAGACTTTAGATGCCCCTATTGCAATCCACTCGGCGTAATCTATTTTCAGTTGTAGGGCCTTCTCCCAGGTAAGTTTAAGACCACAAAAATATCAAGAAGTTCCTTATGAAGAACATAGGACCCTGAGGACTAGGATTTAATAAAATTCCTTCAGATTTAGTAAGGGGTTGAAAGCTTATGCTTTAAGGCCGGAATCAGCCAACAAATGATGGAACTGACAGCTATGCAGCCAGTTAAGTCCTCCATCCTGCAGCTAGCTTGACTTGTTCAATAGAAATTGAATTGTCATTGTTATGAAAGTCACATAACCTTTTCCCAGGAAAAAATCGTTCTCCACATACTCATATCCATAAACTTTTAGTGGCATCCTAAAGAAAGACCATGGTGTCATTTTTTCCCAGATCCTCAGTGTGTTTACAGTAAGGTTACCAGACGTCCCCATTTCCTGGGAACAGTCCCCGGATTTACAAATCAGTCCCCATACAGAAGCCATTGAAGTTGAAAAGTGTCCCCGGATTCCTTGGAAAAAATCTGGTAACCTTAGTTTACAGTGTACGGATTATGTATACATTGCAGAACAGAAAGAGTTAGGTTTTAAAAATGGCAAGACCCATCAATCATTTTCTTGTAACATCTTCTGTTCTAATGAAATCCATTTCTTATTAATGTTTCTACTAATAAAACAAAGCTGTTATATTTGAAACATGTTACAGTATAACAATAGATGCTGAAGTCCCCATTCCCCTCCATCTGGCCTCCTATAACAGCTTTCCAATGCTAATCCAGGCTTCTTTTTTAGAATACAGAATTATTATTTGGTTTTGTATTCTAAAGAAGAAGTCTGGGTTGTTTAAGGATGCCGGGATGGAGCGAGTGGGAAGCACCTGAAAAAAATGTAAATATTTAGGAACTACCATCATTTGTATCATTGTGATTCAGTTCATGGTGGTGAAGCAAACAAGCCGAATGAAGGAAGATAAATACAAGCAGAACAGGCTTGAGTAAGAGTTGGGATGAGGGGATAGTAGGATGGAGAATGAGAGAAAGAACCAGGCTCAGCACGCGTCCAGGAATTGTCAAACTTAACAGATCTGACAAAGTATCCAAGTTAGATGAGCTTTGACAAATGAATCTGACTTCTTCCACCATATCTTTGAATATTATATACACACAAAAACCCCTTAAAAGAGCCTCTTTTAAAAGCCCTGGAATATTCCCTAAAATAAATGGGCAAGGAAATCTTAACAAATGGACAGGCTGATATTGGAGGAAGCATTCTTTCATATATTGGGGGATGAAGTCATTTAGGGCTTTTTTTGTCATCATAAGCACCTTGAATTCAGCCCACAACCACTTGCAACCAATGCAACACTTTGAAAATTGGTGTTATATGGGGGGCCCCCACAAGCACACATTAGTATCATGAGTGACTTTGGGGTGCCTCATGGGAAATGCTTAATAAATGAAATAAATAAAAGTACCAGGGCCACTGCATTTTGCACCAGTTGTAACCACCAGTTGTAATCTCCAGACCATATTCAATGTAATGTTTACACTGCATGTAAATTTAGACAGATGCCTAGATTTAATACAGGGGTAGGCAACCTAAGGCCCGGGGGCCGGATCCAGCCCAATCGCCTTCTCAATCCGGCCTGCGGACGGTCCGGGAATCAGCATGTTTTTACATGAGTAGAATGTGTCCTTTTATTTAAAATGCATCTCTGTGTTATTTGTGGGACATAGGAATTCGTTGATTTTATTTTCCAAAATATAGTCCGGCCAGCCACATGGTCTGAGGGACGGTGGACCTGCCCACAGCTGAAAAAGGTTGCTGACCCCTGGTTTAATAGAACCATAGGCCTGCTGAGTAGGAAAGGACCCCTGAGAGTTCTCTAGTCTCATCCCCTTTAATGCGGCAATCTCAACTAAAGTATCCAGGACAGATGGCCATCCAACCTCAGCTTTCAAATCTCCAAGGAAGGAGAATCCACAGCCTCCTGGGGGAGTCCAGTCCACTGTTAAGCAGCTCTCACCATCAGAAACTTCTTCCTTACGTTTCGTCAGAATCTATTTTCTTGTAACTTGAATCCATTGGTTTGGGTCCTACTCTTCGGAACAAAAGAAAGCAACCTTGCTGCCTCTTCCATGGGACAGCCCTTCAGATATTTGAAGATGGCTATCATATCTCCTCTCAGTCTCCTGGCTAAACATACCAAGTTCCTTTAACCACTCCTCATAAGGCTTGGTTTCCAGACCCTTCTAGACCCTTTCAGTCACCCTCTTCTGCACAGATTCCATCTTGTCAATATCCTTCTTAAATTGTGGTGCCCAGAACTGGACACAATAGTCCAGGTATAGTCTGACCAAGGCAGACAAGAGTTGTATTCTTACTTCCCTTGATCCGAACACTATACTTCGGTAGATGCAGCCTAGAATATCATTAGAGTTCTTTTCCTACATCATTTCCATGCTTTGAAATTCAAAGGCATTTGCAGAGCTTGTCTGAGGCCTGAGGCAGGAGTCTTGTTAGAATTAAGTTATAAACTCAAACAAAGAAGTAGCTGGTCCAATTACATAAGATGGTGGGAGTCCCTGTCCGGCTTAGTTCTACAAGGCCTGGGGCAAGTGCTCCCCCCCCTTTGCACAGGCCTGCATGAATGAAAGTGCCTTAACTCTTCTCTTAAACAGAAAGTTTCCTTTATTGTATAACATTTCCAAATGTGATACCATGAGTTAGTTGCGACAGAGAGGTGTGCTTTAAATTGCATTGCTGCAGAAAGAGAGCATGTTCTGTATGGAACTGCTTACAAAGTGTCTCTATGCCTCCAGGCCTATCCTCCCATTTCCTGGAAACCACTGAAGAGTCACAGCTTGATGGTGGAGATTCACGTGAAGCAGCTCTGTATCATATATTATGAGAGTTGGGAATCACTTCTAATGAGGCCACCTTTGGCGACAACCATTTAATGGTTGTAACAAGTGCTCTTGCCCAAATACTGTGCAAGAGAAACAATTGCTGCAGAGTTGAAAGTAGAATGGTGTACGGAGCTCTTTAGATATAACTTATGCTTCTATTTTGCAAAGGCTTTAGCTTTCAGTTATAGGTGTTTGTTCTATGCCATACAGATTTGGATTTTAGGCAATTTGTTAAATAAATGATGACTTGCTGTGCCGCTTCAATTTCTTTTTTTTACATCTAGTCACAAACCACAATCACTTACAGGAAATGGAATGTTTACTTGAGTTTATTATACAAGGGTCTGGATGTGAGCTGTGGGATTTTTACACCTCATAGCAATGGTATTACAATTTATTTACATCTTCATGTTGGCAGCTGTACAAACTGTTATGAAATAGGACAATCACACCTTAGGGAGCAGCAATTATGGCTAAAGTTATAAATAGAATGAAGGAGGGCAAGTGTTTGGCACTTAAGTGGAAGAGAATAGAAAGGAGTCTGGCCAATCTTCAGAACACCATCCTCTTGCTCATTATGAGGGCATGCACTAATTAAACTTAAAAGCTGTAGGAACTGGCTGAATGACTAAGCCAACCAGTCCCCACACAGTCTTGCTCCAAGCCCATGAAGAGCAAAGTTGTTTTAGTTATGTCATAATTTGGACAGTCTCATGATGACATCACTCTGAACTGAATTAATGCAGAATTAATACCATATGTACAAAGCACTAATAGGTTTTGAATTTGCGCAGCCAATGATAAGCCTGGGTTATGTTTCCCAATGAGAGTCTGTCCCTCCCCCCTTCTAGCACTTACCTGAATCCAGTATCACAAAAAGCAAGTTTCCAATGATTTTTTTTACTAAAAACATATTTTATTCAATATACACATTTTCAGCTTTTACTTTTAGTATTCATATTTTAAAGAAAAACCAATAAAATCACAAAGCATCATTAGTAATGGTGTCAAAAGTAGTATTCTACAGGATAAAATCCCACTGGTGTGAAACTGCTCTGATAAATTTCACTTGTCTTTTGGCTTCCCTTGAGATTTTTCAAATGTTTGGCCTACAGAGGATCCTTCAATGTTGGTTTCTAATTTTGGTTTAAGGGAAATCCAGCTATGCCAAAATGTATATACACTCAAGTTGAGGAGTTTCATTAATAGTTTTCAAACTCGTGTGACTTCTGCAAAAATCGCCAGATGTTAGCTGAATAAAAAGGCACGTCTACTTTTTCAAGATAGGATCATAACTAGCAAATCCAAGGAAGTTTCTTTTCCCTGTTTAAAATCTGAAATAATTTTAAAAGCTGAAAAATCATAGAATCATAGGATCATAGTATTGCAAAGTTGGAAGGGACCCCAAGGGTCATCCAGGGCAACTCCCTGCAATGCAGGAAAGTCAAGTAGATCATTCATGGCAGATGACTATCCAACCTCTGCTTAAACACCTCCTAAAAATGAGTTGGAAACGGAACTGATAGAACCAAAGGTAAAAAACTTGTCCAGAATGTACAACTTATTGCTTGAGTGGCATACGAAAGATGAGATGGTAAAATCTGCAATGATCAATTGGGCAAAGGACATAGGGCACAACATCATACTAGAAGATTGGGAAAGACTATGGAAGACAGGTATAAAATTTTCAGCATGTAATAGCCTAAGAGAAAATGTTATGAAAATGATGTATAGGTGGTATTTAACCCCGGTTAAGTTGGCAAAAATGTATCATGGACAATGTAACAAATGCTGGAAATGTAAGCAAGTAGAAGGGACATTTTTTCATATGTGGTGGACGTGCCCGAAAGTAGAAGGCTTCTGGGAGAAGATATATAATGAGTTGAAAAAGATGTTGAAAAATACATTTAGTAAAAAACCAGAAGCCTTCCTACTGGGTATTTTAAATCATGAAATCCCAAGAGAGGACAGAACAGTCTTTATGTATGCCACAACAGCAGCAAGAATTTTACTAGCAAAAAACTGGAAGACAGAGGATATACCAACGATTGAAGAATGGCAGATGAAAGTAATGGACTATATGGAGCTTGCTGAACTGACTGGGAAACACCGAGACCAGAGGGACGATGCAGTGGAGAAAGATTGGAAAAAATTCAAAGTATATTTAAAGAAGTATGCTAAAATTAGTATCTAAAACAAGCAGGAAGAAACAATTAGGCGCAGATATAGAAGTTAGATAAGATGTAGAAATAGATGAACTAATGTTAAGGTTATTAAATAAGATAAGATGACTAGAGTATAAATATGAGAATAGAAAAAGGTAAAGAAATTACTAAAGATGATTTACAAGGAAAGCAGATGGAGAGGATGTGAGGAAGTCAATTTACAATGTTATAAAGAAGGATTGTTGTTGTTGTTCAGTCGTTCAGTCGTGTCCGACTCTTCATGACCCCATGGACCAGAGCACGCCAGGCACGCCTATCCTTCACATAAAGAAGGAAAGATAGGTTTAAATAGGTGTTTTTGTTTAGTATTTTGGTATATTGTTTCTTTATTGTATGTAGTGTTTTGTTTGTATTTTGTTAAAAATTACTAAATTTTTGAAAAAAATAAAAAATAAATAAACACCTCCTAGAAATGAGAATCCACCATCTCCCAAGGGAGTCTGTTTCACTGTTGAACAGCTCTTGCTGTCAGAAAGTTCTTTGTGATGTTTAATCAGAATCTTCTTTCTTGTAACTTGAATCCGTCGGTTCGGGCCGTACCCTCTGGAGCAGGAAATAACAAACTTGCTCCATCCTCCATGATATTTAGATATTTGAAGATGGCTCTCGTATCTCCTCTCAGTCTCCTCTTTACCAGGCTAAACATACCCATAGCTGTTTCTTTTTTTTCAAGTGAAAAATTAAGAACTTTTATGGATCAAACCTCCTAAATTTAGTACTTCAACAACTGAATCCAGTACTTCCACAACTCCAAAAACACACACATATGAAATCAAGAATGGGGGAGGAGTCTATGTCAATTTTATTAGATAAGACTACCCAGACAAATTTTCTGGACTATATCCAGTAGTATCCTAATCCTAATTTTTTGAAATCCTAATCCTAATTTTCTGAAAAACTTTCAAATTAGAATATAAATTAGCATCTTTCCAAGAAAATTTTCATGAGGAGAATGTCCTTGAAAATTTCATGCACCCATCCATTTGAATTCTGTCCACAACACACCACTGTGCAGGGCCAAGTAGAGTTTCTGCAGATGTGGAATTGATGTGAAAGTGCTTCTGGGGTATCAAAGTATGGGGTAGCCTGGAATTGGGGGCTGTAGTTCTACAGACAAGTCCCTTGTGTAAGATCTAGACTTTTTTCCAATATCTGTGACAGGGATATGAATAGGCTTTCTGGGGGTACAAAAGAAGACGGGGATCTTTCTGCTAAGTTTGTAGTGCTAAACAAAATAAAAACCAGCTACAGGTGCTTTGATCCACATTAATCAGAGAGCAGAATATATGAAAAAAATCTGCCTCTTGGAAAAGTTATTCATAAGTAAAGAGTCTGCAACAAGTGTCCTATATGTTACTTCCATAGCAATCAGACTCACAATCTCTCTCTGTTTGTGTGTGTGTGTGTGTGAGAGAGAGAGAGACCCACATTTGTCCATTTGTTTCATCCTCACAAGTCACTGTTCTCCCACTATATTTTTCTACCTGAGGCAAAGGACAAAATAGTGTTGCCTCCCATTCCAAAAATCTAATTTCAACACTGCTTATGGACCAACATCCTCCAATACACATAATGACATCTTGCTTACTTAAAATATGTACCCAGAGCTGCCTCCCAGCATCTGCCACTTGTGGTGACCACCTCACTCTTCTTGAGGTTTTTTTGGGGGGGTATTTTGGATTAAAATAATAAAATAGTAGCAGTAGAATAAAAAGAGAATTACCTGGATGCCTGGATCCAGGTTTGGAGCAAGTACTCATCAATGAGAGAGCCCTAGCAGAGATTTAAAATCATAAAACCTGCAGCAAAGTAATGCATGGAAATACAAGTTGGTAGACCTTTAAAATATCCTCTTCTAAGTTTCTCCCATAGTTCCCCACTTCCCACGGCATAGAAAGAGACCACACATTTAGTAAGTTAAAAATGGTTTACTTACAAACTCTTCAAAGGTCAGATGCATGTGCTTTTCCATACAATAACAATAAAAGACAGGCAGTAGTTTCAAAAAGTGACAAATGTTTCTAAATTGTTTGTATAGATACATAAACATGACTTGCTAAAGCAATACGACATCCTTACTAGTCAAGTTCACATAGTGGAAGAAAAAAGAAAAACGAGTTTGGTAACTCTTCCTCCCAAGGTGAGGTGGTGTGACCTAGCTAAGCCTGGCAGGGCAGCTTACTCTATGGTCTTAACCCCTTCATGCATTAATTAGAGTTAAGCATGTTAAGGCTGATTTATCCCACAACTCTGCCCAATGTGGGGCCGGCACTAGAGATAACACATGCTTCAGTTTGCTCACTAGTTCTTTGTATTTGAGACTGCATGTCTGCAGGTTCTCTTTACTATTGCATGCAAAAGGAAATCCATTTCTTTTAAGCAGTGTTTTCCCAGTGTTTCCCTACTGAATACCTGTTGTCTTGTTTAGTTACCTATTAGATTACATGTTATTTCGGATCTATGCATGTCTGTCTGTCATATGAATAATTAAAGTTTACACTTTGAGTAAGTGTATGCTTTTTAAAATTGTCTATAAAATGGAACGTCTATCTGAAATTTGAAAGTCTGATCCCAGATGGGAAAAGTGCTGTTGCACTCAGATCTTTCCTGGTTGGCCACTGTGAGAAGAGAACTCTGGACTAGAAGGGCCTTTGAAATGATCCAGGAAGGTTTTCCTTGTGTTCCTATGAATCTGATGAGGGAGATCATCTGGAGTTTCAGAGTAAGGTATTCATTTAAATTTTGTCTATCACACTTACATATAGCATGTTTAAGCCGCTTCTGGAGAACCAGAGCAGCGCACAGAAACGCCGTTTACCTTCCCGCTACCTACCTATTTATCTACTTCACTTGACGTGCTTTCGAACTGCTAGGTGGGCAGGATCTGGAACCGAACAACCGGAGCTCACCCCGTCATGGGATTCGAACCGCCGACCTTCCAATCGGCACTCCCTAGACTCTGTGGTTTAGACCACAGCGCCACCCGCGTCCCTCAGACTACCAGTACCTACTGCCTAACCTAGGGCAAACCAAGGTTGCTCTTGCCTGCTACCTTTTGGCATTTTCCATTTAGCTGTCGTAACTAGGTAATATTTAATATAAGTGAACCTTTCCTCCATTGGTGGTTTGGCTGATAGAAGATTAAAGTATTTGGCCATCATCACCCCATTACAAACCATTTATCTTGCAATGATTACCGGTAAATGGGGAAATAAAATGAAAGTGGAGATCAAGAGCTTGTTATATTAATTATAGATAGGTAGACTTCCATTTCTCCCTCCCAACACACACACCCTTTTTTTTTCTTTTTAGTTTGTAAATCACCTCATTAGATAATTGCAACCATTTACATGTTATATCCAGGCTTGAGTGAATGCACAACCGGGGATGTTTCAGTCATGTGAGCTCATACCTAGGGAGATGATTTACTGGAATTTATTGCATTTGAAGAGTGGCGGACCTTGGAGTCTCACATTTCAGCAGTGCCCTGTGTGATATCTCTCTCTCTCTCTCTTCTCTCTCTCTCTCTCTCTCTCTCTCTCTCACACACACACACACACACACACTGCTGCCTCTTGCCTTCCATTTTACATTATAATTGTGGCACCCCCCCCTTCCCTGGCTCCATACTCAGTGAGACGAAAGTGTTCCCCCGAATCCACCTCTGATCTGAATGGCATTCTAATTCTCTTTCGCACGCACCCCCCGACAATTTTGCCTCATTGCCCCCCATTCACAAGCACGTGACCCTTTTCAAATTCAGGTTTCCGAGGCCTTCACACTTCTTGTCTGCTTTCTCAGCCCCTGCTCGTTCCTTTACGGTGACCCACATGTCTGTGCCATTAAGGCAGCTTGACAAATCAATGTCAAAGGCTTCAGCGGCACCACAAAATCCCTTAGCACATTATAATATAGAAATTCGCCTCTTTACTTTGGCGGCATTAAAACTAGGCCCTTCAGATTCTCTTGGCAGGGCTATGTGGTTTTACAGGATTGGCTTCTCTGTTTTGTTTAAGGATATATCACAAGCAATTCTTTTAGAACTTTAAGCATGCAATAAAAAAAAATAGAGATGACTAATAGCTGTTTAGCAAGTAATGATGGCTTAGCAATATTTACCACTCTGATTTAGCCTCTCTGGCTCCATTACTTAGGATATTTTCCTGAATTAAACTCCCCTCAGTTCTGCAGCCAAGAGCTGTCCACCAGAGAGAGAGAAAACATCTTGTATCCTCCAGAAAGAATGATTTCATATTTCTAATAAGATCTTGTAACTGCTAACCAAAAAGAGTTCTTGTGCATATTCTATCGAGTCTCTTATCAAATTAGCTGCACCGAAGCAGAATATCCTTTGCCTTATTTAAAATATTTTCACCAACTGTCACTTTTATATACAAGTTTCGATGACCACCAGACCAAATGCAACCACTGGGTTCCTGATAAATTTTTGTGCTTTTCCTGCCTCTCTGGGACCACAAAACAGTGCGTGGGTTAATCACATGGCAGGCCTCTCTGTGTGGCTGCATTTGGCCACATGAGACACAAGTAGGGATGGTGATGAAGTTCATGAAAAGCAAGCAAAAGCGTCAGTTCCTTTAGAGCTCACACAGAAAGCAAGCCCCTGCCTTATATGCAAGAGTGCTCAATCAGTCTTTGATGCCCGCCTTTCTTTCTGTGTGTGAGAGACATGTGTGTGTGTGTGTGTGTGTTGCTGTTGTTGTTCAGTCGTTCAGTCGTGTCCGACTCTTCGTGACCCCATGGACCAGAGCACGCCAGGCACCCCTATCCTCCACTGCCTCCCGCAGTTTGGTCAGACTCATGCTAGTCGCTTCGAGAACACTGTCCATCCATCCTCATCCTCTGTCATCCCCTTCTCCTTGTGCCCTCCATCTTTCCCAACATCAGCCATCAGTATATAGTATGTGTGTGTGTGTGTGTGTGTGTACAGCAAAAGTGCAACTATAATGCAGCAGTAATATTAATAATTAGTGTTTTTTTCTGGGGGTACACATATCCCCGAAACATTTTGTGAATCTTTGTACTTTTGTCCATTTCAATACAATTTCCCAATTTTGTCCATTTACATACAGTTTCCCAATTTGAACTATGAAATGGTGATTTTCTTGAGTCAAAATGAGAGTACCCCTAAACATTTTTTTTAGAAATAAAGCACAGCTAATAATAACAAAAGGTATGGAAATTGCAGTTATACTTAACACATATATTTGGCAGCAAAAGGAAAACTATTTACAAAATCTAATACTTATAACCAAATCATAACTGATTTCTCAAAAGCTCTGTGAGACAGACTAACAAATCCTATTTGCCAAATGACTAACAAGGCCTATTTGCTAAATGAACCTTATGAGGAACAGTTGAGGGAGTTGGGTATGTTTAGGAGCCTGAGAGAAGATATGATAGCCATCTTCAAATCTCTCAAGGGCTGTCACATGGAAGAGGGAACAAGCTTGTTTTCTCCTGCTCTGGAGGGTAGGACCTGAACCAATGGGTTCAAGAACGATCTGAAAATAAGAATTGTTTGACAGTGGAATGGACTCCCTCAGAAGGTGGTGGGCTCTCCTTCCTTGGAACCAGGCACAGGGCCTTCTCGGTAGTGGCGCCCGCCCTGTGGAATGCCCTCCCATCAGAGGTCAAGGGAATAAACAACTACCTGACATTCAGAAAATACCTGAAGGCAGCCCTGTTTAGGGAAGTTTTTAAACTGTGATATTTTAAATGTATTTTAATATTTGATGGAAGCCGCCCAGAGTGGCTGGGGAGACCCAGCCAGATGGGCGGGGTACAAATAATAATAAATTATTATTATTATTATTATTATTATTATTATTATTGGAAGTTCAGAAGCAGAGATTGGATGGCCATGTGTAATTTGTAATTTTTTCAGTGGGAGTTGAAGTTCTGAGCCAAAGGACCTAATCCCTTTCAGTGGTTTTGAGTTTGGGCTTTCTGGTACCGATATGCTTAATTTTTGTCCATTCTACCTCCTTACAAACTTGATCATGACAAGAGAATATTCATATGAAATTTAAGGATTATGCTGCATTGTTCCTCTTCCTATATATGGCACAAGGGAGCAGATTTAATCGAGTGTTGCAGAAACCAAGGCTCTTCAGATGTTGCTGGATTCAATCTCCCATCAGCCCTGGCCAGTGCAGCCAAATATCAGGGATGGGATGGATTCAAGGCAGGGCAAGCGGTGCGGTTGCACCAGGCGCTCAGCCAAGAAGAGCTTCGTAAATACTGACAGGGTCCTAGAGCTTTGGGAAAGAGAAAGGAGAGCTCTAGGATTTGTCCAGAGCCTCATGCCTCCTTCCAAAAGGCTGGCTTAAACCAGAACCACAAGGACTGAGGGTTGTGTGACAAATGGCCTTGCATAGGGCAGCATAATACCAAACTCCACCGCTGTCAGGGAGGTAAAGTCCCAAAACATATGGAATACCACTGGCAATCATCACACGCTGTACAGAAGCCATCCTGAACTGGTTGAGGAATTTTTCTCCCCTCCGATAAATTGTTTGGACAACCGTAAGTCTCTTCCAGCAAAATTTCTGTTTGGAAGGCCAACCACCGACTTCACTATCAGCAGCAGAGAAATTGTTTGGATCGGTTATTATCATTATCATTAGTAGCAGCCGTTTATTTCTATACCACCCTTCATCCAAATAATGCAGGGTGGCATACACCGCAATTATTTTAAGCCTATAAAATAAAACTACAGTATATTTTAAAACATCATAAAAAGTAACATAAAAATAAACTGACAGTGAAGAACGGTCTCCATGGCTCAGGCGTGTACTAATGCTTCAGCTCCTCCAAAGGCCTGAATAAATAGAGATGTCTTTAAAAGGAGACTAAAAGATAGAACTCTTACTAGCTCCAATTGTACCTCCAGCAGAAGGGCGTTTCCATACATGGGCTGCCACATTGGAGAATGCAGTGCCCTATCTCATTGCCAACTTGGTGGCACCCATTCCTGGAACCACCATACTGGACTACGGACAGTGGGACGGTCCATAGCATACATGCTACTAATCCAACATTTATCCAGTGAAAATAGGGACGTCCTATTCCATTTTTTTAAATAAAAATCTTTATTTAATATTTACAAAATTACAAAACCAAATATAACAACGGAAAAAAACAAATCAACACATAAGCAAATAAACGAACACAAATAAACAATAAACAATAAATAATAATACTCAACTGAATATATTAACAAACTCAAAATCTAACTTTAAAATCCGACTTCATATTGTTTATACACCGATTCCCTATTAATTTCCGCTTCTTCTACTCTACCTTTTATTTTAATTACTCCTAATCTTTGAGAACATAATTACCAATCATTCAAATACTTTAAATTTAAATTTAAATATCCCCATGTGTCTCTCAATCTAAACAAATCACTAATTCCGTTTTCATATCTTCTTTTTCCAAATAATCTTCTACATATTTCCATTCTGCTTTTATTCTTTGTTTTGGTATATTTCTTATTGCTGCTGTCATTCTTGGCAAGTTTGGCAAGTCCTATTCGATATTTTGTAAGATGCTGAGCCTATGCCTTGCACTGGCATGTGACCTATGGATCTGTTTGGAATTATTATTATTATTATTATTATTATTATTATTATTATTATTATTATCATTATCATCATCATCATCATTATTTTACTATTAATGCCCCAGCCACTGTGAGTGGCTTCCAACATATATTAAAACCTAATAACACACTAAACATTTTTTTAAAACTTCCCTATACAGGGCTGCTTTCAGGTGTCTTCCAAAGGTTGTGTGGTTACTTATCTCCTTGGCTCAAGGATCGCATAGCTCCAAATGCTCCAACATTTCTCTGATGAAAATAGGGACACCCTAAGAAAAAGTGGGACATTCCAGGATCAAATCAGAAACCAGAACGGCTTCTGTAAATGTGGAGCTGTCCCAAGACAATACGGATGCTTGGAGGGCTTAAACTTCAGAAGGCTGTCCCATTCAGATGAAAATGGCCTCTCCCTTAGTTGTTCATTTTGCTTTGTTTTAAACCAATCTTCAGTTGTTGTTTTTAACTGTTTTCAAAACTATTTTTAGCTGTTTTATGGAATATTTGTAAATTGCCTTGAGGCATATAGAAAAGGTGATTCATAAATATTAATATTATGAGAATGAGAATAATGATATGTCACCATAGGGAATTTAAGCCTGATTCAACCTAAAGCACACAAGCCACTGTAGGTTTAGCACAGAATTGCTCCTTTAATTTGTGAACTGCAATAAAATAACAGTTTAAACAGGTAAGGATTGGTTTGATACAAAAACAATTATTTTTTAAAAATGTCCATAATTCAAAGTGAAATTCTTAACCATTATCAGATGGAGGAAACCACACAGGAATGCATAATAAAGTTTTCAGGACCCAGTAAGATTGCTGTAATAGTACTTTTTTTGTCAAACATAAAAACATATTATTGATTTTATGAATAAATACATTTTCTTCAATGATTTAGAAAGCTCTGTGTATTCATATACAGACAGTGTTTAGAATATGTAGCAGCCAGTATGTCTGCAGATATATTTATGTTGGGCTGTTTAGATTGGCTACACCTCTGTAATAATTTATAACAGTTTCAATGTAAACCTGCCATTGAGGAGGTCATAAAGGTCTTGCATTTTAACCATCATAGTTTCAGATAAAGCCACAAAACTATTTCTCGAAGGAAATCTCCAGTTAAACCTGAAATGTCTTAGGGACAAAAAAAAAATGGTTTTTTTTTAATTTAAGCAATTTTGAAGACCCATAAAGGCTGCATTTTAACTCAGCGTTTGATATTTCAGAACCAGTGATAACTTAGAATGCATTTTTGTTTTGTTTTATGGCAGAGCCACTTCACCACCACTTATTAATACAAAATTTCACCCATTCATCGATGGCTGAGTAAGACAAAGGGGCTGTTCACTCAAAAGTGTACATTATGCCCCCAGAATGTTAGAATAAACACATTAGAGATTTCTCCCACCACACCCAAGCAACGGAGGCAGAGCAATAGTCTTTGTGCTCCGTTTGGTATATTTTCCAGTATGCAGACCTGGGGAAAGTTGAGGAGAGAAGGCACTTTTAACCATGTAATGAAAGCATTTTTTCTACTTTAATAGTTTTTTAATGATAAGCAAGCTAAAATTTATTTTTCTAAAGTTTTGTTGCTATTTTGTGAAGTCACAGCAATCTTAACATGCCATTTGATTAGAAACAATCAAGTATTTCTGTATTTGTGTCATTTTATTTATGAAATTTCTATACCACCTTTCGTCTGAGGATCACAGGGTAGTTTACAAAATAAAACCAGAAAAATGCATACTAAAATAACAAACAAGAACAATACCCCTCCACAAACACAGTTTAAAAGCCCGTATATCATTTAATTGCCCAAAAGGCCTGGGAGAAGCGGAACATTTTTTCCTGGTGTCTAAAGATATGTAATGAAGGTGCCAGGCAAGCTTCCCTGAGGAAAGCGTTCCACAAGTGGAGAGCCACCACAGAAAAGGCCCGTTCTCGTGTTGCCAGCCTCCGGACCTCTTGCAGAGGATGCACACAAAGATGGGCCACAGGTGATTATATCAGGGTCCAGGTTGGTTCATATGGAGAGAGGCAGTCCTTGAGGTCTTGAGTCGTTTAAGGCTTAATAGGTTAAAAAACCCCACAAAAAACCCACATGGAATTGTTCTGCAATTTAGAGTGAAAAGGACGAAGAAAAAAGGATGGGTAGATTACCGTATTTTTCCATGTATAAGATGAGGGGTTTTTTATTTTAATATTATGTTAAAAATTTGGGGTTGTCTTATACACGGATAGTGCAGAGGGTGGACTAGCGATTGGTTGTTGCCGCGAGCAGGAGATTGCTAGGCTGGCGCTGTGGCAATTGGGCGGGCGATTGGCAGCTGCGGGCGGTGATCAGGCAGTCGATTGTTGGCTTTGGCAGCGCGTGCTATCACCAGTGTTGTTCCGGCAGGTGAGCGATTTAAGGCAGTAACCCCCCCCCCAAAAAAAAATAGCTTCAAAACTGTCTGCAATCCCCTCTAAAAAAAAAAGCTCAACAACTCTGGGCATTTCCCCCCCATTTTCTTAATTTGTAGTCCTCCAAAATAGGGTGCGTCTTATACGCGGTTGCTGTTCAGTCGTGTCCGGCTCTTCGTCACCCCATGGACCAGAGCACGCCAGGCACGCCTATCTTTCACTGCCTCCCGCAGTTTGGCCAAACTCATGCCAGTCGCTTCGAGAACACTGTCCAACCATCTCATCCTCTGTCGTCCCCTTCTCCTTGTGCCCTCCATCTTTCCCAACATCAGGGTCTTTTCTAGGGAGTCTTCTCTTCTCATGAGGTGGCCAAAGTACTGGAGCCTCAACTTCAGGATCTGTCCTTCTAGTGAGCACTCAGGGCTGATTTCTTTGAGAATGGATAGGTTTGATCTTCTTGCAGTCCATGGGACTCTCAAGAGTCTCCTCCAGCACCATAATTCAAGCATAAAATATACAGTACTCAGGGCTGATTTCTTTAAGGATGGATAAGTTTGATCTTTTTGCAGTCCATGGGACTCTCAAGAGTCTCCTCCAGCACCATAATTCATGATTATACACGGTAGGGCATGTTAAATACGGTAGATTAATTTTCGTTTTTGACATCCATGCAGATGATATTTGTGTTGTAGTTTGCCCAACAGTGGCAGTGGAGTTGCCTGTGCTCCTTGCCCTGTCTCTGAAAGACACCATGTGCCTTATGAAACCATCGAGGGACACAGAGGAAGACATGCCTGCAGAAAACGATGCCTGTACTGGCATGCATTTTAGTGTGGCCTGGCCTCACCCTGGGGTCCCACAGCTTTCTGCTGTGTGATTCTTCCACTTTTCTCTCCGTGTCCCTATGTCCCTTTTCTCTCCGTGTCCCTTTTCTCTCCGTGTCCCTTTTCTCTCCGTGTCCCTATGAGGGAAATGCTTCCATCATATATTACTTGCGCTGGAATGAAAGTCAGCTAAGAGTATTTTTTTAAAAAAGGAAAAGGAACATTTCACAGGTGCTGCCCAAGTCTTTCTGCCAGCAATTGGCTTAAACAAAATGAACTTTATTGACACTTTAACAAGGGGAAGCATTTCCCTGAATGACTGCCTTATTCAAACATTACACTACAGAAATAGCTTAAGTGGGAAGGGAATTTCTGTTGTTCTTTATAGGACTCTCAAGGTCAAAAGGCAATTAGGGTGTGCAGAGACATTCCTCCCTAAAAGAGATGGTGCCGTGTTTGGTTTTTCTGCTGCAGTGTGAACCCTGCTTCCCCCTTTCACCATCTTCATTCCTTTAACACAGATATTGTACCATCCAGACACTGAGGACTATAGCTGCCATCAACCCTAACCATTGGCCATGCTGCCTGGGCCTGATGGGAGTTGGAGTCCAAATTCTGAAGGGCACCACATTGGCTATCCCTGCCTTAACAACATATGTTGTTGTTGTTGTTCAGTCGTTCAGTCGTGTCCGACTCTTCGTGACCCCATGGACCAGAGCACGCCAGGCACGCCTATCCTTCACTGCCTCTCGCAGTTTGGCCAAACTCATGTTAGTAGCTTCGAGAACACTGTCCAACCATCTCATCCTCTGTCGTCCCCTTCTCCTTGTGCCCTCCATCTTTCCCAACATCAGGGTCTTTTCCAGGGAGTCTTCTCTTCTCATGAGGTGGCCAAAGTACTGGAGCCTCAACTTCAGGATCTGTCCTTCCAGTGAGCACTCAGGGCTGATTTCTTTAAGAATGGATAGGTTTGATCTTCTTGCAGTCCATGGGACTCTCAAGAGTCTCCTCCAGCACCATAATTCAAAAGCATCAATTCTTCGGCATATGTACCTGACACCAAATCCATGTAGTTGTTTGGATTATTATTATTTTTCAAGCGCCTGGCATGTTTATCTAGTGGAAATGTTTTATCATGTGTCTTTTTAAAAAGCCAGTTCTCCTTTCCCCCCTCTTTTAAACACTGCTATGAGCAAGAGGGGGGAATAGTGTCATGATAGTCAAAATGGTTGACCAATAAGTATTTTCTGAGTATCACAAGGGTCACCCTGTTAGTAGTAACACAGCCATCTTTCTCTCTGAGCAGCTTTATTCTCTGAAGTAGTTTGCATTTCTGCCCCAAATGGATGAGTACAGATGCACTACTTTAGCAATGCATTGCTGTCACACAGTCACCATCCATGAGACAGATGTGGGGCGCCTCTGTGAGCACCACTGCTGCTGCTGCCAGAGAAGAAGAAGAAGAGTTTGGATTTGATATCCCGCTTTTTCACTACCCGAAGGAGTCTCAAAGCGGCTCACATTCTCCTTTCCCTTCCTCCCCCACAACAAACACTCTGTGAGGTGAGTGGGGCTGAGAGACTTCAAAGAAGTGTGACTAGCCCAAGGTCACCCAGCAGCTGCATGTGGAGGAGCAGAGACGCGAACCCGGTTCCCCAGATTACGAGTATACCACTCTTAACCACTACACCACACTGGAAGTGAAGAGAATCGGCTGCAGGGGCTCCCATGTTCCACCAAGATCTCACAAGAGCCCCACCAGATCTTGTGAGGCCTGTGGAGTCCTCCATTAGATCTTTTAGGGCTCTCTTGAGATCTCGCCACAACCCGGAAGCCACAACCATGTGACACCAGGAAGGAAGGCTTTGGTGGAGGACTCAAAGGAGGAAGGCAGTATGCGCACAGGGCGGCACCTTTTCCTCAGGAAGCAAAACAGGATGGGCCACCCCTGATCACCATAGCAGCAAAGTAAGGAGGTTTGGCCAGGCTGGCCCTACTATTAGGTGGTGTTAGGCAGTTGCTTTGGGCAGCTGACTTTGGGTGTCATGCAAAAACCGCAAATTATTAGGATTGTGTTTTTACTTTCATTGGGATTTTCTGTTCCAGACACTAAAATAACTTGGTCAACCTTGAATATGATGCAACTTCATTTGGGGGTGGAGTGGGGAATTTGATATTCTGCCTTAGGTGGAGAAATGTCTTGGGCTGGCGCTGGGATTTGGAGAAGGTTGGATTGCAGGGCTGAGAGTTTATAAGCTTGTTGATCACAAATGGAGTCAGGGAAGCATTCAAACATTATCGCACTCCTGAGGATAACTTCCAGACTAAGAATCTGAGACGGGTTCCTTAATGGGTGAAGGGTCAGAATGAGAACCTTGGAGGACATACCTGAGGCAGGCTCACACCACCTGCATCATCTGAATACCAGTGCAAGCCAGTTTGGCAGTGCCCTCATTCAGCATCAGGTCCATGGACTGACCTAGCATTTAGCATCACTATGCTGAGACTCAAAGGCACATTAGCATACCCTGGATCTACACTGACCTGCTTAACGTTATTTCCCCCTATTAGAAGGAAATTAGATATGCCGTTCTAAAACGTCACAGGGCATACTTGTTAATCAAAACGTTTTTACCTTGGTTTCTTTCATCAAATATAAGTAAAACCCGGCCACCCCGTTTTCCAAAACCACTGGTCTCTGGTTGCTCTGCTCCGCCCTCTGGTGTCACATTTTAATTCTTCCTCCCTCCACCCCTCCCTGAACATTACCCCTCAGATACCACTGCAAGGGGGGTCGGAGTTTGCAGTGAAAAAAAGGTAAAACGCTACATAGGGACATATCAGCAGTGTTTCACCAATATAGCAGCATTAAAAATTAAGCAATTAAAAAGACAAATTAAAAGTGCATGATGAGCCTTTTGGGAATTCTAGGTGCTGAAATCCCAAGGGAGCAGAAAAGACTATTTATACATGTGACCACGGCTGCGCGGATGTTATTGGCCCAGAGACAGAAAGAAGATAAAGTCCCTAGCAGAGAAGAATGACAGATCAAGCTGATGGATTATGCGGAAATGGCTAAAATGACCAGAAGAATCAGAAATCAGGAAGACCAAAATTTAAATAAGGTATTGGGGGAAATTTATAATTTATCTTAAAAACCATTGTAAACAGTTAAAATCGTTAGTAGAATTGAAATAACACTTGCAGTTTAATGGTGAATTTTGGACACAATGGAGAGGTAAAAGATTTGGGTTATTATAAAAGATGCAGGAGGAAATTATTAACAATAGGACCCACAAAGGGGAGGACAGAAATCCAGGAGATTCTTCAGAATTTTATTTCTATGTTGTATGTTGGGTATATGACTGTAAAATGTTAATCTGAAAAACCAAATAAATAATTTAAAAAAACGCACTATGAACGTTAAAAGTAGGATGTCATGTGTCCATCTACATGACCAAAACCCTTCCTTAACCCTTACTTAACATTGAAAACCATGAGTGTAGATCCGTCCATAGTGCACTTGAGAACTGGAAGAGGGTGAAACCCATAGGCACGTTACCTCTCAAATGCAGCATCCTGCTTCCTCCAGTGACCAGCCAGATGTTTCTACAACCCTCCAAACATAGTATGAAGGCAGCAGTTTGTCATCAGCTTTCGGTACTCAGAGGTAAACTGCTGCGGCACACATAAGCTTCAGTTAGTTTTTGTGGCTGATGGGCATTAATAGGCAACTCTTCTCTGAACTGGACTGCCCCTTTTTCCAAGGTCACCTAAACTAGTAATCATTATCCTGTGTTATGACAGGGAATTCCACCACAGGGAATTCCATAGCAGAGACCACTGTCTTGACTCCAGCCCCTATTTCTGTCATTTTATATGGAGGCATGCAGGGAGGGGCACTGGAGAACACAACTAAAGGTTGTGTGGAGCAAACGAGCAGAAATAGAAATTAAAACCTGGAAGAAGTAAGTATTCCTCCTTCCCTTGGGAGGATTCATTTGCTTATTTCCCTTTTTCTTGGTATTTTACTGTTTTAAATTAGAGGATTTTAAAATGTTATTGCAAGGTCTGAAGAGAAAAACACTGTGCAATTATGTTGGAATGGTTTAAGATATGATTCAGTGTACGGAGTGTGCAGACACCTTTAGGGCATTAATGCAGCATATGAATGACGAAGAAAATCTCCTTCGTATAAAAGGCTGCACGCTTATCAGGATATATATATAGAGAGAGTAAAACACATTGACTACAATGTACTTGTATTTAAATACTGTATTATTTGTTTTAAAAAGAAATAAAGAAATGGGTTAACATTTATATTGTTTGGGTTAGGTACAACATGCAAATTGGAGCTTTCAGCATTTATTTTTACATATAGGCACCCCACTTACGGGCATTCTGCTTGTGTATAACACACGTCACTGGGAAATAATGAAATAATTCAATTCAAAGCCGGAAATGGTAAGAGAGACCCGGAGAGACCTCATGGCATAGGAGGAGACCCTCCCCGGAGCCTGAAAAGGATGTCAGCGAGGGCAGAGGAAGCCCCGAAGAGGCACAGTGGGTCATTGTTTATGCTGCTCAGCCTCCCTACCTAACAGCTGATCTGTGGGGTAGCGAAGCAGCAGCAGCAACCACCACTTTCCCACATGTATTCCAGGCTCCTGTCAGCCCCAGAGCTTCCATTCTAGTTGTCAATATTTTTGTTTTGTTTCCATAAATGTTATTAGAGTTCATAAAGGGAAATACAAACATTATTGTCAAATATCTTTTTTTGTCCAAACTGAAAGGTTAATCCAGAGGCAAAAAAAGAAAGAAAAAGAGAGGAAAAGATAAATGAATTAAAAGAGACAACAAAGAAAAGAGATCCATCCTCATGACTGATATCCAGACAAATAGCTTCATTCAAGAAAGATTACATTTTTCTCTTTTTGGGGTACAGTTCAAACTGCTAGCGAAATTCCTGACAGAAGGAAGTTGTTTTCTAGTAATATTAGCAAAGATCCTAAGTCATTGTGAGAGCCAGTGTGGTGTAGTGGTTAAGAGCGGTAGACTCGTAATCTGGTGAACCGGGTTCGCGTCTCCGCTCCTCCACATGCAGCTGCTGGGTGACCTTGGGCTAGTCACACTTCTTTGAAGTCTCTCAGCCCCACTCACCTCACAGAGTGTTTGTTGTGGGGAGGAAGGGAAAGGAGAATGTTAGCCGCTTTGAGACTCCTTCGGGTAGTGATAAGTGGGATATCAAATCCAAACTCCTCTTCTTCTTCTTCTTCTTCTTCTTCTTCTTCTTCTTCGTCACAGTAGTTTGTCTGGTAAGTCAGTACAGAAAATGCGGCAATATTTACTTGTTTGTTAGTTTCCAGGTCTTTGTAAGCTGCCCTTTCAAGCAGGTTGCAAAGTAAGTTTTCTGCAATACTCCATATCATATTGAAGCAGAGGTTCTTCTTTTCCCCGTAGACTAGTGGTACAGAATGGTAACTGTTTACACCAAAAATTGGTTGAGAATGACATGTTGAAATGGGATACACACACACACACACACATATACACACACAGTGCTTTCTGTTTCTAAATGGCCATATTTATAATTGCACTCTGTCTGACACCTATGGGACTCAAGCGAAAACAAAATGTCACCTCTCCATGGAATATTCTTCGTTTTTAAGAAATAAAATAAACAAAGTGTTCTGGGCAAACAGCAGCTCTGCCCCAAAGTTCTTTTGTAGATTCTGGAATTTGTTCTTTCCATCACATGTTCTTTTTCACGTAAGAGCATACAGTTTATTCTGAGTCTCTCAAGGGCCAGTGGATACTTACATAAGCAATGCATGCATTATCTCTGGCTCTTCAGCGTGGCAGGCATGGTCTGTGTCTACCTACCAAGGAGAAAGTGAATAATGAGGGAAGTGCAGGGCATGGACAAGTATGGGGCACTGGACAAGTGAAGCCCTGGTTCTATATCCCATGGGAAATCCAGGCCATAAGGCACTGCATGACCCCCACAGCTCAGGCGGCTTGCATCTTAGGTCCTGGTTCTCTGCATCACTAACTGAAAATCGTGCTGGCTGGGCATCCACACAACAGTTCTCTGTAGCGGTGAGAGTGCTGGACCTGTTCAGACCTCAGCCATGAAGTTCATTAGGTGTCCTTGTGCCCGTTACCATCTCTCAGCCTAACCTAACAGGATTGTTGTGAGGATAAAATGAGGAGGGGGAGAACTGTTTTGAGCTCCCTGGAAGAAATGTAACAAGAAAATGAATAAAACAGTTATAATAATAATAATAATAATAATAATTTATTATTTGTACCCCGCCCATCTGGCTGGGTCTCCCCAGCCACTCTGGGCGGCTTCCACCAAACATTAAAATACATTTAAAATATCACAGTTTAAAAACTTCCCTAAACAGGGCTGCCTTCAGGTATTTTCTGAATGTCAGGTAGTTGTTTATTCCCTTGACTTCTGATGGGAGGGCGTTCCACAGGGCGGGCGCCACTACCGAGAAGGCCCTCTGCCTGGTTCCCTGTAGTTTTGCTTCTCGCAGTGAGGGAACCGACAGAAGGCCCTCGGCGCTGGATCTCAGTGTCCGGGCTGAATGATGGGGGTGGAGACGCTCCTTCAGGTATACAGGACCGAGGCCGTTTAGGGCTTTAAAGGTCAGCACCAACACTTTGAATTGTGCTCAGAAACGTACTGGGAGCCAATGTAGATCTCTCAGGACCGGTGTTATGTGGTCCAGGGGCTGGACTGAGGAGGAATGGTGGGGGCCCCCCCCTCCTGAACCTCACCGAGAACAGGAGGACAGTATAGATTTAGAACAGTGGCTTGCAGAAGGCAATCGTTCAGAGGCTGCAGAGGGGGAAAGCTGGGAAATATTGGGAGAGGAACAGCAGGAAGAAGCAGCACCAGGGGAGAGACAGCTGACAGACTCAGTGTCTTTGAGAGCATTCCTGACTCCCCCCCTTCCCAGGACTAGGAGAGTAGTAGAACAGAAAACTCAGAGGCAGAAGCCCAGATCAGCCAGTGCAGGGGGACGGAGGATAAGAGAGACGGAGGGGGTGGGACTTTACTTGGAGCAACGTCATTATCTTAGGGAGAATGCATTCCTTCGTGTCTCTCTGTGAATTATGGAATAAATTACTGGGTAAGAACTCCTCTTGTTTATCTGCTTCTTGGCTGCCCCTGTGGGAAGGATCAGATTCCCTGAAGCCTGAAAGTTACGAATGAACCTGCATCAGGAAACGAGGTGACATTATGTAAAATCCAGTCCCAGACCTCTCTCCTCTGTGGAGATTTACCAAGGAATTCTGCTCATTGTGATTTTTCCCATTAGCTCACGCTCTCCAACATTTTCGTTCCAAAAATGGGGACATCAACAGGGCCGTGCCAGATCGCCTTCCAGTCCAGTACTCTGGCTCAAGTCAGAAGGTTCCAGAAGGCACTCTGGCACAAACCTGCTGACAAGTGCCAGAGTGAGCATCTTCTGGTCCAGCGCTCTGGCGTGAGGAGTGCCAGACCAAAAACTGGGACATTCCATGATGCAAACAGAAACCAGGATTGGCTTCTATGATTCTGGGATGCCCTGCTTAAGACTGGACAGTTGGGGAGTATGTTAGCTGTCATTAGCTGTCTGGCAGAGGAAAATGTGAAATGCTGGGCCTGCATGAAGTTTATTGAGAACCCAACACTAACCATCCAACAAGAGGTATAAAATAAACTATCCCTTAAACTGCCTGAGCTGGGTATTAATAGGAAAAATATGTGGATCTTCAGCACATGGTAACAAATACACCTTGCAAGGTAAGCTAATGTCTGGAAAATTAATACCACCTTCATATACTGGCAGCTGGGTTCGCCAAAGTGAAAAACATGGTGAATTATCCCAAATAAACTTCCTAAATATCCCATTAATCGTTTGAAAATATACTTGGGGAAATACCACAAAGTACATATATTATCCGCGGCAGTATATTAATCTTAAGTGTATTAGCCTTAGCCCAAATGCTAAATTTAAGTTTCCAATCTTAAGTGCAGTTTGTCACATATTCATGTCAGTCTGCAACTGCAATTGCAAAAGTCCTCATGAAACCTGCCAGGTTTTTAGGGCACATTTATCCTAATACAGTATATACTTTTAGCAAGTAATTTACCTTAATGTAATGCATTTTTGTATGCTTTTTCCCTATTCATTTTATGCATACTTTCCCCTTCCATATCCATCTTCGTATGCATTTTTTGACTGGAAACCTGCATTACACAATCTGTAGAATTTGCTAATTTTTAAGAATAACTCAGATATTGGTTCATGACCTCTTCCTAGCTCAGTCAGAAGAGTATGAGACTCTTAATCTCAGGATCTTGGGTTCGAGCCCCACATTGGGCAAAAGATTCCCTCATTGCAGAGGGGTTGGACTAGATGGTCCCTTCCAACTCTACAATTCTATATTCCTTTGCAAAATGCAAATTAATAAGCTTCATATTAAAATGCCAACTGAACCAAATTTCTTCCACATCCCTAGGGCTGGGAAATACCTGAATGAGGCCCCATCCGCACTGTACAATATATTTAAAATTGTATTGAACCACTTTAAACAGCCGTGGCTTTCCCTAAATAACCCTGGGAACTGTAGTTCTAAGAGTTGTTAGGAGACCTCTGCTCCTCTTATAGAGGTACAATTTCCAGAATTCTCCGGGGAGAAGGACTGACAGTTCAACCACTCTGACAACTGAACCTCCATGAGGGGAATAGGGGTCTCTGAACCACTCTCTCAGCACCAGACAGTGGACTACAGTTCTCAGGATTCTTTGGGGGCAGCTGGGACTGTTTAAAGATGATCACAATATTAGTTTTTGGCCCATCTGCCTGATTTGAAACCAAGAAGCACACACACACACACACGGAAGGGACCTCAATGGAGAGGAAGAGGCTACAACCCTAAAACCAGAGGCTTGTTCTAGAAATATTTCACGCAATGCAATGTTAGATATTTATATAATGCCCTGCAATCAAACAGCTCCCAGAACTCTTCACAACAAAACAAGAAAACCAACAAAGCAATATCACAGTGGATACCAGCAATTGAAAGCAGCAGATTTTTAAAAAATATATTAAAGAGCTATGAGAACAAGCAAGTATTTTCTTTTCACTGAAAGCATAATAAAGTCATCACTAGTCAAGCCACCCTGGGAGAGAGCTCTATAAGTGGACATCACTGCACACTTTTCCTGGCTGCCCCTCACCTCACCTCAAATGATGGAGGAGTCCAGAGTGGAGCCTCTGTTAATAATCCCAGATACAGATATTAAGAACATGAGAAGAGCCTACTGGATCAGGCCAACAGCCCATCTAGTCCAGCCTCCTGTTCTTACAGTTGCTAACCAGAAACCAATGAGCAGAACATGAGCACAGAAGCTCTCATCCCTCCAGGGTTTCCAGCAACTGGTACCCGGAAGCATGGCTGCCTCCAACTGTGGAAGCAGAGAGCATAATCATCGTGGCTGGTATCCATCAATAGCCTTCTCAACCGTGAATCTGTCCAGTCCCCTTTCAAAGCCACCGCTGCCTCCTGTGTGAGTCCCTTAGTTTGAAATAATAATAATAATAATAATAATAATACTAATAATAAATAGTTTACTGCCCTTCATCTGAAGATCACAGGGTGGTTCACAATATAAACGTGCAAAAGGAAAACACAAAATAAATTACAAAGTAAAAGCAAAACAAACCAATATGGTAACTCCCTCCCACATTTAAAAGGCCACAGAAGGTTAAGCAGCCCAACGCCTGGTTGAAGAGGAACGTTTTGCCCTGGCGCCTTAAGATACATAATGAATGTACAATCTCCTGCTATATGGGGAAACATTGGATGAAATGGTAAAATCAGCACAAATAAAATGGGCACAGGATGTAGGTCACAATATACAACTTGAAGACCGGGGAAAGATGTGGAAGGTGAATTTAAAATTTACAGACTGTATTTTACTGAAAGAGAATTCTATGAAAATGATGTATAGATGGTATATTACACCAGAGAAAGTGGCTTAAAATGTATAAAAAGGGATCAAAAACTTGTTGGAAGTGTAAAGAAAAAGATGGTACATTTTATCATATGTGGTGGGAATGCAAAAAGGTTAGAAATTATTGGGAAATGATACATAATGAATTGAAAAAAAATGTTTAAAAAGACTTTTGTTAAAAAACCAGAAGCATTCTTCCTAGGAATTTTAGATCAAGATATAAAAAAGGGAAATTGGAAATTATTTATGTATGCAACAACAGTGGCAAGAATTACATTTGTACAAGCTTGGAAGACAGAAGAAGTACCAACGAAAGAAAATGGCAAGGGAAAATTATGGAATATGCAGAACTGGCAAAACTAACAGATAAACTACATGAAAAAGACAACAAAGACTTTAAAAGAGAATGGGAAACATTTACAATATATATGAAGAGGCAGGGTTTGAGTAAACAATCACAATTGTATATAATAAAAAAATAAGATTATATGTATTGGGGAAATTTGGGGGAACCAATACACAGGGTGAACAATATGGAAATAAAACAAAATGGGAGTATGAGGGAAGTCCAGGGGAGGGGAGAGGAAAATATGGAAAACTGTTAGAGAAATATTGCTAGAGGGTGTATATACGGAAAAACCAATAAAAAATATTTAAAAATAAAATAAAGATACATAATGAAGGCACCAGCCATGAAGAAGGACTTCCTTTTATCTGCCTTAAATCTTCCAACATTCAGCCTCATTGGATGTCCACAAGTTCCAGTGTTATGTGAGAAAATACTTTTCTCTAATAATCCCTGGACACACGCTGGATACAGGCAGAGTATGCCACTTTGTGGGTGGAAATCATGTTCTTTGAAGTTCATTACCGTACTTCATGAGTGACATCTAAGGCTACGGTCTCATAGCCTTTGTCTCATAGAGAAGCAGCAGGCCCACTTCCACTCCTCCACAAAGCAGCGTCAGACACCATAATGACGACCAGCTTCCACAATCCTTTCACCTTAATTGATGGAGGAGATTGCACAAAGACCAGAGTCCAAGCAATCAGGTGTCCGCCTGAAGACCTCCAATGTATGCCTCATTCTTGCAGTGTTCTTCCACCATACAAAGCTCAATCAATATACTGAAAAGCATTGCATTTGAAGTTATGGGAGTCAAAATGAAAATTCTATTTGTGGTTTTATTTCTGTCACAGTCTATGAAAGGACTCAGTTGAGTAGGATGTGTAAAGGTTGACATTACTGAGTGAAGAACATCTGCACATGAACCAGTCCCATTCACCATATCCTTGTTCATGTTTAGACTTCAGATCTCACATTTTGCAGGTTCCACTGATCAACTCATTTTTTCAAGTAGACTTAGTGTCCCACAAAGCAGCTGAAGTATAGTTTCAATCAACGTTGTCAATTAAACATTGACTAAAAGCATTTTTTCCGCTTTGACACAAATATTAGTATTTCCTTCGAGGTTGCAGTGCTACAAATATAACTGCTAAAATCACTTAAGAGATTTATTTTTTCTTTCTTTCAATAAAAGTTCAGATAATTACACTGTGCCTTCCTGTGTATGCATCTTGGACTCTCTACTAAATAAACAAATATAATGTTTAATGGTAATTGGCAATATAAAAACTACATTCCTTCTTCCCTTTGCTCAGGCTTGATGCCATCGCATTTTTTAAAAAAAATCTTCATTTCCATGATTTACAGTTGAGCAGAGCTTATAAATCAGAACAGTTCTGGGGGTTATGAATAAGAATGTATGTTTTTCCAAAATGTCCAGATGAAATACTTTGAAATACACTAAAAGGACTTCACAGTTCTCCTGGCAGCCATAATTGAAGTTAATAACACTTGTTTTGATGGAGGAAAGTCTTTGACATCTAGGACTATTTTTTAATAAAATGATCAAACAATTATCATCTAGTCTTTAAAATATCAAAGCAGTGACTTGTGGCATTAAGTCATATTGAACCTTGTAGCCATTCTTGTAACAATTTTAGCAATGTGGCATCTCTCTCTCTCTGTGTGTGTGTGTGTGTGTGTGAGTGAGAGAGAGAGAGAGAGAGAGAGAGAGAGAGAGAGAGAGAGAGAGATCCTATACTCTTAACCTGTAACATTTTTGAAACTGGTATGGAAAAATCATGAAATGATTTTGTAATTTTGCTGTGACTGGGACACCAAGTCACTCCAGACATTTATCTATCCATTCTCAGATGTGTACATACAGATGGGCAATATCACATCCTGTCCCCTTCTTTCCAAGCGAACAGCTAAGTCATCTTCCTTGCATCCTGTTGTATCTAGGGTAGCTGTTAGTGCATGAACCAAAGTTTAACGGATGTATAATAATCAAGCATAACATTAAGAAATAAAAGTGAATGTTAGTTGTAGTGACCTTGTGACTTAACCACTTAAAGATTACAGCTTGCTAAGCAAACAGGAAAAAAGCACTTTCATTTTGTATGTAATCAATATATTCCAAATGAGCGTTATGAAACAGAGGTACAGAAAGAAATTTGCATTTTGTTTTGCACAAGATTTTTGCTCCAAGATTTTTACCCAAAAAAACATTCTAGTGAGTGCTAGCATCTAGGAATATACACTAGAAGGTGGTGCTGTTGGTCATATTTTCAATCCCTAAATAAATAAAATTCGTGTTTGTTTTTGTTTTTCTAAATTTCAAAGGCAATTCCAAAGGTGATTATTAGGCTTGTGGCTGGATAGAGAGCAATGGTATTAAAAGCCATTACTTATTGATTTCCATGCTGATTTTACTTAATAGCAACTAAACAACTTATTGCCCATTATATAAATACCAATTAAAAGTTGACAGCAAGTAAGTAACTAAGAGGAATTGTGTTTATTTATTCAAATGACCAGAGAGTGTGTTCATGCCAAACACAACTTCCTGCAAAAGCAGAGGAGGATGGAAAAACGATGTTACGTTGGCAGATGGCTTAGCTTTGAAGATGAATACACCAAAAAGCAAAGACTAAATCAATAATCAATCTTGACCTTTCCTCAGGGGAACCATTATACCATTTTCTTTGTGGTTAAATTCTAGCGGTCCATCTTATTCAACACACAAATGGCTCTTGGAAAGAGAACATTATAGAGCAGTGTTCTAGTGTTAAATATCTGGGGATCCACTTTCATTAACTCATTTCTTTGAAATCTGTCTACACTTAGAGTGTCATTCTCAAGACACCCTGAAAGAGACTCTATGTTTTTATAGATCCATGGGGTGGCAGCAGTGTTTAAAATCTAGGTGGCCAAAGCCGTATCCTAAGCGTTTTGCTGTAGAAGTTGAAGTGTGCTATGGAAATTCTCTAGAATCTGATTCTGAGATAGTTGCAACACTGCAACTTTAGGGCAGTGAATGGTCTGTGCAGTGTTAAGGCTACATTTTGTAATGCCAAGTTTAGAAAAATGTCGCCTCCCTATGCTGCAGTATCAGAAGTCAGAAAAGGTGGCAGTAGTTGCAAGTGCTATTGTGGCATTGTGCATTCAAAGGCGATCAGAACCAGGCGGAAGCAGCATAACTGATTTGGCATAACTGATTTGCAATCGTGTGTGTGTGTGTGTGTGTATATATATATATATATTTGCAGGTTTGATGATGTTGTGGCTGCAGCCATTGCATTACGGCTGGGTTGATGCTTCAGTTGTGTTTTTTTCTGGAATGGTGTTTTTATTGGGTTGCTTGCTGCCCTGAACAATAAGAAGCAGGGTGGGGTACAAATATTTAAAATACAGGAGACTCACGGCTTAAGCTGGACTTACATTCCAGGGATAGCACCTAAAGCCATAATTGGGTATAGTCCAAACACATTGGGTTCTATGGTGGGTGCAATCGCCAAAGTTTTTTCCCCTGGATTCCCACTCACCCCTCCCCCCAAAAAATAATAATTGCCAAGCATGTAAAGCATATATTAATGTTGCACAGTATGAAGTGACTGGATGCATGAAACCTGACTCCTTTTTGGAAATAAATCATTGTCAAGGCCCATAGGTTTAATTAAAACTTTACTTGCAGAACTTTCTTCAAAACAAAATAAAAACATCAAATGATACATCCAGACAGCTACATAAGACATATGCCAGTCCAAAGCATAGGCTCAGCATCTTACAAAAAAATGAAATAATCCAAATCAACCTATAAGCAAAGATCTGCCTCTCCTCACAGCCTTGCATCCCAGCCTGCATCCTGCCTTAGGCCGTTTACCTGGAGAGCTTCATTTACACAATCCTTACTTCACAAATACTAAAGTCAACTCGCTTCAAAATGGTGATTTGCAATTCAATGCATCACATGTGATCTAATGTTAAACACTCACACGTTACTTCACAGAAAACAACAATAGTTAATTATCACCTCAGTTATATTTCAGAGAGCCCCTTTTGCTCTTAATTTAGCTTCAATGGAATCTTCAAGTTAAACCCTTTCACCAATACACATCACCATTCCCACTTCAATGTCAATTAAACCAATTATACTTATCAAGCTGTGGTTTCTTTCTATCTTTCTTTTGCAGCAGTTCTCTCACTGATTTGGCTTGTTTGGCAGCAGGCAACATTAAAAAAAAATAAAAATAAAAAATCCAGTTCGTTATCTCAGTAGTTTTGCTATTGGGGCAAAACATTGGAAAGTGTGAGGTTTTATTCTTATTTTGTTTATTTTTACTGAGCAATTAAGGAAAAGACTGAGTGTCTACTTTTCCTTTATTGGTATTTTAAAACAGTAAAAGTAAATAACCATAAGGAGGTAGGAGGAGAATTTTTAGAATGAAATCTAATCACTTTCCTATCCCTATACCCCATCCCCAGTGGCCTATGATAACTTGTCTTAAAAATCAAGACGCACACTGACCTGGGAGTAAACTCAACTGAGCACAAGCGGGATTTATGCATCTAAAATATGCAGTAATCAGGCCAGATTAAGATTGGCTGAAGCCTTGTGCTGTACTTATGGTGGAAGGTGGGGCAGCCCAGTGGGGAAGGGGGGAGGGGCCCTGTAAAGTACAAGGATGAATCATTCCGGTGAAAGAAACCACATTTTGAAACCTATAGATGATATAAGCACTAAGTCCCTTTTGCGACCACTTCATATCTTCTTCTACATATTCACAGCAGTCATGTGAGGTAAGTTAAGATGAGAGTTGTTGGCTGACACAAGGCAGGAAGTGAGCAAAAAAACCATGATGAGTTAAGTGAGTTTAAAATGTGAAACTTCACATTCTCATACTATTTTTTTTTTTTAGTCCTCAAACCCTAATGCTACAATAAACTTCTAAGTCTTTAAGGCAGCAGAACATTTGTTTAATAGTACCTTATTTCCTGTGTCCTGTGTTTTTGGGAGAATGGGGGCCCTATTTTGGAAAATGCACCAGGACCCCCAGTCACCTTAACATGGTCTTGCTCGGAAAAAAAGCCAACGTGAAGCTTTAGCTACAACTCAACTCCCAAGGAACTGGACACTTCTCTCAGAGGAATCTAATCTAAGACTTGCTGCCAAGAGGCTGCTGCTACCAGCTCTGCAAAAAGAAAATGAAAAACCCTTTAGCAAACAAGATAGAAAAATGATGGTGATGAAAACAATACGAATCAACCAGTGGCTAGTGTCTCCATATTTCAAGCAGAGTTTTGTTTTGTTTTGTTTTGTTTTGTTTTGTTAAAATGCTACTTAATTTCCTCATTACATAAGTCACTTTTACTTGCTGTTTCAAAGACTAAATCAAAACAGATGGAAAACAGGGACTGTAATACAAATTACTTTTGCAGAATTCAATAATGATTTTCACTGGAGACAAAAGGCATCTAAAACAAATGGAGTCCTACTTAATCTGTATCAACTATGGACCTGCCGAGTCTCTGCTTCTTGAGAGTTCTTTTTTTGTTTCCCAGGTGCCTAATAGATTTGTATAACAAGTCCACAGACCTTTTTCAGGACAAAATCCCCATATCTTTCAATGGAAAATATTGCATGCACATGCAAGGGCAGCATAGTTAATGGGAAACAAGCAAGCTGTTTTGTTTTTTTGTTTTGTTTTTTAAGGCAAAGGTAAGAAAACTTTTGTCATTTCTAATAGATTGTTAAATATAACCTTCACAGATATGTCATAAGCCCTGTGCGACTGCATAAATATCAGTCTGTAAACTATCCGTTGGGCATCCCTTGATCTTAAGCAGAAGGCATGGTGACCTTTTTACTCTAGACCAGGAACAGCCAATACATACCCTCCAACTTTCCCCATGAAGCCAGAGACATGGTGGTGCCCATCAGGTGCTGCTGAACTTTAATCATCCCTGATCATTGACCAAGCTGACCAGTGCTGGTGGCAAGTGTCTCCCAGTACCATCTGGAGTGGCTATCCCTGGTCTAGGCTGCCCTGAGCAATATCTGAGTTGATAATTAACTATTGTTGTTTTCTGCTAGCTTACATGTGAGTGTTTAACATTAGATCACATGTGATGTATTGAACTGCAAGTCACTTGTCTCCCCTCTCCTAAATGTAAGAAGTCTAAGCACAGAAGATCCATACTTCTTTGAAAGATTTGCTGCTTAATGGAAATGCTTGTTAATTCATTCCTTGAATAAAGTGTTTTTGATTATACACAGTATTTTAGAATAGCAGAAAATTGATTATGACACATTTGACAGAGTCCAATGCTGATCCACATATGTACCGGTAAGTTATTTGATTTCTCACTACTCGGTTGCTCTGCACTTAACAACTGGCAACCAAATATGTGAATCCATACATGGGGAAAGCACCATGTTTGAGATGACATGGGCTGATGATTCGCAATGTATTAACTTAAACCCTGGGCTGGCCCAATAGATTTTGCAGCCTGAGGCACAGTACAAGGTGCTGACCTCCAGTAGGGGGAAATGTTTGCAGAATAGAGGAGACAACCAATAGATTGCCACCATTGCCCCCAACATCTGCTGCCCCACTTTGCCTAATGGTAGTATCTTTATTGGCTCATTCACATACAGGGAGTTTAACAGTTCAGCCATTGGCTGCCTAGTTGGTCTGTATTTTATTGCTGTATTTTATTGTCACTGTCGTATATTGGTTTTAACCTGTTTTATTTTGGTCTCTCCCATGGATTCAATCAGTTGACAGCTTTGTGTACTTCTGAATAAAAAAGTAGGCATAAACATTAACCAAACATTGAAAAATAACTGTGTAATGATCCCAGGTATTCTATTCAAAGGGCTATCAAACACTTCTTCCATTTTGGTTATGTTTCACTTCTCTGGTTTTCTTGGCTGTTTGAAATCCTTCTTAACCAAAATGTTTAAAGGAGCTGAGGAGCAGTGCTTTCCAATTTCTCTGAGGGTCTCTTTGTCTTTTGTTTGGGAAAAAAGGACTCTGGTACAATGCAGATAGCAGGAGTATGATGTCATTGGGGAAGCATATGCTTATTTTTAAAGATTCTGCAGGGATTCCTTGGCATATGTAGAACCGCTCAGACTGAAGCTCACGTCCTACTCAGCTGAGTCCTTGTGAGCCATAAAACAGGTTTCACTTGTCTCTCGTGTTATTAGTAAGTCTATGTATCAGTGAGATCAGAAAACTCTCATGCATTCTCTTTTTAAACATGTCCCAATAAGAAGTCTGTTATATTTCTGCTAGTGGGAGCATATTAGGTTACCTTTCAAGTTATTGCCAGTTGGGAGTGCCTTCACTGAAAGGGGAACTGAGGTTTTGCTTCAGGCTAGAACTTAGCCATAATCATGTTGTTTTAAGAATCTCATTTAGACTTTCTGTAAATCCAAAGTGTTGAGTTAGCCACGCTCTGTTTATTTGTGGAATATTTTCTGACACCTTGTTACACAATTAATCTACAACCTCCTTGACGACCTTGCTCCTAAGAATGGAGGCCAGCCATACACGGCCCATGCCACCTGTAGAATAATGCGTTTCTTTCACTTAGGTCCTCCTCCCTCCTCACTGTATTGTGTTCGCTGGTTTTTGTCCTAGACTCAGTGAATAAGAGGAACAATGGCAATCGAAAAGTCCAAAGACGCTCTGATGTCTTTGAAAATATTTGAACAGAGCCAATACCCCCTCCTTTCACCTTTGTTACACTGAAGATGCTTGGTTTCTTTGTCTCTCCTCCCTATGAGTTCACTTCCAGACCCTTTCACACTTTCATAGGAATCCTATGACCCTCATCTAACTTGTCAACATCCTGTCAGGAGTGGCCTGAAGGTATGGGTGGCCATACCAGAAACTAGAGAGGGTGGATTCCAACCAAGTCACTCTATAGTCTGGAACGCAAGGAGCGTTCTGCTCCATTAACCTAGCAAGAACAGAAACCCACAACCTTTTATTTATACCAGTTCTGTCAAATCCAATTGCTTCATACTTCCTGCCAATCACAGAGGCCAGGGTGGATGTCTGTGGCCCTGATTCTGCATGCAGCTCTATGCCAGATTTCACATGGCCTAATTTTATATTGGTGGCAAGGAGAAAATAGGGTAGCCAAAAGAGAGAATGAAAGGAAGTAGCCTCACTTACCTTTGGTTCTGGAACCACCAACTGTTGGCTCTTCCCCTATTCTCTTTTGACTCAATCCCCATGCATTGCCAAAAAGGATACATAGCCCTCACAGTAAAAAAAAAAAGTTGGCCAACCCTCATATAGGCTAAGAGCCCATAAACTTCCTATGGATTGAACGCAGGGCTTTCAATGAGAACTTGCAGTGGTGAGAGTTATCAGGGCCAGCCTGCTCATAAGGTGAGTGGAGGCAGTTGCCTCAGGTGGCAGATCTGGCCTCTAAGGAGCACACTGCCACCTCCAAGCCTGACTGCCACTGCTGTGCCAGCCAGCCACAGCCTTCTCCATGCCCCACCACTGCCCAGCTCCAGAGGGACTGCAGCAGAAGAGGTGGTGATAGAGGAAGATTTAGGGGGCAGCATTCTGTTTTGCCCTGAAGCAGAATGTCCTGGGTCGGCCCTGAAGTTATACTACATTATAGCTTCCAGAAAGATGGAAACAATGCTTCTGTTGCTATATCTAAAATGACATTGTTTTTGTTTTCTTTGGAAGAAAACAGAGAACTGTGAAGTTTTATGTGTTTCTGGAGGAGGAAGCTGCAAAACTTGATTTGAGCAAATAAGCTCATTTTGTAACACTGACACTGCAGCTACCATTTTCCAAACTGGTGAGCATGCATTTGTAGATAGGAGGTAACTCTTGAGCAAGAGAAGGTGGAAAGCACCTTTTTGTGGCAAAACACTTTTACTTTTTTACATACTTAAGTGAGAATGAAAATCAGAAGTAGGAATGGAGGAGAAATCAGATTCAGTATGCATTTAGAGCTAAATCTAGCAAATTTGCAATTTCCAAAACACTTGGCAAACTGAAGCACAGCCGTCCTCTGAAATTTTCATATTTTGGGGTTTTGCAATGCAGTTCTCCATCTGAACAATGTTTACGAAAATACATATATTTGGGGAAATAATTTGCAACAATGTGCACGTTGATCAAAGCTGCACATTAAAAATGTGTTTGTGTACTATCCACACTCTGACCAGATGCTTTCAGCATTTTCAATGTATCATTCTCATAGGTCATTTGTGCCTCTCCAAATTGTACCAGGAAATACGGTACTCCAGCCCTGCCATTTGTGATTGGTTCCAGTCTTGCCCATAACATCATTCCCAGTGACAATTTAAGTCATTTTCTGCTTAAATGTTTCACAATTCAGGTCCAATCTTGATCAAAAGGTGATGAAAAGGAATAAAGTGTTAAACCCACAGCTCAGTTTGGCTTTTGATGCTGACCATTGGCATGAACTTTGGCAGCGGTGCTACATCTGTATCATTGTAATATGCTGGACACCACCATGCTGAGGCCACTGCCCACCAGTGGTTACGAGTCGTCTCAGCCCTCCTACAGAACCCTTGAATTTCCTGTTTATCACCACTTCTGTACATTGCTCCAGCAACAAGCTCATTGACTATATACCACTTGCCATCACTTGGCAAGTCAACCCGAAGTGATTCAGCACCTAATTAGTTTGGGGCTAGTTGTTGTCAGTTCAGTTTATTAGTTGAAGATGTCTGGAACTCGGCCATTTGGGTAGGAATCAATGTTTCAAGATTTATATATTTTAATTCAATGTACCAGTGTTGGATGCTTTGTGACGCATCTCTGATTTCTTGACTTAAAGTTCTAAGCAGCTGCCAAGGACAATGTGCACATCTTGTGAGGGGTACACTGATTACTGCTTGACCAACATTATAATTTGAGATACCGTTTTCTAAATTAAAGCGTTTTAGATATTGATCTGTCAGTGGAGACACGGGGACACGGGGCAATGGATTCAAACTACAAGAAGGAAGATTCCACCTAAACATTAGGAAGAACTTCCTGACAGTAAGAGCTGTTCGGACAGTGGAATTTGCTGCCAAGGAGTGTGGTGGAGTCTCCTTCTTTGGAGGTCTTTAAGCAGAGGCTTGACAGCCATCTGTCAGGAATGCTTTGATGGTGTTTCCTGCTTGGCAGGGGGTTGGACTGGATGGCCCTTGTGGTCTCTTCCAACTCTAGGATTCTATGGAGGCTGGTCCACTAAGGCTCCTGGCTCATAGCACTCCCAATGCAATTTTGAAAAACCCTCTCCCCAAAACTCAAAGACACACACGCTTTCTTGTACCACAGACTTTGTATACAGTGGTACCTCGGGTTACAGGCACTTCAGGTTACAGACGCTTACAGACTCCGCTAACCCAGAAATAGTACCTCGGGTTAAGAACTTTGCTTCAGGATGAGAACAGAAATCGTGTGGCGGCGGCAGCGGGAGGCCCCATTAGCTAAAGTGGTACCTCAGGTTAAGAACAGTTTCAGGTTAAGAACAGACCTCCAGAACGAATTAAGTTCTTAACCTGAGGTACCACTGTACTTCTAATAACTCAGAGACTTCTGGATGTGTTTCTGTCAATATTCTGTTCTCTGGCTAAGCAGGTCTCTGCATTACTCAGACAATCCAAATCCAAAAGTATACCTATGACAGAGAGCTCCTTCCCATGTGCCTCTGGGCAGAAAAACCATGTGAAAATAGAGTACTAGGGCTCTATTTTCACATGGTTTTCAGCCCCTGGTATGAATGTTTGATCTCAACCAAACAATCCTCTCCTTGATCTTGTCCCAAGCATACTGATTTAAAACTTGAAAATTCAATGTGTGAGAGAATATATTTTTAAAATATTTTAAAATCCAAAAGTTCAGTGTGTGGTGGCCTGAACAGTGTGATTGTAACACTTGTAACCCCTGAACTGGCAATGCAATGTGGGCCTACATACATTCCATTTGTTTGTATGTACACCAACCCTCGTCATATAGGTCCTAGGGAGTTGGGGGCTGGAAGCACAATCCTGCTCCCTCAACTCTTGTAGGGAGAAGATCGGGGACTATGTTATGTAACCCAGGTGTGTCTCTTCCGCAGCCTAAACAGAAGTAGTAAAGGGGTTGAATAAAATAAAATCAGAAGATAGCACAGATGGGGGCAGCTATGATTTCACATCAGAGTCCCATGGACAGCCACAGCAGAGCAATGTTGATTATAATGACTTTGCAGTATACTTTTAAAATAGCTTAAATTATGTTTGTGGTCTGGCATTGTAAGCATAGAAATGGCTCATTCCCTGACAATCTGGACTGGGTTTTCCCTTTTTTGCTGACTCCCCCCACCCCACCCTCTCGCCCACCGCCCAGACCAGGCACAAGTGCTTCTCTGAACAGTAGAAAAGCTTTTCTTTTCCTGCCTGGTCTCCTTGAGGCCCTCCCTTTAACCTGCTGGGTTCATACAGGAAACATAAAAGTTACTGAGGCCTCGCTGACCTTGTCAAGGCCACGTGTGGGAATTTATTTTTTTTATAAAAAGGTTCAAGTTGCTTAAAATTATAGCAATTATTCCCCCCCCCAAAAAAAAGAATGCGTATCAGAAAAGAAAAGGACATTTCTACCACCTGTCAAGTTTTCCCAATTGTTGTGTTCATCTGCCAGTCTAAGAAAGTCTTTTAGAAAAATAAAAAGGGGTATCCTTGGTGATGCCTGGACTCCAGATGTTGTTTGGCTTGTTGTGGCACTTGGTATAATTAACTCAGGTCTAATATGCATCAGTCAGAAGCCATTGACCTTTGCAGATGATGGTAAGGAGGGGAAACTTTGATACTCTAGGATTTTTGAAGACAAAATGTCAAAGGTTTGAGTGTTCTGACAGGAAATTAGCTCTTGTGTGTCTAATTGCCAGCGGTTTTTTTAGCTTATCTAAGTAAATAATGAAATTGCAATACTTCAGCTGTGATGTCTAATCCTTGGCTCGCATTTCAAGTTTTCCCAGAGCTTGCATTGCGAAAGGTTTGATAGTTTCTAAAGGGGCAACTGTCACAAGTCAAAAAGCTCAATTGACTTACCAGCCAATGTTGGAATGGATTGCAAATAAAAGGGGGGGGGAGGCAATGAATAGTGAAGGAATATTTGCTGAAACAGAATACTGATGGGGGATGAGCTCTGTGTGTGCTGGTTTTTTTCCATATTATTGCTGAAGCTCAGGGTGGAAAGCACTTAGATGTAAATAGAAGAAATGTTAACAAACTGTGGAACCTGAATATCTGCTGAAATGGTAGCTCATATGTTTTTTTTTGAAGGGAGACTAGACAAAATTATCAAAATGTAGTGTGACTGAGCAGGCAGGCTGCAAGAACTCAGGGTATGCAAAGCGTGACTCCTACGCTTTCTGCAGGACTTGCCACCTTCTAGGAACCAAATAAATTACTACAGATAGCAGTTTCAGCTTTGAAATAATTTCTTACAATAGGTCTGTCCCAAAATAAGAAGAATAAGGTTTTCTTGGCAATTAGTTTTACAGATCATGCACTAAGTAGTCGAGCCAAAAGATAAAAGATAAAGGGACTCAAGACACTACTTTTAAAAATACACATTTCAGCAATTGTTTTACTGTTATCGCGTTACTTTTGTGAATGCTTTATTCTTACTTTCTTCAAAAGCATCTGCTTCGGCAATTGTTACAGCACGCGCTGGATTTGCTGGTGTACAGAAATAACCCTGTGTTTTCACTGTGCCCTTCCCTTTGAAGAGGCAGAACTATTGTTTCCCTTCAAGCACACCAGATATTCACCTAGATTCGCGAGGAGATCTTGGGCATCAAAGCTATGGAAAAGCTATGACAAACAAACAGTTTGGAAAATGAAGGAGGATAATCTTACACTGGTTCATCTGCCGTATTCTCTACCAGAAAAGGAAGATCAAATGGGTTTAAAGAGAAACAATGGAAATAAAAATCCTTCTGTGCCAAAGCGTTAAAGAGTTCCAGCTTTTTTTTTTTTAAGTTTCAAAGCGGTGCTTTCAGAAGTGTGTTTATTGTGGAATTGGTGCTCTTCATGCCTGCAAATGTTTTGTAGTGTCCGTTCCCTTCCTCAACTGCCATTTAATACGAATTTACCCTTTCTGGGGCAAATCCTATCAGTGACAAGTGATAAGGTCTAAACCACTGAGCCTCTTGGGCTTGCCGATCGGAAGGTTGGCGGTTCGAATCTGCACAACAGAGTAAGCTCCTGTTGCTCTGCCCTAGCGCTTGCCAACCTAGCAGTTCGAAAGCATGCCAGTGTAGTAGATAAATAGGTACCGCTGGGGTGGGAAGGTAAACGGCGTTTCCGTGCACTCTGGTATCCATCACAGTGTTCTGTTGCGCCAGAAGCGGCTTAGTCATGCTGGCCACATGACCTAGAAAACTGTCTGTGGACAAATGCCGGCTCCCTTGGCCTGAAAGCGAGATGAGCACCACACCCCATAGTCAAATTTGACTGGACTTAACCATCCAGTGGTCCTTTACCTCTTTTACCCTATAAGTGAAAACAAAAACCCTTTTAATGAACTGTTTGCAAATTAAGCCACTATTTACAAACGTCTAAAAAAGAAATCATGGCTATATCCACTAAGCAAGCAGCATTGAATGAATGCAAACTTTCATGATATTTCATTTGGCTCTTGATATGCTTGGGTAAATGGGATGCAGGTGGCACTGTGGGTTAAACCACTGAGCCTAGGGTTTGGCAATCAGAAGGTCGGCGGTTCGAATCCCTGCGACGGGGTGAGCTCCCGTCGCTCGGTCCCAGCTCCTGCCCACCTAGCAGTTCAAAAGCATGTCAAAGTGCAAGTAGATAAATAGGTACCGCTCCGGCGGGAAGGTAAACGGCGTTTCCGTGCGCTGCTCTGGTTCGCCAGAAGCGGCTTAGTCATGCTGGCCACATGACCCAGAAGCTGTCTGCGGACAAACGCTGACTCCCTTGGCCTATAGAGCGAGATGAGAGCCGCAACCCCTGAGTAGTCCACGACTGGACCCAACGGTCAGGGGTACCTTTACCCTTTACCTTTTTATGCTTGCGTAAATCATGAGAATGCAAAACCTGCAGTGTCCAGAATGTCATTCACATTAGATTCAGATTGAGTTTCCTTGTTTCTAGTCATTGGACACAACTACAGTGATCAAACATAGAATGCTGAATATTCTTGGCAAACCATTCCTTGCCAAAAAAAGGGGGGGGGATTACTACTCTTGGCTAAAAATAAATAAAATCTAAGCTATGCAAATCTAAATAAAATTATGTAAAACCAGAATAAACTTAAAATTCTGAGTTTCCCTAGCAAAACACAGCATTCTCTTTTGCCTTCTTTTCTGCATGAAACGCATCTGTGTTTAGCATAAACAGTTATTTCTCTGGTATAAAAATTAGTACCATATTGAACAATGAACATTTACATAATTTTACATGGGGGGGTATAAAATTATGGACTGTAATCTTATAACCATTTACTTTGCCATAAATCCCCTTGAACTCAATGTAGCTTACTTCTGAGTAAATATGTATAGGATTGCACCATCTTTGCAATTAGAAGCAATGATAAAATATATATATATATGCCGAGTATAATTGAAGGCAGAGTCTTAATTTTTATTCCTTCACTTTAGCAACATTATGCTCCCTGCAGAAAGCTTTTACGGCTTATATAGGGTATTAATTGCAGCCAGTCCTATAAGTATGCTAGCCTGCTTCTGCTATCAATAACAACTCCTAAAGGGGAATCATGGCTGGTTTTTAGATTTTGTTATTGAAACACAGTGAGCAATATTTGCCATGGTGAATTTTCCACCCCTGACTGTTAATGTCTATTACAGTATACACTGTAATAGTTGTAAAAATTTACCACCCTCTGTGTTATAAACCACCAGAACATGGAGCCTAATGTAATTTCCTATGGTAATTTCCTGTGGTTTGATTCATCAAAAGGATAAGATAGATGTGTGCCTTTTTCCAGTTAGAAGATTAATAAGCAGCATTCAACTGCAACATTTTAGGCTAGCTGCTTAACTTCTATTTACTGATTACACAGCGTTCTAAATAAATATCACTCTAAACATCACATTGCATTATAAATCTGCTGTGTGTATGAGCTCATCATTAACATCGCTCCATTTATAAGGGCATAGGAATGTTTTTCTTCACATTGCCAGTTTAATTCATAGGACTCAGACAAGGGGTCATTTTAGAGATAATTGGCAGTCGGGACTAATGCTGACCACCATTTAGCCACGCTGCTTCAGAGTAGTAGCTAAGATAAGTTAGCAGATGTAGGTGATATCTTTGGATAAAGGGAGCACTGCTTACCACGGGTGCCTTGGAGAAGCTAAGCAGAAGGGTGGTATATTTCTTCCACGAAGGCACAAAAAAGTACATCAGGAAACAGAAAATGCAAAATGCAACATCTTGAGAATCTCAGTTTTCATTTTATTAGAAAAAAAAAGTTTCTAGCCTTTATGGCTGCAGAAATGCCTTGAAAGTGTGTGCAGCGAATACATTCTAAAATCTTAAGTGCCAGAGAGATGGTCGAATAAGATTTCCAGATTCGGGGGGGGGGGTTCCTCCCACCCCAATACTCACAAAACTAGAATATTGTGGGAAATGAAAACAATTTGCAAATGCAGAACAAGAGCTATAACCTTAATGTCTGCAGATTGCATAATTTCATTTTACTTGTTCTAGACCTTGAATTTCCCAGGCACAGAATTCAGTGGACATAGCCTGTTGATAACTCCTTCTTTCTCACTTTCTTTGCTACATGGAAGAATGAGGCATCCAGAAGAATTAAACAGAATCGCATGGGGCAAATGGGAAGAGAGAAGAATTAACAGCTGCAGTGACGCCTGGAACATACAAATGAAGCTGCACACAACCCAGCAGTTAGGATGGCCTTGTGAATATTCAGATGCTCAGATTGGGTCCATACATGGACTTCAGCGTGCACAGTGAAGAATGAATACAAAACAGGGAAAACTCATTGAAGGTATAAAGGTTTCCTAGATGACTTTTTTTTTCTTTTTTGCATGTGCAGGTTTCTTTGATGGAGAATCGTTTTTTATGTGCACATTCATTTTGAACACTCAACACTTTGTCAGTTTGCTGCACAAGTAATCCTTTAAAAGGGCAAGAATATCATGGAGCTGGGGAAAGATTCAGCTGCCTGCTGAGAAACATACAGCGGGGAGAGGGAAGGTCATAAGGACTGAGGCTATAAATCTCGGAAAGTTATTGTTGAACCAATGTAGAATTTCTCCGTGTTTTGCATTAAGTTTAACATGGCAGACAGTTCTTGTGTGGCGGCAGGACCTAAACCACAGTTTGCTTTTCTTCTCAATCTTCCTTGAAATCACAGAGGTTCAGGCAGAACTGCCTGCTTCCTTCAGGTGTAAGGGGAATTTCTGAACGCTGCTTTGTGATACGAACATCCCTTCCAGTCAGTTACTAATGCCAGGCATTATCGTCCATAAAATTTGCATGAAAGTGCACAGGCATCGAAGTCGATAGCTCTGAAGAAAAAGAACCGGTTTTCTAGGTCACGCTGTTCCAAAGAAGTATGTCCTGTGCTTACCTTGAAGGATACCTACAGAGGAGTTTCAAAAGTAACCACCTCTGTCTTGGGTCTGGGGCATCCCTAAGCTGTGGAATTCCCTCCCCACAGAGGTGCAACTAGCACAGACATCGCATAGTTTTTGTCCTATGTTGAATATTCACCCCTTTACCCTTGCCATGGCATCGGAGAGATGTATATTTTAGGACCCACCCTATTGTTCTGATTGTAAATTGTTTAAACTGATTTTAACATTGCATTTTTACATTCTTGTAACCGGCACTGGAATCTTATGGTGAAGGACAGGGAATAGTAATAATAATAATAATAATAATAATAATAATAATAATAATGGCAGCATGGTTGTCTGTGATATATTCATAGAATTGTAGAGTTGTAAGGGACCGGAGGTTCATCTAGTCCAGCCCCTTTCCAATGCAGAAAAAAGGGTTACAGGTAAAGAAATATTTGAAATAGTCCACTGCTATGCCATGGTTGCTATTATGGTCTTTACATTTTATATGGTTTAAATTTGCTTTAAATGTTGCGAGCAGCCATGAGAAAATATCGTGATTTGAATGGAAGCCAAATAAATAAATAAATAGTTGGTCATGCAGCCTGCTTGGAAAGGCCTGGTGTGTTTTCTTGTGTAGTTAGCAAGACACATTTCTCCAAGAGAGAAGTTGAGAACAGAGGGACATAGGCTGAGCCATTAAGTCATCTAGATCAGTATTGATTTTCACTATGGCCGTGGAAGGAATCCTCCAAGGTTTCATACACAGAACACCCAAATCCCACCTCAAGATGCTGGGGACTGTGTGTGTGTGTGTGTGTGTGAGAGAGAGAGAGAGAGAGAGAGAGAGAGAGAGAGAGAGAGAGAGAGATCCAAGATTCAGTGCCTACCGTATCTCTTAAACTCCTTCTCGCCATCTTGTTACCCAAGCAGATCCAAGAGACCCAAGAGAGAAATGACAAGTGCCAGTCTAGAAAAGGAAGGAGCAAAGAGGAAAACGTCTTAAAAATGTGCCTGATTCATTAAAGACTTTGCAAAGACTTCAACACCAAACTAGGAGGGGTAGCTAATGCCATGGAAGAGAGAATGAGGATTCACTATGACTCTTGGAGTCCCTTCCAACTCTACAATTCTAATATTCTATTATTCTAGTAATACATGTGAAAAGGATCTAGGGATCATAGCAGACCGCAAGATGAACATGAGTCAACAGTGTGAGGCAGCAGAAAAAAATAAGTAATAATATTCTAGGCTGCATCAACAGAAGTATGGTGTCCAGATAAAGAGAATATCACTCTATTCTGCCTTGGTCAAACAGTACCCGGAATATTGCGTCCAGTTCTGGTCACCACGATTTAAGAAATATATGACAAGCTGGAACATGTGCATCTGGAAACCAAGCCTCATGGGGAACAGTTGATGGAGCTGAGTATGTTTAGCCTTGAAAAGAGGAGACTGGGAGGAGACATGACAGCCATCTTCAAATATCTAAAGGGCTGTTACATGGAAGATGGAGAAAGCTTGTTTCCTCCTGCTCCAAGGGACTAGGATTTATACTAATTGTTTCAAGTTACAAGAAATGAGATTCCGACTAAACACCTTATTTCTGATAGTAAGAGCTGTTTGACAGTGGGACAGAGTCCCTTTCCTTCCTTGGAGGTTTTTAAGCAGAGGTTGGATGGCCATCTGTCATGGATGCTTTAGCTGAGATTCCTGCATTGCTGGGGTGTGTGGATTAGATTACCCTTGGGATCCCTTCCAACACTATGATTCTATGGACTGTTTAATCGATTAAGCATGCAGTTCTACTTTCTTTATTGAACTTCATTGTTTTTATCTGCTTCAAGAATTCTAGCGCAAGTGGGATGAAATGTTTCTCCCCTGCAGCCCACCACACAAACCCAAAATCAGTTCCATAGGGTTGAGGGACCCTCTTGAGAAGATTTTGGGGGCACGGTAGGTGCAGGGAGAGGAGAGGAAACAAAAGTGCTGGTGTACCAGATGATCTCCGCTGGCATTGTTTTGGATGCAACCCTTCGTCTGGGAAGCTGGGTACAGATTTAATAAATGGAACATGCACACAATCCCATCTCCTCAACAGGTAAGAGTTACTTACTCGTTGCATGGATATGTGCTGAAGATTAATGATGCACTTGTGGCAGTGAAAGATGGCTTTTCTTTCACATCTGGTTCAAATAATTTCTCCACCTTGAAGCATTCGACCTGTGCAGCATCACAGCTGGTGGAGAGCCCAAGTCTGCAGAGTAACAAATTTGCAGCCCCTCTAAGAAGATACGATTACATCTCAGTCATTTGACATGATGAAGGATTTAAGTCCTCATGTGGGAATTCCTTTTTTTTTTTTAAGAAACGCTATAAACATTAAGGAAATATTAAAGATGTTATCCATGGGCAATAAAGCCATGTGCCAAGCCTAGAAAGGATAAACCAAACCTTCAGCTGGGCTAAAGTAGTAGCAATTCTATGCATGTTTATTCTGAAGTGTTCCTCCATGGGATCAACTGAGCTTCTTTCAAGTAAGCAGGTTTAGGATTGCAGCCTTAATTTATCATCACTGTTTGTTCCAATGCCTCTAGACAGGTTAACAGTATGTGATTAAAATTTTAAACCACATATAAAAGGCTTAACTGTTATATAAAGTAAATTAGAGTAGCTTAATCCTGGTTGCTCAATGCCAAAGACTGGTTTTTAATTAGGAGGGCAGTTAGCTATGTAAGTGGCCTTTTCTGTTCTCATGCTTTATGTGGGATAGGTAGGATTTTCCCCTGAAATATATTTCCAAATGAGTATTTTAGTTTTAGTTTATTGCTTTTTTATACAACTTGTCTTAACGGCTTTCTTATTTGCATATTTATTGTGTAAATACTTTGAGACACCTTAGTGGAAAATTGTGGGTAATATTAAGAGCAATAATAATATTTGAAATTAAAACAAATTCCCACTCCCGAAATATATCCAGACTTTGACAAACCTTATTCGATAACATACCATCATCAATGTACATGGCATTTTACACAATAATATTAAAACAGATGAGATCCCTTCAAAAATATAAACTTTTCATTTAGATATAGGGGGGTTCCAGGAGGAGGGGGAGACTACGGTAAGGGTGGTTGAATCTTAAAATTTTGGTTCCAGTTTCTCATCCTCCCACCCACATTCAGTTCTCCACATTTCCACACCAGTATGTGACATTTTAAAAGTCCTCCTGAAAATTCATCACCATTTCAGTGGCAATTTCTCCTCATATACCTGCAGGCAACCTTTGTCTAATATACACAATTTTGTAAAAACAGTTTTCCCTGATATATAGTACATTTTTTGTATACTGTTTTTGCTAATATATGCATTTCCATGTACAATTTACTCTAGTTCATGCATCTTTGGACTTGATTACACTGCAAAATTCAGAGTAATGTGAATTTCAAAGGCTAGCTACAGTTTGGTTCTTGTTCTTGTGCATCTTTGGAAAGTGCAGATTGGGCAGATTTGCCTTTAAACATGAACTGTATCGAATTTCTCCCCCATGCCTAAAAGAATAATAGGGAAGAAATGTCACAGTTATACCACTGTAAATTAAATAATAATAGCAGCAGAAACAGAACAAAAACAAAGGCATCTTAGGATCATAGAATTGTAGAGCTGGAAGGGACTACTAGAATCATCTGGTTCCTGCAATGCAGGAATCTTTTGCCCAATCTTTTCCTTGAACCCACAGCCCTGAGATTAAGGATCTCATGCTCTGCAAACTGAGCTCTCCCCGAACTTAAGAGAAAGAAGACAAGATTTCAATTGATCTTTATGCCAAAGGCATGTCTACAACAGAAAGTCTTCTCTATGTCCACACACAATTTAGAACCCTGATCACCTACATGTGTCAAGAAGGCTCCCTGCTGCAAACGTCATTGTCAACATGACATCAGTTGGAGGAGGGAGGCAGAGCTAAAGACACAGCCCCAAAACCTCTGCTTTCAACACATTTGCCTTCTGCGCATGAGGAACACATGAGAAGGTGTTAGATGTGAAAAGGAAGCTGGCTAAGCAAGCCTCCTAAGCTGCAGAGCACCACAGACTGGGAGTTTCAGCAGAGAAGGTCCAACTTGTGTACCCCACCAATTGCACCTCTTTGGGTGGTGAACTACGGAGCAAAATACACCTTTTGCCTGTCTTCCAAGCTGCCACTATTGTGGGAGGGGATTTATTGGCTACCCTACCTCCTACCCACTCCCCATTATGATGGGCTGGGAGTGGGAAAGAGCTTGCCCTTGTTTTAAATGGTTGTAACATGCCCTGGGATGTTAGAATGAATAATAATAATAATAATAATAATAATAATAATAATAATAATAAATAATATTATACAATTATTTTCTTTACAGGGGTGATGAATCCCAGATGGGAGCAATGGCTTTTTACATACCCCATGTAATAGGAGCACATTAAATCTCTGTTTCTTGGTGATATTAGGGTATGGCCAGAAGCCGTCTCTCTCTCTCTCTCTCTCTCTCTCTGTGTGTGTGTGTGTGTGTGTGTTCAGAAGTTTTCAATTATCCTGTAATATCTCAGAAATGTCTGGAAGTAAAATTCCAACTAGCATGTCAAGAATTGGAAGCCTCAGTTGGCACTCCTGAAATTATTCATAGTGAAATTTTGAATACATCCAAACTCCACCAGTTCACAGTAGAGTTGAGACATTATGCCAAAATCTGGCATAGTGTGAAGAGCTCAGCAAACATATGGCTGCACTGGAGGAAGTCTAAGCAGTAATGACCAGAGTGATGTGGTTCAACAAGGTCACACACTCAACCAGCATAGACGGCTGTTTTTTCTAATCTCAGAGAGGTTACAAATTCCAACCAACGCAGCTGATGTTATAGGAAGTGTAGGTGGGAGATTAAAATGGTTTCCATGTTGCCTCCTTTTCAGAATGGCCCTGCTCAGCATGAGGGGATTCTACAGCTACAGATCACACCATTAGGTCTCTATGAACAAGAACACCAAGTTTTCACAAACTAGTCTGGCTAGTCTCATAATTGTGGTCCCAAAAAATGCATATTTTTCAGAGGCACACCTGGGTGTGACTCTGCTTTTTGCAACTAGCGGCGATAAAATACTGGCAGCATTTCTCTCCTAGCAGATGAGACTGATCTGTGAACCAGTTTTGCCTCTGTCTCCTGATCACTAGGGGGGCTTAGGCAAATCACTATCTCTCAACCTCAGGCCGGAATCTGTAACTCTAATAAAAGTGACCTACCTTCTAGGGTTGTTACAGAGATTACAGGGATAATGCTTTGAACACTCTAAAGTACTGTTAGAACAAACATTTCTGTAAGTGGTTTCCATCTCCAGAAAAGAAAAAAAACATGTCACAATTATTTACTGAATAATTGCAGCATGAATTGTTTTGTTAATTATTATATTTTGCTGTTCTTAATCCTGAACTTCTGGGCACTTCAGTCTGGCTTGGTCTACTTGGGGGATAGTTGGAGTAGGAGGCAAAATTCTTTCCTACATATTCTTGTTTTAGCTTCTCAATAAATTAAATTGGTGGTTTTGAAGTTTTTTTTCTGCCTACTTGCTACTCTATGTCTCTAAACAGAGCTTCCATGGTCTTTCCTGATACAACCCATCTTAGTGTTTATAAGGTGGTAGAAGTCGTGGAACTTATCAGCCGGCTTGCCAAGGTCAGCGTATGAGTATAGCCCCGCTTTATTAGACTTTGGAAGAGTTCCCATTTGGAGGTACGTTTTCAAATGCATAAACCTCACTTGGTAAAATACCACAACCTTCCAGCAACTTCTAAAGCAAAAAAAGAGAGAGGCCCCTGCCTTCACCTCATTCATCAACATAAATCTAACTTGGATCACCATTTATGCCTCCTCCCTCGGCAGTTGAGCCGACACTCAGAGGTAATTGCTAAATTTCTTGTCTCAGGGGAGCCCTTCATAGGGACTGCTACTGTACCAGCTCAGTGAGAGTCATTCCTATCTTATTGGGCATTTGCCAGTAAAAAAAAAAAGAGACTCTCTATAAAAGCCACAGAGTTTTAAAAATAATGACGACAATAAATTATTCCAAGGAGCCCCTCAGCTTGCTTTTTATACTCTCAGTCTGGGATCTCATTACAAAGGAGAACAAAGTTTGACCACAACCAACTCAAGCCACGTTTCGACAAAGGGATGACACAGTCGTGCCTCTCGGCAGGATTGTCACATTTGTACCTCAAATGGGTGGGATGTGATTTGGTTTTTTTTTTTAGAATACGGAATCTTTAAAAAAAAAAACACCACTACCTTTTCCTTGAAACTTTTGCTTTTTCACAAACACATGCACACTGGTCTTCATTCCCAACTGAAAAGGACCCTAAGGCTGCAACTCTGTTTATCTGCTTACTTGGGAGAACAAGCCACTTTGAACTCCAAGGGGCTTGTTTCAGATTAAGCATGTATAGGTTTGCATTGTCTGTAAGTATATATAACTGCATGCACTCACATTCCTACTTCATTATCTTTCACTACAGTTTCTCTTCTCCTTCTAGTCTCCCCCCCTCCCATTGTCAAACCTGAGGTTGCCAGCATCTTGTCTTTTTTTGCATAAGCTGTAAAGTATTCTAATGGAAAAGTACCAAGTGAAGAGTCAGCCATCTTGATCACTTGATAATCAGCGCTGATAATGACCAATGTTCCCAGAGCTTTCTAGGGAAACTTCCTCAGCTGATACAAATGAAGCCCTAATGCTGATCCGGATTAACCATACTTTTTTAATTATTATTGAAATTTTTTGACATAAGATACAATCAAATTTGACCATTCTTGCTTCTACACGTGACTAACCTTTTGCGTTGTTTGGTTCTCGGTTATTGTAGCACACGTGATAGACCAACCACATTCCCATCATTTGATTCCCATGAAAACTAAATGTGGCTGAACTAAAATGTTAATTTCACAAGTGTTGCCTCTTAGGGCTAGTTCAAACAAGCTTGCACACTGCTTCAAATCTCAACAAGCACTAAGCAAAAACTGCCTCTCAAATTTGCTGTCCCATTTGAAGGTGGGAAATGATGGGAAGCTTTCCTTGGTTTTTCAGGGACAGCAAATAATTTAAAGAGTCTTGGAGGGAGCCTGCCACTGGTGGCCAGGCGTGTCTCTTCATTTCAATTACCACAGTTGGAAGCTGCATTTTCAAATTCTCCAACATAGCATCATTCCAGTGCATTCTGCACAGGGGAAATGACAGCTTGCAGTATCTAAACACGCACACACCAGGATGCCTTAGAATGATGATCTCATCAAAATGTTTTAGGAAAGAGAAAATGGCACCTTCCAACTGCCTGAGAGAAGATCCACTTCTGCCATTGCACTGGCAGTAGCAAGAAACCCTTCTAAAAAGAAAGGAACCTGCAAACACTATATAACAGCCCTCAGGGCATAAGGTTGGCAAACCCTCGCTTTCTCTAATTACTTTGAGATTATTATAAATTGCAAGAGGGTATCTATCTACTCATTGAAATTTACATCTGGAGTGTGAGCTAACCTCTGATGTAAGAAGAGACAGTCTTTAAAAGACTGAAAACAAAATAAAAAGCATGTTTTAATCATTTGCAACCAATAAAGCTTTTAAATGGCTAAGGGGTGCTCCAACTGTTAGAAATCTTCATTTTATTTTACTTTTAACTTTCCGTTTCCTCAACAAAAGTGCTGTCATAAAATTGAGAATATTTTTTCTATGTAACTGTGGGAAAGGAGTGTGCTTCAATAAGGAATGCTGAGAAGACCTTAAGGTGGAGAAGGGAAACTGAAGCTCTTAAGGTGAAGACTGTGAAGATCTGAAGGTGACGACTGAGTTGTTTATAAGACCAAGAACGTTCAGGAAGGCAAATAAATTGTTGGACACCCCATTGACTGTTAGCATCTTACAGCAATTATTGGATGAGCAACTAAAAGAGATCAGAAATTTCTGGTGTCCTCTACTCTGAGCCACTATTGGGATTATACACACATGAAGGTGATGGATGGTTGGTGAAGAACCCTGTGTGAGATGCAGGGAAGGGAAGATCTCCCAGGATGGAAGAAGACTGGGAGAAGAAAGGGAAGCTCTCAGGTGAGAGCTGGGAGGGTCCAGCCCTTTCTGGGTGAGTCAGAGGTTAAGATCTACCATTGAGAGAGGAGTTTGCATTTTCTTTTTCTTTTTTGTTTTGTTTTACATTTAGAATAGTTCTTTTTTATTATATTGTATTATGAAAAAGCTTCAATAAAATTTTATGACAGAATAAAAAATAAAAGGGGCCTGCTACTACCTGCCAAGAGTAAGCCCCTTTAGGAAATGTTGCTACCCAATTTCATCCCTCTCAGTCAAATGTTTTTCTTTTCTTTTCTTTTCTTTTCTTTTCTTTTCTTTTCTTTTCTTTTCTGTCACACTAGGTTACTCAATACTCTGGCCCAGTTTATGTATTTCATTTGATGACTTTCCCTGGCACATGCATATGGTGTATATTATTCAGAAATGTGAGTAGGTTAGGGTTACCAGACGTCCCTGGATTCACCAATCTGTCCCCAGACAAAATCTGTCCCCGGAATATCCCTGGATTTTAATTAATGTCCCTGGATTTATGCCTGGGGACTTCCGGCTAGGCAACATGGCGGGCGCCATGGCAGCGAGCAGCACCGGAGGTCCTGGCCACGTCAAAGTTCCAGCCAACCAATCGCGCAGAGATGCCCGCAGCAGAAGAGTCTGCGGCGCTCTTCTGCTGCGGGCTCTGCATGCCCGAGTTGGGGGGGGGAGCGCTGAGGCAGTGAAGAAGAGTATGAGAAGCACAGAAAAGAACTGTGTCATGTTGCGAGACAAAGACAGAGAGAGAGAGAGAGACGGAGCGCGCGGTGGCTTCTCACGGGAACAAAGAGGCGCGAAAGTGAAGGGTGAGGGGAAAACGGGGGAGAGGAAGGCAGGCATGCTGGCGCGCTCCTTTGCTTTCTCTCCCTCCTCTCCCTCCAGCGGCCACTACGGAGATAGTGAGTTTAACGGGGGGGTGAAGAAGGCGCTGTGGTGCCCCTTGTCCCCAGCAGTGCCATGCTGCCTTCCCGCTGGGAGTGGGGCCCGGGGAGTGGGGGTTGAAACGTTCTCGGGAGACGGAGCCTCCCTCCCTCCACGCCTCCTCTGGCACCAGCAGCCTCTCTTGTGAGGAGGGCTGTGTGCGAGTCCGTGTTTGTCCACCTCTGGTAACGAGACACCACCGCCGCCAGTTAAATCTCCATAGAGATGGCACTCGCCCTCCAGCGGCCTCCCGGTTATGGGAAGCCTGTGCCGTGTGTGTGTTTTAATGCATGTTTTCCCAAGACCAGCGAGCACCTTTCCTCGATCTCAATCCCCCTCCAACCTCTTTTTTTGGCGTTTGTGTGTTTGTAGATGGGCTTCTCCGCCTGCCTTGTGTCGAGGTGCGCGCCCGACAGCTTTGGGGTCCCCCCCCTTAAAAAAGGTCAAGAAGGGCAACCCTTTCCTAAAATAATAAAGCATGAATTTTTATTTTTATTTTAAAGTGTCCCCGGATTCCTTGAAAAAAATCTGGTAACCATACAGTGGGACTTTGGAGGGGGAGATAGCAGGCAGTGAAACTGCTGGGCAAGGAGACTCCCCCCCAAAAAAAAAAAATTAAGGGAGGTGGGTGTGCAGCTGAGGCCCCGCCCCTTTCGAATATTCCTAATAGCAATATGGATACTATAAACACATGCAGAAATACAAATATTTCCTAAATTTCAGCTGAGTTTCCTGCATTCCAGGGGGTTGGACAACCTATTTCTTAATAGGTTTAATTGGGTTTGGTGCTTTTGTAACTGTATTTGTAACGACTTTTAGTCAAATACAATAAATAAATAAATAAATAAATAAATGATGAAAAAGTGCTTTTTTTTCCTGAGATGCTAACTTTCTCTCTGCATGTCATCCCTTGAACAGCTTCCTGTGCAAAGTTAAGGCTTGCTTTCATTGCTCTGTTCATTTGTACATTTGACTAGTGTTGTGTGGAGGGAAATGCAGCCCCTGGGATGAAAAATGTCCCCCTCCTGTGTTTTAAATTCTAGAATAAGAAACTGCCTCTTTCCCTCAGCTGCTATGTCTGTGACATCACAGGAGACCACATAGACAGGGCTGGGGAAACTAGGCCTCAAGGGGGGCAGTTATTAATAAAGAAATGATGACTGAGGAGCCCCCCCCTTGTGACACGTGTGGCCGGTGGACTCCATGGCACCCTCAGAAACCCCCTTAGCACCCACCACTCCCTGACACACATTTTAAAAAATTTCCCAAAATCTGTTTAGTTTTTACAGTGCTGCAAGACCGTTTGTTTTGGCAGTTGAGATTGGTATTATTTATTTATTTTGTCCTTTGTGAGAGATAAATAAACTGGTTCCTTTGACCTGAGGTCTCTGGATCCTTTTAAATAAAGTGATCTGGACAAAATGGGTGAATTAGGAAACCTTTTTTACTATACACACTTGCAAGTGGGGGAACCCAAGATCAGGCACATCTTCATCAGGAAAAACACAGCTTATAAAGTCCCTTGTTCCTCCTTCCACGCCCACAAGAAGGGGCATGCCAGTTTACAGAAGTATCCCGTCCGCCTCATTAACATTTTGCCATCCCACTTCCCATGTCAATCATTATACAATACCATACAATGCAATCCAAATACCTTTATTGACATTTCAAGTTAAGACATTTCAAAATGGCGTGAGATACAAAGTCTTTCTTCTTCCTGTTTCTTGTTTCCGAGAGATTCGAATGGGGAAATCCTTTCAATTCCTCAGTAATGAGGGGCAGTGGGGTGAGGGAGGCCAGGGCCACATCCACACCATCTAAAGCACTATGAAGCCGCTTTAAACACTCGTGGCTTCTTCCCCCAAAGAATCTGAGAGCTATAGTTTGAAAAAGGGTGCCAAGAATTGTTAGGAGGCCCCCCCGTTCCCCTCCCAGAGCTACAATTCCCAGAGTTACTTGCCAAGAAGGGAACCCTAACCCTAACCCTAACCCTGACGCTAACCCTAACTCTAACCCTAATGCTAACCTTTATCCCATAACCCTTAACCAGAGCTACAATTCCCAGAGTTCCCTGGCAAGAAGGGAACCCTAACCCTAATGATAACCTTTAACCCTTAACCCTTAACCAGAGCTACAATTCCCAGAGTTCCCTGAATAGGGTAACCACCTACCCCTACCCCAAACCCTACCCTAACCCTACCCTAACCTTAACCCAACCCTAATAACCCTAACCCTACCCAAACCCTACCCCTAACCCTACCCTAACCCTAACCCAAACCCACCTAATAACTCTCCGTCCCCTTAACCACCTACAGTTCCCAGATTCCCTAAGGGGAAGCCATTGCTGTTCAAAGCATCTTCATAGCACTTCCAATGGACGCCTAATGTGGCCGAATGTTTCCTCCCTCTTTTTCTTCTTCTCTCCCCCCACTGCCCCATCACTTGCAATGCAGCAGATGTCTGCCTGCAGTCTCCCTTCAAAGCTCCTTCTCTCAGGTACGGCCACGGCCTTGTCCATTGTCACTGCCAGCATTTCACGTTCATTTCTCCGATGTAAATAGGGACGCCCTGCGGTTCTCTTCATGACTTTGAAGGCTGGACTTGAGGAAAACCTCACCAGCTCCAGACATCCGTGTAAGGCAAAGGCAAACAGGTGAGTGGGATGGCCCCCATCTGACAGCGTCCCCCCAGACTCCCCCTCTGTTTGGCTGCCTGTTAACAAACATGGCTTCCAAACCAGTTTGCATCCATCTCTGCCAGCGTAGCCTCGCGGCATCCACTAGCCTGAATGCAAACTCTTCCGACAACCAGCCACCAGTTGCAGCCTCACCAGGTCCATTGGCAGACATCAACCATCTTCAGAGCTGAATATCAGCCGCCTTCAAGTATCCATCCCACCAGCAAGTAAACTTTGTACTTGCCTTCTCCTTGCTCCACAGCATCCCAGCACCGGGCAATGGTTTTCCCCTGGCTCTCTTTGAATATGTTGCCCCACCAGATTCTTTGGGGGAAGAAGCCAGGTGGATGTGTCAAGTGATGGCTACATACTACCTCCAGGTTAAAAGGTGGCATATAAGGATAAGGATAAGGATAAGGAATAATTTATTGGCCAAGTACATTTTCCAACATACTGGGAATTTTGCTTTGGCAAAGCTGATCCAGGCAGCTTTTTTATGTTACAAAGGAACACTTCCAAGATAATATTTTTCAGAAAGTCACATAAGGCACTCCAAAATCAGAAAATTTGAAACCATTCCAGCACTGTGGCATTTTACTTTTTCTCCAGATCTCTTAATCTGAATTATGTACTGGCAATTTCTTTGAGTATCTTTTTTTCCAATTTATTGGAATTAATCCCCCTGGGTTCTTCCCCCAAAGAATCTGGGAGCTATAGTTTGGGTCATTGGGTTTGGTGCTTTTGTAACTGGATTTGCAATGGCTTTTAGTCAAATAAAATAAATAAATAAAGATTGGTTGGTTGGTTGATTAATGAAAAAGTGCTTTTTTCTGAGCTGCTAACTTTCTCTCTGCATATCATTCCTTGAACGACTTCCTGTGCAAAGATAAGGCTTGCTTTCATTGCTCTGTTCATTTGTGCACTGGTGTTTTCTGGAGGGAAATGCAACCATTGGGGTGAAAAAGGTCCCCCTCCCGCCCCCTTGGGTTTCCAGTGTGGCCTTCACAGATACTGGCACAATTTAGGTGTGAGTGTGTTTGTGTGTTTTGGCTGCTGAGCTGCGCCCCAATTGTGAGGACTGAGGGGGTGATGGTGATGCCTCCCCAGCTGCTGCCATTGTCAGTGGGTTGAATGTGATGCCACAAAACACATTTGGCAGCTGAGTGGGCATAAATGTGGAAAAACAAATCTTATAAAATCCCTTGTCCAGCCTCAAGTCCTTCCTTCCACACCACAAGGGGCGTGCCAGTTTACAGAAGTATCGCGTCCGCCTCATTAACATTTACCATTCCACTTCCCATGTTAATCATAATACAATACAATACAATACAATACAATACATCGTTTATTGGCATTTCAAATTAAGACATTTCAAAATGGCATCAGATACAAAGTCTTTCTTCTTCCTGTTTACGGTTCCCGAGAGATTCGAATGGGGAAATACTTTCGATTCCTCAATAATAAGAGGCAGTGGGGTGAGGGAGGCCAGGGCCACATCCACATCATCTAAAGCGCTATGAAGCTGCTTTAAACACTCATGGCTTCTTCCCCCAAAGAATCTGGGAGCTATAGTTTGAAAAGGGTGCCGAGAATTGTTAGGAGCCCCCCTGTTCCCCTCCCAGAGTTCCCTCCCAATTATGGAATATTACTCCTAACCCTAACCTTAACCCTAGGATAACAATGTCTCTTAAAACATATCCTTGGAAATTGAGTGTAGCTCATAAAACTTGCTTCACTGTTCACCAAATCCAAAATGGTTTTCCCCTGGCTCTCTTTGAATATGTTGCTTTAAATTACCAAATGTGTGATAGGCAAACCTCTTGTTGGGAAACTCAGGTGAGATACACACACTGTGGAAGTTGCTCCCCATACCAGTCACCATACAGAAGCAGCTTAAGGTCCAGATAGTTTACTGGGTTGGACCTGGCAGACCTGGGTTCAGATTGCGTCACGGGGAGACCTTGGGCCAATCACTGCGTCTCAGCCTAGCCTACCTCGCAGGGTGACTCTTGTGGATTGAAGTAAGTGTGTTTAATCCAAAGTCTTAATAAAGCATCCGTAAACAAAGAAAAGGCAACAATCATTTCATTTCCGATACCTTTTATTTTACACCACTGTAGCTCATTGGGTAGAGCACGAGACTCTCAATCTCAGGGCCGTCCTTCGAGCCCCATGTTGGGCAAAAGATTCCTGCAGGGGGTTGGACTCAAAGACCCTCGTGGTCCCTTCTAACTCCAATTCCATGATTCTGCGATCTAAGTGCATCGCTTTCAAGTGAAATCATTGCGTGTAGAGGTCCTCAAGCCCACCCCCAAATGATTCACACCGGACACAGGATTTTGTAAGGTTATTGGCATAATTTTGGCCACAACTTTTTTATTAAATTACAACATGTGAGTGGTTGCTTAGGCATTGGTTTGACTATAAGTCCCATCCAGGGGACAGGCTGACTTCCATCCGCCTGGTGGAAGACAGCAAAGGGGAAAACACATTGAGGAGAGGATTTGGGGTCGGGGTGGCCAGGACCCTCCCTCTCCCTAGTGTTCCCAGGGGCTCTTGCGTGGCCCTAACCCATGACCAAGGGACGGACAAGCATGGAGAGCCCCTGGATTCCTTTAACGGAATTCCCCGCGCAGCAGCAGCATTGGAGGGGCAGGCACGGCCAACCACTTCCCCTCCACCAACCAATTGAATAACCAATGCCTAACCGCCAACCTTACAAGTTGTGACTAATTGCTACGCAGTAGGCAAAACCAAATGGCCACAGCCAATCAGCCAA